>CM057454.1:902395000-902995000 GCA_016271365.2 Neoceratodus forsteri
GAGAGGTCCCCATAGCATAATCTCTGGTGGGGCCCTGAGGAGAGATAGGGCTGCCCACATTTATGTAGACGCTGATGCATGACTGCTTAGGCGTACTATAATATGACTGTGGGTTGCCCCTGTCTTGCAAAGGTTTCCGTGTGGTCCTAGCACTGACAAAGGGTATAGTTCCAAAGGTGTGGCCTAATGAAAGCGATTCTCTCAAACATCTACTGTTAAGATAAGTACATAGCTGGTGGTTTATTTTTTTTGGTGCCTCTCGTGCTTTTTTCAAAGTATTGCCAATCCTAGTGCAGTACAGTTACAGTTGTGTTGTTTAAAGAGATAGTACAGCTACATATTTAATCACAACCCCCCCAAAAAACTTGCTAAAAAATACTGTGCTGTATCTAAACATTTAGATGGCCTATTAGCATAAAAAATATGTATTATATGAGAAAAATGAACACCTAATGAAACACAAAACAAATACAAACAAGCATTTGTCAATGCCGAATGTTTGCTTGCTGGTATTGGCATTGGTAGTGTAGGAGTTGGAGAGATGCATAATAGGAATGGCAGTGGAGTATTGAACTGAAGCCAACCCCACCACCACCCTGCAGATACTGACAGGCACTGGGGTGTGCCTTTGGGTCATCAGGTGTAACGGCCATGCTATTTCACCACACCCTGACCTGCAGACACCGACAAGTGTCACAGTGTGCCTTGGAGTCTTTGGGCCATATGCTCACCCCATTCCATAAGAAATACAGTGAGATGGGTGCAGTATAAGAGAATGGGGTGAACTTTGGGGTCAAATAGTCCAAGGCACACCTCGATTCCTGTCACTGGCTGCAGGGTGTGGGTGGGGGTGGAATGGCAGGAGTATTACAGGCGACAATCCCAAATCTCACCCCTCATGCCTGTCAGTCTCTACAGGGTGGGGCGTTATGGTCAGAAACCCTAATGTCCAAGGCGTTCATTGGTATTTTTACTCCAAATTTTAAACATGGGTTTTTTGTGACCCCCACCTCATGAACAGTGACAATATCAGTTTGTTAGCAGAAAGCTGATTTTGCACAGCGACTACACCATTTAGCACCACTGGTGCGAAAACACATTTCAAACAGGATGTGAAAAATGACAGCTGTACTGTTCATGGGGAGATGTAAAAAATGGCAATGTTGAAAATCTGGAGAGAAAAAAAAACCAACTGGTGAAGTCACAAGCATGCATAGAAACTGCGCAATGCACACCTGTAATGTAATTAGTCTGGGGATTTTTTACAGCAGATTGTCAACAGGCATTTTGGGACCTCTGCTCATGAACATTGTCACTGTGATTTTCTTAATCTGTCCTGAACACTGATTTTCCACAGCGACCACGCATTTCTTGCGCCGGAAGTGCAAAAACACATTTTAGCCAGGGTGTGAAAATGACAACTGCACTGTTCATAAGGAGGTGGAAAATGCCAGTGTTGACAATCTGGACTGAAAATATTACAAATTCGTGAACTTACAGGTGCGCAGAAACTGGCAATGCATGCTCATAACACAGACATTTTATGGACTTTTTGTCACCAAATTTTTAACATAGCCATTTTAAGACCTCTGCTCATGAACAGTATCACTGTGATTTTCTTAATCTGTCCCGAACATTGATTTCGCACACCGACTGCGCCATTGTGTGCTACATGCATGAAACACATTTTGGGCAAGATATGAAAAATGGCAGCTGTACTGCTCATAAGGAGGTGTGGTAAAATGGCCATGTTGAAAATCTGGAGTGAAAATATTACAAATGTGTGAAGTTATGAGCGTGCGTAGGAACAGTGCAATGCATGCTCGTAAAACAGTCATTTTTGGGAATTTGTTCACCAAATTTTCAGCATAGGGTTTTGGAAGGCCTACCTCATGAACTGTGGCACTGTCCTTTCATTACTGGGACCTGAAAGGTGGTTCCGCGCAGTGATGGCGACATCACCTTTTGGGGCCGAATAACAAAATGACAGTGACTGAGTTCATGAGGTGGGGCCCCAAGAATCCCATATTGAAAATTTGGTGAAAAAATTCCCCAAAATGGCCGAGATATGCACCAAAGTTGAAAAAACCCTATATATGCCATTATACAGCTTACCGGCATTTCTTCAGTTCACGGTTGGCTTTGAAGAGTGCAGACATGTTCCTGGTCACCGAAGATCATTGCGTCCAGCCCCTCAGAGAGGTAAGTATGGGGTCGGGGAGAGGAGGTGGATGCACAGAGGGTGGGCGGGAGGTTGGGTTGGGGGCAAGACAATCAATGAGGACCGTTTTTGTTTTTAGGTCTTTTATTGTCTTTTAGGAAGACAGCGCGGGACTTTTGCCATGCTGGGTGGGCTCCCAGCATGGCAGCTGAAGATTTGTTTGGGGGCCAGTGGAGCCGACGGGGGATTGGGCACCCCGTTGGCAGAGAGGTTTGCCATGCTGGGGTGGGCTCGGCGTGGCACCTGGAAATGTGTTGGGGGCAGCAGGCGGACATTTGCCACACTGGGGTGGGCTCCCAGCGTGGCACCTGAAAATGTGTTTGGGGCAGCAGACAGATGTTTGCCATGCTGGGGTGGGCTCCCAGCATGGCACCTGAAAGTGTGTTTGGGGCGCCGGGGCAGCGAGGGTTGGGCACCCTGAAGTGACCATACACGATTGTACCAAGGAAGTGCATGAGCATGCTGGGGTGGGCTCCCAGCATGCGTGTGTTCATGGGGGAGGAGAAGACCTGTCTATGACAGACAGTTCAGATGCAGTGCCGATGTAGGCAATTTGCATACTGCCGACAGCAGTATGCAAATTGTCTACGATGTTCCTTTCAATTTATGCGTCACTGTATCTGAGCGGCTGTCCATAGACAGCTCAGACATTCATTGGCGTGTGCAGCCGCGCTGCAAAAGGGAGCAGGACATTGAAGTGGGGAGGCCACACCTACGAAAAATCAGATATAATTATGTTTCTTGCACATGTGTGCAAGCAAACATAAAAATTGGATGTGGGGAGCGGCTAGAGTGTTGGATGTTGACAACAAGCAATGGAATATAGGGTAACCAATTACAGGACTAGTAGAAAAACCCCGGAAGACGGAGGGGCGGTATAAAAAAAAGGGGAAATACAAATAAGTATGCGAATATCCTAATTCTAATAACTACAATGCTTACATATAGAACTATTCTACAGGGTTCAAAAATGCTTAATGTAGTATTAAATATGATGATCATAAATATTGTACAGTGAACAGGATACACAATAAAATTAATTTCTAGAGGCATAGATATGGTACACTAGCCACACCTAGGGAGTCTTCCTTTCCGCTTTAAATCCAACCGGAATGTCTTCAAGCTAAGCTCCTCCCACCCACCTGAATAATATACTCCTCAGCACTACCCCATGATGTCAGATCTTGCTTTCCTCTGGAAGAGTCAGGTCTTCTCTTTCGCAGCTGTGTGTGATGTAGGCCCAAAAGTAATTCCTAAGTTCGCCATTGGTGTTTGTCTTCACTTCATGTTATTTCTCAGTTACCACTTCATCATGGATCGAGAAGGAAGCCCGGTCCAGTCCTAGTTTCAAGTGTTGCATTGTGTGCAACCAGAAAATGTCCCAGACAGACCTGCATTCATCGTGCTTTTACTGTCTCAGAGCCGAGCATGACTATCAGGCCCGTGGTCTGTGTAAAGCTCTCCTACCCTTGTCACTCAATCATCGTTATGCCTGCATCCTCCTGGGTTGGCCAGATGAAGTGGACATCCTTCTCTGCTCAAAGGATGCTCATAAGGCAGTGTCAGCAGTGGCAGGCTCGGCAACCCAGCTTGCAACCATGGAAGGGGTGGCAGTCCAGGCTTCAGTGGGTGCTTCCTCAGCATCCATGCTGCTCCTGGTTGGGGCCAGCACTGGGGCATCCTTAACGGGCACATTTAGAGAAATGTGCAAATCTCTCCATATACAAAGGGAGGGCCCTTCCCATGGTGAAAGGAAAAAGGCAAAAAACTCCTGCCGTCAGTAGTTGGACTGGGAACAAGTGTGCTCCTCCCACTCCCATGATTCCCTCGACCACTCAACAGCAGTTGAGCACTCAGCTTCTGCTGAGCCTCTGTTGGTTGAGGGCCAGGCTGCTAGCTCCACAGTGCCCCCATCAGGCTTGTTGGCTGTGATACAGGCTGACCAGATCATTGTGCTCTTTCTCGACCTTGTTAACCCATTGTTTGAAGGGATTGTGGACGACCTAGTCTCCAGGACTCCGATCCTTTTGATTCTAACCCAGGAGGGTTGGGAGCAGTCAGTAGACCAGACTGTCTCCTCCTAGGACTTACCTCCTCCTGGTGTTGCACATCAGGAGCCGACGCGTGTTCTGTACATTGCCTCTCCTGTTTTTCCTTGCCGTCAACTTTGCAGTCAGCCAAGATTGTGGTCAAGGAATTCCTTGCATTCCTGCGCTCAGCCCTTGGCCCAGAAGTACCACTGGTCCTGGTCCTCCTCCTCATCTTTCACCTCTTTCCCAGTGGGGTACTTCCCTGGTCAACCACAGAATGAAAAGCTATGGCTTCTCATCTTCAGTTGTGTCAGCATTTCTGTGGTGCCGAGGGGTCCAGGTCTATCTGTACCTGGATGATTGGCTGATAGCTGGGCCATCCAGGGAGAAGGTGGAGCAGTCCAGGGACCTGGCCCTCCAGACCTGCAGAAACTTGGGCCTTCTGATCAACCTGGAGAAGTCCAAACTGAACCCCTTGCAGGTTATCCACTTCACTGGGGCAGAGTTAGACTCCCTCCTGGCCAAGGCCGGATTCCCTGTGGAGTGGCCATCAGATCTTACCTCCTTTGCCCAATCATTTCATGTTGGGCCTTCCTGTGGCTGCCGGGGTACATGGCATCCTGCGCCAGTGTAGTCAGGTGGGTCCACTGGTGGATGCACCCCCTGCAGTGGGAGCTGACTTGCCAGTGGTCTCAGCATCTAGGTCACCTGGACCAGCCGGTCATGGTGACTCCATCAGTATGGAATGATATGCAGTGGTGGCTCATCCCGGAATATCTGGGGGAAGGAGTCCAGGTCATCCGTCCAGAGCCATCAGTCACCCTGACAACTAACACGTCTCTGGTGGGATGAGAGAACACCTGGGGGCTCACAGGCTCTGGTTCCCCAGGGAGTCATGTTATCACACCAACCTGCTGAAGCTCTTTGCACTGGCACAGTTGCTCTGATGGAATTTACTCCATTTGGCTGGGGTCATGCAGGTCCAGACAGACAATACCACAACAGTATACTAAATCAACAAGCAGGCTGGAACACATTTCCTTCATTTGTGTTGAGAGGCCCTCCACACCTGGACCCTCGCGTGCAGCTTGGATGCCAATCTCCTGACAATTTATGTAGCCATAGACAGAGCAAACAATCAGCTAGCAGTCACCCTCAGATGGGTGGTGAGGTGCCTCATGAGTGGTCCCTGCATCAGGAGGTGGTGAACCACCTCGTTTCCCAGTGGGCTGCTTCCCTGGTCAACCTGAGAATGCAAAGCTGTGGCTGTTTTTGTACCTGCTGCCCACAGTGCAGGAAACTAGTGGAGGTTGCCTTCACGAGGCCTTGGACCCCAAGCCTCCTTTTTGCCTTCCCTCCCTTTCCCCTGATCCACAGAGTGTTGATCAAGGTGCAGAGGGGCAAGGCATGGATGATACTGGTAGCCCTGAACTGGCCATGCCAGTTTTGGTACCCAGATCTCCTCAGCTTCAGCAGCAGGCCTCCATGGTGACTGCCTCTACAAGCAGACCTGCTCACCTGTCACAAGAAGAAGGTCCTGCATCCGGACCTTCAGTCTCTGCACCTGACAGCCTGGTTCCTGAACAGCTAGAGTTACAGGCTTTGGGTCTCTCCAAAGAGGTTCTCTGTGTTGTGGAAGCCTCTCAGAAAGAGTCACGCAGCCAGTGCTACACCTTTAAATGGTAGGTATTCCATTTGGTGACAGGGCAGGGAACTAGACTCCTGGTCTGCCCTTGAATAGTATTCTGCATTACCAATGGTCCCTCTCTCAGTCACGCCTGAAGTTAACAACCCTCAAAGTGCATCTAGCAACCATCTCTGCATACCGACCGTGAGCTGGTATGCTGTCGGTGGCGCAGGAGAAGGTGGTTGGGAACTTCTTTTTTTTCATTTTTTTGCATTATGTATTTTATGTGTTTTTCCCATTTTCCACCACCCCCATTCCTGGACACACACATGCATGCCACGTTCAGAGATGCGCTCCCGACTTGCCACCCTCTCCCACCTGCACTGCCACCAGATCTCCACCCAGTGGCAGCGGAACTATGGGAGGGCAACAACCATCCCAGGAGGGGAGAGTTGCCATTAGGCGCTCAATCCTGCTGTGCCCCTCCCCCGTGCCAGCACCTCGATGACCTGAGGTTGTTCACAAACCCAGGTCACCAGTGTGGCATGAGGTGTGGCATCCAGCATCTCAACCCTCAGTGCCACTGGGCTGGCTGGGAACTTCTTTAAGGGCCTTGACCACTGGTCCCTGCTGGTGCATGAATTACCACCACCTTGATAATTGTTGCTGGTACTGGCAGTGCTCATGGTCAAGCCATTCGAACTGATACACAGGTGAGAGATGTCACACCTGTCATGGAAGATCATCTTCTTGGTGGCTATCACCTCCGCCAGAAGAATCAGTGAGCTCCAGGTGCTCTCATTGGAGTCTCCATATTTGATGTTCCACAAGGGCAAGGTTGTCTTCCTCCCCCAACCAAAGTTCCTCTTGAAGGTTGTCTCAGAATTTCACCTTAATCAGGTAATTAATCTTCCAGACTACTTCACCACAGTAACCTCGGAGGCTGAGCACAGGCTTCACATGTTGGACCTGAGGAAAGAACTTGCTTATTACAAGGAGCGCATGACTGGAGTTCGTGGAGAGGTTCCCCAGCTGTTTGTAACCTATGCTGAAGCCACACCAGGCAGACCCACAGTAAAGTGGATGATTTACAAGTGGCTTGTCTCCTGCATTGACCTCTGTTATCAGTTGGTTGGTAGGGAGCCTCCTGTAGGACTTCGGGCTCATTCCACCAAACGTACTGCTGCTTCGGTGGCTGATTCCACGGACATCCTTATCTGGGAAATCTGCAGGGCTGCTGCCTGGAAGTCAGCACATACCTTCATTTCCCACTACCACATTGACCTTGCATCACACCATGATACAGTTTTCGGACCTCACGCCTCCAATCCCAGTTCACCAGATAGGGGTGTACACTTTTCCCTCTCCTCCTGGAGAACTGTTAGGAGTCTTTCCAAGTATGGACAGTGCACCTATCCACACCCGTAGAAATGAGGATTACTCACCTGTAACCATGGTTCTAGGATATATGGTGCACATCCGCACAATCCACATGACCTCCCCAGGCAACTGGCTCGTGGATCCAT
Organism: Neoceratodus forsteri; assembly: GCA_016271365.2. Lineage (NCBI taxonomy): Eukaryota > Metazoa > Chordata > Ceratodontiformes > Ceratodontidae > Neoceratodus > Neoceratodus forsteri. Next base: position 902,402,405 of record CM057454.1, read on the forward strand.
GCTTCCAGCATGCAAGATCTGACATTAGAGGGCAGTGCCAAGGAGTATACCTCCCAAATGCGTGGGAGGAGCTTAGCTTGGAGACTTTCCAGCTGGATTTAAAGGGGAAAGGGGTACTGCCTAAGTGTGGATGTGTACCATATACTACTCAGCACTATGGTTCTATGGTTACAGCTGAGTAACCCTCATATCCTGAGTGATGCATCATTTTTTACTCTCCAGTAGCTCGATCACCAGCTAGAAACAGTGATAAAAAGGATTCTCCCCTACAAGCATATTATTGTAGCTACACTAATACTAATTGTGCAGAAGAGCATTATATAGTGAGCTACCATACAGAAGTGAAAACATTGTTTTGGATCGCATATATTTGATACACGATAAGATGGCAGTTCAGCAAACTGTTGCATATGTTGTTTTTTTTAATCTCCTCCACTGGACAGCTCCCTCCACAGCTCAGACCCCCAGCCCAATCATTTGGACATCCACTGGGTCTTACATGCCAGCCAGTACCCCCAGAGCTTGCCCCCTTGTGGGATCTACGGGGTCCCCTAACCCCTGTTGGGGACAGGCTCCAGTATTTGGACTGGTGAGCCCAGCTAGTTGGGTGGGGGCCTGTGAGGGTCCAAGCATCATCCTGGTGCCGGTAGGTGTTTTGTCACCTTTTCTTCCCCTGGCATGGAGGAAGTGGTGTGCGATGATGCCAGTGGCTGAGCTGCGCACGCTCCCATATGCAGCATGTCGGGCATCTGCCCTGCCTCTGCCCCCAGAGCACAGGCCTAGTGTGCTGACCCCCAGCCACCACTGGGGATAGACTGACACTGGGCATGGGGCCCATTCCTCCCGGGAGGAGGAAAGCAGTCCCTTGGATGCTTGATCCTCCTCCCTCTTGGCCTGCCCTCCAGCTACTGAGCTTGCTACTGAACTCGGATTATCAAATGGCAAGCGGCAAGTGAGCTGAACACTGTGTACAGCTTATTTCACTGGTGAGCATCCTTGAGCATATCAACCAGTCAGCACACAGCAGAGGTTGGTTGGGACGAAGGCGACGAGAGAAAGCGGGAAGGGAGCGGGCAAGGGAGGAGGCTTTTAAAGTCACTTGCTTGTTGGCTGTTCTAGCCACTAACACACTTGACTTCTAAATTGTACTAGACAGGCTGTTACAAGACAAGGAGTCAAGATGAGGGGGACTGGGGAAAGTGGGACCAGTTTCTATAACAAAAGCAAACGCACAGGTACAGCAGGGGATGCTGGATGGAGCAATAGGGCGCAGAGGAGAGACTGAGAGAAGAAAAGAACTGCAGAGTGTAGCAGGCTTTTAAACAACTAAAAAGGAATTGCTTTTCTTTTGTTCCTTTTGAGGTGAAAGCTGCCAACAGTGCCAGGACTCCAGCTGTGGGGTGAGGGGGGTTTGCAGCCAGTGCCATACCTCAACTTCTCTCTTCTCTCTGACTCTTTCTCCACCCTGGGGGAGGAAGCGGACTGATTCATGTGCTTCAACCACACTGGAAGTGGAGCAAACATTTGTGATGCATTCAGAATCTGGTCATGCTCCCAGACCTCTATTTTCTCTTCTCCCATTTGCAATACATCAGCATAGCTCTCACTGTGCAGCTGTAAAAGGGAGATGGGCAAACATCCACTTATAGAAATTTGACTGAGAGAGAGGGTCTCCACTTCCTACAGACCATATAGAAGAGGAGACAGGTTTACTATCAAAGACACTGATCTTGCTAAAAGTACTCAGTATGCAGAATATAAAGGGGTGCCTGGTGTGCTGCAGTACCAGCACCCTAGCCACAGCCCATGCTGAACCCCTAACACTTGTGCCCAGGTCACCTGCCAAACATTGTCAGAGGGGAGATGACTGGCATGCTGTTTCCAAAAGTTGAAAAAGGTGGATCTTGGAAGTAGTGTATTAGGGCTGTCCCTACAGTTTTGGAAATTTCCAAAACTGCAAAGACCAAGAAACTTCCAAGCTCATACACTGGAGGAAAAAACAAAACTCCTAGAGCTGGAAGTCAAAAAGCTCTTGCAGACAAAACTGGTAGAAAAAAATCCCAGTATCCCATTTGAGAGAGGGCCTTTTCTCCAGATATTCCCTTGGGCCTAATCCATAAGAAAAATGGGGAGTGGTGATCTGTTTTGGATTTGAGGTCAGTAACAGGCAAATCAAGAAGAAAAGGTTCAGAATGAAGACACTGGGCACAGTGATCCCATCTCTACAAGCAGGGAAATGGTTAGGGTCACTGGACCTAAAAGACATACATGTTTATGACCCAATAAGACCCTGCCACAAAAAATACCTACAGTATGATTCAGATTAAGTAACTGCCAGTACCAGTTTTCGGTCTTACATTTGGTCTGACCTCAGCAGAAAAGGTGTTCACAAAGTGCCTACCTGTGTGGCAGCACATTTGAGAAGACAGGATGTAGTGGGTTTTCCCCATATCTAGATGATTGGCTCATATCAGGGGAAATAAAGGTGGAAACACTGTACTACAGTTTATTGGTAAGGAGCACACTAGAAAGGTTAGAATTTCTCCTAAACCTGCAAAAGTCTCCACTACAGCCCTGTCAGGTATGAAGTGCATAGGTTCAGAACTGGGCACCCTGCAAGGCAAAACTTTTCTGCCACTGGACAGTGTAGAAAATCTGATTTCATGTCCAGATTAATTCCAGACAGATTAAAGACAGCTTGCCAGGGCCACATGGCATCAACTACAGCTGTAGTGCTCTGGGCTTGCCTGTAAATGAGGGACATACAGGTACCATCTGAAGAGGTACTGGTATCAAAGGACTGACACCTTGAATCATCCTGTACCAGTCACAAAAAAAAGTCCCTCTGGGCCCTGTAGTGGTGGAAAGACAAGGCAAACCTCAGCGAAGGTTCAGTATTTCCTTGATTCAGTTGTCTCCCACTCTGGTGCTTGCAACAAATGCCTCCTTCTTAGGATGGGGAGGTCATTTGGGTGACAGAACAGTAAGTGGGGCCAGGAATGCATGGAGCACATAAACCTGCTAGAACTCAGGGCTGTACTCTTCTTAATGCAGTCCTTCTCCTCCCTCATGTTACAAAGCCAAACAGCTGGGATAAGAATCAACAATACAACCACCATGTATTACATAAATAAATGGGGGCGCCAGATCCTCAAAACTTTGCACAGAGGCAATGAGGATATGGAACCTGCCATACTTCTTTGATACTAAAGTATCTGAAGATCACCTCTCTGGCAAAGACAATCTCCTGGCAGATTCACTGAGCAGGATGAGCCAAGACAATCATGAATGGTCACTGACAACAGTTTTCAAGAGATGGGGCATTACAGAGATAATCGTGGGAGAACAAAAAACAGCCAAGTTCTGTTGCAGACCTCCCTTCAGGGGGACAGTGCCAGAAGATGTACTGTCCCTTTCCTGGGAGGGGAAGTTCCTGTATGCCTCCCCAACCTTTCCCCCCTTATAAGGCCTATGCACGAATGCGCATGAACTGCGCCCATATGGGTTGTAGTACCTGCACGCACTTTTGAGCCCTGGAGGCAGGTGGCCATCTACGCCATACACAAACACGCATGCAGGACAGGCAGAGGCATAGGTGAGGTGTACAGATGCACAGAGGGCCACACAGAGCAGACACAAGGTGGGAGTTCACTGCATGACCATGCCCCTTGACCCCACCATATATGGACATCCACACCACCTTGCCAGCGCACTGTGGACATTGCACATCAGTGGGAGTGCATACCAGCATGGATACTGAGGGGCAGGTTGTGTTGGAGGACAGCAGGGAAGGGCCACTGCCCGTGGTACTGGGGCCACCATTGGATGCTGATGGCACAGACTGTGGATGGACACTGAAATGGGGATGGGGATGGGGATGTGGACAGATATGTGGGACCAGGCAATCACAGTACTTGAACTTCTCCACGAGTTAGGTGGCAACCATGGTTGTGGACATTGGGAGAACTATGGCATACTGTACAAGGCACAGTCCCTGAATGAACCTGAGGAGACCGAAGCAAGGCTGTGGATTGACATCCAGGCTGCCCTGGACACTGCTGAGCTAGAGGCAAACACACTGGCAGCAATCAAGCACGAGTGGCGTAACTTTCTGTCTGCTGTCAAGCAGAAGCTGGTGGCGGGCAAGTGGTCACAGACTGCCATAGGTGGTGTCCTGCCCACAGAGGAATATAGCCTGTCCCCGATAGAGATGATGGTGGCAGAGACTGTCACACAGGTGTCCCTGTATGGTGAGGAGGGCATTGATACAGTGGCAGGTATGTCGGTAACTGCACGGACTGGACAAGGGGTATGGAACAGCACATCCCAATGCTAACCACCCTATGTTGCATCCTACAGACCCTGTGATGGAGCACACACCAATTGGAGAGGCAATGACACCCATGGAAGAGTCAGTGCCCTGAGACCATCACTGGCAGAAGGGTTCAGGCCGACGCAGGTAGGTGGTAATGATGGTGGCCTGCAACAATCCGACGGTACATCCACAATTATGCCACTGCCTGTAATACATGCCTTGTCTCCAGCCCCCAGGTACACCACAGGGGACCATGCTCATGAGGGAGGAGGAGGAAGATGGTCAGGAGGACTTAGAGGAGAATGGAAGCAGGGAACTGGACACGCAGGAGGCTGAGAAGGGGTTGACACCCCCACCCACAAGAAATACCTCAACCCAGGCAAGAAGCTCATCTACACTGGCACCATGAGCAGCTGGCTGAGTCTGGCCCACAGGACACGGTGACAGCCTTTGGGCAGGCAGACATGGAGGGTATGCAGCCATGGCCTGCCAGCAGCATTGAGCAGACACCTGACACATACCATCCACTTGCCGGGGGCAGACAGCAGCACACCAAGGGGGCAGCAGGGGCACAAACACCAGTATGGGTACAGTGGGGACAAGGACCCCTCCAGCCATTCCTCTTGCAGTACACATAAGGTGTTGAGCAAGGATATTCATCACACATACAATAGTACCCACAGGTATGACAGCTGGAATGGAACAGGCTGTATGCACAGCAGAAGCATATAGAACAGGTGATGGAGCTAACTGCTGAGGTGAGGGGCATGCGAGGGGGCACTGACAGAATAGGAGACATCCTGGAATGGATAGCAGACACCATAATAGCCAGGGCCAACACACACCCTGCCAGTAGCTGAAACCAAACAGGAGGCCCCCATACTACACACAGACCTGCAGGCCCTGACAACACTGAAGGGCAGTAGGACAGCCACATGCCACCAGGCTCCGGGGTTGGAAGGCCCCAGCAAAGACCTTCCATCTAGGTATTCGTGCCTCCACATGTAGAGGGCAGCAACTGTTAAAGGAAAAGTGATGCCTGTCCCCCCAGGACAAGCACTGATATTCCCACCCCCACATAAGCTCTGATGTTCCCCCAGCACAATCTCTGATATCCCCCATAGCATAAGCTCTGATATTCCCCCAGTACAAGCTCTGCTATGTCCACAAGCACTGATAAACCCCTAGGAGTGTGGGCAGTGTGGCACTCAGGGTGGGTATCATTGAGTGCTTCACCCACCTGCACCCCGGCCCTAGCAGCTGAATGTCCCCTGCATGACTTCATGTCTTGCTGCCCATTCTGACAGTGACTCTACACCATATCCATGCAAGGCCTCCCCTCCATGGTTACCCTATGGACCATCCCCATGTCCGTCAAATGGCATGGGTAAATGCTGACATACAGCTATGTTGTGAAGCATGGTACATGCTGTGAACACTCTGCATGCCTTCCCCGGGACAAGCATCATCGTGCTGCCTGTCAAGACCAGGCTACAGAACCACATCTTTAGTAGCCCAATTGTCCTCTTGATCATGGACTATTTCTTCCTGTGTGCCTTATTGTATGCTTCTTCAGCAACACTGTGTGCCTCTAGGTATGGGGTGATCTGGTATGGCCATAGTGGATATCCACTGTCACCTACAAAGCGGGAAAAGTCAGGGTTAGTACCGTGTTGCTGCACTGCTTCCACCATTATACTGACTGCAGAATACGGGCACTCACCAATCAACCATCCTTCCCTGCCCTCACATGCCCCAAGGAGGGCACTAAGCTTGGGCCCATCAAATATATAGGCAACATGGCATGACCCTGGGTACTTGGCACACACATTAGTGGTTATACCCATGGAATCTCAGACTATCTTGCAGTTGATGCTGTGATAACCTTTGCAGTTACAGTATGCCTCCTTGTCCACAGATGGTGCCGGGATTGCCACTTACATGCAGTCAGTGGCTCTTAATACACTGCGAAAGCCTTGCATAGCATAGAATGCCTCCTTCATGAACTGTATGTTGGCCAGTGTGGTGGGGAATGGTATGTGCTCATGCATAAATAGGAGCAGAGCATCAGTTACCTGGTGCAGTGCCCTGGACACAGATGGCTGACTGATGCCTGTGACATCCTCTGCCACCCTCTGGAAGGAGCCACTGTCATAGTACACCACTGCACATTGCATCTTTCTCTCAACTGACATCATCATCAACCAACGGGTAGGTGGGGCTACAGTGGCCTGGACAATATCACAGAGCCATGTGATCGTGACATGGTCCATTCTAGACAGTGTGTGTCCTGCAGGCCATAGGCATCCAACCTAGTCCAGAACACACATGGCCATGTCCTGGACCTCAGTGCCTGCTTATGGTCCCTCTCATTCTCCAGCAGGAGGGCATTCATTAGTAGCCATGTGCACATCCTCTGTATCTCTGTTTTTTTGTACACAAGGAACAGTATCCATGCAGTGTTCATTCCACGCCCAACCATGCTTCCCCTGACCTTGGCCCTGATTGTGATGCTGCACTGACTTCCCATGCAGAATGGAGGCACTTTAAAGGAGCATGTACCTGGCACATCTGTGGGTTGACCCAACCTTCACAGGTGACAACAGGTCACACTGGACAGGGTAATGGCAGCAGCAACACCTGTACAGAGCTCAACCCAGAGAGTGGGAGACAATCCACGCAAGCTGTGGCGAACGTCCAAATGCACCTGCCAGGAGAATTGGGATGCCATGTGGGACATCATGGAGCCAGGAGAGATATGCATGCCACTGGCAAGGGGTGAGGGTGTGAGCATGCCATGTGTACTGTGGCAGTGATGGCATTCCATTATTTATGTTTCTGCAGGACTATCGTGGCAGATCGGACCCCTTGGTCCTTGAGAAGTAGTAATCAGATGGGGCTGTGGCAGTTGTGGAAGCTCAGAGGGCCCACTGGGGACTTATCAGCCCAGACTGGCTGTCTTGGATGATGGGGACACAGAACAGCCATTATAAAGATGACCTAGGAGATTACTGGGCCCTGGCAGAGCTCTCAAAGATAAGTGATGCTGTGCTGGGGGGGGGGGGGATGAGACCCTCTGTGTCGGCTGCCTTTTGCTATGGCTGTGCACGTTCATCCGCTCATGCCTGTCCTGTGTTCTTGTTGTTTCAGGGCTATCAAGGACCATAGTTGTGGCTAGTCCTCATCGAGCAGGAGTACACAGAGACAAAACCGATGGAGTCCAGTGAGGACTTTGTGTCTGGTGTACCTACGGGCCTGTAAAGCACCAAGGTTATTGAACATTACGCCTGTCCCCATGCCACACCTCCTGGGGTAAGGGTCAGTGGCAGGGGACCCTAGGACATATCTGGGCACGTCTGTGCCCTGTGTTTTATTCTGGACATTATATTTAATGTTCTTGTTTTCCTTGTTATGTTGAATGTGTGTCATATCAGCTGACAGGCCCCTTCCTATTTTTTTTGACATGCATCAGGACAGCTGTCCCTGCTCGCAGGAAAAAGATTTGTGCTTCATATAACCCTTGTCCGAGTGGTTCCTTCAATCAGTGGTGGCATGCTGCTGGCCATGATTGTCAGACCCTTGGTGACTGCAGTATTTACAGATGTGGGGGAAGGAGCTGCTCTAGGGCTGGTGGCTTGTTACGAGGCATACAGCTGTGCACGGTGGTGTGGGCCCTGTGGGGCATGCTCTGTGCATGATGTGTTGGCCATTGCATTTGGGGCATGTTGCAAGGGTCCAAAATATGTAGATCATTTGCTGTGTTGGGGCAGCAGGGACACATGTGTAAAGGTGGGGTGCCTTTGATTCATAGCCTTTCCCCATTCATCAACTTACCCCTTCCCTCTCTTTCTACTTCTCCCTGCCCCATACCTCACCAGCCCCTCCCTCTTTTCTTCCTCCTCTGCATGCCTTTGATTCATTGCCTTTTCCCACTCCTTAACTTATCCCTTCCCTCTCTTTCTACTCTTCCCTGACCCCTCCCTCTTCTCTTCCTCCTCCACTTGTTCTGCACCTTCCTTTCCTCCACCCCATCTGTGCTTCTCCCTACTGCTTCCTTTTCCCTGGTGCCCTCAACATTGAAATGTGCTTTGCTGGTACACATGGGACAGAGCCCCTACCCTGTCCTTGAGATGGAAACATTTTGCCTGTAATTTTACCTGTCTAGTGAACTTCATTTTATACTGTTTCATTTATATCTCTGTATTATGTTTTATACTATGTTTATTCTATTTTGTTTTTAGAACCTTCTTCCGCCTTCCCTCCAGGATACATCTGGAAATGAAATATTTCAGCTCAGTATATCTTTCCTGGTGAAATAAAAAAATAATGTCCAGTTCAGGGGAATGGCCAGTGATGGACTATTCCTGCACATGCCCTGCATTGGTTGAAGTGGTCTACACCGGGCGTGGGGGTTTGATGCTCCAGCCACTGCTCCTCATGATCTCCAGGACAACTGATCCAAAGCTGGACCCATCGTCCTGGGGGCATTCAGCCTTGACTGTGCTGTAGGATGTTGTGCAGACCCTGCAAGCATGCAGTTTACAGCAGCCATCCACATGATGTGGCGCTGCACCTGGATTCCACATGCTGGGCAGACATACTGCACACCGTGAATGCATGTATATGTGGCACATGCATGCCATTATGCAGTCACACCTCTCTGCCTATCACTGTGCTGCTGCGGTGGTAGTATGTGCATGTCAGCTCTGTTCATAAGTGCATGCTGCACAGCCATGAACAGTGTGTTTGGGAGATGTAGCTCCTTTCATGTGTCGGATATGTGCCATGTAGGGGCTGCCTGCCATTCATAAAGAGGCCCCATTCAAAGAGTATTGATAAAGTTGTGGAGGGAGTCAGCAACAATAATACTGATAGTTTAGGACTGGACTAGACATTCTTGGTAATCATTGATGCTGACCCTTCATGCAAGAACCCCATCTTATGAAACACAATCTTCTGACCCTGCCACATGGCAGGGTGACCTACCCAGACCTCAAAACCCTTTGCCTGAAGGCCTGGATCTGGACGAACTAGAAGTTTCTGGATTGGACCTCTCAGACAGAGAGCTAGAAGTCCTGGAAGTATCTTGAAAACCAGCTATGAGAAAGGCACATTCCTTTAAATGGAGAATATTTGCATTCTAGTGTGCCTCTCAGAAATGGTCATCCTTACAGACAGCTCTGCTTGTTGAACTGGAGTGTCTGGTGTACTTGCAGTCTCTTGGATTTAGACCATCTACCCTGGATGTGCATCTGGCAGCTGTCTTGGCTTACATATCAGCTGAGATGGGAAATCCGTGGCTTCACAGCCCATTTTTAAAAGATTTTTCAAAGGTTAGACTTATCTGCATCCTCCATCAGGGAATCTGTCCCTCCATGTGATTTGAATATGTTATGCCCAGCTGTTGGAATCTCCTTTTGAGCCAATGGCTACAGGCGTCATTAAGTATGTCACCTGGAAAAAAGTTTTCTTATTACTATGATGTTTGCAAGGAGAGCTAGTTAGCTACAAGCCCTCTCCATAGATACTGACTAGATTATCTCACACAGGGAAAGGTAGTCATAAGAACAAAATGAAATTCCTTCCTAAAGGGGTGTCAGAATTCCATTTGAACTAATCTGTTACCCTACATGTGTTTCTCTCTAACCATTGCAGCACAGGTAAGCAGAGGCTACACTGCCCTGATATAAAAAGAACATTGAGCTATTATCTTGACAGAACCAGAGACCTGAATGGATAGCATACAGTTGTGTGTCACTTGTGGATAGGTTGCTATGTGCAAGCCAAAAGCCAGAAAGGCTATTTCTCATTGGCTAATCTCCTGTATCTAGTTTTGCTAATGTAAAAGTTGATGATAAGCCTCCCAGAGGCCTAACGGTGCATTCTACTAGAGCTACTTTTGCATCTGTGGCTGTTATGAGGGCATACCCTGCCAAGAGACACATAAAGCAGCTTCTTGGGCTACAGTGCACGTCTTTACTAAGAATTATTGTCTGGATAGTCAATCCAGGAGGGATGCCAGTTTTGGGACTGCTGTCTTGCAGAACCTTTTTCCTAAATAGGATAACCCAGCCTCCCAAAGTACTGCTAGTAAGTCTGCCAATGTGTATGACATAATTGTTGGATTCCTAGCTGGGCCATCGGTGCAGCAGTTGGATTTCCACTTGCGATGCTGGCGACCCAGGTTCGGGAATGGGCCCGGGTCACTGAAGGGCCAGCCAGGGGAGAAGGATGGAGTGCCTACAGACTGCTCTCCTTCTCTGGGGTGAAGGGTGGGGAAGTATCCGACGCATGGGGGACACCTGGCAGAGGCCAGGAGTCACTCAAGCCACTGGCGCTCGCATGTATGGGAGGTAGGGTGGACACTGGTGTCATTACACATCCCCACCTCCAAGAAAAATATTGGAAAAAGGAAGGCTGGTGGGTCTTCTGTTTCCATGAAGCCCTCTCTGGAGCTTCAATTAGCCACCATTGCCTAGCTCTCCTGACTAAATACTGGTCCCGCGGCTCTGGATAGGGGACCAGTGCCACGGCCCTGCCATCCGGGGGTAACTGGGAGATGCTGGCCATAGATGGTAGGTGGGACCTCCAGGGGCCGTGACCAGGGTGGAGACCGACAGAAGGACCTGCCAGGTAAAAATGAAAAATTAAAAAATAAATAAATGTTGGATTCCTGTTGTTAGAAGAAATAATTGCTCACCATAGTAATGATGTTTCTTCTAAGGAATCCAGCAATAAGTCATAAATACCTGACCCTGCCTCCCCTCCTAGAACCTGAAAAAGGGTTCTCACAAGAATCAGTCTGATTATTTCTTTTGTGCTTGAGCACTTTTTATTCAAACCCTTTGGTCGTTCACAATGTTTGAAAAATTGGTGGTTGATTCATTATTACAAATAGGCAGCCAAACAAAGAAATTGCTCCACTTTTACTTTCAATTAGTCAATCCAGATCAAGATATTTGGAATCAAATAAATACTAAATGGAATTTTGAATTGGGGGTAACATATTCTAGTCAACTGTGGAAAAATCTTAGGGCTAAGGTTTATAAAGATTATGTATATGCCAAAAATAGCACAATGCAGAAAAAGACTTTGGAAAGGGCTTATTTTACGCCCGAGATTCTTGGTCATTTCCAAAAAAACAGCTCTAAAAAGTGTTGGCACTTATGTAATCAGGAAGCCAATTTATTCCACTGTTTGTGGGACTGTCCCAAAATAAAACCCCTATGGGAAATAACAGCGAACTGGATTACTGAGATGATTGGGAAAAAAATAGATAATTCCTTTTCTAGGATGATTTTAAATGATATTGAAGGGATGGAGCTAGACCCTGATAAGGGGAAAATATTATATCTGGGTACAGTGATTACCAAGAGGCATATTCTGGGCAACTGGAATTCCCAAACAATAGAATTTTTACCAAAGAGTAAATGGTGTTTTCAAATAAGAGAAACAATTTTGTTTGAGAAGTTAGAAAAAGAAATATCAGAGGATAAAATAGAGGATATAATGTTTATGAAAGATGACTTCATACCTTTACGGGTTGTGCAATAGGTCCAAAAGAGGGTTGGGGAGAAGAAGAGAGGGTATTATGTGTTAGACTGTGTTAATATTAGTAGGATATATTGTAATATTTTTAATAATTGTACTATAACAAACAAACCAAGCCAATTTATATTAACTTGTATAAAACATAAAAATTATTTTGTTGATATTGTACAAAGAGTATGTGATGGAATTGTATTTATTTGTTTGTGTTTTTCTTTTCTTGATATTTTAAAAAAGAAATAAATAAATAAAAGTGTGTATATATATATATATATATATATATATATATAAAAGAAGTTGCTCCACTTTGCTGCATCTGTGCAGTGGCAAAAATCAGTTCAATTGCAGACAAAGGAAATCAGCCCCAGATAGGAATGTGGTACACTCACACCTGGCCTGGACCTGATGTGGGTGCACCACGATCCTATTTGGGGCAGTTCATTTATGTGCAGTAATGTCATGCACGTTTTGCACTGAATACAATTTGTAGCAATTACTTCATTGTGTCTGGTGCCAGCTTACTTTCTCTGCAGCTTTGAAAAATAGACTGCTATTTTAATTGAATGTATAGTTACTTTATTTTTTAGTCAAATTGTTATTGGTGGCCACTGCTTCCCTTGCTTTCCTTTTTAATATATTTTTATTTGCATATAAAAAAACAATCCATCCCAATACAAATTGATAGCTAATACATTCCAAGGTACATAAATAACAGTCATCAGTATGTTTTCCCTATCCATTAGTAAATTAACTGTGACAAATGCTAAGAGCTATAAATAACACTACATAACATTATGTCAAAAAAGCAGGCTTACAAAAGAACTGCTTCAGATGTCTATATTTCCCCCATCTGTATAACCACCCTACTACCCTAACATATTATAACAAATTCATGTCCAGCGCTGTTTGTATAGGATTCCAGATTTCTCAATATTTTTTTATATACTTTACCGTGAAATAATGCTGTTTCTCAGTTCTCATGCATTCTTAACAGAGATTTTTCCACAATTCCCATGTTGGAGGTATTGGAACTCTCCACATTCTAGCTATACAGTGTCTAGCATTAATAAACATCAAATTTAATAATTTATTTTATTTTATTTTATTAAATGGACACTGTCAACCTGTTTTTCATCATATTATTTCTAGTTAAAAACCTATATTTTATGATTGCTTACCATCTCTAAAATTCATTGATGTTGCTGTTTGTTTTGTCTTTCTTCTTGTTTAGTAGAACTGAAATGCTAATGTATATTTATAAACAGCCTTGCTTTGTTTACAGTCCTGGATCTATTTTTATTGCATACTTCCTGAACATTAGAAACACCCCCAAACAGAGCAGTCACTCATGAGGCAGTAGCCTGCTAACCTCCCACTGCATCATGAGGGGCTAGGCTGTGTTGTGGGTGTTCCCAAGTCCAGGAACGATGCAGTTGGAGCTGATCAAGGAATGTAAACAAATCCTGTGTTGGTGTGGCAACAACAGTATGGTGGGCAGTGTGTTTTTCATTTTTTCAAATAACAAAAGAGTCAGAATCAAACTGCCAGCTAAATTAGCAATCTTTACAGAATGTTGGCAATCATAAAATGTGTTTTGTTAAACTAGGGACACTGTGAAACCTTAGGGGGTTGACAGTGTCCCTTTAAGCAGGAGAACGCCATTGAGCAAGCTCATTTTCAAGGAGGATCTGAGAGAGACATTTAAAATACATACAGCATATGGCATACGTTGGTAAAACAATAAACAGGAAGAGCAATACAGTACAGAGATGGATAGTAACACTGCAGCAATCAAAAAGATACATAGACGTGCATATAGTACAGTGGACGAGGAGCATCAGTGCAAAAGAGCAAAACTTGCAGTATTTGTATGATATATACAATCACATAAAATTTAGGTACAAGAGCTGAGGCCAAAGTGCATGATATTTATAAATAAATTGCCTACCCTAGAATAGTGGAAGCATTTCAGCGTGTCAACTTAAGATTAGCCCCTTCTGGAAGAGTTTGTAGTGTCGAGGCACCTAATAGGCATATCTCCACTCTGTAACTAAATTTACAATAAGAACAACATTAAGTACCTTAAAAATATTTTGCCAAAAAGATGAAATGATAGGGCATAGTAAGCAAGGCAAGGCAAATTTTATTTATATGGTGCCTCTGGGCACCTTACAGAAATGTACAATAAAATATGCAGTACAACAATAAAAGTTACATAATATACATTTAAAGTAATGAAAATATGAATCAGTTTAAAACTTTTAATAAAATACCATATTCAGGGACTGAACAGCATGTTACAATTCAGTAATCATTAAAGGCCAAGCCAAAGAGATGGGCCTTCCACCTCTGCTTAAACACCTCTACCAAGGGTGCCTCCCGGACGACAGATGGAAGCGAGTATCACAGGGACGGTCCAGAAAATGCTGAAAGCATGATCTCCTGAAGTCTTGAGTCAAACTCTGGGAATATCCAGGAGGTCCCTTGAAGAGGCACAGAGGGAGCGAGCAGAGATCACTGGTGTTAGGAGCTCTAACAGATAGCCAGGGTCCAGTCCATTTAGGGCCTTGATAGGTGAGAAGCTTCATCTTGAAAAGGACCCTCCACCTGATCTGCAGGCAGTGCAGGGCACACAGAACTGGGGTCTATGTTCCCCATTAAAGTACCATTAAATGAAACAGATTCGCTGCTTGATGTTTACATCTTTGGCACCTTGAAGATATGTTAGGATTAAACATGTTCAGAAGGTAAGGAGTATAATAAATCCTATGGAAACTGTAAAATTTAATTTGATTTAATCTACTATCCATAGTCAGTTTCTAAGATGAATATAACTCAGTCCATTTCTCTGTAGCTAATGCTACCTGGAGTTCCTCTCCCCAGCTATTTTTAAGCAAAGTCAGATCAATAAGTTTGGGTTCTAAAATATATTTATAAACTTTTGATATCAACTTTGTCCTATTGGGTGCAAAATATATGACATCAAAAAACTCATTTTCATGCAGAGGGCTGAGGCGCTGGCACCTTACCTCAAACCACGCCAGCGACCTGAGTTCGGGAACGGACTCAGGTCGCTCGGGGTTGGCAGGGGCAGGAGAGGATTGAGCATCCAGAGGACTGCTCTCCTCAACTGGGGTGGGTTAAGGTGATACCTCACTCTGTAGCGGCTCCCAGTGGAGACCAGGAGCATGACAAGATGTGGTGCGATGTCAATGGTGCCAGGAAAACACAGAAAAATGGCGTCCGAGCGACCGGATGATGGCCACCTCGATCCCCACCTTCACGGAGCCCCCGGAGAGCCAGGACCGATCTCTGCAGCACTCAGGGCCAAGAAAAGGAATGCTGGAAGGCACTTCCCCCCTGAAGGAGGGAACCCACCCGACGATGGGTTACGTTGGGCTACCCTGGGTTGGCTGCAATATGGGATCGGGAAGCTGGCACCGGGGTGGGTTCAGGGAGGAGAATGGGGGAATTCCTTGGCAGAAGGCCTGAAGGAGAGGCTGGTTGGACGCAGGGGGTAAATAAATAATGCAAAAAAAAAAAAAGTTCATTTTCATTTGAGCAAGACTTTTTTCCCCCAACTACTCCTCAAGGGTTGCCCTAATCTGCAAGTAACTCAAAAAAAAACTTCTTAGGTAAACCAAGATAATCCAATAATTGTTGAAATGACTTAAAAATATTACCTTGATATAAGTCCTTTACAAGACATATTAAACTGTTCCAGTTTTTTAAGATAGTTATTGCTAAATTTTTTATGAAAGTTATTATTCCAGATGGGGGATCATTTATAAATGTCCCTCTTTTTCCTGCCTTTTTTAAGTAACCATTTCCCAAGAATGTAGCATATCTTCAAGGAAAATATTGGTATATTGCCTTGCATTATTTTTTAGGAGAGGTTTAAAAAAGAATATAGCTTTCTTTTTCTTGTAAGGGTTATGAAGATTTTCATAATGAACCCATGGCAGTGGTTGTGTATTCACTCATTCTTTAAGTGGTTCTAATAGCGTAGCAATGTGAAATGATTCAAAATCTGGGAATTTTAGTCCTGCTCTGACATGTGGAGCCAGTAATTTCACTTTTTTAACAGTGCTCTTCCAACTTTCCAAATTAATTTAGAAACAATCTTATCTAAGTCTTTAAAAAATTGACTGGGAATAATGAGCTTGAAACAGATACAACAGCCGGGGCAAAATATTAATTTTAACAATGCCTGGACACCCTAGCAAAGTAAGTGGAACACCTCTCCAACTCACTGGATTTTGCCTAATTGAATTCAGCAGGGAATTATAGTTTAAATCTTAGATTTTATTAATTTGGTTAGATAAGTGCATTCCCAGATATTTTATAGAAGAATCTTGAATTTCAATTGGGGAAAAAATATTGTTTAATACTACATTTCAAAGGATTTAGATGCATTGCTTCTGATTTGGCCCAGTTAATATTCTAACCTGATATTTGCCCACATTCTTGTACCAATTGAAGTATAGCTTATATATCTACTTCAGGATCCCTCAAATATAAAAGTACATCATCTGTAAACAAAGATATTTCAAAGATTCTTCCCCATATCGAAACCTTTGAATATCCTGAGATTTTCTAATACCATCTGCTAATGGTTCAATAACTATAGTAAATAATAAAGGAGATAAAGTACACCCTCTCCAATAGGTATGCCCATTCCACCCTATCAAACACCATTTCCGCATCCAGGGACACCACCATAGAATCTGGGTCTTTAGCTAAATGAATATCATTTAATGCATTCTTTGTATTATTATAAGCCCCCCTTCTCTTGATGAAGCCCGTCTGGTCTGAATGGATTATAGATTCATATATATTCAGATATAGATGGGAAGGTCATGTCAGATGAATCTAATAGATTTCTTTGGGTGGCCAAAGTAGTAGACCAGGGAGGGGCTGTGGACATGGCTTACCTAGATTTTAGCAAGGCATTTGATACAGTCCCACACAAAAGATTAATACACAAGTTAGCCAGCCTTGGAGTGGATCCCAAGGTGGTAGCCTGGATAAAAAATTGGCTAGACAACAGGAGCAAAGGGTAATAGTAAATGAAGTCTACAGTGAAGAAAGGAGGGTTACTAGTGGGGTACCGCAGGGTTCAGTACCGGGACCAGTCCTTTTTAATGTCTTTATAAATGTCATTGCAGAGGAACTGGAAGGAAAAGTATGTCTCTTTTCAGATGACACAAAGATCTGCAACAGGGTTGATACACCAGATGGAGTGGAAAGGATGAGTAGGGACTTGGCAGGGTTGGAGGAATGGTCAAATGTATGGCAGCTCAGATTCAATGCAACGAAGTGCAAGGTAATGCACCTGGGAAACAAGAACCCAGGGCAAGAGTACACAAGGGGGGGGTGAGATACTGACAACAGTAAAAATGGAAAGGGACCTGGGAGTAATTATATCAGATGACCTAAAGGTGGGCAAGCAATGTGAGAAGGCAGTAAGGAAGGCTGGGGGGATACTGGGATGCACAGGGAGAGGCATCAATAGCAGAAAACAGGAAGTTGTTATCCCTCTGTACAGACAGTTGGTGAGACCCCATCTGGAGTACTGTGTGCAGTTCTGGAGACCCCATCTCTGCAAAGACATAGACAGAGTGGAGGCTGTCCAGAGGAGGGCAACCAAAATGGTGCAGGGTCTGCACCAGAAGACATACGAAGAAAGACTAAAGGAGCTTAATATATATATCCTTGAGGAAAGGAGGGAGAGAGGGGACATGATAGAAAATGTCAAGTACCTCAAGGGAATCAACAAAGTCCAAGAGGGTGGCGTCTTTCAGAAAAAGAGATGTGCAAGAACAAGGGGGCACAATCTGAAGATAGAGGGGATGGCTCAGAGGTAATGTGAGGAAGTATTTTTTCACAGAGAGGGTTGTGGATGCATGGAACAGCCTCCCTGAGGAGGTCGTGGAGTCAAGAACAATGGAGGAATTCAAGAATGCATGGGACAGACATAAGGCAGTCCTAGTGGGGGGTAGAAGGAAGTAAGCTGTTGGTTAATTAGGATCTGCAGCTTATCTGTTAGGTAGGAAAATGGGCAGACTAGGTGGGCCAAGCGGTCCTTATCTGCCGTCAAATTCTGTTTCTAGATGGTAATACTAATTCTAGTCCCAAAGCTAATATTTTAGTAAATATTTTATAATTACTGGTCAGCAATTTTTTTCAATGGGCTGACCGAGTTATTATTTGCCATAAGGCATTCATGTGCTGTGCCCATCAAAACCGAGCACTCCCTCATTGGCTGTTATTCTGGGTGTGGGTGGGCTGAATAGTTCCGTAAACATGGGAGCTCTTTATGTCCGTTACCAAGGAGCTGTCACAAAAAGTCTTCACCACAGCATAATCTTTTTTTTTAACCTATCTGGTTGATCCTACCTTAAATATAATTCACAAAAGTTGTATCTGGTTGATCCTGCTGTTCGCCAGCCTGAAGACATACCCACTGTCAATGGGAACAGCTCTGTTGCTGGCTGAGGTAAGCGTGATCATGATCATGATTTCACTCTATAACTGGGGGAAAAAATTCAGCCATTCAAAAAAGGCAGGGACAGAGGGAAAGGGAGTGTGTGTGTGTGTGTGTGTGTGTGTGTGTGTGTGTGTCTATCTGTCTCTGTCTATTTGTCTGTCTGTCTCTGTGTCTGTGTCTGCCTGTCACACATGCACACAGGACTTGGGCTGGAAAAAAATTGCTGACCACCAATTATATAAAATAAAAGACGGGGAAGTGTGCATATGAGGATTTAATGCACACCCTTGGTGTGGGACACTCTAATAAACCCTTTGGGCTTTGCCATTGGAGTTTATATAGCATCCCATACCTCGTGTGTGCATTACATTCTTGTATCACACACTTCCCCATCCTTTATTCTATATATAATCAACATTTAAAAGTGATACTGGTCTGTATGATGCTCACTGAGTCATATATTTTTCCTTCTTAGGTATGACCATTATCAAGGCTTCATCAAAGGAAGGAGGAAGCCCTTCACCAGCAGAATTAAATAACTATCAGGTACGGAATCAACAACTCGGGCTGGCAGTATAACCTAGAGGTTAGAGTAACATGCTGTGAATGAACTTTGTACATCTAGCAAACCTGGGTTTGATACCCACAAACACTTGCATACTGTGTGACTCTGGGCAAGGAACTTAGCCACTCTAATGCTCCCAGATCACCCCAGAAAGCAGGCACTTGTGCCTAGCGAGCTTTACCTGGTTACCAAAAAGAATAAAATAAATAAACTTATTAAGGGCCTTAAAAAAGTCATTAGAAGAAGCATCTAAACCTGACACTTTCTTTCCTTGCTTTCCAGAAGCAAATCTGATGTTAGAACAGCACAGGGTAAGTGACCATAGAGCAGAGCTTGAACAAAATTTAAAATTTATTAGCATACAGTTCTATCTTCAGGACAGTACCTCTGGATGGAGATGACACAGTTTTGTGTGACTTATTGTTGGAAATAAATTTCCCTGAGGCAGAGGGATGTAGGGATAAAGGAGAGGAAAAGACAAGAGGGTTAGGAGGTGGATCTAAGACTGAGAGTAGAGCTAAGGATGATGGGTAGAACGAGGTTGAAAAAATGGGGGGGGGGGAGAGTACCAGAGACCAAGAAAGAGCAAAGGATGGAATTGGGAAGGGAAGGCAGTGTAGGGGAATGGAGGGACAAAAGTAATGGAGAACCATGTGTGCCAATGCAAGGAGCCTGGGAAATAAAATTTCTGACCTTGAGTCAACCATTGCAGATGCAGAGACAGATCTGGATCTGGTGGCCATAACAGAGTCATGGTGTGCTAACAACCACAGCTGGGAGGTGCCCATTCCAGGTTACACCATGTTCTGGAAGGACAGGACAGGAAGCAGGGTGTGAGTTGTTTTATGTGTGAGGGAAGGTATAAAGGCCATGGAGATTCAGAGACACCAAGTGGAGGAGGAAGAAGAGATGGAGGTTCCTTGGGTCAACTTAGAGATAGTGTCCAGGCCCTTTATCTGTATGGGGCGGTGCACAGACCACCAACACAGGGGGAGGACTTAGGCAAAGTTTTGGGGGGAGACCACTGGCAGAATGGCAAACAAAGGAGAGGTATTGATTATGGGGGATTTTAATTTGCCGAATGTAGACTGGAGCATTCTGGCCACAGCTACATCAGGAAGCAGGGTCATCCTCAACTCCCTTCTGGGGACATTTCTCAGGCAGCTGGTTATGGAGTCCACTAGAGATGGGGCAGAGCTGGACCTAGTACTTATGAACAGGGACAACATTGCAGACATCACAGTAGGTAGCCCCCTGGAAACAAGTGATCGCTGTACAGTGTGGTTTGGCATAGACTGGGCAAGAGAAAAAACACACTAAAACAAGGATCCTGGACTTCAGCGGGGCAGATTTTAAAGAAATGGGTGACTGCCTCAGTGAATACCTTGAAGAGTGGGATGGCTGGGGATGAGTGTAGGTGCAGTGGAAAAGGATTAACATGGGAATAATTATGGCATAGTCAAGTTATTTGAAGGAAGTAAGCAGTGGTAGGAGGAAGGCAAGGCAATTTTATTTGCATGGCACCCAATCCCAGAGGCTCTGGGTGCCTAACAGAGTTTAAAACAAGAACACAGACCTAAAACAATCATAAATGACTATAACAATAACCAATTGATAAAAACTAAAAACAGCAATTAAATTATGAAAGACTTTCGAACTGTCACATAAGGGACTAGAATAAGATGGAATCAGCAATCTGAAAACCAGGACAAAGAGGTGGGCCTTCAGCCTCCACTTGAACACGTCAATCAAGGGGAACTCTCGGACTAGCAGTGGTAGTGAAATCCACAGTGTCGGCCCAGAGATGCTAAATGCGTGATCTCCTAAAGTCCTGAGCCGAACCCTGGGAACAACCAGGAGGCCCTTCGACGAGGAGTGGAGGGAGCGAGCAGAGGTAGCCAGTGTCAGAAGCCCAGACAGGTAGCCAGGACCCAGTCCATATAGGGCCTTAAAGGTGAGAAGATCCACCTTGAAAAGGACCCTCCACCTAACCAGCTGCCAGTACAGAGCCCGCGGGACTTGGGTCACATGACTTGACCTCGAAAGGCCTGACTGTAACCAGGCTGCTGCATTCTGAACCAGCTACAGTCGTCGAAGGGTCCCTCCCATGACCCCAAAGTACAGAGAGTTGCAGTAGTCAAGCAGCGAGGTCACAAAGGCATGCACTAGCATCGGCAGGTCCTCGGGCGGAATGAAGGGCTTAATCCGGGCAATGTTCCGCAGATGGTAAAAGCCACTGCTGACAACAGATGGCACGTGATCTTCAAAAGTCATTCTGTTATCAAGGACCACATGCAGATTTCACACCCTTGGGGAAGCCACCAACGAGATGGAACTCAGGAAAAGCCCTGTATTAGCCCCAGGAAGCAACCCGTTATGCGCACAACCAGGCTCGATCACCAGTACCTCCATCTTGGTTGGGTTGAGTCTCAGCCAGCTGGAAGCCATCCAGTCATTGATTTTAGCCAGAAAGCTGTTAAGCATGTCAACAGCAACTCATGTTCTGTGAGCAAAGGGCAAGTACAACTGGGTATCATCTGCATATCAGTGAAACTCCTCATTGTACTGTCGAATGATCTTGCCAAGGGGCAGCATGTACAAGATCGAGCCCTGTGGCACTCCACAAGACTGGGATATTGAGGAGGAGGAGAAATTCCCCATTACTACCCGCTTCACCCTGTCTGACAGATAGGACTCAAACCATCTGATGACAATCCTGGCAAGTCCACAAAACTCACAGAGCCAATCAAGAAGCACAGCGTGGTCCACAGTATCAAAGGCTGAAGAGAGATCTAGGAAAACAAGAACTGACCTGTCTCCTCTATTGCTAGCCATGAGCAGATCATTATGCACCCTAACTAGAGCTGTTTCTGTACTCTGTCTGGCCCAAAAACCCGACTGAAATAGCTCATAGATGTCCACGACACCAGGCAATCCTCAAGCTGATGTGCCATTAATGTTTCAATGACCTTGCCCAAAAAGGACAGGTTGGAGATAGGACGGTAATTCGCCAGAATGTCAGGGTCAAGGGAAGGTTTCTTTAGGAGGAGCCTCACCAGTGCTTTTTCAAAACTGCTGGGAAGACCCCCAAGCACTTGGCAAACCTAGCAAACACCGGGCCAACAGCCTCAACATCTCCCATTAAGAAGCATGTCGGGGCTGGGTCCAGTTCACAAAATGTATGCTTCAGCTCTAAGATCACCTTAGTCATTTCAGACACCTCCATTGGCCTAAACCCCTCCCAGACAGGTAGAGAGCATCTACAACCCCCAGTCTGACCACTATGAGGCAAATGCTTCTCTGGTGTGATCCCCGACTGGATGGCTGACACTCTGTCAGAGAAAAACGGAGCAAGCTCCTCACACAAAGTGCATGACAACACTTTTTTCGGCTGCATGCTGGATGAAGAAGCCTGTCTACAGTCCGAAATAGATGAGATGGTCTGTGTCTCCCTGCAGCAATTTCTCTGGATAGGAAATCTGCCTGCTTGCGGGAAATTGTCCCCTGGTACTCTACATAGTGGGCACGTGGAGCCAGCCTGTTGGCCTTCAGCTGGGTCCTCTGCCAGCAAAGCTCCAACCTCCGACCCTTGAGCTTCATCACCCTGAGGTCCCCATCAAATCCACAGAGACATGAGGTGCGCAACTGGGCCTACCACACCAATACTTTTAAGGTTCAAAATGTGGAGAAAAGAATACAGTTCACAAGTAATTTATTCCATTCAATGATCCACAGCAAATAAGTTGACATTACATATGGTGGGTAAACAGGAACCTCTGCAATGAACAGGAGTTTTGTTCATTGCAGAGGTTCCTGTGTTCCCACCATTACTGTATTATTTTCTCCACATTTTGAACCTTAAAAGCATTGGTGTGGTAGGCCCAGTTGCGCACTTCATGTCTCTGTGGATTTTATGTTTGTAAAGATCAGCCGTCTTTCTTTGAAGTGCCGCATAGCTGGTTTTGGTCCATTGCAGTTCATGGTATCTGTTTTTGGATTCTGTTTCATTGGTCTCTATCAAACCAAGGGAACCTTAGGTGAGAGGATCTGGGTCATATACAAAGTAGTGCAAGAGCATCCAGAGTTTTGGAGACCACCCTATTATAGGTGGCCACCGCCTCTCCGGACCCAATCGCACATGTCTCGACTACCCAAGATAGGTCAGCTAACACCAGCAGTCCCTCAGGGCTTATATCCCTTAAAGGGTGATAGCTGACCATCTCCACGGGGACTACCAGGGGGCCCCAAATGTGAACTCCACGGTGCAATGATCAGACCAAACAACCTGATCAATTTTGAGGTTATCAACCTGAAGTCCCAGTTGGAACACCAGATCGAGTGTGTAGCTGTGCTGGTGTATTGCAGAAGCACTACTTGTAACAGGCCCAGTGACTACATCAACTGGAGGAGGTTGTATATGGAGGAAGAAGCCAATGTGGTTCTCAAAGGAGATGGCTTAGGTGATAAGGGAGAAAAAAAAAACAGCTTTCAGGAAGAACAAGAAGATCCAGACAGAGGGGGACAGGGAAGCATATCTAGATAAACAAAGGGAGGCAGGAGGGCAGCTAAGGCACAAATAGAGGAAGGACTTGCCAAGGTGGTCAGAAAGGGAGATAAGACTTTCTTCAGGTGCAGGAGTAAAAAGAGGAAAGAAAGGGGTGGGATATTGAGGATCAGACTGGGGGTGACTGTGCAGAAGATCAAGAAAAAGCAACATTTTTAAATGAGTGTGCCTACTCAGTATTCACTGGGGGGGGCAAAATGTATCAACAGGCAATGGGGGGAGTGGGCAAATCCATTCTCAAAGAAAAGAGTCCAAAGGGGATTGGAAGCCCTGAAGGAAAGCAAGGGCGATGGGACCAGATGTGATTCACCTAAGGGTACTAAAAGAATTTAGCACAGTACTAGCTATCCCTCTGGCAACACTATTCAGCACCTCATTGGAAACAGAGGTGGTTCCAGTGGACTGGAGGAGTGCTGATGTAGTCCCTCTGCACAAGACTGCCAGCAGGAAGAAGGCTAGTTACAGGCCAGTCAGTCTCCCATCAGTGGTGGGGAAATTAATGAAGGTGAGTCTTATGGAGTACCTGGAGGCAAATGGGCTGCAGGATTACTGGCAGCACAGTTTCACGAGGGGAGGTCACATCAAACAAATCTCAGAAATTTCTTTGACTGAGTGACTAGGGAGGTAGTTCAGGGGAAGAAGTCGATGTGGCCTACCTAGACTTCAGTAAGACCTTTGACACTGTGTCACACAGGAGGTTAATAAAGAAGCTTAGCAACCTGAGGGTTGGTAAGAAGATGGTAAGGTCGGTATTAAACTGGTTAAAGGATAGGAGACAGAGGGTGGAGGTAGACGGAAGTCACTTGAAGGAGGAGAGAGTGGTCAGTGGAGTGCCACAGGGATCATTACTGGGTCCTATTCTCTTCAGTGTCTTCATTAAGTGACATTGCTGAGGAACTGGAGGGGAAGGCATGTCTCTTTGCAGATGACACAAAAATCTGCAATGGGGTGGGCACTCAGGAAGGAGAGAATGCAAAATGATCTGGGGAAACTAAAGGAGTGGTCTAGGGTGTGTCAGCTGGGCTTCAATGCCAAAAAGTGCAAATCCATGCACCTGGGGACTGTGTATAAGATGGAGGGGAGGTATTTACAGTCACCAAGCAAGAGAGGGATCTTGGGGTAATCATAACTGATGATCTCAAGCTGGCACGGCAGTTCGACAAAGCAGTAGGCAAGGTTAGTGGGATGCTGGGGTGCACCGGGGGGGGGGAAGGGAGGATTTAGAGATATAGAAACATAGAATTTGATGGCAGATAAGGACCACTTGGTCCACCCAGTCTGCCCATTTTTTTTCTTCCTATACGACCACCACAGACACTACATGATCTCCGCCTCACCTTGCTTCCCACTGAGATTCCCTTGTACCTATTCCATGCATGCTTAAAAACACACCACTGTTTTCAGATCCACTACTTCTTGTGGAAGACTGTTCCAGGAATCCACCACTTTCAGTGAAGAAGTACTTCCTCATATCTCTCTTGAATTTACCCCCATCAAGCATTATTGTTCTCACACATCTTTTTCTCTGAAAAATGCTCCCCTCCTATACCTTATTTATCCCCGTGAGGTATTTGTATGTCTCTATCATATCTCCCCTTCTCTTTCAGAGTGTACATATTGAGGTCTTTCAGTCTTTTCTCATAGTACTTCTGGTGCAGACCCTTCACCATTTTAGTTGCACTCCTCTGGACTGCCACCACTCTGTCTATGCCCTTTCTGAGATGTGGTTTCCAGAACTGTACACAGTACTCTATGTGGGGTCTCACCAGTGAACTATACAATGGCAACAAATCCTCACTCCTTCTGCTGATCATACCCCTCCCTTTGCATCTCAAAATCCTACTAGCCAGGCCGGCCCAGCGGTGCAGCGGTTGGATTTCTGCTTGTGACCCGGATTTGGGAACGAGCCCGGGAACTGGATTGCCGGCCGGGGGGAGAGGACTTTATAATCCTAGGGACTGCTCATCCTCTCCGGGAGGAGGGAACCAGAGCTCAGCTCTTGTCTGGCCCCGGTGGAGACCAGAGGTACAGCAAGCCCGACGCTTAACAGAGGGGCGACACGCCAGACATCGGCGCTTCAGCGCCTTGACGTTCGGGGACATGGCATGCCGAGAGAACATCGGCCAAAAAACGTGCAGCCTTCCAGTAGATGCAGCACCAGGCCCCGACCTTCAATGCCCCTACCGGCCCACAGACAGAGTTCAGACGAAACATAGATGCATCGGGGTGTAAGGGCCCATACCCAGTACCCACCTGGGGGGTACAGCCACGGCTCCATGGGGGACGGACTGCACCGGTCACCAGGTAGGTGAGCAGGGGCTGAAAAGGCCATAGGTGTCTCCCGAAGAGGGGAGAGCTGCAAGAAGAGGGGAGTAAAAAAAAAAAATCCTACTAGCCTTACCCATTACCTTGTCACGCTACTTAACAACACTGGTGCCAGCAGATATGATTACTCCCAGGTCCCTTTCCTGTTAACCGTTAATACTTCTTCCAGATTTCATTCCACCTCTAGGCTTCTGTGCCCCAAGTGCATGATTTTATTTAATTTTTTTGCATTGAAACACAGCTGCCATGCCCCAATCAGTCCCACGTTTTCGGTCTCTGTATATGCTTTCCACCCCCTCTGGAGTGTCTACCCTACTTCAGATTTTCGTGTCATTCACAAAGAACAGACCTTTCCTTCCAGATTATCTGCAGTGTCACTTATAAAGACATTAAAGAGGACTGGTCCCAGTACTGAGCCCTGTGGCACCCCACTGATCACCCTCCCTTCTCCAGACTGAACTCCGCTTACCAACCTCCTCTGTTGTCTATTCCTTAACCAATTCATTACCCAGTTTGCCACCTTTTGACACACTCCTAAGCTGTCCCAGTTTCCTTATGAGCCACTTATGTGGAACACTGTCAAAAGCTTTAATGAAATCCAGGCCACATCTACCACCCTACCCTGATGTATTTCCCTGGTCACCCAGGCAAAGAAATCTATCAGATTTGTCGGACATGACCTCCTCCCTATGAAACCACATTGCCTTAGGTGTTGTAACCCATTGTCTTCAAGATATTTCATAATCCTGTAACCGGGTTGCCATATATCGTTTGGTTACTACCCCTGCCTTGTAGGCTCACCAGCATTGAGGGGCCTGGGCTCTCGTTCTGGTGGAAAAGGGAGGTTCTTTCCCAAAGGTAAAGTAAATAGTGTGGTACCTCCACCCAGATTAATGTGTAGTGGTCCAGATGTTGATATGGTACAACCCCCTGGGATGCTGTACCTACCCACCTTCCCTTCCAGTCACTCCACACACAGAATACCATTAACAGCTGCAATTCTTTACTGAGCATACAAATAATGACTATCACTAATAATATGCACACACACAGTCTTCAGCAACAACAACAGTTTATTAAATAAGAAAAGGGGTTTGGGAATGCAAAGGTAAATGGCGGTTTATTTATTTGATGAACTGGTAAAACCCTAAACAACAACATTAACAGCAGTGCCCACCCCCAACAGCAACAGAGGAAGAGGCCACCTCCCCACAATGGTACTAGTGTCCCCTAAAGTTAATCTGGGTACCCCGATAGAGTTGCAGGCCTGTACAGTGCCACAGATTGGCCTATGTTGGTACACTTTCTGAAGCCAGATAGAGTTGTCTGGCAAACTTTGTGAAAATCCCCAGACAGGGTAAGCTCTGTGCTTACTCATGTTTTTTCAGTTTTATCTCACAGGGTCTAGTAATGAGGACAGGTCAGTTGTCAAGCTGGTGGCCTCAAGCTGCATGACAGGGTGCCAGCTGTCTTACTGGAGCAGGGTCTGGCAGCTCACCACCGTCTGCATGGCTTCTCTTTTTTTTTTTTTCCATATGCATTTTATCCTCCAAGGAGCCTGGCAGGTGGCTCCGGTCCCTCCCTCCCTGCGAGGGACTCGGTCTCAGGCCCCACCTTTTCCAGCCCTGACCATCCCGGTGATCCCCCATGGGTTGCCCTCCCTTGACAGGGCCAGGGCGAGGAGTGACAGCTTCTCCCCCACCCCGGATCATAAATCCAGACTCTGGGTGTCGGGATGGGTGCAGGCTGGGCCTTCATGGAGCCTGCCAGCTCCATTTTCCTGGTTTTCTCCCTCCCCCTTCTCTGCGGACTCATATGTTGGCTCGAGCTTCCTGACCCATATCTCTACTCAGCCATCACTAGAAGGTGCTCAGCGGGTGGGACCGCTATCCCTCCCTCCCCAAGAGGGGAGAGCAGTCCTTCAGATGCTCAATCCTCTCTCTCCCCTGCCAACCTCCGGCGGCCCGGGCTCGTTCCAGAACCAGGGTTGCCAGCATGGCGCAAGGTGTGGCATCAGGCACCTCAACCCTCAGTGCCACCGAGCTGGCTCTGCACGTCTTCTCTGTGGATGCTGTAACAGGTCAGTACCGGGGACTAGGGCCACAAACCTACTCCACACGTCAAGGCATCTAATTCCCAGGGAAAGGTGGTGGGTACTGTCTAGCAGTGCTAATACCTGGCTGATTTCTCAGACCATCCTAGCTGGCATGGAGTCTCTTCCCAGAGCACAGGTTCACATAGTCTCTTACTTTCTGCAAGCAGCAAACACAGGCACTTCTGAAAGCAGATCTGATGTACCCCCCAGGCTGATGGGTCTCTCCGCAGGATTTCCACACTCTCGGGCTATAAGCCACAGCAATTTTCTGGCTCCCCTGACAATGGGAACTCAGCGGGCTTCTCCTGATTAACTTTAGGGCTAAGGCAACAAAATTTCAACAGGTGTCACAGGAATTCTCTCCCAACGTGTTGCACCCTTTGATTCCGGTTCTCCCAGCGAATGGAAAATTCAGGCAAGTCTCTCAACTGGTGGCTATGGAAGCCATGGGACCAACTCCCTCTCTTCCCCTCTGCTCTCCTGCTTTCTTCAGAGAGCCTCAGCCAGGAATGCCCGCAAGCTGTGTTCTCCCCCAACATCTGAAGAGAAGGACTGGCACCTCCATTGGTCAGCACAGCTTCCCATCAAAGAAATTAATTTGCATTAGGCTTATTTGATGGTTGATTGGCTGTCACTAAAGGTGCCAAGAACATTGTTTACACCCCCCTACCCAGGGGCCATAGCTGCAGTCCGTAGACCTCCTTGAGTACTGATTGGGCCAAACAGGGTCGGGGTTACCAAAAAAGTGTCTGTATAAACAGTTTAGATTTGTCTCAAGTTTAAAGTTCTTAATGCAGTATAGCTTAGAGGTTAGAGGAATGAGGTGTGAACGAGCTTGGTACATCCAGCAGACTAGACCTGAGTTTGATTCTCACAACCTCTACTTGCATACTGTGTGACTCAGAGCAAGTCACTTAACTGCCCAGTGCTCCCAGGTCGCCCCTGAAAACAGGCACATGTGCCTAGTGGGCCTTACCCGGTTACCAAAAAAAAAAAAGACTAATGCAGGCACACTATGCAGGTTTAACAAATAACTGTCCCTTAGGTCAATAGCTGCACCTCTGTACTGTTATCCAGTTGTGGAATGGGCTCTAAAAAAGTCCTTGTCTGCCTTAGCATTAAGTCTCTCTTCGGCAGGCAGAAACACATTCGCTGAGCAGGCTTGGTAATTTAACGCAACAGTACACATATAAGCATGAATACACTCTTTACAAGTTTTACTGTTCTTTTACTCCCCAAATGTGCCTCTGAATCCCCACACATGTTTTGGGATCCCAGGAACACACAACAGGTGCTGACTTAGTCTGCAATTGCAGCGTTAACACAAGCACCACAAAATTTAACTGAATAGGTTAGCAGCT
The DNA here is from genome assembly GCA_016271365.2 of Neoceratodus forsteri. Taxonomy (NCBI): domain Eukaryota; kingdom Metazoa; phylum Chordata; order Ceratodontiformes; family Ceratodontidae; genus Neoceratodus; species Neoceratodus forsteri. The sequence continues at coordinate 902,431,668 of CM057454.1, forward strand.
ATTCCGCTATACAAGACACTAGTGAGGCCCCACCTGGAGTACAGTGTACAGTTCTGGAGACCATACCTACGTAAGGACATAGACAGGGTAGAGAAGGTTCAGAGGAGGGCAACAAAGATGGTGCATGAATTGCATCACAAGTCCTATGAAGACAGGTTGAAGGAACTGAACATGTACTCCCTGGAGGAGAGGAAGGAGAGAGGGGATATGATAGAGACATACAAGTATCTCACAGGGAGGAACAGGGTGCAGGAATACACTATTTTAAGTGAAAAAGATGTTCCAGGACTAGAGGGCATGGGATGAAGTTGGAGGAGGACGATTCAGAGGAAACATGAGGAAGAATTTCTTCACAGAACGGGTGGTGGACAAGTGGAACACCTTGCCAGAGGAAGTAGTGGGGGCTGAAACAATCACAGGATTTAAGAATGCATGGGATAGACATAAAGGAATTCTGGAGGTCAGGGGTAAGGTGCAACAGACTTCTAGGAAAACATAAACTGAACTTACAAGCTCAAATGGGCAGACTGGGTGGGCCATAGGCCCTTATCTGCCGACACTGTCTATGTATCTATGCAGCAGATCGCACATTCAAGCAGCAGGCAGCTCAACCATGCGCACACTGAGCTGTATGGTAATTCACTGCTTTCACAGTGCAGATTATGCTGCACCACTAGGCGGTGAGACTTTAAGCATTTACACAACTCCTCCACACCCCATAGCAAGTAGGCACATAAGGGCTGCCAGGAGCTTCTCAGGGGCACCCAGGGACCCAGGACTGGCAGGACCAGATAGCAGGAGGCAAACCTAGTAAGCCCCACCCAAAGGGGTTACATTGCTTTATTTTAACAGTGACTCCATTAGCTTCCTCACCACTGATGTCAGGCTGACTGGCCTATAGTTGCCAGCCTCCTCCCTGCTGCCACTTTTGTGTAACTGACTACATCTACCCTCCTCCAGTCCTCTGGTACCAGCCCTGTTTCCAGTGAGTTTTTAAAAAGAACAGTCAGAGGTGCAGCCAGTACCTCTCCGAGCTCCCTCAGCACCCTTGGGTGTACCCATTCTGGCCCGAAAGCTTTGTCCACTTTCAGATTTGCAAGTCCCTTCAGGGTTCTCTTCTGTGTAAAGGGACTTGTATCTATCTCTCCTCCAGTGTTCTTTTTGCTTCGATGTGGCCCATCCCCAGTCCCTTCCTCTGTGAAGACTGAACAAAAGTATTTGTTCAGGGTATCAGTTTTTTCCTGATCATCCTCTGCACAGTCCCCACCTGATCATCTTAACCTCACAATTTCTCCCTTAGTCTTCCTCATTTCACTTATGTACCTAAAAATGTCTTGTCTCCTTTTGTTACCTCTTGGGCTATTCTTTCCTCAGTCTGTGCTTTTGTGCTCCTCTTCGCTTTCCCTGCCTCTTCCTTTTTCTCTTCATACACTTTCCTGTCTTTCCTCTGCACCTCTTTATACCTCCTGAAGGCTACCCTTTTAGCCTTAACCTTTTCAGCCACTTCCTTCGAGCACCATAGCTGTCTGTTTTCTTCATGTTTTTACTCACTTTCTTTGCAGATATTTGTTGTCTTCACTATGCTTTCCCTTAGCTTAGCCCACTGTTTTTCCACATCTCCATGTTAGGTGGTTCCTGAGGCAGTCACCCATTTTTAAAGAATCTGCCCTCCTGAAGTCCAGGAGTCATCCTTGTGTGGTTCACTTATACTACTGTCTTTATATTGAACCACACTGTACAATGGTCACTGGTTACCAGGTGGCCTCCTACCTTGACGTCTACCACACTGTCCCTGTTGGTGAGCACCAGGTCCATTACTAGAGGGCTCCCTGACTAGTTGCCTGAAAAATGCCCACTGAAGGGAGACCAGGATGCCCCTGCTTCTAGCTGAAGCTGCAGCTGGGAGGCTGCAATCTACATCAGGCAGATTGAAGTCCCTCATGAACAGCACCCTCATCCCTTTTTTGTTTTACTTGGGCTCCACGTCTGCTCCCGTCTGTTGGCTGCACACCTTTCTCTGCCCCACGCCACCGCCACAGCTGCTGGCTCCCAAACACCCCGGCTTGCTCTCAGGGGTGGGGCCACCGGGAGGTCCCCAACCCCCAACCCCGGCGGGGAAGAGTGGGTGGCTCGGAACCAGGACCACAGGTGGCAGCGCAAGGTCTGCTCTGTGAGGCAGATGTCAACTAGCTGAGGCAGAACCTCTGATTTTTCCTACTGACCCCCAGGAGGTGTGTTGTGCAATGACATGGGTGCTATTGGCGCAGCATCTGTCACACCTCCGCACAGAACCAGCGTCAGTAGTTACCAGTCCCCAGCCTCCACCAGGGAGCGGTATTATATTGGTCACTCACCTTCTCCCCCCCTGGGGAAGTCAGCGTCACAGATGGAAGTCCTACCACTGTGCTGTTGGGCTGGCTGCACCTCCCCTTTTCTTGCTATTGAGCTAATGGCTTCTACCAGTGCCTTATCTAAATTATCTCCCTGTGTTGGAAGCCTGTAGATCACTCCTGTATGAATACTGACTCTCCAGGGTGACCCACAGTACCTTCAACCTCGCCATTTCCTCCTGGATTCCCTGTGTCTCTGTTGCTTTGAAACTCTTCCTTACATACAGCACCATCCCTCCTCTTTTCCTTCCCACTCTACCTTTCTTGAACAGAGTATATCCTGGTATGGCCATGTCCCAGTTGTGGTTTCCTGTGCACCACGACTCAGTAATAGCCACAATATCCAGATCTGCCTCCACCATAATGGCCTCTAGGTCCAGAATTTTATTTCCTAGACTTCTTGCATTTGCTTACATAGCCTTCCATATTTTATTACCTCTCTGCCTGCCATCCCCTCTGTCTTTTTTTTTTTCTTTTCTGCTTTTCCCCTATTTTTTTTTTTACAGCTTACAGCTTGTGTTCCCATTCTCTTTCATTTTAAACAGTAGGCCTTTTTCTTTCTTTTTCACCCTGGGGGATTTGCCTCCCCTCAAGTCTTCCCTATTCTCTGCCATTGTCTGGGGGGGGGCTTATGCCTCCCTAATTTCTTCTGCCACCCCCTCAACTAGTTTAAATGTTCCTGAAAGTAACATTTAAACTGTCCACCGAGTACTGCGATTCCCCTTCTAGATGGATGCAGGCCAGGACCCCTGAATAGACCCTTATTTGTGGTTTGTGGTTTATGTACTACACTTGCACTTTTGTGGACAGAGTTGTTTGCTCTGAAATTCTGTGTTCATTATATGTATTGTATTGTCTTATTTAGATATGACTTGTCACCTGTGAAAATGGGTAGTTTTTGCTCATCTGGTTTACAAGTATAAAAAATAAAAATGAAATTATCACTCCAGGTGAGTCCCCAGTGTATCTGAACCCCTCCTCTCTATACCATTTCTTTAACCAAGAGTTGAAACTCCTGATGCAGAGATCTTTGAGCTCTCCCTTGCCATAGACAAGCAGCACTTCAACAAAAGCCAGTAAGTGTGTTACCTGTCTAAGATCGCTCCCTGGCTTATTAAAATCTCCCTGCACAATCCCAGTTCCGTCCATAGTCATGTCATTAGTCCCCAGGTGGACAATGATATCCAGCTCCCTCTCTTTCCCATTCCACCAGAGTGGCAAAAAGAGTTCCTTGGTGGCATTGGCTGAGGAATTTGCCTCATGCCCACCACCCCCCATTCTCCCAGAGCCCACCACAGTCCAGACAGCCCTCTTCTATGGCACGCTCTGGGGCAGTGGCGTTAGACTTGGTGGCTCGAGGGTGGGGGAAGAGGTCCCCCAAATTGTAGCCAACTCAGACTGGAGCCTAGCAATCCCCTCCTTCTACCCAGAGAGGTGTGTGTGCAGATGGGACAGCACCTCAGTCTCCAGAAGGTCTGTCTGAAAACTGCAGCTTCACAGCCAGTGCACAGTACCACTCCCAGCATTCCTGTTCTTACACGCGCTATGCTAACATAGAAACATAGAAATGGTCAGCAGATAAGGACCACTTGGCCCACCTAGTCTGCCCTATATTTCCTACCTTCTGTGCCACCTCAGACACTACTCAGTCTCTGTCTTCTTCCCCTTGCCCTTGCTACAAGGTCCCTTTGTTCTATCCCATGCGTACTGAATCCTTTTACTGTTTTGCTTTTAACACCTCTGCTGGAAGCTGTTCCAGGTGTCCTCCACCCTCTCCTTGAAGAAGTTATTTCCTCTCATCTCCTCTGAGCCTCCTCCCCCAGCTTCATAGTGTGATCCCTTGTCTTGGAGCATCTTTTTCTATGGAAAATGCTACCTTACTGTACCTTATTAATATCTGTGAGGTATTCGAACATTTCTGTCACACCCCTCTTTCCCTCCTTTCCTCTAGAGAGTACCTATTTAGTTCCTTGAGTCTTTCCTCATAGGGATTTCAATGCAGCCCCTGCACCATTTTGGTAGCCATCCTTTGTACCGCCTCCACCCTATCTATGTCCTTCCAGAGGTGGGGCCTCCAGAACTAGACAAAGTACTTGAGGTGGTGTCTTACCAGTGATTTATACAGGGATAATACTACCTCCTTCCATCTGCTGATGATACCCCTCCCTATGCACCTGAGCATCCTGCTAGTCTTCCCCACTGCCTTAATACACCGCTTGGCTACTTTCAGGTCTTCAGAGACGATTACTCCTAGGTCCCTTTCATGTTTTGCGGTTGCTAATACCTCCCATCTCAGTTGGTACAGTATGTTGATCCTGGGTTTCTGTGCCCCAAGTACACGGTTTTTCACTTTTTTGCATTGAAACACAGCTGCCATTCCCTTCACCAATCTTCCAGCTTTTTCTGATCGTCCTTCATTCTTCCCACCTCCCCCCTACCGATGTATCAACTCTGTTGCATAGTTTTGTGTCTTCCACAAACAGGCATACTTCCCCATCAGCCCTTCCATAATGTCGCTAATAAAGACATTGAAGAGGACTGGGCCTAGTACTCACCCCCTGTGGTACCCTGCTTGTCACCTTATCTTCTCCAGAGTGGACCCCATTTACCACCACCCTCTGACTCCTGTTGCTTAGCCAACTTCTTGCCCACTTTACTACTTTTAGACCTACTCCTGGGTTGCCCAGCTTGCTCACCAGTCTTCTATGTGGAATGATGTTGAAGGCCTGGCTGAAATCCAGGCAGGCCACATCTACCGCTCTTCCCTGATCCACTTACAGGTACTAGAAATAACTCTGTACCCTTACCCCGATAGGGTGTTTGTAATTTTCCCTTTATTTCCTTTGCTTAAGTCTTCTGTTACTTGACTCTAGATAGGGTGATTTAAGTTTCCCCTTTTACTTCTTTACCTTCCTTAACCCTTATTTTCCCCCTTCCTTATGCATCTGTGTTTTGTTTTATAACCCTGCCTTAGATAGAATGATTCATTCTTTCCCTTCTCCTAGTGATTTTATTAGGTTAACCCTTCCCCTTATGTATACCTGTTTCCCTCTCACTCTTCATTAACTATAAAGTTCAAAACACACATAACATTACTTTCATTATACTGAAACAAAAATTAAAGTGCGGTTCAGGGTGCCACAGCAGGGCTGCAGCGTCTCCTGTCAACTGCTGCCTCATGTTGTTTCTCTAAGTGTGTCGCCCTAAAGCTACATCCCTTTAGGTCAATGACCGCAGTGGAGGACCACTAGGCTGAAGCCTTGAAGTACCATAACTACTCTCCGCTCACCACCACACTACCTCATTATTGCAACAAAATGGGTAGGGAGGAGTTGGTAATGCAGGCAGGACAGCAGCAGCTAGTGAGGTCTAGATTAAATACCAAAGCAACAAAAAACTGCTTCGGTTTACAGGGTTTATGCTATTACATAACATATTTATTTGTTTAGTTTCTATTTACCAGGTAGGTGCACTAGACAAGACATTGCCTATTTTCAGGCATGATCTGGGAAAATCACAAAACAGGAGGTAATCATATACTGTACTCAGGTAACAATAAATTTTAAGGCATCTTCAGTTCATTGCCAGCACAGCCTGTTGCTGGTAGTGCAGGCACTGATGAAAGTCCTTCCTGCAAGCTGTTTACAGGAGCAAGACTAGCTCTGACCCCCCCCTCCTCCGAGCAGCTACTTTTATTTACTTATTTATATGTATAATCAGAATTACAACCCTTTGAGACAAAGACTTGTTTCCAAAGACTCATCATGAAAGTAAGACACAGATGTAATCAGGTACACAGGTTAACAAGTGATCACTTAGTTACAGAGTTACATGAGTTTCAAATTTCACAGACAGGCAGATATTTTCAGGATGTACAAGGTTCTCAGATTAGTAGTTAAGCACATAGTTCATGATACGCACATAGCTACAGAGTTACCTGACTTTACTCCAGTTACAACCATGGCTTGTTCCAATGGAATTGGAAGGGTTTTCAAAAGCCACTGCTCTGATCAGCTGTTTAACCCCACCCCCAAAACAAAGCTGCCTCCCATTTGGAGACTGAGACACAGCAACTTCAAGGGATCTGCAGCTCAGTGTCAGTGCAGCCTGCTGTTGGTAGTACAGGTACTGACAAAGGTCCTTCTAGCAAGCTGTGTACAGAAGCCTGACTGACTCTGACCCCCTGTAAGCAGCTACTTTACTCCAGTTACAACCACGGCTTGTTTCAATGGAATCTGAAGGACTTTTCAAAAACTGCTGCACCGATCAGCTGTTTAACCCCACCCACAAACCAAAGCTGCCTCCCAGTTGGAGACTGGGACTCAGTGACTTCAAGGGATCTGTAGTTCACTGTTAGTGCATCCTGTTGTTGGTAGTGCAGGCACTACTGAAAGTCCTTCTTGTAAGCTGTTTGTAGAAGCTTGACTGACTGCAACCCCCTCAATGCAGCCACTTTACTCCATTTATGACCATAGCTTGTTCAAGTGGAATCAGAATGGCTTTCAAAAGCCGCCGCTCTGATCAGCTGTTTAACCCTGCCCCTGGACCAAAGCTAAGGCTTCCCCATTGAGACTGGGGCCCAGTAACTTCAAGGGACCTGCAGTTCATTGTCAGTGCAGCCTGCTGTTAGTACTACAGGTGCTACCAAAAGTCCTTCCTGCAAGCTGTTTACAGGAGCCTGGCTGGCTCTGTCCCCCTCCAAGCAGCAACTTTACTAGAAAGAGGAGGAGGTAGTGTTTCCACTGTATCACTTACTAGTATGACCCCACCTAGAGTACTGTGTCCAGTTCTGGAGGCCATACTTCCTCAAGGGCATTGACAGGTAGGAAGCAGTCCAGAAGATGGTTACTAAAATGGTGCTGGGGTTGCATGAGAAAATGTACAAGGAGAGGCTGCAAGAGCTCGGCATATACTCCTTGGAGGAGAGGAGAGCAAAAGCAGACATGACTGAGGCCTATAAGTACATCATGTGGGTGAACAAGGCATAAGAAGGGAGTCTATGAGAAGGAGAAGCATCAGAACAAGGGGGCATGCAGTGAAGCTGGGGGGGGGGAGGAGTTTAACAGGGATATGAGGAAATACTTCTTCACAGAAAGGGTGGTGGACTTCTGGAACAGTCTGCCAGGAGAGGTGGTGGATGAAGGTAGTGGCAAACTTCAAGACTCTGTGGGATAGGCACATGGATATAATAACTTGTTTATTTGGTGTTATTAGACAGATAGAAGGCGCAAGCCCATAAATTTCTGTCTTCCACATTATGTAGGCACATTTCCTAGTGATAGCCCAATATTTTATCCAACTCGGTTTTGAAATTCTCAAATTCTCAAATTTAGTAATATCCACTAGACTTTGTGGTAATTTATTCTATGCTCTTGGTGCCCTGAATGTAAAATAATTATCCCAATCATTTTGTATTAACCATTGGGATCTCAATTTGTTTATAATGTGATCATACATTTAAAGAACATTTCTTAAATTGAAAGTTAAAGGAGTTTTGAGTAACTGAGGAATTTGATATCCTATGCATTAGTAACAGATCCCCTCTTGCTCTTCTCTGTTCCAATGTCATCTGGTTTAATTCTATGAGGTGTTGACTATAAGTTACATGTTTAATAAGTAGAGGAAAGTGAGGAGGGAGAGACACCTGAGACCAAATAGGGTCCTTGGTATTGCAATAGGTAGGGAAACAGGGCAGACTAGATGGGCCTGCAGGTTCTTTTCTGCAGACAAATTCTATGTTTCTATGTTATTGTTGGATCCCTTAGAAGAAACATCAATGCTATGGTGAGTAATTATTTCTTAGGGCCTATTTCTACCAGAACTCTGTGGTAAAGGTGCATAAATCAAAATGTTGTACTTACTGAACTGGTGCGCTCTGTAGAATTCCAAAAGTGCGGAATGTTTGTCAACAACTGGAAATAAATGTGTACTTTCAATATTTGTATTTTTTCTCTCTCTCTGTATATATATATATATATATATATATATATATATAATATACATATATATATACTGTGTGATGTATATATATATATATATATATATATATATATATATATATATATATATATATATATAGGATACATGATGGGCATGAGTGTGATATGGCAAATATTGTCACTCCTGCAGGTGAGCTCTGGCTCTCACAGTGCAGCACGGTGAGATATCAACTCACCATGCAGGAGTGACAATATTTGATATAGCATAATGATATGCCCATCATGTATCTGATATATACAATAGGCCAAGAGTTTCAGAAGTTTTGTTATGCTGTCTTGTGTTCTGTTCCTGTTAATGTGTTTGCTCATTCTGTGTGTGAGCTTTTCTGAATGGGCGGGCACTGTTATAAACTTTGAAAAACACATGAGTGTGTTTTGCAATGCTAAATGAGTTAGTTTTAGATAGGAATGAGAAACATACTTTTGTAAAGCTGTATTGTTTAGCAGTCTGGCTGCAGTGAAGTTAAATGCATCAGAGTAATTGTAATGAACTGAGAGGCAGAGTGTCAGAACAGCTGATACTGTTTTCAGTGGTAATTAAGTTAGCTGCAGGCAGAGTGCAGAGTGTTCTGTGAAACTGTGCTCTTTAGGATTCTGGCTGCAGTGAAGTTGAAATTGTCACAGTAATTGGGTAAGAATCAGAGTCTGAGGAACAAAGGAGAGTGTGTTTCAGTGGTAGTTGAGTTAGCTGCAGGCAGTAGTTTAAACTGTTCTGTGAAGCTGTGCTGTTTGGAATTCTGGCTGCATCAAGTTGAGAGCATCACAGTAATGAGCTGGAAGTTGGGGGGGAGGGATAGGTGTGTTTTGTAATGCTCACTGAGTTAGCTGTAGGCAGCAGTGAGACCTCTCAGGTAGTTCTGCATTTGTGTCTATGGTAACAGCACAGGTGTTTCTTTCATGCTGAGGGGAAAGCTGCCTAGGGTGATGATATCAGTGACCTTTTGTGACCTGTGTGTGTAAATGTCTCATATCATCACAGTAGAGCAGAGGCTAAAAATATCACACTGCAGTGGATGATACACTGTTTTATCTCACTTATTTACCACTCACCCAATTGTGTATATATATATATATATAGGCATGGCAGTACCCCTGTAGTTAGAGTTGAGTTGGGTGTTTAATGTTAAACCCCTAACTTTGCACCTCAGTACCTTTACACTCATTCAACAGAACGGCACACAATTTTGCACCTAGAGCCTTAACCCTCCACACCACTGGGCTGGTAATTTTGTTTGGGGAAGGGGGGATTTTTTTTTGTTGGAAGTTAGGTTTAGTACCCTTTGTGAAACAAGTTTCTGCATATCCAGAATTTTTTTTTTCTATTGTTTGTTTATGCTTCTGGAGCATGGCAGGCGGCTATGGCCCTCCCTTGGAGGGACTCATCCTCTGGTCCCACATGTCCCTGCTCATGCTGACCCCCTGGTATTTTCCCCATGTCTTACTCTCCGTGGTGGGGCCAGGGACAAGAGCACCAGCCTCCCACCCCAGAACACAATCCAGATGTTGGTGGCGGCACAGGGACACTGGGCCGTCATGGACCCTTCCAGCTCCCTTTTCCATGTTTCCTCCTGTCCTTCCCTCCCCACTGATTTGAGGATGCCGGAAGATGCCTCCCGACCCATGCTACCTTCCTGCTACTGCCATAGGGCAGTCAATGAGCAGGATGACAAGCTCCCCTCCCAAGAGAGGAGAGCAGTCCTCTGGACACTCAAGCCTCCCTCACCCCTGTCGACCCCTAATGATCCGGGCTCATTTCTGAACCCGGGTCATCAGTGTGGCACGAGGTGTAGCGACCAGTGCCTCAACCTCCAGCACCACCAGGCCAGCTCTATACAGAATACTTTTTCCTGACTATATTATGCAGTATAAAGCACAAACCAGTAAACTGCCTCTATCTGCCAGATATTTACCCTGGGTAACACCTGCAAATGAGCTCCAACTCAGTGTGCCTTTCCCGGTTACCAAATTTTAAATTAATCAATAAATAAATAAATTTTATATCAATTTCACTGCCAAATTGCATACATGTTTCAAGACTTTAAAACTGGTCACCTCTTCAGAATTAACGTGGCAATTTTGTTTTGCAACTTAATGCTTTTATTATCATCTCATCATTGTAAACAGCAATACATACATATTACCTGAGCTAAATAAAGGGCAATGCAATACAAGGCTTTAAAAAGGAATCTTCAATGTTATCTCAGTCTCTAAAAGAGTCTCTGATTCATTACTCCAGAAAGTCTATTAGTCTTTCATTTCCTCCTGTGGTCAAATTCATAACTCATGTTTTGTATTATAGTAGCACATATTTCAGCATGCTGTTGAAAAACATTCTTCTGCTTCCATGTAGAATTAAGTACAAGACCACATTTCCCCTTGTCCCCCCGTACCAGCATGTAGGGCTATATGCAGCAGAAACAAAAGAGAGTTCACGGAACATGCATAATTAATTATCCCACACAGCACCTGCAACTCTTTGTCATGCGTGCAGCCCTTGCTCTCCCAGTGAAGGTAAACCCTGCCCAAATGCCATTTACTGGAGATATTATATTCTGCATGCTGTGGGGGAAATGTAAAAGTGGTTAGACCTCCATCCTGCTTCTATCACATTCATGCTTCTTCGTTTGTTATCAAAGCATAGGTCAGGAAGCATAGGAAGACCAGGAGCAGTTGTAAAATTTGCAAGTAGCGTTTTATTATTATTGATAACAGTGAAATAAAAATACAAATTTTTCAGTAGAACTGTTTACAAAGGCAGTACAAACAGCGAAAACAAAGTCCTTTATCTGAAGGTTTCTTTTCACTTTCAGATCTCAGTCTCTGTCTCTAACTCTTTCTAGCAAAAGCATTGCTGTTCTTTTTATAAGTCTTGTCTGGGAACTCGTTAAGAGAAATCCTGTTTCTCACAAAATGTTCTTGCCAGTTTCTTTTGGAGCAGGCTTACATATAGAACAGTGTCCCAAGCTACCCCCCTGCTGACAGCTCTGCAAATGAGTTTGCAAACAAGCCTGAGAGGAGTTCAAACTACATCTCAGGTTGACCCCCTAAATTCCAAATAGCGTTTTGCAATCATTTCAACAGTATAAATATATGCAGTTCAAACAAAGGGATTCCAGTATCACTTACAGTTTCACACAAAGATTCACATATATTTTTTAACTGCAAATATGCAAGGGGGAAGAAAAAACAGAAACAGCAAGTGAAGGTAGAGAGATAGCGAGAGGCAGAGAATCGTGAGACTGTCAGAGTGATAATTTCTTAGGTCTCACGCATGGGTGTAGAGTTCAAGTTTTCTCTGGGGGAAGGGAGGATTCTCAGGCTAAAATCTGTTGGCCTTAACAGTGAACCTATTTTTAGACTACCCTATCTGGGGGGGGGGCTCGAGCCTGGAAGCCCCTCCAAACTCTACACCTGTGATCTCATGAGAACATTTGGTTGCACAACCAGACAGATAAGAGACTGAAAAGAAGAAGCTAGAACAGATCCTTGCATTTAACTCTTTCTGCATAACCAATGGGACAGGACCTTATTCAACCCTCTCACATACCCCCTTCTTTAAGAGGGAATGTCTTATTTAAAAAAATGGTTTTGGACTGGCCTGCCGGTGCAGTGGTAGGATTATCACTTGCAGCGCCAGTGATCGGGGTTCGGGAGCAAGCCCAGGTTGCTGGAGGGTTGGCTGGGGGGGGAAGATTGAGTGTCCAAGGGATGCTCTCCTCCTCCGGGGATGGAGGGTTGCCACTTCCACTGCATCACTGCCACCTGGGTGCACACAGGAGGAGGAGCAGCAGGGAGCACCAAGTGGGAAACATAGAAACATAGACTTTGACAGCAGATAAGGACTGCTTGGCCCACCTAGTCTGCCCATTTCCCTACCTACAGGATAATCTGTAGATCCTAGTTAACTAACAGTCTATTTCTTCCTACTCCTCACAAGAATTGCTTTATGTCTGTCCCATGCATTCTTGAATTCTCCCACAGTTTTAGACCCCACAACCTCTTCAGGAAGGCAGTTCCATGCATCCAACACCCTCTCTGTGAAAAAATACTTCCTCACATTGCCCCAGAGCCATTCCCACTCTATCTTCAATTTGTGACCCCTTGTTCTTGCACATTTCTTTTCTGAAAGATGCTACCCTCTTGGACTTTGTTGATTCCACTGAGGTACTTAAAAGTTTCTATCATGTCCCCCCTCCCTCCTTTCCTCAAGGGTATACATATTAAGCTCCTATAGTCTCTCCTCATATGGCTTCTTTTGCAGACCCTGCACCATTTTAGTTGCCCTCCTCTGGACTGCCTCCATCCTGTCTATGTCCTTGCAGAGATGGGGTCTCCAAAACTGGATGCAGTATTCCAGATGGGGTCTCACCAACTGTCTGTACAGAGGGATAACAACTTCCTGTTTTCTGCTGGTGATGCCTCTCCCTATACATCCCAGTACCCCCAGCCTCCCTATTGCCTTCTCACATTGCTTGCTAACCTTAAGGTCATCTGATATGATTACCCCAGGTCCCGTTCCATTTTTGTTGTTGTTATTACCTCCCCCTCCCACTGTGTAATCTTCCCCATGGTTTTTGTTTCCTAGGTGCAATATTTTACACTTCTTTGCATTGAATCCAAGCTGCCAGAAGATGTCAGCTATGGTCTGGAGTGACATCATGCCTCTGTGTGCACTCGTCTTCATGGACCCCCTTGGCGGCTGACATTCTTGGAAGGGGACCGGAAAAGTGGAAATGCTGCACTTCTGAGCCTGACAATGGGGCCCTGCAGATTTTGATATAGCTTATGACAGACTGGAACAAACTGTAACTGCTAATGATGTAAAGGTGAATGCTTTCTTAAACTCCAAACATTCCAAAGTGGTAGGGATAGGAGGGGGATTTTTCATGGTCATTAAAGAAATGCCAGCAATGGAGAATTCATAAGGCACCTGTTTCTTAGTTTTCATCTCAAACATGGCTGCAGCCTTTACTCACATACAAAAAACTTCAGCTAGGTCCTCAAAAAACAGTCCATTAAATTAAATAAAGTAAGTAAATAATTTAATGTTATTTACACTCATGAGCCTCCCTTACACACATACACAAATTTGAAAAATCAAATACTATTCAGAGTTTCCATTGCTGGTGTTTTTCTGATGACCATGAAAAATCCCCCTCCTATCCCTACCACTTTGACAGAGAACTCCCAGCTCCTTACCTGGCAACAGATAAAATTGAGGTTCTGGCTCCACTTCAGGCCTGTGTGTGTGTGTGTGTGTGTGTGTGTGTGTCTTTGTTTGTATGCTAGTTGAGCTCTGAATAATGAATAGTGACACCACTGACTACCCTTTTTAACAAATCATGGGAGGATGGGGTGGTACCCAAGGACTGGAGGAGGGCAGATGTGATTCCCCTTCACAAAAGTGGGAGCAAGGCAGAAGCAGGAAACTATAGACCTGTTAGTTTAACCTCAGTGATAGGGAAAATGATGGAATCACTTCTAAAGGAAAGAATTGTCGCGTATCTAGAGGCCAGAGGGCACAGGACCCTAGGCAGCATGGATTCACAGCGGGAAGGTCATGCCAGACGAATCTGATAGATTTCTTTGACTGGGTGACCAAAGTAGTAGATCAGGGAGTGGCTGTGGACATGGCCTACCTAGACTTTAGCAAGGCATTTGACACAGTCCCACACAAAGATTAATATACAAGTTAGCCAGCCTGGGAGTGGGTCCCAAGATGACAGCCTGGGTAAAAGAATTGGCTGGAGAATAGGACACAGGAAGTAATAGTAAATGGAGTCCCTCAGAAGAAGATTGGTTACTAGTGGGGTACCCATGAGGTTCAGTATTAGGACAGTCCTCTTCAATGTCTTTATAAGTGACATTGCAGAAGGACTAGAAGGAAAAGTATGTCTCTTTGCAGATGACACTAAGATCTGCAACAGAGTTGATGCACAGGGTGGGGTGGAAAGGATGAGAAGGGACTTGCAAGTTAGAGGAATGGTGAAATGTATGGCAGCTTAGATTCAATGCTAAGAAGTGCAAGTAATGCACCTGGGAAACAAAACCCAGGGAAGAGTACACAATGGGGGTGAGATACTAACAATGACAAAAATGGAAAGGGACCTGGGGTAGTCATATCAGATGACCTAAAGATGGGCAAGCAATGTGAGAGGGGCAGCAAGGAGGGCTGGGGGATACTGGGATGCATAGGGAGAGGCATCACCAGTAGAAAACAAGTTATTATCCTCTGTACAGACAGCTGGTGAGACCCCATCTGGAGTACTGTGTGCAGTTCTGAAGACCCAATCTCCACAAAGACATAGACAGGATGGAAGCTGTCTGAGGGAGGGCAACTAAAATGGTGCAGGGTCTGCACCGGAAGACATATGAAGAGAGACTTAAGGAGCTTAATATGTATAGCCTTGAGGAAAGGAGGAGAGGGGGACATGATAGAAACTTTCAAGTACCTCAAGGGAATCAACAAAGTCCAAGAGGGTAGCATCTTTCAAAAAAAGAGGTGTGCAAGAACAAGAGGGCACAATTTGAAGATAGAGGGGGGGGGCGGCTCAGAGGTAATTTAAGGAAGTATTTTTTCACAGAGAGGGTTGTGGATGCATGGAACGGCCTTCCGGAGGAGGTTGTGGAGTCAAAATCAGTGGTGGAATTCAAGCATGCATGGAATAGTCATAACTCATTCTATCCTATTGTCACTTAGAATGTTATGGTAGCCTCTGCCTGCTGCTAGAACACCTGTGTGCCTGAAGGGGTTTTAGATCTGCAGCATTCATACAAATGCACTGTGCTTAAACCTACACATCTTAAAAACCATACATCCAATTTTAAAACTGTAAAAAGAAAAGTTTTTCAGGACAAAAAGTTTTTGAAAATGAGTGAGGTTCGGTAATGTCTATTTTACTGGATTTAATGTTGTGTAAGGTTGTTTTCATATTTTAATAAATTCTGATGATTTTATCTAAATATAATTATGCTCTGTTTACTTAGTCATGCAAAAATATTAAATTTCTGTAAAATTGTTGATTAAAATAGTTAAAAATATACAATAAACATCTGTCATTGTCTAAATATAAATTTTGCAATTTTTGTACCTTTTTTTTAGTCAGAAATCAATATCTGAATCTCTTGTTATTACCGTTTGAGTTTTTTGTTCCACTCCACTGGTTGGAATGTTTGCAGTGTTCAATTCTTCCTACCCACTGATTTTAGTTTATGAATCTGATTATCAATTTTTTTGTTTTTCCCCTAGTTTAGTAAGAACATATTCACACATTGCCTAGAAGGACATATCAGGAAGTGATGCAGGAAGGAAGGAAGTGCTTTGTGAGGTCAAGTGATGTAAACAGGAAGAACACTTCCAGTGTAGGTCAGTGAGCTGACACAGGAAATTGAGACATTTGTTAGTGCTGGAGGGCTCTCAATGATTAATTGCATATGTACTGTAGTTAAAATGTATAATTTCATTGAAATAAACTATTTTATTTTATTTTTGCAATAAAATCCCATGATAAGTATAGGAAACTGTATTTTATTTGTGCTGTTTGCTTTATCATACTGTAAATGAAGCATGACATTGTTCATGTAAAGGTTCACAGTCTTTCAGTAAACATCATGTTACATAAATCTGTGTATTATTTAATTTCCTGGCATAGTTTATTTTTTGGGGTTGTATTGTGGGATGGTTTAAGGTGAGGGAATGACTGTATGAGGAAGCACTGTGTGTTAGTGGTGGTGGTGGGGGGTCCTGCATTCATAATACAGGCTCAGATGCACTTCATATGTTCTGGGGACATGAGAGGGGCTGTATGCATCTAATAATGGTGCTAACAGACACTGTAGATACATTATGGGTATACGTATAGGATGATGAAATTGCTGAAAATGCACTGGTAATTTGGGGTATACTGTGTCATGGGGAAGGGGTGGTGTGCCTGTACCAAGGAATGATGCTCATAGGCACTGCAGTCATTTTGTGTCATGAATTGGCACCTGTCCTTGGGGTATACTCAGTTGTAGGGAAGCAGGTGGGGCTGCCTGCACCTGGTAATGGTGTTCATATGCCATGCAGAAACATTGTGGGTACACATACAGGGTGATGACATGTACACCTGTAAAGGTTGTGTACTATGTGCTGTGTCACATGGTTTGCCTGCATACACATGTAATATGTTGCAACATTCAGTATGGCACACTGTGTGGGTGGGAAGTAGTGTGGGGTGTGCCTGCACCATGGAGTGATGCTCATTGGTGCACATGTGTACTGTGTGCTATGTTTCATTTGAATGGACTGTATACGTCATACATTGGCACTGATCACATCACACTGCATCAGAGGTAAGGGATAGTCTGAAGCATTATGAGCAGAAGGGACTAAAGTGGTTGTGGAGCGATTCGAACTTGAATAGAACATTACAGTGCATCTGAGGGTAGTGTTGGAATGAATCCTGATGTGTACAATGGACTACACCATGGTGACTGAGGAGGGATCCATATCAGTAATGCACATCACAGAGTGTCAGAGATAAAGGTTGGACTGAAGACTGATGAACAGATGGACTAAATCAGTGACTCTGGTGGGATTTGAACCTGAACAGCACTTTACAGTGCAGTAGAGGTTGGGGCTGGACTGACACCAGATCAGTCAATGGACAACACCATTGGCTGTGGAGGGATCTGAACCTGAAATGCACTTCACTGTTCACTACAGTTTGGAGCTCGAGGGATACATGATAAGGAGATAGATTTTACAAGTGGCTGTGGAGGGATTTGAGCCTGAAGAATACTTTACAGTGCATCAGAGATTGGGGCTGAACTGATGTCATATGAATTGATAGGCTACACCAGTGGATGTAGAGGGTTTTGAACATCAAGTGCACTTCACAGTGCATTATGGGGTTGGTCTGGACTGATACATGGTACCGGTAAGTCGATGGACAACACCATCAGCTGTGGAGGGACCTGATCCTGAAATGCACTTCAGTGTTCACTACAGTTTGGGGCTCGAATGACACATGATAAGGAGACAGATCTTACAAGTGGCTGTGGAGGGATTTGAACCTGAAGAATACTTTACAGTGCATCACAGATTGGGGCTGAACTGATGGACTACACCAGTGGATGTGGAGGGTTTTGAACATGAAATGCACTTCACAGTGCATTATGGAATTGGTCTGAACTGATGCATGGTAAGTCGATGGACAACACCATCAGTTCAGGAGGGATCTGAACCTGAAATGCACTTCACTGTTCACTACAGTTTGGGGCTTGACTGATGCATGGTAAGGAGCTAGATCTTACAAGTGGCTGTGGAGGGATTTTAACCTGAAGAACACTTTACAGTGCATCAGAGGTTGAGTCTGGACTGACGTCGTACAAGTCGATGGACAACACCAGTGACTGTGGAGGGATTCAAAACTGATTTGGCCTTTACAATGCATCAGAGATTGGGGCTGGACTGATGCCAGAGAAGTTGAAGGCAACACCATTATTTTTTTCATTTTAAGAAATCAGCAACTGCTTATTAGAGAGAAAACTCAAGTGCAGAGCATGAGACAAACATGCTACTGACCCTAGCCCACTTATCATCCATAACGCAGGGAGCAACATGCCACATAGATTTTAATATAGCCATAATCCGAACATAAACTCTTTAAAAAGTAACAAAAGGTGCTGAATTCATGTGACCTCATCTAGTACATGCACAAGAAACACTCTCTCCCATCAGGAATGCCAGCCGGATCCATAAGATGTGATCACACAGGATGACCAGAAATTATCCCAAAATGAACAAAGTAACAACTATGAAAACTTTTATCATAAATAAAAATAAAAACAAATAAAGTAAATACAGATTACAAATCGAGGTTTTGGCACCGAAATGAAGTGAGTATTTTAGGATAAGAGCAGCACCTCCATCTTGAAACTAAGTTTCTAGTCACCATGTTCTCCCTGCACCAGTGTGCGCTCTGACTGGTTAATGGAAATAGTGATGTGTACAATAAGCATAGAGCAAGCATGGCAACAGTGAGGATCAATATGACCAAATGGTGACGCACTACAGAGCCAGGGCGGGTGCAGGTGAGGGCTGCCACCCCTAACTGAAACATCAAAAAAAAAATCACTGTACACTCCAGAGCCCAGAGAGCCACTTTCCCTCCAGTGACGGTTGTAAAAAAATACGAGTCCTTGCTTGAATGCTAAATAAGGACTTAGTCTAACGTTTCAGGCACACATATTGAATAGAATAGTGGAAGACACAATAAAAGATCTGCGTGCAGGTTCCCTGGCGCTTCAACAACTAAGGCTTCATCAGTGGGATGGTGCCTGCATCTAAGACAATCCCTTTATACCAGTTAAATTCAGAACTGATGATGTCAGAAAATCCGACCAATCACAGAGCTCGATTTTTAAATACAGACATATTCAGCTCATTTAGTGGTATAAATGGACTAACAGTTATAACAATCATGATATCAGTGACAACATGTTATTGTAGAAAAATACCCTAAAAGACAAAAAAATACACCAAAGTGGTGACAGCCAATCGGATTGCTCGAATAAAAAAAAAAAATAAATTATGAAATTAATTATAGTGTTAACCTGATCAGCTTAACATGTTACACTAAAACAAGATGATTTGTTGTTACGATACAAACTAATGGCAGAATGAACATAATACATTTTTCATAGCACATGCAAAAAATAGTAAATTTATTTATTTATGTATTAAGGCTTGTTTTCTCAAAAATAGTCAATGGGAACACATATTATATTAAATAAAATCAGTAAGAGTACGATGTCCCCTATTAGCTGGTACAACTCAATTCATCAAATGTAAACAAATGCTTGAGCTGCACCAAGAGAAGATATGGACGCAATTGGCGCCATCAGGCACTATAGCAATGATTTAGGACGCCATATGACGTCATCAGGAAAAAGAGGTATGTTTTTTTATGACACCATATGGCGTCATCAGGAAGGAATGAGATAAGGCAATTCTGGGGGTTGGGGGTAGGAAGAAGTAGGCTGCTGGTTAACTAGGATCTGCAGCTTATCCAGTAGGTAGGGAAATGGGCAGAATGGTTGGGCCAAGCGGTCCTTATCTGCCGTCAAATTCTATGTTTCTAATAATGTTGAATTCATGTATTCCATGTTACCATTCTGCGTACGTGTGTGTGTGTGTGTGTGTGTGTGGGGGGGCATTCTACTACTGGAATAATGCAGAGCTTTGACTTCTTCTATTCCATGGTAAACAATTACACAATGTATTGAGTGTGAAGAAAGGCATATGACTGATAGGTGAAAAACATCTGTGGAAGGACTATTTTACATTATTTAGCAACATGTTAGCATATTTTTTGTGACTTTGAAGACATTTGGAATGTTCTTTTTTTCAGAGTTGCCTGTGTCCTATTGTCCTACACTGTACTGCGTGCATATGTAATTGTACTGCCTGCCCTAAGTCTAACAGCTGCCACTGTTGTTTTGTCGTATGTTACCGCCCTCTCCAATGATTACTGTACATTGTCATCATATTCTGTACGCATTGTCCTGCTATGTATACTTTGATTGTACTTGCACTGTTCTATAGAAACATAGAAACATAGAATTTGACGGCAGATAAGGACCGCTTGGCCCACCCAGTCTGCCCATTTCCCTACCTACTGGATAAGCTGCATATCCTAGTTAACCAGCAGCCTACTTCTTCCTACCCCCACCCCCCAGAATTGCCTTATGACTATCCCGTGCATGCTTGAATTCCGCCACTGATTTTGACTCCACAACCTCCTCCGGAAGGCCGTTCCATGCATCCACAACCCTCTCTGTGAAAAAATACTTCCTTAAATTACCTCTGAGCTGCCCCCTCTATCTTCAAATTGTGCCCTCTTGTTCTTACACACCTCTTTTTTTGAAAGATGCTACCCTCTTGGACTTTGTTGATTCTCTTGAGGTACTTGAAAGTTTCTATCATGTCCCCCCTCTCCCTCCTTTCCTCGAGGCTATACATATTAAGCTCCTTAAGTCTCTCTTCATATGTCTTCCGGTGCACACCCTGCACCATTTTAGTTGCCCTCCTCTAGACAGCTTCCATCCTGTCTATGTTTTTGTGGAGATTGGGTCTCCAGAACTGCACACAGTACTCCAGATGGGGTCTCACCAGCTGTCTGTACAGAGGGATAATAACTTCTTGTTTTCTACTGGTGATGCCTCTCCCTATGCATCCCAGTATCTCCCCAGCCCTCCTTGCTGCCCTCTCACATTGCTTGCCCATCTTTAGGTCATCTGATATGACTACCCCCAGGTCCCTTTCCATTTTTGTCATTGTTAGTATCTCACCCCCCATTGTGTACTCTTCCCCTGGGTTTTTTGTTTCCCAGGTGCATTACCTTGCACTTCTTAGCATTGAATCTAAGCTGCCATACATTTCACCATTCCTCTAACCTTGCCAAGACCCTTCTCATCCTTTCCACCCCACCCTGTGCATCAACTCTGTTGCAGATCTTAGTGTCATCTGCAAAGAGACATACTTTTCCTTCCAGTCCTTCTGCAATGTCGCTTATAAAGACATTGAAGAGGACCGTCCTAATACTGAACCTCATGGTACCCCTACTAGTAACCCTCCTTTCTTCTGAGTGGACTCCATTTACTATTACTCTCTGTGTCCTATTCTCCAGCCAATTCTTTACCCAGGCTGTCATCTTGGGACCCACTCCCAGGCTGGCTAACTTGTAAATTAATCTTTTGTGTGGGACTGTGTGAAATGCCTTGCTAAAGTCTAGGTAGACCATGTCCACAGCCCCTAACAGTAACTAACTCTGGGTCATCCCTGAAAAAGGGACCTCCGGAGCCCAGCGGACTTACCCGGTTAACAAAATTTAATAAATGGACACATTTTATATAAGTGATAAGACATGGCTGGATGTTGGTGGCACTGATATCCACACACCCAGAGGCTGAAGACACTTGACCTGCGGTCTAGTGCCTAACTACACCTCTGGGTGTGCGGGTATCTCAGTACTACCAACACCCAGCCATGTCTTATTACTTACCTCCTAGACTTTTACCCCTGAGTCCAGGTGAAGCTTGATCCTGGTAGGAGACAACTGGTCATAAATAGTTATTTATTTATTAGCTTTTGGTAACTGGGTAAGTGCACTAGGCAACAATCCTGCCTATTTTCAGGCACGACCCAGGAGAGTACAAAATAGAGAATACAGATGTGAACAATTGAACAACATTTAGAAAGGCAATAATAAAATACAATTACAAAGTAAAATCATAATAGACTAGGTTGAGAATACATCAGGTGTTTGATAATGCAGAAGAGATCATACAACTTTAAAAATGTGTAAAGCAAAAGAAGTGCATTGTTAGTGGGAGGAGCACACTCATTCACTGTCCGAGGCCAGGATTAACTAAGCACACAAATACAAAAACAGTGAGGAGAGATTCTACTTACATGCAGTGACAGTTACCTAGTGCATAGAGGTGAGAGAATGCTTGAAAGATAGGTGGGAGATGGAGTTTTTAACCTGAAGGGGAAGCGAATTCCAGAGTTTAGGTGCAAAATGTGAGAATGCCTGTTCACCCATTTTGGTTCCACAGGGCTGAACTGAGAGCATTGGGATGGAAGAGGACCTAAGGGTGCAGGAGTGGGAGACTGGGGTAATCAAATCAGCCAGAGAGGTCGGGTGAGGATCTCTGGTAAGAGAGTCTACAGGACACCCAAGGGAATAACTCCAGAGGTTTTTAGGAGACAACCAGTTTAGTCCAGAGTAGAGTAGGCAGTGGTGAGTAAGGTACGGGGCTGATAAGGCGAACCTACAGATATTATTGTAGGTGGTGTCCCACTTGCAGAGTACACTGGCATTGGCAAGATAAAGAACCAGGAGGGCATAAAGGAGTTGAGGGAGTAGAACTCCCCTAGCAACTGATAGCCTTGCTGTTGGTGTGAGTGAGTGACTCACCCAATAGGTAGCTCCTATTTTAGCGTTGACAGTTCGACAAACCTCATTTACATGCACTGCAAAATCAAGAGGAGGGTCAAGCGTGACCCCAAGGTATATGAAGGTGGAGGTGTTTGTCACATGTCTATTTCAACTTTTTAAGCACCCCTCAAACTGCCTGTCTCTTACTTTGCAAGGCAGTATAAAAATCCTGATCAAAGTAAATGTTGTGATTATCATAAAAAAACCCTCTTTTTTTCCAGGCAGCTGCCAAGATGGCCTCCTTACTTTGGTAGTGCAGCATTTTAATAACTATGAACTTGTTCTTGTTCTCGTGCTTTGCTCCTTAGGTCTGAGACCTAAGGAGTGGTGTGCTCTTGATCATTAAGGATAAGTCCTGAGGGAGTTCTAGGGTGGTCAAGAACACGTGCTGTACGAAGTCTGAGATGGAGGGGAAGTAGTCTTCTGTCCCCTCAGGCATCCAGTGGATGTGAAAGTTATTCCTATGAGCTCTGTTTTTGGAGTCCTCTGCCCGTGCTTCAAGTTTCCTTTCCCATTGAATTAAGCAGAGCAGTAGTCTGCCATGTAAGCTGTCAGCCTGACATCAGCGGTGGGAAAGTTAATGGAATCACTGCTGAAGGAAAGGACTGTGGAATATCTTGAATCCACTGGGCTACAAGACATGAGGGAGTATGGGTTAACAGAGATGAGGTCATGTCAAATGAATCTGATAGATTTATTTGACTAGATGATGAAGAAACTAGGTCAGGGTGGAGTAGGGGACATGGCTTACCTAGATTTCAGTAAAGCGTTCAACACCGTTCCACATGGGAGATTAGTAAGCAAGCTGGCTAACTTAGGAGTAGCTCTATAGGTGGTAAACTGGATAAGAAACTGGTTAGGAGATAGGTGACAGAGGGTAGTGAAAAATGGCATTCACTCCAAGGAAGGGAGGGTGACCAGTGGGATGCCTCAGGGGTCAGTGCTGGGACTGGTCCTCTTTACTGTCTTTATAAATGACATTGTAGAGTAGCATTTTAGGGAAGGTTTGCCTCTTTGCAGATGACACCAAAATCTGCAGTAGGGTGGATACTCTGGGGGGAGTGGAAACGATGAGCAGATCCCTGTGAAAACTAGAGGAGTGGTCAAGGGTATGGCAGCTAGATTTGAGTGCAAAAAAGTGCAAAATAATGCACTTAGGGCACAGAAACCCAGGAGCGGAGTACAAAATGGGTGGAGTGGTATTGACAAACACTCAGGAAAGAGACCTGGGGGTAATCATATTGGATGACCTAAAGGTGGCCAGGCAAGGCAACGAGGCAGTAGGGAGGGTTAGTGGGATGCTGGGGTGCATAGGGAGGGTATCACCAGCAGAAAGAAAGAGGTGGTATTGCCTCTGTATAGATCACTGGTAAGACCCTGCCTAGAGTACTGTGTCCAGTTCTGAAAACCACATCTCTGGAAGGACATACACAAAGTGGAGGCAGTCCAGAGGAAGGCAACTAAAATAGTGCAGGGTCTGCATCAAAAGCCCTATGAGAAGAGACAAAAGGACCTCAATATGTGTACCCTGAAACTGGGGATATGATAGAGACCTTTAAATACCTTGCTGGGGTAAATAAGGTACAAGAGGGAAGTATTTTTCAGAAGAAAAAGTGCTCAAGAACAAGGAGACATGCTATAAAGCTGGAGAGGGTAGATTCAGGAAAGATGTGAGGAAGTACTTCTTCACAGAAAGAGTGGTGGATTCCCAGAACAGCGTTCCAACAGAGCTGGATGGGGGGGGGCACTGGTGGGATTCAAGAATGCATTGGATAAGCACAATGGAATCATAGTGAAAAGGAAGGGTGGGAGAGAGCAAGAGATGTAGATCGGGCACAGTCTGTGGTAATAGTTTCAGTAGGGAGAAATGGACAGACTGGATGTGCCAAGCGTTCCTTAGCCGCCATCAAATTATGTTTATGTGTTTCTACAACAGCATCAGTGATCTCACCCACTTCTTGTGCCATGGCTATTTTTTTGTCCAAAGCTTTGAGGTTCATTTTAAAGTCTTCACTGACAAACTCTATTTTTTGTACTGTTGACAGTACAAGCTGGACCGCTTGATCAGCTACTGAGGTCTGCTCCCTCCTCTCATTATATTCAAGGTCTAGTGAAGATACAGAGGCTGTTGATCGGGTGTGGGTGGAGCAGGCCTGAGATGCAGTGGTGCCCTTGCTGTATTCCATCATTAACTGTTTTAATCTCATTGCGGGGGCTTACTATTTTGTCTTTCTGGCTTTCTCTGACATCTTGGGAGACTTCAGTACCCAGCTATGTACTGTTCAGAAGAGATTAAGGTTCAGAAGGGAGGGAGGGTGGAGTGGCCCTTTATGTCAAAGAAAATATCAAAGCTACAGAAATTCAGAATACACATAAGGAGCCAGAAGAACTCTGGGTCACCCTGGAAACAGGAAATGGGACTGCCATATGAACTGGGGTTTTCTACAGTCTTTCAGACCAGGGGGAGGACACAGACACATTAGTGTTAGAAGATATACAAAACATGACTGCTAAATGGGAGGTTCTGATAATGGGAGACTTCAACATGCCAGATACAGATTGGTCAATTCCAGCAGGAACATCTGCCAGAACTAGACACGTAGTGGATTCCCTGCTGGAGGAGGGCCTCAAACAACTGGTACAACAACCCACAAGAGACAGGGCTATCCTAGATCTAGTACTGACTAATGGGGAAAGGATCACAGGTCTCCAGGTAGAAGGGCACCTTGGGGCCAGTGACCATTACATGGTATGGTTCAATTTGGCCACTAGAACTAAATCATCCTATTCCAAGGCAAAAATATGGGACTTCAGGGGAGCAGACTTTGATAAGATGGCCAACAGAGTTAAGCTAGCCCTGGCAAGAAGAAATACAGGTGAGAGGGTACAGGCAAAGTGGGAAAGCATTAAGGGTGCAATACTTGAAGCAGCATCCCATTGTGTTAGAGAGAAAGCAAGAGCAAAAGAAGAAGAAGGAAACCACTTTGGTTCTCAAGAACAGTAGCAGAAAAGGTCAGAGCCAAAAGGCTGGCCTTCAGGAAATATAAGGAAACGCAGCAGGACGAAGATAGGGAAGCATACCAAACTTCCTTAAGGTAAGAAGAGAAGGCAGTAGGGCAGGCAAAAGCCCAAACTGAGGATATACACTAGCACAAACAGTAAAAGAAGGTGACAAGACTGTCTATAGATACATTAGTGAAAGGAGAAAGTCCAGAGGGGGTATTGCTAAAATCAAAGAGGATAAGAGGGAGTGTGAGGAGGAGGACCTAGGAAAAGCATCTATCCTAAATAGATACTTCTGCTCAGTATTTACTGAAGAAAAGGTAGAGCGGAGCCCACATCTCAGCACCATGAACACAGGTCGGAGGGAGGTGTGCACTAGGTTCTTCACAAAAGAAAGGGTCCTGCAAGAGCTTGCTAAGCTCAGGGTGGACAAGACAATGGGACCTGATGGCATACATCCCAGGGTACTAACGAAGCTAAGGGTGGAACTAGCAGAGCCATTATCAGAACTGTTTAGTGAGTCTCTGAGCACAGGAGAGGTCCCAGAAGACTGGAGAAGGACTCATGTGATCTTGCTGTACAAGAGTGGTAGCAGGAAGAAGGCAGGGAACTACAGACCAGTCAGTCTTACCTCACTAGTGGGTGAGATTATGGAGGCAGTCCTTAAGGAAAGGATAGTGCAAAACCTGGAATCCATAGGAGCACAGGATCCAAGACAGCATGGGTTTACAACAGGAAGGTTCTGTCAAACTAATCTCATAGATTTCTTTGACTGGGTAACCAGAGTGGTGAACCAAGGAGGAGCAGTTGATGTTGCCTACCTTGACTTCAGCAAAGCTTTCGATACTGTCCCACATAGAAGATTGATTAATAAGCCGGGTAGGCTCGGGCTGGGTCAGAAGTTGGTCAACTGGGTGGCAAACTGGTCAGTCGCAGAAAACAGAGAATGGTGGTAAATGGGATACAGTCAGAAGAGATGCAAGTTACAAGTGGGGCACCTCAGGGATCAGTTCTGGGGCCCATCCTCTTCAATATCTTCATCTATGACATTGCAGATGGACTGGAGGGTAAGGTTTATCTGTTTGCAGATGACACCAAGATCTGCAACAGAGTAGATGATCCAGATGGGGTAGAATGAGAAGAGATCTGGATAAACTGGCAAAATGGTCAGAAGAGTGGCAACTGGGGTTTAACGCAAAGAAGTGCAAGGTCATGCACATAGGGAAGAGAAACCCTGAAGCCACCTAAAGGTTAGGAGGGAAGTTGCTGGCAATCACAAAGGAAGAAAGAGACTTAGGCATCATCGTCACAGATGACCTGAAATCATTAAAGCAGACCACAAAAGCAGTAGGTAAGGCTAGAGGGATGTTGAGGTGTACAGTATTAGTATCCAATCCAATCCAATCCATCTTTATTTTTATAGCGCCTTTCAAAACCAAGGCGCTGTACAAACCATAAATACAATAAAATACCATAAAACTAATTTACAGATTTATAAAATCAAATAATTATCATCCAGCTCTAATTCGGAAAGGCCAATGAAAACAAATACGTTTTCAACACTGTTTTAAAACTATTGATGGTCAGGCATTCTCTTAGTAGGGGTATCACAAGTCATAAGAGGGATGTAATAATCACTCTTTACAAGACACTGGTTAGGCCCCATCTGGAGTACTGCGTGCAGTACTGGAGGCCGCTCCTGCACAAGGACAGTAACAAAATGGAGGCAGTCCAGTGAAGGGCAACCAAAATGGTGCAGGGACTGCATCAGAAAACACATGAGGACAGATTAACAGAGCTCAATATGTATACCCTAGAGCAAAGGAGGGAGATAGGTGATATAATCGAAACATTCAAACATCCTGAGGGCATTAACAAGGCAAACGAGTCTAACATGTTTCAATATAAGAAAAATAGCAAGACAAGAGGACACAGCATGAGATTAGAGGGACGTCCATTAAGGGGGAATGCGAGGAAGTTCTTTTTCACAGAATGGGTGGTGGATGCATGGAATGGCCTACCTCATGAAGTGGTAGATATGAATACAGTGCAGGGCTTCAAACAGGCATGGGACAGGCATAAGGTAGCAATAAAGATGAGTATGAATAGATAGGCCACTGGCAGAGTACAGACCTATGGCACATTCATAAGGTAGAAAAATGGGCAGACTGGATGGGCCTTGCGGTCCTTATCTGCCGTCAACTTCTATGTTTCTGTTTCTATGTTTCTATCTGTATTGCTGTATGAACTGATGATCATTTGTTTGTCTTCAAAAGTAGCATCTGGATGAATGTGAATAGTGGCAGGGAGGACGGTCTTCTACCATGTCAAATATGTCTGTGATGTCACTGGAAGTTTGATAAAGCTTTTTTAATTTATAAAGATATTTAAGCATGAGTAAATTACAGTGGCGCATCAGCTTCTCTAAAACGTGCTTTATTATAGCCTCATGTAGCAAATCAAGTGGATCACAGCTCTACCTACTTTTAGGAGAGTGCTTCTCATTAGATCTTTGTAGATGGAAATTTTAAATATTCTGAATATTCTTTTTTAC
This sequence comes from Neoceratodus forsteri, assembly GCA_016271365.2. Lineage (NCBI taxonomy): Eukaryota > Metazoa > Chordata > Ceratodontiformes > Ceratodontidae > Neoceratodus > Neoceratodus forsteri. Next base: position 902,459,602 of record CM057454.1, read on the forward strand.
ATATACAGTATAAGAGAATTGTAAAGATTTAAAGAGAAAATCTCCTCATTATCAAATGAGCTAGTAATAGCCTAAATTTAAATCGTATGCCATTAGTGACACCTTAAAAATAGATGACAGATGATCTTTTATGGCACATATTTGCCATAATTTACTTAAATGGTAGAAAATGTGTAATTTTGAAATGGTTTCCCTGTTGATCAGCTTTTTGCAGTGATTGAGCAGGCTGTCAGGTTTAGTAAGACTATGTTATTAGGAATGATACATGCCTTATTTGGACATTGGCACCATGAGCTGCAGCCAAGAAGTGTGTGCTGCAACAGGCCAAAGAGTATTGATCTACAGTGCATGAAGGTTGATGACAAGGATCAAAGCTACACAGATCTGCATACCGATGATGCTTTGTAATGGGTTGGGGCTCCTGTAAAATGTATTAAAAGTTGCACCACAGAGTGACAGAGCAGATATTAACCTAATGGCTTCTGGAGGTGTGTAGGCAGTCCAGGCCCATCCCCATAATATTTGACCCGGGTCCAGTTTGCTTTTGCTGTATACTTATGTCACTGAGAGGTGGTGTCTGGGAATTTTCACTTGTTAACAGGTGCTTTTGTTTCAAACTCACAGCTTATATCAGCTGAGAGAAAGGAACTACTGTGTAGTAACATGAGCTGCTCTGGTTTCCTCCCTGTAAAGTGACGCTTTTCGGGCAGATCTGCCTCATATCATGGAGGGATAGAATGGTCTTGTAAATGTATAATAGAAAGATCACAGAGAAAAGTGCATTTCAAGCTGGAAATGACTATATACAGAATAAACCTTCTGGATAACCTCTAGAGATGAGCAGGTTTCTGCTCCTTTTGCTAATGGTTTGGGAACAAGAAAAACTTTTTGAAGCTGGCATGGGTGAGTTTGCTTACTAGCTTTCAGTTTTGAACAAAAGCGTGTTTTTCCCAACGTCTTGCCTTACTGCATTCTTTATCTGGGTTTCTCATTGTGGCATAGTCTGCTGTGCCTAATGACAGAGAAAAAACAAGGTTGACGCTTTCTTCTCAATCAAGGAGAAATGCTGTGGTGGGGTGTATGTTCTGTCCATGTTGCAATGCTAGGTCACTTTCAAAGTGAGTACAGTAAAGTTGGCAGGGAGCAACAAAGGTAGCTACAGAAGGTTTCAGAATTAAGGATCTAATGCACTGGCACTTTTTTTCCAGACTGAGTCAATGAGAGGGTGATATTTTTAAGGGGGACTGAAAGATTATGTCTTTTGCCAAACTTACATAGAAACATAGAAACATAGAAGTTGACGGCAGATAAGGACCGCAAGGCCCATCCAGTCTGCCCATTTCTTTTTCTACCTTATAAATGTGCCATCGGCCTTTGCTATGTCAGTGACCTATCTATTCATAGTCATTTGTATTGCTCCCTTATGCCTATCCCATGCCTGTTTGAAGCCCTGCACTGTATTCATAGCCACTACTTCTTGTGGTAAGCCATTCCATGCATCTACCACCTTTCTGTGAAAAGAATTTCCTCACATTCCCTTAATCGGCCTCCCTCTAATCTCATGCTGTGTCCTCTTGTCCTGCTATTTTTCTTATATTTAAACATGTTAGACTCTTTCACCTTGTTTATGCCCTTAAGGTGTTTAAATGTCTCGATCATATCACCTCTCTCCTCCTTTGCTCAAGGGTATACATATTGAGCTCCGTTAATCTGTCCTCATATGTCTTCTGATGCAGTCCCTGCACCATTTTGGTGCCCTTCTCTGGACTGCCTCAATTTGGTTAATGTCCTTGTGAAGGTGTGGCTCCAATACTGCACGCAGTACTCCAGATGGGGCCTAACCAATGTCTTGCACGGAGGGATTATTACCTCCTCTTCACGACTTGTGATACCCCTACTAATACACCCTAACACCCCCTAGCCTTACCTACTGCTTTAGAGGTCTGCTTGATGATTTCAGGTCATCAGTGATGATGATGCCCAAGTCTCTTTCTTCCTTTGTGACTGCTAGCAACTCCCTCCCAGCCTATAAGTGGCTTCAGGGTTTCTCTTCCCTATGTGCATGATTTTGCACTTTTGCATTAAATCCCAGTTGCCACTCTTCTGATCATTCTGCTAGGTTTATCCAGATCTCTTCTCATTCTGCCCACCCCATCTGGATCATCTACTCTGTTGCAGATCTTGGTGTCATCTGCAAACAGACAAGCCTTACCCTCTAGTCCATCTGCTAGGTCACTAATGAAGATGTTGAATAGGACTGGCCCCAGGACTGATCCCTGAGGTACCCCACTTGTGACTTGCATCTCTTCTGACTGTATACCATTTACCACCACTCTCTGTTTTCTGCCAGTCAACCAGTTTGCCACCCAGTTGACCAACTTCTGACCCCCCGAGCCTACCTAGCTTATTTATCAATCTTCTATGTGGAACAGTGTCAAAAGCTTTGCTGAAGTCAAGGTAGGCGTACATCAACTGCTCCTCCTTGGTCCACCACTCTGGTTACCCAGTCAAAGAAATCTATGAGATTAGTTTGACAGGACCTTCCTTTGTAAACCCATGCTGTCTTGGATCCTGTGCCCTATGGATTCCAGGTGTTGCACTATCCTTTCCTTAAGGAGTGCTTCCATAATCTTGCCCACTACTGAGGTAAGACTGACCGGTCTGTAGTTCCCGCCTCCTCCCTGCTACCACTCTTGTGGTGGGATCACATGAGCCCTTCTCCAGTCTTCTGGGACCTCTCTGTGCTCAGAGACTCACTAAACAATTCTGCTAATGGCTCTGCTAGTTCCTCCTTTAGCTCCTTAAGTACCCTGGGATGTATGCCATCAGGTCCCATTGCCTTATCCACCCTGAGCTTAGCAAGCTCTTGTAGGACCCTTTCTTTGTGGAAGGAGTAGTGTCACCTCCCTCCCCTGTGTCCATGATGCTGAGCTGTGGGCCCTGCCCTACCTTCTCTTCAGTGAATACTGAGCAAAAGTATCTATTTAGGATAGATGCCTTTACAGGGTCCTCCTCCTCACATGCTCCCTTTTCTCCATTGCTTAGCAATACCCTCTGGACTTTCTCCTTTCACTAATGTATCTATAGAAAGTCTTGTCACCTTCTTTACTGTTTGTGCTAGTGTTTCTCAGTTTGGGACTTTGCCTGCCTTACTGCCTTACCTGCTTCCCTTAGGGCAGTTTGGTATGCCCCTCATCTTCATCCCGCTGTGTTCCTTATATTTTCTGAAGGCCAGCCTTTGGCTCTGACCTTTCTGCTACTGTATTTGAGAACCAAAGTGGTTTCCTTCTTTTGCACTTCCTTTCTGTTTAACACAATGGGATGTTGCTTCAAGTATTGTATCCTTAATGCTTGCCCACTTTGCCTGTACCTCCTCACCTGTGTTTCTTTGCCAGGGCTAGCTTAACTCTGTTGGCCATCTTATCAAAGTCACCTCTCTGAAGTCCCATATTTTTGCCTTGGAATGGGATGATTTAGATGTAGTAGCCAAATTGAACCATACCATGTGATGGTCACTGGCCCCAGGTGACCTTCTACCTGGAGATCTGTGATCCCTTCTTTGTTAGTCAGTACTAGATCTAGGATAGCCCTGTCTCTTGTGGGTTGCTGTACCAGTTGTTTGAGGCCCTCCCCTGCAGGAATCCACTATGAGTCTAGTTCTGGCAGATGTTCCTGCTGGTATTGACCAATCTGTATCTGGCATGTTGAAGTCTCCATTATCAGAACCTCCCTTTAGCTGTCATGTTTTGTATATCTTCTAACAGTAATGTGTCTATGTCCTCCCTCTGGTCTGGGGCCTGTAGACAACCCCAGTTCTTATGGCTGTCCCATTTCCTGTTTCCAGGGTGACCCACAGTTCTTCTGGCTCCTTATGTATTCTGAATTTCTGTAGCTTTGATATTTTCATTAACATACAGGCCACTCCTCCCCTTTTGCACCTCGGTCTCTTCTGAACAATACATAGCCAGGTACTGAAGTCTCCCAAGTGTGGTTACTGGTAAACCACGCTCACTAATTGCTACTATGTCCAGTTTAGCCTCTGACATTATTGCTTGCAGGTCTGGGATCTTATTTCCAGGCTGTGAGCATTTGTACATGATTTTCCATTGGCCAGATTTTGGTGTGTTAGTTGTTGGGTGAGGTTTGGCATTACCCTGTGCATCGTATGGGAGACAAACCTTTTTCTTACCTGGTGATGCAAATGAACGGCAAACACACTGAATTCCAGTTTGACCACTAGCTGAGGGGAGGGTGTTCTTCCCATTCAACGTATGGGGTGCTGCACCCCTCTCCCCATTTGCTAGTTTAAATATTCTGCAAAGACGTCAAACTTCTGCCCCAATGCACTGACTCCCTCTTTAGTCAGATGCAGTCCATCAAATTTAAAGAACTTTCGCTCCCAGAACTGTTGCCAGTTCCCTACAGATACAAACTACTGCAGATTGGACACTTCAGGCACTATTTAACAGCAGAGCTTACTGCAGAATCAATGCTGTGACCCATAACATGGCACACACACATTTGACTGATGTGATTCATTTAGAATTTGTTTATTCACTATACTCTATCCTGAATTAGGGCTTTAGCCCGTAGTGTTAAGCAAAACACATATGGCTTGTATACAGGTATTCTAACCACGACCTCTTAGATGTTGTGCCAAGATACACTGATGGTTTCAAGTAATTGTATTTTGTATCACAGGGCTGGCCTGGCAGTGCAACGGCCAGCATACCGCACTGCCTTGTAGGAGACCCAAGTCTGATCTTCAAGCCCAGCTCCTGACTGGGCTGGTGAGAACTTAACCCATTTTGCAGTGGCTACATGCTTGAGTGCTGGTGAGAAGTGTTGAAAGTGTTCATATTGACAGCATCTCTGGAAGCCTAGTTACACCTCCTGGATATGTGTGCGTGTGTGTGTGTGTGTGTGTGTGTGTGTGTGTGTCGTTGGGAGGTGTTACAGCTTGGTTTGGGGGGGGGCTGGCCATTGGCTTCTCAGGAGGGTGGAGGGAATTAGGTGAGGCTAAAAGGGGGAGCAATAACTCAAGCTGCATCAATGTCTCAGTTCTCTGGCCCCCAGCTTCCTAGCCAATGTGCTAAGTGGATCCCACAACCCTGCCAGGGCCCTATCATGAGAGGGTACCCCATGAGGCTAGGCTGTTCAGTGAGTGCAGGGTTTGAAATGCGTAGAAGACAGAGGACTATATGAAGAGATGGCAGCTGGAAGGGGGGAATTGAATAAGGATACAGGAAGGAAAAAAGAATAACAGAAAAACTGTCAAAGTCCAGAGTTCAGCTATACGTCAGCAGATGAGCAGTTCCTAGGACAAAAAACATGGGTGACAGAAGAGTTGTCACAGAACTCCTCATGACAATGAGCCCTAACCACTTACAAGTGATGACAGTGAAATTGTGATGGTCTGCAGAAAAAAATCTAGGGGAAACAAAGTTATACAGGCTGGGAGTATAATAGTTTATTATGTATATGGTGGTGTGTAGTGTTCAGTTGTTGCCATGATGCAAACTAGTGCAATAAAAGTGATTTGATTAATTGTTGGGAGTAGGTGTATACTCATATGCATCTTCCATATGCATATGCAAAGCTGTTTGCACAATTACAACATTTAAATCCCACAAGAACTGTAGGTAGGAGTTTCAAAAGGGTTAGACACAGAATCAAATGCATGTTGTGTCTGCAACTGCCTTCACCTAAATGTGTTCAAGTAGTCCTGCCCAAAAAGTGCATTTTTTTTCACAAAATGAAAACAATGACACAAATGTAATTTGTGTCATTTTTGGCCACACTTGCTTTTCTTACCACAAAATTAAGATGCTATTAGATTACCTAATTGATGGTCTAACAGTTAAGAAAGATTTGCTGTTTGAAAACAGCAGTTGGCGGAACTCGCATGTATTTCTTTGAAAATCCTGCCCTGTGGTGAATTGGTTAATCATCGGTTGTGTTTTGTGAAGGACAGTCATGACTGATGATTATTATACGTCGGGGCCCAATGTTGAAAAAGGGCCAAAGCGGAGTACAAAGTCCACAACCCTGAGAATGCTATATTCAGTCGGATAGTGCAATGGCACTATTCGACTGAATATAGGGGCATATTGGCACAACGATAAGTCAAGTAGTGCTGCCCCAACATGGACCCTCGAAGGTCAGCGAACAGTGCTCTCAGACTCAGTAGTACTGGAAGTCCCCAGTGCAATATTCAGGTGGCACCATGCAAATTACCTCACTGAGCATGCAAGGTACTATAGGGCCATATGCATGTCCATTATGGGCTAATTTGCATGGGAAGTGGTGGCAGGTTTGCACCCCTCCTGTGGCCAGCCCCACCTACTCCGATCACCTGTACTCATAAAAAGAAAATCAGGCCCTGGTGTCCAGGGGTTCCCCCCATCCCCCCATCCCATCTTCATGAAAATGGAATGTTTCCCTGATGTTCACTGGTGCCCCCTACCCTCTGATCCCCAGCCCCATTGAAATACAATTATTCCCTGGTGTTCAGTGGCACCACCCACCTTCTGATCACTGCTCCCTGTAAACCTAAGTTAAGCATTGTTGTCCAGCTGTCCCCCATCCCCAATCCACATCCCTAGTAACAGCAAGTTAAGAACTGGTGTCCAGTGGTCCAGTGGTACTTCCATCCCTGATCCCTGGCCCCAGTAACTGTAAGTTAAGCAACAGTGTCCAGTGGTCCCCTCTGTTCCCAATCTCCAACCCCAGTAACAATAAGTTAAGCAGTTGTGTCCAGTGCCCCCCCAATCCCAAGTCCTGCTAACGGTAAGTTAAGCATTGGTGCCCAGCAGTCCCCCCATCCTCAATTCCTCGGCCCCAGTAACAGTAAGCGAAGCATGGGAGAAAGAGCTGTAGATTGGGCACAGTCTGCGATATTAGAGTAGGAAGGGAGCAATGGGCAGACTGACTGGGCCAAACAGTCCTTATCTGCCATCAAATTCTAGGTTTCTATGTTTGTGCACAGTGATCCCTAGTTTTAGACTCTCCTTCCCACCTCTAGGGTTCCCTTATGCCTGTCCTATGCATGTTTAAATCCCCCAATGTGCTCGCTCCCACCACCTCCTGTGACAGGCTGCTTCGTGCATCCACCACCCTTTCCATGAAATAAACTTAATTCCCCGGCCCCAGTAACAGTAAGTTACGCATGGACGACCAGCAGTCTCTCCCTGTCCCCAGTAACAGTATCTTAAGCCTTGGTGGCCAGCGGTCCCCTAATTCCCAATCACTGGCCTTGGTAACAGTAAGTTAAGCATTAGTGGCCAGCATCCCCCCATCCGCAATCCTTGGCCCTGTTAAAAGTAAGTTAAGCACTGGTGGCCAGCGGTCCCTCTACCCTCCAATCCCTGGCCCCACTAGAAAGAAAACCTCTCTGGTGTCCAGAGGTACCCCCCACCCTCTGATCCCTCGCTGCAGTACTGTACAAGAAGTGCCTGATATATAATGGGCCCCACCACATCACCCACATTGGGTACACCACCCTGCCACCCATCCTTACTTTAACCGTTGGCACCATGGGGACTGGCACAACCCTCCTCTCACCACCTCAGCCGACCGCCATGTGCAATGACATGGGGCGCATGTCCTCTGTACTGTGAAGGTAGTGCATGTACTGTCTACTGAAGAGGGGGAGGGACACGGACCACAGCTGGGATTCACATACAAAGGGGGAATGAACACCAGTTCACTTACAGAAGAGAGAGTCTTGGAGGAGCTCACTGAACTGAAGATGGACAAGGCAATGGGACCAGATGGCATACATCTCAGGATATTAAAGGAACTGTGGATGGAGCTAGCAGCACATCAACACATGAGTAGTTCCAGAAGACTGGAGGAGGGCACATGCAGTCTGTGTTCACAAAAAAGGTAGCAGAGAGGAGGCTGGAAAATATAGGCTGGTCAGCCTCACCTCAGTAGTGTGTACAATTATGGAGGTACTGCTTAAGGAAAAGATTGTGGAATACATCCATGACAGTCGGTTGACAAATTTGTTTTCGACTGACATTACAGTGACACCTTTATGTTGACCACAATTGCAGTCGGCATAAAGCCATTCACTTGGGAGCTATTTTAGGGGCTTTGCTGACCCCATGCAGGGGCTCTGCCCCTGCACCTCGTAACTAAAATAATCAACTCCTGAGCCAGAGATGATTCAGGAGAGGGGTGCAAGACCCCAGAAAGCAGTGCTGGGGTCCCATGGTGATACTACAGTGACCTGTCGCTGTTGTTGCTGTACTGTCGATCGTGGTAAAATTGTCGCTGTAGTGATGGCATACCTTATGGAACACCTGCAATCTTACAGAGCCCAAGAACCAAGGCAGCATGGGTTCACAGCAGGAAGGTCATGTCAAACGAATCTGATGGATTTTTTTGACTGGGTAGCGAGGGAGGAGAATCAGGGGGAAGCGGTGGACATCATCTACCTGGATTTCAGCAAGGCCTTTGACACCATCCAACATAAAAGACTGATTAACAAGATAGGAAGCTTGGGCATGGGACACAAAGTACTAAACTGGGTGGGAAACTGGTTAAGGGACAGGAAGTAGAGGGTGGCGATAAATGGGATCCAATCCAGGAAGAGGGGGGTGACCAGTGGGGTACCTCAGGATCAGTCCTGGGGCCAGTCCTTTTAATGTCTTCATTAGTAACATTGTGGAAGGGCTGGAAGGGAAGGTTTGCCTGTTTACAGATGACAGCAAGATGCGTAACAAGGTGGAGACTCCAGAAGGGGTGGAGAAAATGAGGAGGGACCTGGGAAAGCTGGAAAAATGGTCTGAAGTCTGGCAACTGAGGTTCAATGTGAAGAAGTGCAAAGTCATGCACCTGGGATGCAGAAACCCTGGGGAGAGCTACTGGGTGGGAATGGGGGAGAGTTGTTGACTGTCACCAGGTTAGAAAGGGATCTAGGTGTTATCATCTCTGATGACCTAAAGGTGGCCAAGCAGAATGCAAAGGCTATAGGGATGGCCAATGGCATGTTAGAGTGCATAGAAAGGAGTACCACCAGCAGAAGGAGGGAGATGGTGATTCCACTATACAAAACACTGGTATGGCCTCATGTGGATTACTGTGTACAGTTCTGGATGCCACATCTTCGTAAGGACTTGGACAGGGTGGAGGTGGCTCAGAGAAGGGTGACTAAGATGGTACAGAGCTTGCACCAGAAAGCATATGAGGAGAGATTAAAAGACCTCAATATGTATACACTGGAAGAGAGGAGGGAGTGGGGGAACATGATAGAAATCTTCAAGCATCTTAAAAGCTTTAACTAGGTGCAAAAGGGTGACATCTTTCACTTTAGGAGAGGTACAAGAATGAGGGGGCACACCATGAGATTGGAAGGTGGCAGGATAAGGGGACATGTGAGGAAGTTTTTTTTTTTCACAGAAAGGGTGATGGATGCATGGAATAGCCTGCCACAGGAGGTGACGGGAGTGAGCACATTGGGGGGATTTAAACATGCATGGGACAGGCATAAGGGAACCCTAGAGGTAGGAAGGAAAGGCTAAAGCCAATGACCAAATAGGGTCAGTGGCCGCTAATACTGGTAGGGTAAAAGGGCAGACTGGATGGGCCTAGCGGTCCTTATCTGCTGTCAGTTTCTATATTTCTATTTCTGTAGCAGGCGCCTCCCTTGTGGACCCTCCCCTTCTTCTTCCTCTGTGAATATTGAACAAAAGTATTTGTTCAGGATGTCTGCCTTTTCCTGGTCTCCCTCTGCACAGTCCTCCCTTACCTTCCCTTTTTAACCATACAGTGCCACTCCCGATCTTTCTCTTATCACTTACATACCTAAAAAATGTTTTGTCCCCCTTCATCACCTCGTGGACTATTCTCTCTCTTCAGTTTGGGCAGAATGTGAATGGTTCTGGGGTTCAGAGAGTGGGGGGTTTGCCAGTAGCCCCCAGAGAGAAGGTGGTCTCCCGCAACTGCCAATGTGGTTGTTGGCTGCAGTGGCTCAGCTGGTCAGTAGGATTGCCCAGAGTAAGTCGGGCCTCTTCTCATTGGTAATTGTATAGCGCAAGGTGGCCTGTGCTTTTCCTTTTACACAGTGCTACCATGCTGAGTATTGCACTGTGCCTGACTTCATATCCCCAACTCTCCCCTTGTCCACTGCATACATTATTTTTTAGTGCATACAACTGCTCCCTTTGAATATTGTGCTCAGGCGCAAACCCCGAGCAAATGGGGTGCAATTTATTTATTTATTGAATGTTGCTAACCGGGTGAGCCCACTGAGAGTCCCTTTTTCAGGGGCGACCCAGGAAGTGCAGTACATTGAAAGTGCAATACGTTGAAGACAATACTTTCACTAGGATACAGAGAACATACAAAGCATTACAAATTATAGACAGGGGTCAAGCAGACAAAAGATAATAGCAATGCAGTCTAAGCTAACAAAAGCTGATATAAAGTACAAATGTAGCTTAACAGTACAATAAATTTTAGATCAGTCAAAACAGTAAAATACTAACATACTAACATACTAAAATGCCAGCAGAATAGGCCTAACGGTCTTTCGTGTCTGCTCGTTTGGTCAGCCCCCACCCTGGGTGCTGACCTTGCTGTCCCCCTCGCCTTCTCTGGCTTCTCCCTTCCCAGTTCCGGATATTCTTGCTGCATTGGATTTTGCTTCCTGAACCCTTCCCCTGTACCTGTCCCACCCCCTCTTGAACCCCTCCACTGTCTCTGCCTCCACCAGCCCCTAGGTAGTGCATTCCATGGCTCCACCACCCTCTCAGTGAAGTAGCACCTCCTCCTTTCTCCCTGAATCTTCCCCTCCAGCTTCCACCCATGCCTCTAGTGGCCCCTTCCTCCTTCCTTGAAGCACCCTGACTGTTCCTCCCCTATTTACCCTCTTCATGTACCTGAAGACCCTATCATGTCCCCGGTCCCTTCTCTCTTCCAATGTGTACATATTTAGCTCTTGAGCCTCTCCTCATAGGTCCTGTCCCCAAGCCCCAAATCATTTTGGTTGCCCTCCTCTGGACCCTCTCCAGGAGGTTAATGTCCCTCTTTAAGTGTGGCCTCCAAAACTGCGCAGTACTCCAGGTGTGGCCTCACCAAGCAGTTATACAGAGGGAGTATCACTTCCTCCTTCTGAGGTGATCCCCTAGCGATGCATCCCAGCATCCTGTTGGCCTTGGCTGCTGCCCTCCTACAAGTCTCAGAGTTGTTCATCTTGACATCCACCACCACCCCCAGGTCCCTCTCAGCCATTGAGACTTGTAGTATTTCCCCAGGGTGTACACTTGGCCTGGGTTTCCGGCCCCAGGTGGAGTACCTTGCATTTCCCTGCATTGAACCTCAGCTTCCACTTTCACAGACCATCTTTCCAGAGCCTTCAGGTCCCCTGCAGGGCCACCTCCCCTCCCCATCCACCACTGCCCCAGTTTGAGTCATCTGCAAAGAGACTCATCTCACTCCTGATTCCTGTCCTTATGTCAGATACGTAGGCGTTGAACAGAAGGGGCCCAGGACTGATCCCTGTGGGACCCACTAATGACCCTTCTTGGGATGAGACTATCCCACCAACTCGACTCTCTGGGTCCGGTCCTGGAGCCAATTGCCTATCCATCTGATCATCTGGTTTCCCACCCTCATTTCTCTAGCTTATCCAACAGGCCCACGTGAGGAACAGAGTCAAATGCCTTGCTGAAGTCTAGAAGAGGACATCCACTGGTCTACCCAGGTCCAAGGCACTTGTCACCCAGTCATAGAACTCCACCAGGTTTGTCTGACACAATTTCCTGGGATGAATCCATGCTGTCTATCGTCCAGGCACCCTGACTTATCCAGGTCCCCCAGCCTCTCCTTGACAATGCCCTCCATCACCTTGCCCACCACGATGTCAGGCTGACAGGCCTGTAGTTCCCCTACCAGCTCCCTTGATCCCCCCTTGTGGATAGGGCACTACATGCACCACCTTCCAGTCTTGGGGCACCACCCTGTCCTCAGAGAGATGGTGAAAAGCTCTGCCAGGGGTTTCGCCAGGACATCTGCAAGTTCCTTCACACTCTAGGATGTAGTTATCCGGCCCGTGCTTTCTCCGTCTTAAGGGAGCTGAGGCTTCCTACTCTCTCTGCTGTGATTTCCACTTCTGGTACCTCTTCTCCTGCTTAGCCCTCCCCACCTGCCAGTGATGCCCCCTCTCCCCAGACCTGCCGATCGGTAAGGGTCCCCCTCCTCATTATCTCTGTCTCCTCCCATGTATGATGCAGCATCCCCATTTTCCCTGGTGAAAACTGAGGTGAAGTACTCATTTAGTACCTCAGCCTGCTCCCCTGGGTCTTGTGCCCATCTCTCCCTGATTTAATCCTGCTAATCTGCCCTTCACCTTCGTCTTTCCCAATGTATCTAAAGAACCCTTTTCCCTCTCCTAATTTCCCTGGCCAGGTTCTGCTCCTTCCTTGCCTTAGCCACCCTCACCACTCTAGTGGCCCTTCTAGCCATCAGCTCGTACTCCCCTCGATCCTTTCCTCCTTGAGCACTTGAATTTCTTATAGGCTGCTTTCTTCCCCCACCACCTCCTGGACCTCCCTGGTCCACCAACAGGGTTTTGGGCCCTACCGCATTGTCTTATCTTGCACAGGTGCTGGTAGCATCCTGCACCCCTCTCCTGATGATTTCCCACCTACTATCAGCATCCATGTCTGACCCAATCCCATCCAAATGCTCCTTAAGGATCCTTCCCATTTCCTTAAAATCCGCCCCCCTGAAGTCGGTTACTTCCGTCTTTGTGCAGCCTTCTACCCCTTCTAGTTCCAGGCAGAACCAGACCGTGGCATGGTCACTCCCCGCCAATGGGTCCCTTACCTCCAGGCCCCCAATCTGGTCACTGTCTGCCAGGACCACATCCAGTACCCGTGCCTCCCTGGTCGGTTCCCTCACCTGCTGAGTTAGGAACGCGTCTTGAAAGACATCCAACAACCTCTGTTCCCTGGTCACAGAGGATGTCATAGTCTCCCAGTCTGTTCCTGGCATGTTTAAGTCCCCTAACACCACCACCTTTCCTCTGCCCAGTCTGCAGTGTCTCCTAACATCTGCCACCAGACTGTCCTCCAGCTCCTCCGCAGGCAGGGGTCTATACACCACTCCTATTTTTACTCTCTTGCCCCCCCTTGTTATCAAGATGACCCAAATCACCTCCACAGTTCCCTCCGCCTCCTCTACTCCCCCATGCCAATGCAGTTTTTGACTATCATAGCTACCCCTCCTCCCCTTCCCTCCCCCCTGTCCTTCCTGAACATAGTGTAACCCTCCAGGTTCAGGTCCCAGTCATGTCTTGCAGTGGCCCAAGTCTCAGTGACCGCTGCCACATCCACTGCTCCCTCAGTTGACATCGCCTGGAGCTCAGGCATTTTATTGCCCAAGCTCCTGGCATTTAGCAGGACTACCTTCCACCCTTTCCCTATAGTTCCATTTCCCCTGCTCATGTTCCCATGGGGATTCTGTTTCCTCCTGGTCTACACTTTGCCAGTTGGCCTTTTCCTGCAATCCTCCTGGTCCCCAGGGGGGTGGAGACAGAGTCTGTCCTTTATCGGCACCCCCTTGACAGCCTTTTCTCCCATCCCACCCCTCTTCACAAGTTTAAACCCCACTTTTCACCAATGAACTCCTCTATTTTCAACTTAAGGATTCCCTCCTCCAAATTGAGATGTAGTCTATCTCTAGCATACAGCTCCTTATCCTCCCAGGTCTCCCCCCAATTCCCCATCAACCCATACCCTCTGGCCTCACACCACTCCCTGAGCCACTGGTTTTTTTTTTTTTTTTTAAATTTAAGTTTATTAATATTCAAAGGGTACAGTAAAAACAGAAAAAACGTGAACAGTCCAAGAAAGATCAGTTCCTTTCAAATACATACAAACCATTTCAGAATACAGATATTGAGAGACATTGATTATAGGAAGTGAACCAGAACCCTCTATCCCAGCTAAAGGGCTGACATGATCGGGCTCAACGGGGGGTACCCCGGCCCGACAAGGAGGACCCTTCCTGAGTGACTGTCTCACTTTGAGATTACATTCGGAGGTACTACTTGTTCAATTTGAGTTTATTTTTAATCTTATTTAAAGCCCTAACCAGTGCCTGGTCCTGGGGTGGGACTTGAGGAGGTCCAAGCCGAGGAGGCCCCCGCCTCCCCCCGCCAAACCTCCCACCTTGCCCACCTCCGAACAAAGACCGGCAACCTACCATTTATCTTGTAAGTTATCTCCTCCATCGCTGCCACCTCCTGCACCACCGCAATCCAGTCACCCAGGCCGGGGGTCCTTCTCAACCACAGCCTAGTGATTGACTTGTGGGCGCCGCCAGGAGCAGGGACCAGAGGTACAATGAGTCTGCCCAGCCAGGTTTTGGGGATCCCCAGTAAGGTTTGTCCAACCCGGGGAAGATCCAGGGTGAACAGTTCCACGAGTGCTTGAGCCACCTTCCCCAGAAGGGCCGAGGAGGGAACAGGACCAGAGGACATGCAGATAGCTCACCGGGCCTCTCCCACGACCTCAACAACCCGGATCTCTATCCGGGAGTCTTCTGTTCAGAGATAGAGGGTGGAAGAAACGAATCACACTTCCAACTAAAATCCTGCCAGAAGGGAGAGCAGGTAGTTCTAGAGGCCAGTCTAAACACCAAGTCCCAGTTGACTTCACGGAGCCCACCTGCCCCTCCTCCACCCATTTCCCCTGATCCCAGCTAAAGGATCTTTCTAAGTCCTGTCAGGGCTCTGTACAGCGTGGAAATTAGCCCGAAGCTATCTGCGAGGTCAGGATTTTGTAGAGGGTTTCTGAAGGGGCCGCCTCTCCCCAGCTGATCCCTTCCCGACACCGGAGAATATAGTCCTCGCCTGCAGATATCTATAATGATCTGTATTACATGGTCCAAATTCTCTACTTAGGGTTTTAAAATCCTTCCTCCCCTCTACCATAAACTGTTTGGCGTAAGATAAGCCTCTATTCTCCCAAGTCCTAAAAAGTACGGTCTAGGCGGGATGGGGTGAAGTCAACATCCCAGGACAGCCTGTGTAGTGGCCAGAGAGAGGATTTTAGTTTGTATTTCTGCCAAACCCTATGTGTGGCTTTCAGGGTGTCTCTTATGGCCATTAGTGGAGGAGCGGGGTAGGCTTTATTCGTGCTCAACTGTATGGCTCGAGAGCCTAACATTGGGCCCTGTTCCTCTGCCTCAAAGATTTCCATCTCTTTCCAGTTGGCTGAATATGTAGGACGGACCACTGTAAAGCCTTTTAATCTGTGTGGCGAGGTAATAATCCTCAAAATCTGGGAGTGATCTGCCTCCTTTTATCTTGGGTAGTTGGAGAACCTGGGCATTTATTCTGGGTTTTGTTATTCCATATGTACCTAGCAATTGTTTTGTGCCAGTCTCGAACTGGGCTCTGGGTATGTAGATCGGAGACATTGGAACAGGTATAGGAACCTAGGTAAAGCTCATAGTAATGGAGTGAAATCTCGAGTAAAAGGAAGGTTCAGAAGGGACCATCTATCTAGGTCCCTTTGTACTTGGTTGAGAGTGGGATGTAGTTGCTTTGAAAAGATGCGAGTTGTGCTTAGTCAGGATAGCTCCTAGATACTTCATCTTCTCCGCTTGCCAGTTGAGTGGCAGGGATTCCCTCAGCTCACGGGAGGGCGAGAAATAAAAGCACAGCACTTCAGTTTTGTTCTTATTAAGGATGTAGCCTGAGTGCTCGCCATACTCTAAGAGAGTTGACCATACCTGAGGAATTGCTTCCTCTGGATGTGAGAGGTAAAGGAGGACATCATCAGCATACAATGATACCCTTCGTTGCTGTCCCCCCACCTCAACTCCCTGTATTCCAGGAGAGGTACGGATTGCCTCCGCCAGCGGCTCAATGTAGAGGGCGAACAACAGTGGGGACAGGGGCCAGCCCTGTCGGGTACCTCTTCCCAATGAGAATCTGTCCGAAAGCCCCCCATTTATCCTAACGTATGCTTGTGGACTGGTGTACAGGGACTTTAAACAGTTGATAAATGGTATCGGGAAGCCCATCTGGTCTAAGACCGCAAATAAGAATGGCCAGGAGACTTTGTCGAAGGCCTTTCCGGCATCTAAACTCATGAGGCATGCAGGGAGGCGTGTGCGGTGGATGACGTCAATTATATTGATCGCTGACCTAACCCCATCCGGGGCCTGTCGGCCCTGGATAAATCCGGTTTGGTCCGGGTTGATGAGCTCTTGGAGAATGGGGTTCAGTCTCGATGCGAGAATCGAAGTGAAGATCTTATAGTCTGAGTTCAAGAGGGAGATCGGCCGGTATGATTCACACCGAGAGGGGTCTTTGTTTTCCTTCGGTATGAGGGAGATAGTGGCATATTGCCATGATGGAGGAATTGGATGAGCCTCCTGCCAAACCTGCGAAGACCCCTACCAGCATGGGGCCGTCTCGGTGGCCGAGGCCTTATAGAACTTCGGCTCCGAGCCGTCGGTCCCAGGCACTTCCCACTTTTCGTCCTTTATAGTGTTTAATATCTCTGCCTGTGTGATTGACCTGGTTATTATCCGACCTTTTTCCTCTGTAAGTTTGGGAAGGATAGGGCCCTCAAGTAGTCTCGCGATCGCCTGTGAGATGTTAGCACCTGTGAGGTATAAAGTTTGGAAAAATAGGAGACAAAAGCCTCTGCAATCTCCTGGCTTTTTGAGTCATCTGACCTGTGAGTGGGGAAGCAATTTTGGTTATAGTGGCCCTAACTCTGTATTGTCTCAAACGGGCCGCTAGTAATCTGGTACCTCTGGGACCCCCTTCATAATATTTTTGTTTGAGGAAAAAGAGATTCCTCTCCACCTCCTCCCTCTGCAATCTCTGATGTTCTGTCCTCAGGGATCTAAGTTCCTGATCTCTCTGTGCATCCCATTTCATTTTTTGCTTAGTCTCCAACTCCCTTATACCTGCTAGCAAATTTTGCTGTTTAAGGAGTCGTTCTCTTTTTTTTTGGGAGGCAATGCGTATGAGATGTCCCCTGACAACAGCTTTCACTGTGTCCCAGATAATCTGTGGGGAAATCCTTGGGGAAGTGTTATCCTGTATTGTGTCCACAATCAATTGCTTAATTTTTTTCAAAGGTCTCCTTGTCTCTAAGTAAGGAGGTGTTGAGCCTCCAGTGAGTTGTTTTCTTGGGCAGAGAGAGAGCCACCTCCAAAAAGATGGGGCTGTGATCCGACAGGGAGGCAGTGCCCACCCACATCGATGGGAAACCATCCAGTCCATCCCTGAAAGTAAAGAACGTGTCAATTCGGAGAAGACCTTGTAGCGGGGAGTAACATGTATTCTCTCTCCTGTTGGGCATCTTTTCGGCCAAATGTCCACCAGGCCGCTCTGATGCATAGCATGTTTAACCTTCCTAACCTTCTGCTGGTCATAGGGTTGGGCCCTTGAGGTAAGCTATCGAGGTCTCTGTCCCATATTAAATTCCAATCCCCCATAATTAACAAGCCCTTAGATCTCCAGACCAACCAGACAATCGATGTGAAAACGATGAGGGGGGCCGGGAGCGTAGATGTTAACTAGGGTTACTGGGGTCCTGTACCCTACCCACCACAAGGATGTATCTGGCCCGGGGTCCATCACTGTCTCCTCGCGCTCGAAGGAACGTGGCAGCAAGCATAGCAACCCCCCTTTTACGACCTGCAGGAAGGGACGAGATAAACATGTGAGGGTATGCCCTGGTCTTCATTTTTAATGCTTCCGATGGGGACAGGTGGGTCTCCTGTAGGAATACCACCTCACAGTTCTGTCTGGAGATGTACCTTTGAATTTGCTTTCTCTTGACCGGGCTGGAGCAGCCATTGATATTGTATGAAAGTACCTTCACATATCCATTACTCATTTTCAATCAATCGAACTGTCATGCTTAAACAAGCGAGGACTGATAATACTTTGTCCAGGAGGGGACTCCTGAACCAATCACCTGTGTACCCATTTATCTTTAGTAACCGTAACCTTTTGTAAAACAACAACTAGTAACTCCCAACTATGGGGAAAGAACCTGCACAGGACATTCCTCGAGTGAGGGCCTGTGCAAACACTGCTAACCTGCAGGTGAGACCTGTGGCACTCCCGCTCATGTTGACTGAAACTAGTAATTAGCTTCAAGGGATAGCTGGCGGTGTGACCCCAGCTGTAGAGGCTATCAGCGCAGCCAATGTTTAGAGGGGATCCAAACTAGGAAGACTTCACCTTCTCTCCCAGGGGAAAACCCCTGTATGGGACGCCCTACAAACAGCGACTTGTCGGCTTCGCCTTCTCCCCCCTCAACCAGGATCCCATAGGATTGACTTTAAATCATTTAGCATCACTCTGTGCGGTTTCTAACTGCTCAGCCAAAGTAGTGTAGAGAGAAAAAAAAAAAAACCCGCACAACCGCGTAACCCCACGCCCCCCACCACAGTGTTCCCTTGAGAACTAAGTATTCAGAGTTTCGAGGTATGCAGGACATCTGTTAGATTGCACCAGATCACCCCGCTTGGAATTTCCATGAGGAAGCCGGAATTCTTGCAGCGGTGATCAAGTAGGAAAGGAAGCAAGGAGTAGATGTCCAAAATCGGCGAGGGGGGATGCCGTGGCGCATACCAGACTCAAGTCTCAGCTGTAAATTAGCAGTACCTTGGGCCGACATTCAGTCTCCCCCTCTCCCCGTGGCCATGGCTCGGGTGCTCCCTCCAGACCCAAAGAGTTCTCAGCTGGATTCCAGAAATGAATTCACGAGGTCTACAGTGTCTTTTCTGGATGTAGTTGCCTCACAGCCCAAACGATCGACTCTCCTCAAACAAGCTGGCAGTGCGGAGCTCAGAGAGAGAGGGAGCCTCCAAGGAACATCTCTAAAGTAATGCAGACGAAGGGGAGGCGGAGAGAATAATTAAAAGGAAGCGAGTGATGGCAAGCCAGATCGAGATGCGGGGGTTCCCAAGTCACTAAGTTGAAAAAGGTAGATCAGGTGGGTGTGCATTCGCCAGGTGGTCGAGGCGCCTCAGGCCTCCGAATTCATGTCTCCATGCTTTGGTCCGGGGTGTTGTTTTGGGACGGTCCCTCATTCGCCTCACGCAGATATAAGGCCTTCTTATCCATCCTTGTCGGATCACCATACCTCTTTACCAGAGCTGAGATGTCCGCCCGGAGGGTTGTCTGCTGGTTTCCTCCGTAGGAGCCACTTCGGGGAGCCCCCTTCTGAGCAATGCTCCAGGCAGAAGTAAGTAAATCTTTCTCTAATTTCTCCTTCCCCAGGGGTGGGACGGCAATCCCTAGCGACTGCAGGTAGGCCGAAGCAGCCAGGAGATCCTGGAAGATTTTTGAGCCTGCGTCTGTGGCAATTTTAAGTCGGGCTGGGTATAGGATCTGCGTCTTGATATTTCGGGCCTTCAGCTGCTTCACTATTGGCCAGAGAGCTTTCCTGGCCTCCTGGACCCGTGATGTATGATCATTGTCTATGTTTACGCGGTGGCCTTTGAAGAACAGCGCTCCCTGTTTCCAAGCCACCCGGATAATTTCATCTTTTGACCCATAGTTAGAGAGCCTTGCCACGATGGAGCGGGGTTTCGCCTCTGGATTTTGGGGCCGCGGGACTAGCGATCTGTGTGCCCGATCCATGGTTAGGTCCAGATCCTGAGGGAGCGGGAGCATTTGTTTGAGGATTATTTGAAGAAAGTTCATGACGCTTTGGTGACTGTCTTCAGAGCCCTCTGGAATGCCATGGATCCTTATATTGTGCCTTCGGCTTCTGCTTTCTAGGTCGTCTAGCTTCTGTGTAAGTTCTCGGTCCCTGGCCATGAGGTACAGTAAGAGTCTGTCGTGGCGGTCAGTTTGTTCCATTGTTTGGGCCATACATAACTCGAGCTGCTCAGTCTTATGGTCTATCTTGCTCAGGTCGCTTTGAGCTCGCTCAGAGTGTGATCTATTTTGGCAACTGTTTGCGCCGTTTTATTATTATTTCTTTCAAGTTCGCTGAAGGTTAGGTCGAGGCATGCTCAGCCTGTTGTAGGCCCTCATTACTTCCGGTCCCTTGAGTGCCAGATCTGATCTCCTCCTGTATCATTTACGGCAATTTCTGCATCGGGTCGTGGGGTTTACCTGATTTATTTCTTTTAGTTTTGGCCGGAGAAGTCATGCTTACTTCGAGTGATAAAGACTGATTTTATTTGAGGAGGGGACGAGGTCGCCGGTCTATGCTGCCATCAAGTCGCTGACGTCACCGGAAGTCCTGAGCCACTGGTTTATCTCCCTAATTTTCCTTTTGTGTTCCCCACTAGCCCTTGGCACTGGCAGGATTTCTGAGAAGGAAACTGTGCATCCTATGTCATGACAGACCCTGGCGAGCTCCTGAATCTTGCCTGTATCTCTAGCTCGCTATTTCCCTCAATGTCATTTGTACCCAGGTGGACCAGTATGTCTGGGGAACCCCACAGTCCTTGCCAGCTGATATACCTCGTGCTTAGCCCTGTGCACCGTTAGTCCAGGGAAGCATCTTGTTCTAACTGGCCAGGCTTCTCCCTCCCTATCCCATTTGATACCCCTGATCATAGAATCCCCCAGCAGGAGCACTCTGACCACTCCTTTCCTCCATTCCCCCCTTCCATGTCCCTCATCCTTTCTACCGGCCCCTCCACCCAGCTGGCTCCTTGTTCCTCCCCCTATCTGGGTGCCACATGCCACCCCCTCCTTATTTACCATGGCCACTCCCTCCCCTCCAATCCTATGCCTCTCCTCCTCCTGAGTATTCTTCTGTACCTTGCTAATTCCCCCCTCACTGCTCGCAACTGGTCCTTCTCCCCCCTCTGCTAAACTAGCCTGACTCATCCTCCCTTCCTTCCTGTCTCCATTTAGTTCCTCCTTGCTCGTCGTGCTCCCCTGGCCTGAACCCTCAGCTCTCTTTACTGAATCCTCCTTGTACCTCTGGTCCTTCTCCTTTACCTTTCCTCCCAACTGGTCCTTCTCCTTGCGCTTTCCTCCCTCTTCCCCCTGCCCCTCCTGCTCTGATTCACTGCTCCCCCCATTCTCCTGCATTCCAGGCCCCCCTGTTCTTCCTGCTATCTGGCCCCTGCCTCCTGCCTCCCACTCCCACACCCTTTCCGTCTCTAACCACCTCTGTCATGGCTACATCACCCCCCTCATCCTTGAGCAGAAGAAGAGAATTGAAGCGGTTACTGAGTATAAGGTCTGATCCACCTCCCCGCCTTGCTTCCTTCTGTCCAGCCCTGGCCATCTGCCTACTTCCCTGAGAATGTTGTCCCTCCATCCCCCCTTTGTGAGGGTCCCCAGTTACCTGCCTGCTTCCTTGGTAGTGTCCTTTTGGACCCCCACTGCCAGGGTCCCTATGTGACCCCTGAGTATTCTCCTGCACTCCTTTCCCTATACCCCCACCCCCAGTGCTTGGTGCAACCCTGTGGGAGATTTCCAGCCCCCTTCCCCAACCATACCACCCCCCTTCCCCAGCTTTCTCCTCATCCCCACAACCTCCTCCCTAAGCTGTGCTAGCTGGTAGCATACTGGGCAACCACCAAACTTCCAAGCCCAGTCCAGTATCATGGCTGCTCCACACCCTGTGCACCCCACCACCCTCCCAAAGATGCCGGCCCCTAATGATGTGTGGTTCCATCCTTCCAAATAGGTTTCCTTGGGTGAGTCACCAGGTTCCCCTAGTCCAAGATACCCCTACTGCCTAATCAGGTCACCCACTAATCTTAGAGACAGTCCCACTGTACACCAGTAACTCTGTTACTAGGTGCAGCCTAACACATTAAACTTATAAGGAAATGAACAACTCCCTAAGCTCCTCTCTCCCAGCCTTTAAATCCAACCCCAGTGGCTAGAACTACATGAGCTGCATCAGCAGCCTTTCTCCAATTGCAGGGCAGGTGTTCCCCTATAAATTTGCAGACTTCTGGGAGGGAGGGGTGGGGAGGGCGGGTCTTGGGCAGACACCTGACAAGAGAGAGTGTATCAGCCCTGTGTCTCCCCTCCAAGCCCTGCAGCTAAAGAACCAGGCCCAAGCAAATCCCACCAAATAGGTTTGAAATCAGAAGAAATAGGCCTCTACCAGCAGCCCTGTTACACAGTGAAACATCTACAAAAGAGCCCCACTTACAGCCACCAAATCAGTTTACAAACATCCAGCATCCCCAAAACAATACCCTGCTAGCCCCTTAGAAGTAAGAAAGAAAAGAACTAACCTACCAAGTAAAATCCACAAGAACCCTGTGAAAACAACAGCAGCAGCAGCTACTGTCCTGGAACACAACTGATCCTGTCCCCTTCCAGTTCTTTCTGAGAAGACAAAGCAGCTAGCACCTCAACCTGATTCAGCCCTGCCTCCAGTCAATTGGCTGAGTGACACCTGGCCAGACCATTTACACCCCTCCCCCACTATGAACTAACCTTTACAGCTAATGGAGTCAGCACAAGGAATCAAAATTCAAGTCAAAGCCCCCAATATATGTTTGCTGCCAAAGAAACAGGTCTCCAATTTAATCAGCTTCACTAACACCACATCAAAATGAAATTAACTAGATATAGGTCTCCAATTCAAATAACCATCTCCAAGCAAATCCCACCAAATAGGTTTGAAATCAGAAGAAATAGGCCTCTACCAGCGCAGCCTGTTACACAGTGAAACATCCACAAAAAGATCCCCACTTACAGCCACCAAATCAGTTTACAAACATCCAGCATCCCCAAAAACAATACCCTGCTAGCCCCTTAGAAGTAAGAAAGAAAAGAACTAACCTACCAAGTAAAATCCACAAGAACCCTGTGAAAACAACAGCAGCAGCAGCTACTGTCCTGGAACACAACTGATCCTGTCCCCTTCCAGTTCTTTCTCAATAATTCTTAGACAGACAGCAATTAGAGAACACATCTACTTATGCAAGAAAATCAGTTTGTGCCAGATACGAGAGGACAAGCGTTCACTAAGATATCGAACACTAATTGTAGTTAACAGATAGGCTACACAGGAGGAGTAACTAGGGATTGTTAGAGTTGTGCATAGTTTACCGGGGAAGACATATGTTGGCAGGAAAGAATGCCAGATGGCAGGAATCAGCAAAAGCAGGCACAGAGTGCAGCAGCAAGGCGAGATTGCCAACCAGGCAACGTTTTGAATATTTGGCTCCAGATGTCACCATAAGGTCATCAAGGGAGATCATCATCTAATATCATCATCTAGATCATGATTTGATAATCAAACATATAACTTTCAAACCACCAACTGAGAATTACTGGTTTTTGTAAGCTTAAATCAGCCCAATTCTTTTTAATGACCCATAAATGTCCAAGTGATGATTACTGATAATATATCAGTTCCATGATATGACTATAAATTACACAAGTAATGTAAAGCAAAGTTTGATTTATTACTAATATAAAATTAAATAATATGTAAAATATCTGCAAAACAAAATAATTATAAATTATGTGAAGTCAAGTTTTAATCCCCTTAGGAAGAGTGCATACTGTTTGGTATACTATATACACTTACATCTAAAATGAAATTTATTGAATAAAACCAGTCAGGTGACCATGCATTATTACAGCATAATGCAGTCATCCTGGTCCTAAATCTTAGTGAATTTGTTAGCAGGTTCATTACACAATTAGTAAATTAGCCCCCATACAGCCAGAACTGATCTTCCATCACAAACATTGCTGCTACCTTTACATATTAAAAACCTTCAACAAGCTGAACCAACATGGCTATGAACTGCTGTCTTTGGAGTGAGCTTAGTACTAGTGGTTGGATTACAGTGGCTTTTCTCGATTCTAAAAACAAAGACTACCTCTCAGTTTCTATGGCTGAGTAGAGGAAAGTTTTTTCATCATCATCCTTGGAAGAATACTCATCACCATAAAATAAAGTACTTGAGAAATTCTACAGTTTGGATGCCGGCATGGAGGGCATTGTTAGAGCTGGGGATAAAGACTCCAACTATGGTGATAGAATGCTGACTGCCATTCCGCATAAGCCTGCAGACACAGCAACCCAAGCAACCCAAGTAACCTCTCTAATTGTGACTGGGCTCCCATTGATACTGCACGGAACACTGATAGTGCCCTTACCGACTTCATCCACACCTTCAGTGCAGCATGTGACCTTTTCACCCCAGTCACCAAACAAGTATTAAAAGATTGTATTACATCCTGGCTATCCAAGTCACTTCTTGATCTCATGCAGTTCCGGGGCAACCTCTGACATAAAGCCCTTGCCACAGGACTGCATCAGGACAGACAAAGGTACAGGGAAGCTAGAAACAACTGCACCTGGACCCTGTGCCAGGCTAAGGCTAACTACTAGCAAAATGCCCTCTCTGCCACCTGGGCTACTGGGAAAAAATTCTGGGATTCAGTCAAAGAACTCAATGGTAAAACAGTATCCTCCCACCCTCCCAACTCTTGATAAACAGCACACTAACCCATGACCCGCTGCAAACTGTCAGTGTGTTAAATTCCACTTTCTCAGACCTGAGCATGGTGCTTCCCCAATTTTTTGACACCCTCCTCCCTTCCTTCTGTCCCCCTTCCACCCCCAGTCCCCTTTCAGATTTTGGGTTATATCACCTAGAGAGGCTAAAACTGAACTCACCAGAGTCTGTGGTAAGACTTGGCACAGTGGGGACACCCATGAAATAAAACTCTTTAACCTTTGCCTGGACACTGTTCTAGTCCCCCTTACCAAAATCATTAACCTCTCCTTCTATCATGGAGAGTTCCCCTTACCCTGGAAAAGGGCAGTCATCACCCCTATCCTCAAAGGCGGCAACTGCACTTCCACAAATAACTATTGGCCCATCTCTGTTCTTCCCCCACTCTCCAAAGCTCTCAAAAAAATAGCCAACCAGCTCACCGAACACCTCTCTAAGTATAACCCCTGTGCCTGGAGCAGAACAGTTTCTGCAAGGGGCACAGTACCACTATGGCCTTATTGGAATATGCTACCATCCTCCACAAGGTACTAGATCTCGGGCACTTAGTTGGGTCAGTCTACATCAACCTCGGTAAGGCATTTGATGCCATTCACCATGCCCTCCTTCTAAACTCCCTTGCATCCACAGGGATAACTCCAGAAACTACATCCTGGTTTGGGAGCTACCTAAATAATAGGACCCAGCAAGTCAAAATTAACTCCACTCTCTCATCCTGCCTCCCAGTTCACCCTGGTGTTCCCTAGGGCTGTATCCTGGACCCCCTCCTGTTCAGCCTTTTTCTTAACTCTCTCCCTGCTGTCTGCTCTGGTCAAGTTCTTTTAGATGCGGATGATGCAGTCCTTTTCTGGAGCCACCCCCAACCTTTACTCCTCGAATCTGCCCTCCAGAAGTCACTCGCTGAAGCTAAGGTGTGCTTCTCTGAACACTATCTGGTTCTAAACTATATAAAAACCAAGGCTATGATTTTCTCCCACCCACCGCCAAAACCCACCTAGCAACTCCATGTTGCTAGTCCACACCTCCCAAGGCTCTGTTCTTGAGCAGGTTAACTCATTCAAATACCCAGGCATTACCCTTGACTCCTTCCTCTCCTATCATACTCATATTCACCTTCTCTGCACCGACATAAATGCTCAAATTGGTCTTCTTTACCACCACAAACACCGTCTGCCCCCAGCTGCACTTTGTCTGGTGGCATCATCCTCAGTCCTCTCATTATTGGACTATGGGATTGTGTTTTATGGATCTGCTGACTTTACTGCCCTACGCCGAATAAAGACTGCATTGAATAAAGCCTGTTGTCTGGGGACAGGTTGCGATAGATGCACCCACATCTGCAGTCTTTACATTTGTTCTAATTGGCTGAACTTTTGAATGCTGCCTAAAATATCACACCTGTCTTCTGGCCAAAAGATTCAGTTTAAACTCTCTCCACCTGGTCTCCATGACTTTATCCAGCCCTCCCCACTAACAAGGGCCTCCAGGAGTACCTCTAAGGCCACCCTTGTGGTCCCCATTGTCGGACATCCCTGGGTCAAAGAGCCTTCGTTCATAGGGCCCTCACTGACTAAATGGCTTACCTGCTACAATCTCCGCCTTGCCAAAGATAGGCCCATTCAAAACCTCCCTTAGGGAATTTCTCTCAGAGGGCTCATCAAGTAACTGCAGCTAGAACTCCTCCACTGTCACAGCTCCTGTCTACTTCCCCAATCTGCTCCATACTCTCAGGCAACCCCTTGTCCTCCTCACACTGAACGCATTTACTAACTGTTTGACAGATTTCAACCGTTCTGCTTTAACTATGTTTATTTTACTTATTATACTGGTAAAAATGGCCTAAGTCTTAGATACAACAGCCCATTTTCAATATCACTGCTTCTTCTACTTGTACTTATGACCCTCTTAAAAAACACAAAAAAACAGACTTTACTGCTAAAGTGCTGAAACATATGCAGAAACCAGTTTCACTGCACTCTGCATTTTCTGTTTATCTGTCTCCAATAAATTATGTCTCTCTTGCAAACAAGATTTTTGCTGCTGATAGTAAAAATTAAGCTGAGGATTTTGAGGTGGTTCTAAAGTCGGAAGCTAAAATAATAACATTATCAGCACTCTCTACAGCTACGACTCCACTTTCAGCTCAGTTCAATATGTCCATGAAAATGATGGGTGACATGGCATCTGTGTCAGTGTCTGGAGGGAAACACTCCTTTAACACACTAGGTGATGGTTTGGAGAAATTAATAGAGTGGAACCAAACTTTTGCACGTAGGTTTAATATCCTACAAGAAAAAGGAGACTTGCTGCAACAGGATTCTAAGATTAACAGAGAAAAAATAGCAGCTGATATAAAAGATATGGAAACCAGAAAAAAGTAACTTGAAAAAACAAATAACAAAGTTGTGGGGACTGGCACAACTATGGCACATTGAATCGGAGACAATTGTAGTGTATGGTGGAATGCGGTTGTGTGTGGAAATCCATACACCGCAGAAAGTTGTTCTGCTTCAGTAGTGATGTCCTCACTAATGCAGAATGACTTTTCATTCTGCATTAGTGAGGATGTCACAATGCAACTGCCCCCACTAGTGCCATTCATAGGACAGGGGATGGTTGGTGAGTCCTGCGTGCGAGCTGGCTAGCTGGCATGAGAGACCAGGAGTGTGGGTTTCCGGCGGCAGACACCGGCTAAAAAATGTAAGTGATCCTGTTTTGGGGCACCATACACTGTATAGAACAGTGTATGGCCTCCCAAACAACATGGCAACTCTTCCCCCTTGTTTTTTCTACGACAGCAGAGAGACCTCTCGAGCTTCGCTCTTGAGGTCATTAGCTGTCATAGAAAACACTCGGGTGAAGAATTGACATCATCTTCCCTTTGTCAATCTTCACCATTCATCACTGGTGGATGTCAGCCGGAGGTGCAGCGCCCTGTGGTAGCTGTTTTTTTTTTTTGCATTCACTTCAAGGGGGTGGAGTCAGCACCATGGTGCCACCTATGAGGTGGACACACAGCGTCACGCTTGTGGGTTGGCTGTAACTGGTGCCTGCTCCTCTCCCGCGTCAGTTCTGCTTCTTCCACCATTGAGAGTGCAGCACCTTGCCAGCTCTCCAGCTCGTGCTCCAAATGTGTCATCATGGTCTAGTGCAGCCTATCTTTCCTCGACGCTGAACTTCGACACCTCTGTCTCAGTTTTGATGTCTACCGAGCTACCTGGTGCCATTTTATGGAATACCGGAAAGATCTTTCCTTTTATTTTAAAGTGGCACCGAGTCTTTTCTGTAAATTGTGTTTAGTTACCATCGGTCATGTCAAGTCTGTCTGGGGACAAGAAGAAGCGCTCTAAAGTGGGCCATGCTCCTATGCATTGGTGTCCCTGTGGCTGACAGATGTCCTCTACAGATCCACATGACCATTGCCTAAGCTGCCTGTGTCCCCAACATGACATTGATCGATGTGATGCATACTATTGATGGGCCATAGGAGTTTTAGAGCATTGTACATTCAAAGTCAGCTGCCCACCACTGACTTTTGGAGGATGTCGTAGCACCAGGGACACATGTGCAGGTCCCTTTGCCATTCCTCCGGGTCCTCTGCAGGCACTATATGGGCTGCAGGGAAGGGGGCCTCCACCATTTTCAGCCTTGTCATGGTGGGGACTCCTTCTGCAGTGTCAGAGGGTTGGTCTGGCTGGCTCCGTTTGGGGCCAACCGAGAGCAACACATCGGCAGTCGCTTCCTTGGAGGTGAAGGCTCCACTGGTGTCGCGGTCCATGGCTGCCGAGCCTGGCAAGGGTGGCTCCTCCACGCCACCTGCTGGTGCAGTTTCAGATCCCAGTGCCATTTCCAATGCCAGTGATCGAGATGGCGCCATGAGCGGCAAGGGGCCTGCCTATGGCAGGGGGGCCTGCACCGTTTACAGCGGCGTGGGTGGGAGGGTCTCTGGGATTGCCATGGTGGAGGTCTAATTCATCTCCAGCTCTCCAGAGCCAGATGATTGGGAGGTGGACCCCGACTGGCAGTCTGACTCTTCAGAGTCAGAGGGCCATCCTGTGCTCAGTGCCATCGCGCCCTCCCAGGTTCTCCCCCGGTGGTTCCAGCTGTAGTGTTTGGCTCTAGGCTTGGCACAAAGGTAGGTGCTGGATCTCTGGGGCCTGATGGTGACTCTGGGGCTGTAAGGGTGGTGGTCCCAGCCTTGGAGTCCCAGGCGAATGCCAATTCTCATGTTGGTGTGCCCGGTGGTCCCGAGGTGGGGACAAGGGCAGGGGCCTCCTCTCCTTCAGCTCCCTTCAGGGGTTCTGAGGGATTGAAAGTGCCCCTGTCCCTGGGAGCGAGGAAGAGGTTGGCTTCAGAGTTGACGGGGTTGAGGTAGCGGGTTGCGGGGTGACATTTCCCCCATGGGGCCCTTCAGGGCTCTGGGTGAAGCTGAAACTTTGAGCCCAGTTTCTCTTCCTTGTCTCCTTCAAGTGGGACCTCATCAGGTGGGCCTGGGGCCAGCCCTTCTGGACCTATGTGGCCCCAGTCTCCTCACAGGGGAGCTTCCCCTTCAGGGCTCTGCCGCGACAGCTTTGAGCTAGTTGGGCAGCCAGTGGCTGTACAGACCCATGGACCTCTAAGAGGTGTAATATCACCTGTTACATCTCCAGGCCATGGCAGAGGTCATGTGCAGAGATGCCTTCCCCTTTGTGTCTGCATCCTCCCCCTCAGCTCCCAGGTCATGTTGGCCCTACAGTGCCTTTAACTTGGGGACAGTTCAGAGCCACTGCTACTGCCTTTACCCGTTATGTGCATGCCATGGATGAGAGGGTCTTCTGTCTGTCTCCCCCGCAGCAGTTGGACTCTGAATCTTCGGGCTCATCTGCCACCTCACCATCCTCCCCTGAGGAACAGGAATCTACAGTCCATCTGTCCTCTGACACTGACCAGACGGGGTATCAGTGATTCCTTGTGAGGCTGGTGGACAAGCTCCACCTATCCCAACTTGGGCATTCCTCAGCGAATTCAGTGCGAATCACCTCATGGTTGGTGCCTTTCTGGGAACAGTTATTTCACACTTGGCAGTGTTCTTTCTCCCCAGATTCTGCCCCCAGAGACTGCCAGTGCAGGTACTGCACACCCCAGGGATCTCCAGGAACTATGTCTCACCTTCTTCAGGGTTTGAGATCCTGGGCACTCCCTCTGGGCATAGACGCCCAATGCACGACCGCCCCCCCAGATGCAGACTCTGCACAGTTTGACTCCTGGGGACAGACAACCTTCTCCGTGGCACACATTATGCTGTGCATCTCCTCACATCAGGCACACCACTCTGCCTATAACAGGCATTTGTGGTCACTGCTCAGCCCGGTGCTGACACGACTGCCTGATTCAGAGGTGACCAGACAAGCCATTGCCCTGTCTGCTTAGGGTCTGGAGCTTGCAAGGCACCATGCAAGGGCATCTTACGATGCCAGTGAGGTAACCTCCAGACTTGCAGGGACAGTGATCTGCATCTGGCGAATGGCATGCCTTCATCTATCACGGTTGTTACCCTTGGCCCGGCATAGGGTGCTGGCCTCCTCTTTCCGGGGGACCCGCTCAATTTTCCACAGGGGTCTTCCTTCTCCCAGCCATCAGGAGACCCCTCCTCACCCTGACTAGTCACAGGCCTAAATGGCCTGTGAGGGTCCACTCCCCACTGTAGTCCTCCCCTACAGGGGGCTGAGGGACTCACATTCCTCAGAGAAATGCCTGGCTGCCTTTATGGGGCTCGATACACACCCACCAGTGATGAATGGTGAAGATACACAAGGAAAATATGAAAATTACATACCTACTGTCATTCTTGATCTTCCTGTGTATCTTCACTGTTCATCACTGAATCCTGCCCTTCTAGCCCCTCAAGACCTCAGTCCTTGGGCAGTCATCCTCTCTGCTTGCCCTCCTCCCTTCCCACTGGGTTGGGCTAGAGCTCCCCAGTTTGGGCCATTCCAGAAAGATGAAGGGCTCTTGCTGAGAGGAGGGCGAGTGAAATCTGCACCCTGGCCTTGTAACCCCCCCCACTTTTTCCCCTGCCTCATGGTGGGGTCCTTCCCCAGGCTTGGACCCAGATCCACTGGGTTGAGGCTGATCCTTTCGAGGGGAGCTCTGCTGATGGGTGTGGGAGGGTTGCACGATTCCCCTTCTATATCCATCCTTTCTTCATCTCTTTTCCTCCTCCTAGGGGTGGAGACATGATCCATGGATAGGGACCCCCTCTTCTTCTCCCTTGAGTCTCAGGAGAGATGGTAACCAAGGGGGAGGCCCTGCCCAAGGGTGTCTTCTCCTTATTTTATGGAGAGGAGGGGAGACCCTGGCTGTGCCTAAAATTTTGATTGAGCTGCAGCTGATTTCCTGTCCAGAGTTCCTAAAGGGCCTGAGGCTCACAGCACCGGTCTGGTTGGGCTGGTTATACTGTGTCAGATAACTTGGCCTGGATCTTGTTGGTTCACCCAAGCAGGAAGGGCAGGACACCATGCTGGGGTCTCCCCCTTGACTCTTCCCTCTTTCTCTTCTTTCTTCTTCTTCTTCTTCTCTCTTTCTCTTCTCTTCTCTCCTTACAGCACTCTAGCTGACTGTCCAGGGGCTGGGGCCAGCTCCACACCCACAGGTCCTCCTCTGCCTCTATCCTCTGGTTGGCATATTCCTTTTTGAGTTCATTCCTTTCCTTTTTCTGTCCCTTGGGTTCTCTTGCCCCAGCCCTCACTTTCTCTATTACTTTCTTCCTCTCACCGGCATGCAGAACTGAGGTGGAGGAGAAGTCGGCACCAGTTATAGCCAACCTGTGAGCACGATGCTGTGTGCATCTGCCTTGTGGGTGGCACTGTAGTGCTGATTACTCCCCCTGAAGTGAATGCAAATAAAGAAAAGTTCTGCGGGGTGCTGTGCCTCCAGCTGATGCCCACCAGTGATGAATTGAGAAGATACACAGGAAGATCAAGAATTATGGTAGGTACGTAATTTTCATTTGTGTAAGGGAGGCCATACTCTATCCTATATATTCCATGTCATGGAAAACTGAGCTATTGGAGAACCACTAACACTACAAAAATCTTAGAGTAGTTGGTTTACCAGTAGTACTTGATACAGACTTTTAAAGCAGGACATGATAAAAGACGTTTTCATTCATGTTTTCAAATTTTCCTGCTGATCTCCTGTTTATCATAAGAGTAAATTACCATCAAAGAGTAAACTCAGCGAAAGTATCTTTAATAAGCCTATGGTTCAGACTGACTCTGAATCTGCAGATACAACAAGTCTGCAACAATGGTGACAACTGCCTTTGATTCAGATAGGGATTTAATTGTTTGAGATGTTTAAAAGCTCCTTTAATGTACAAAGTTCAAAAATTCTTTATATTTCTGGATTATACCTACACTATTGCATACACCTTGCCTACAGATAGGAAATACTGGAGATGAGGGCTGAATTTCAGCTGTGTACCCCAGGAAAACTTCAAATTTGCTATAAAGGTGTTAAATGCATTTCTTTCAAGTTGAATCAACTGACTATGTTCATTTGAAACTAATATGAAGTGACTTTTATTGTTTTTAGATCACACTCCTCAGTTACCAGAATATTGATCATTTTTTTGTCTTCAAAGTTAAAATGGAAGGATATTTTTAGTGAAAGTTCCTGTTTTTTATACAGTATCTATATTTTTTAAATCTTCTTTCATTCATTTTAAGTCAAGTTCTGGAACACTGGTCTTCGCAATCCCTCACTGCCGGACCACTCAAGGACAGCACTCCTACAAAGTTAGGGCCTCTAACTGGTTCAACACATTCCCAGTGGATATCACCAGTGCACCGAATCTCAGCTCCTTTAAACACAAACTATGACAGCACTTGGTGGCCAGTGCCAACTGTGACTGCTACACTTAAATTCCCTGCTCACCCTCCTGGCCTCTCCATTACTTATGCACTCTTTCCTCACCCCACTCCCTCCCTATTAACTCTTTCCAATATCTCACGTCAGCCACCTCAGCCTCCTCCTTTGTCCCCCAGATTTAACTCCGCCCTCTCTCCATTCCATCTCACATCCTTGTCCCTCCCCTCACCTATTACCCCCTGCACCTCCTAGCTCCCATCTATTCTCTCCTTTCCCTCTAGCCTCCCAACTTCCTTCTAGTTCTCATTTCTCTCCTTTCTCCCTTGCCCATCCTAACTCTTCTCTCCTTCCCCACCCATCCTGTTACTCCCACTTATATCTCCCATCCCTTCTCCCCTCCCCTCCATCACCACCTACTCCTCTCTTTCACCACCTACCTTATCCCCCCAATCCCCCACCCCTCGGTTCTTGCTTGTCCCCTACTACCTTGTCCTCTCACCAACTACCTCTGGCCCTCTCATGCACTTGTCAGATCACTATTTCAATAGTAACCGCCCCAGGCTTTCTTTGTATAATGTCTGGTGATATTGCACCATTGCTTCTGTCCACGTTGATCCTGACAAAGCCTTTGGCAGCTCATGCATTCTGCAATGTTTTATCTGTTATTAATTCTATTGTCTTGTCTTATCTGAACAAAGCCTCTGGCAGCTCATGTACTGTAATTGTATTAACTGTTCTCTACCTGCATGTTCTTGTCTATACTTGTCCATTGTTCATAACATGGAACCTTTGTAAAAGAACACTGTTTGCTCAAAGGTGTTATCTGAAATTATTGTAGAGACAATTCAGTTTACAGTTCATATATTTTTGCAGACGCACAAGCAACATCTTGTGAGAGTAACACATTTCAGAGGTGCTTCAGTGTTGTGGTAAATGCAAGGGATGCTTTAGTGGGTGTGTCCCTCAGCTGACAATCAGTGAGCATGCTGGGGATGACAGAAAACTTCAACGAGAGACAAAAAATTGAAAGAAATCTGCCGCTGCAATCAAGTGTAATTTCGTCATTGCAGTGGTAGATGACAAGACTCTGGCCATATGCATTACAGTGCACAGTAATGCGCAAGGCCAGAGTTATGAGCAACATGTTTGCTCAGTGTGCCTTTCCTGGTGAAACATTTCAATAAATAAAGTAGGCGCAGAGTGGCTTTCCACAAAGCTGGCTTCTACTGCCCACCATACAATCCTGCAAAGCCAACATCGGGGTGCCCAATCCCAGTGTCGTCATGTATTCCCCCTCTCCATTAAATGTGGCACTCTGGGAGCCCACCCCAGTTGTGCCGAAATATGGCAGCTCCTGCCGCCCACCACACACTCCCGAAAAGTCGACATCAGGGTGCACAATACCCATGTTGGCATGTATCCCCCCCCATTAAATATGGCACACTGGGAGCCCACCCCAGTGTGTTGAAATTGTTTTAATTTTTTTCCGACACCAGGATGCCCACTCCTGGTGTCGGATGGGCCCCTTCCCCCAAACCCCTTTACATGATTTGCTGACATTTGGGTGCACAATCCCCATTTCAGCATGCTTCCCCACTATTGTGGCACACTGGGAGCCTACCACAGTGTGGCCACATTAATAAAAAAAAAATTCCCTGTGAAAGAAGAAAACCGTCCTTCGCTGTGTTTTTTTTTTTGCACCTGTAAAAAAGGAAACGGTCCATCGTTGTGTTGCCGTCTCCCTCCCCATCTCAACCCTCCCTCTGCACACCCACCTCCCCTCACACCCCCTCACCCCATACATACCTCGAGAGGTCAGGCACTGTCATCTTCTGTGGACTGGGACACGTCTGCATTCTGCAAAGCCGAACCGCAAAATGAAGAACTGAAGGTAAGCCGTGTAATGGGAGTCAATGGGGGGGGGGGGTTCAACTTAGGTTGATATCTTAGCCATTTTTTGGAATTTTTGCCCCAAATTAACATGGGGTTCTTGGGACCCACCTCATGCACACTGAGGACCTGTCATTTCTTTCTTGGTCCAAAAAGGTGATTTTCAGTTTGCTGCATGAATCACCTTTGGACTCGATTAACAAAATTATAGTATCACTGTTCATGACTGTAGGTCCCAAAATACCCATGCTGTAAATCTGGTGAAAAAATTCCAAACAATAACTGTGTTTCGAGCATGCGCTGCGCAGTTTCTACGTACAATCGTAACTTTGTCAGTTTTTAATATTTTCACTCCAGATTTTCAACATTGCCATTTTTTCACACCTCCTTGTGAACAGTACAGCTGTCATTTTTCACATCCTTCCCAAAACGTGTTTTCACATCTGTGGCACAGAATGGTGTAGTCGCTGTGGAAAATCAACTTTTGGGACAGATTAACACAATCACATTGTCACTGTTCATGACGGCAGGTCCCAAAATGCCCATGTTAAAATTTGGTGGAAAAAAGTCCAAAACATGATTGCGTTACAGGCATGCCTTGCGCAGTTTCTATGCACACTCTTATCTTCACCAATTTTTCAAATTTTCACTCCAGATTTTCAACTGCCATTTTTTCACACCTCCTCATGAACAGTACAGCTGTCATTTTTCACATCCTGCCTGAAATGTGTTTCTGCACCTGTGGTGCTGAATGGCACAGTAGCTGTGCGAAATCACTTTTCAGGATTGAGTAACTGAATGAAAGTGACACTGTTCATGAGGTGGGGTCCAAAAAGCCCATGTTGAAAATTTGGAGTGAAAATATCAACAAACACCCAGTGCATTAGGGTTTCCAACTGTAACACCCCACCCTGTAGAAACTAACAGGCATTGTGGGCTTTGACTTGGGTTCGTCGGCCATAATGCTCTTGGCATTCCACCCCAGTTCTATTTGAAGAGTGTGGACTTTTGCTGCTGATCTGTGCTGATCTACATGATCCAGGCCTGGGTCCTCCATACTCGATCAGACATCCTAGTGGTATCAGAAACCTGGCTTAGACCGGCCACCTCCGACGGAGAAGTCAATATCCCTAACTCTTTGCTATTTAGAACAGACAGACACTCTAGGGGTGGAGGGGTTGCCATCTATGTCAAGGATAAGCATACGGCATCCTGTCCGAGTGCTTTATCTGTTGCAAATGCTTATGAATGTCTGTCTCTTCAAGTCACCATCTCGCACACTTCAACATTATGTATCATAGGGTGCTATAGACCTTCTGTCGATCTACAATTGTTACCTCATCTGAGTAATATCATCGAACAACAATCCTCAGAAATAATTATTCTTAGGGATCTTAATTTAGACTGACTATCTAAAACTGCCGCTCCTCTCGTAGCTTTCTGTGACACCCATGGATTATCACAAATCGTTGAACCAACTACTAGTAAATAGAAAGAATGTGGATAACAGCTCCTGCTAGATGTTATCCTAGTGAATAAACCACATCTCTTCTCCTTTGCTGGCACTTTCTTCAGTGATATCAGTGATCACTCATTTATTGCTTGCATAAGATCAAGCAACAAACCTACTACTTTGCCAAAGTTTGCTGCCAAGAGATCTAGACGGAACTTTGATCTCACTGCCTACATCAATGAACAGTAATACTCCTTGTATTGGCAAGAATTATATTTGGCAAAAAACATGCAATCAGCATTCGACATGTTCAGCAAAATTATCCTAGATGCCCTAAATAAATTTGCCCCTATAGTTCAGGTGCGAATAGCAAAAAATGCATGTAGATGGTTCACACCATTATTAAAATCTGCATTGACTGAAAAAGATAACCTATGGAAAAAAAGCAAACCCAGTCTGCTGTGACTGGTGCAAGTCTGCAAAGACACGAAACTCAAGTACTAGAATGGTTAGAGATACAAAAGCTGCTTACTATCATTCTAAATTTCTCTCTGCCTCCAAAATCCTACAAAATTTTGGAAACCATCAAGGACTTGTCTGGTCACACGTCCGGTGGCTCACTACCTGATAAAATCTCCTTAAACAATAACACCATTAGTGACAGACTGGAAGTTCTGGATGCCTTCAATAATCACTTTGCGACTGCAGGCTTAGCCTTCGACAGTTCCCCTGCAAATTTGATATGCTCTCAGGTGGATAATCAAGGTGCAGATCCTAGCATCACTGATTCAGTCTTCTCCTTGCGTTCTACTACTCTGAAAGAATTTGAAGACCTGTTGCTAAAACTGGATGTAAAAAAAAGTGCTGGTTACCCTGACCCATATTTTGAAGGTGGCCATCCATGTTAGCTGTGCCCATAACCCATTTATTTAGCCTATCATTAACTCAAAGATCCAGTTTTTCAATATGGGAAACAGCGCACATCATACCCCTGTTCAAGTCCGGAAATCCCTGTGATCTAAATAATTACAGATCAATTTGGATTCTCTCGGTCTTGTCAAAATTACTGGAAAAAGTTGTAGGTAACCAGCTGAGGCAGTATCTAGAAGCTAATAACCTGCTCAATCCATTCCAATCAGGGTTTAGAGCTAAACATAGCACCGTCACAGCACTTGCCAAAGTGACTAATGACTGGCAAAGAGAGCTAGACAACAGGAATTAGACCCGTGTCATATTCTTGGACCTGAGCAAGGCATTCGATACTGTTTACCATTGTCTGCTACTCTCTTCTCTGACCTTATTAGGTGCTGACCCATTATCTTTACAGTGGTTCAACAACTACCTTTCTGATCATTTCCAGCAGTTGAAAGTGGAAGGAGATCTCTCAACTCTCAAACCTCTCCTAAGAGGTGTTCCCCAGGGTTCAATCTTAGGACCAATCTTATTTGCAATATACATCAACAATATTGATGAAAGCATAACTAAGGCCAACATTCATCTGTTTGCAGATGACACATTTCTTTACGTAAGCCGCCCGTCATTACAATCTGCATATAATGACCTTCAATCTGAGTTCAACCTGCTGCAACACCAACTCCTAAACAAAAAACTATTACTGAACACCAAGAAAACAAAAGCAATGCTCTTTTCTCCCTCTGCCCAAACGGTAAATTCAACCCTATCAGATCCTGTGCCATAGATTACTACACTTCTTGGCGAGAAGTTGGAATGTGTCCCTAAATTCAAATACCTGGGAGTATGGCTGGACCACAGGATCTCCTTTATAGAGCACTTTGAAGAATTACTCAAAAAATTATGACAGAGGCTTGACCCATTCTTTAGGATAGCCCGCCTCTTAACTAGAGATGCCAAACTACAGCTGGTACAACCTTTCTATCATTGATAGATTATGCTGACATCCTCTACAGTCATTGTCCCATTTTCTACCTTGCCAAACTTGACACATTATATCATAGAACTTTGAGGTTCATCACAGGCCTGCCTTATTCCACTCACCACTGCTCCCTATATAAATCAGTGGGGTGGAGTTCTCTTCAGTTCAGGCATGATAAAAATGCAGCCTTATGAACCCTGACAGCCATCTCCAAAAAACTGCCCCAATACATTACAGACTGTCTTCCTATAAAACCAATTGGCAATTACGCCCTGAGAAGTTGCAAATCTCTCCTACTGATGGTTCCCAAAGTTAACTCTCACTTTGGCAGGGCTGCTATAAGCTTTACACTGTCCTCCTTGAGGAATAAATTGCAAAAAAACCTGAAACTGAGGTCACACATTGGCATCTCATCTTTCAAGCTCTTACATTCACGTCTCAGAAATGATCAGTGCAATTGTTTCCCATGACCATGAATTATCATCATGCTAACCTGTACCATTTAACCATGAACAAACTACTTCAAGTGCTTGTCTCCTCCTTGCCCTGGTCTATCATCATGCTTTCATGTAACACCTTGATGTCTCTGTCCTACCTTTGACACTGGTCTATCTTCCCGCTTTCTCCAGCCTTCTTTTCACAACTGTATACTGCACTCATCCACAGTTTACACACAATCATACTATAAAAGTCCTAACTCCCCTTTCCCATTCCCCATAGCCCCCACCACCACATCAGTTCTATCGACTTATCCTTGGGACTTCACTTGTCACAATGTTTATCCTTCACTTACATATTACATACCCCTCCTGGTACCCCATCTGCCATTAGTTGGTGGTTCTCCAAGCCATTTTTATGGCTAGTACTAGTGACTGCCCCTGGTAAATGAACTAACTGGTACTTCTATACAGAGAACATGGTTTATATACAGTTGTATGGTTCAATGGTGGACCTGCCCCCTTGTATTTGAATCCTCCTCTGTTATGGCTTGCCTTGTCTTCCTTTTATCATTTGACTCTCCTATTACTGCACCATTGTGTTTGTGTTTGTATAGTTATTTACATGTATTTATATGTTTTTATGATGGATGTTACCTGACCCTGTTCTAACCAGGTCCATCTTGTAAAAGAGCTCTGCTCAATGATGTTCGCCTGGATAAATAAAGATTTTGATTGACTGATTACATCACAGGGCTCCTGTAAGCAAAGGGCTTACATTTCTGTTTGATTCAGAGTTCTATTTGAAGAGTGTGGACTTCTGCTACTGAGCTGTGCTTACATGTATTTTGGAAGGTCCTGCTGCTCCAGTGTGGTTTTGCCTCCCTCACCTCAAATATTAAATGCTCAGCTAGACAGGGAGGAGCACTTTGGGTCCTCCTATAGGAGGTCCTGAATATTAAGTAATTTTTAAGGGTATACAAGTCTATTTTAAGTGGTGATTAGATTAATATACTTACATTGCAAATCTTGCCTGTCTGGGCATTATATTGCATTAAATTATATTATTTTAAAGAACTTATGAACAACTGTTTAAACTTTAAAAAGATATAATTTATGATAGTTTTAGCAATTAGAAGATAGATAAAAACAGTTATAAAGTAAAAGCACTTTTTCAAGTAAAGGAAACAATATTTATTTTAAAGTCAAGATGGAAAGGGGATAACTTACTTTAGAGAAAATGAATAAAGGGTATATAGAGAAATTATTATAATACAGGATCAGTAGATTGCAATGGTATCTGTAATAGATATATAAGAGGAAGTCAGGGCATGTGGTCAAGCAGATTGGTGGGATGTAATGGTTGTGGTTCAGTAGTATATATGAAAATGTTGTGGAGGTTGGGCTTTTGTCCAATATACAAAAGGTTGCATAATATGGAGAGCGAGATCATGCAGATGAAAAAAAAACAGTTACAGACCTTTACTGGAGGGTGGAATAATTTTGGTCACTTTAAGCCTAAAAATAAGAATAGGTGGGGTAGGAAGGTTGAGATGGGATGGAGCAATTTAGGGGTTGCACATCAAAGGATGGATATCATGGGACAAGGTGGCAGAAGATCTTATAAAAAAGGAGGGTTGAAATTGGAGGGATGGACAGTATAGAGGGAATAACACATTTGAAAGGACGAGGAAGGAAAGAATGTTTTATGGAGGTGGTGAATCAAATCTGGTTGGAATTACCACAGAACATAATAAACATCCAAGAGAAGGGGCAATTAAAGTTTCAAAACAGAGTAAAACTGTGGGTGGGGACAACATTGCTCAAGATAAGAACAAGAATAAAAACTTTGATGGGGAGAATGAGGAAGTGGTGAGGCAGAAGAGTGATCATAGAAATAGGGAATTTCTGGTTAAGGAATGAGGAAACAAAATAAATAGGTTGCAGATTCATACAGAAACAGAAGTATCTAATTATAAAGAGGAAGTGATAGAAGGGGGAAGGGGAATTATCTTGAAAAATAGGTATTTACCTTTGAGAGAACTGATGGATGAAGATGAAAACAAAAATATGGGGCTCTGTGCTGAAATTGATATATTGGGAAAACAAGGTTGTAATTTTAAGGAAAACAAGGAGAGAACTAATAATATATGCAACCTTTTGACAAAGTTGAAACAACGATTGTAGTTGGGAAAATGAAGAACAACTATGATAAGTCATATAAAGTAGGTGAGGGGAATATGATGAAAAGAAAAAGTATAAATGAGAGAGACATAAGAGAAGTAGAATTGAAACATGAGGAAAAAAAGATTACTGTGAGGAGTAGAGGAGCAGAAGCTGCATGTGTACAGACTTCTGGTATTTTATCAGATAATAACAAGACTGGAGTAAAAAGGATTCTTGCTCTGGGGGATTCCATTATATGGGGAATTCAATGGGGAAAGTTAGGGGATAGAAGTAGAAATATTAATAGTGAGTGTGTGCCAGGTATGACAGCTCTTAAAGCCTCAAAAGTAGTTTATTTCTTAACCAGGACATATAGAGAGATCACTCACATAATGATCCATTTGGGTACAAATGATATATCAAGCAGTAGTCTTCTAGAAATGCAAGCCAGATTTCAAGAATTAGCAAGAGTTTGGAGGATGGATAAGAAAAAACTCATTTTTTTCAGAAGTTCTGCCATTGCCAAGGGCTAGTATGGAAAAGAAGGAGAAAACTGTGGAATTCAATATTTGGCTAAAGTGGCGGTGTCGTGAACAAGGTTTTGGTATCATGGGGGGATGGGGTAGGCTATGGGATAGTGCAGAACTGTATGCCAATGATGGATTACACTTAAGTAGGAAGGGCACAATAGTATTAAGTGATAAGTTAGATAATTATGTAAGAGAAGAGTTCAATTTAAACTAGTTAGTGGGGAGCAGAATGGAATAGTCCAGTTTGTGTTCCCCCAAATATGAATATGAATGAGGGTAGGAAATTACAGACTAGTAGGGATGAAAAGGACATAAGATGGAGAGGGATGTATGGGAATGCAATGAGTCCTGCAAATAAAATGGTAGATCTGGAATCTATGATGGTAGATGAGTGCCTTGATATTGTGGCAATATCAGAGATCTGGGGTCTGAAAATCATTCAAGGGAGGTAAATGTACCAGGTTATAGGTTATTCAGGAAGGATAGCGTGGGTAAGAAAGGGGGGTGTTGCTTTATATGTACGGGAAAGCATAAAAGCTAATGCAGAGCAAGTTAATGCAGGGAGGTAAAATTTATGTGTATTGCATTAGAAAAGAAGCTAGGGAGGACAATAAGAATAGGGTTGATATACAGACTGCCAAATCAGATAATGGAAGTAGACATACAAATGATGCAGGCAATTGATAACATAGCAGTAAAAGGAGAGTTTGTGCTATTAGGAGATCTAAACATGCCAGATGTAGACTGATAAACTCATAAGGCCATGACTGCAAGGAGCAGGGAGGTTTTCGAGGCACTACAAGATTCATTCCTACTGCAGATGGCGAACGAGCCGGTTCTCTTCCCTCAAAAATCTTGAAAGGTGATAGAGTTATCACTGACAAAGCAGGGATCCTTGATCTATTGAATGACCATTTTGCCACTGCAGGACTGGCCTTTGACTCTTCGCCGGCCAGCCAACCTTCATACACAATCCCTAGCACAGGTAGCATCTAATTCTCACCATACCTCATCCGCCTCCACCTGCTCCTTTCCCCTGTCTCCCTCAAGGAGGTAAAGGATCTGCTACTGCATCTGGACACCAAGAAAAGTGCTGGTGCTGACCTCACTGAGCCGTACTTCTTAAAGATCAGTTACTGTGTATTGGCTGTTCCAATCACACACCTCTTCAACTTATCTCTTTCTCTAGGTGTACTTCCTGTGATTTGGAAGACAGCTCAAGTGATATCCTTGTTCAAATCTGGTGACCCAACCTACCCCAATAATTACAGGCCTATCAAGTTACTCCCTATTTTCTCCAAATTGCTTGAAAAAGTAGTAAACTGACAACTTAGAGATTAGTTAAATTATTTAGATTCCTCTAACCTGCTCAGCCCCAGCTGAATCAAGCTTTAGGCCCTGCCATAGTACAATCACTGCTCTTGCAAAGGTAACAAATGACTGGCAGAAAGCCCTTGATGCTAAACTATCTGTGTGTGCAGTCTTCCTTGACCTAAGTAAAGTCTTCGACACCATTGATCACAACCTGCTTCTGACTACCCTTCGCACTATTGGCATGAACAAGGCATCCCCAAACTGGTTCTTCTCCTACCTCTTTGAGCGCATTGAGCAGGTAAAAGCTGTGGGTGACCTCTCCCCTCTGAAACCTATCAAAAGAGGTGTACCTCAGGGTTCCATCCTGGGTCCTTTGCTTTTCATGCTTTACATTAACAATATCGGCCTTGGGATCACGTCTTCAGACATTCATCTCTCCACAGTGATACTGTCCTATATTTGTCTAGACTTACTCTTGAGGAGGCATGCACAGATTTGCAGAATGATTTCAACATCCTGCAGCACAACCTGCTCAAACAAAAATTGCTATTAAATGCCAAAAAACAAAGGCTATGCTTCTGACCCTGAATAGCTCTGCTTCAATGCCGCCCATGGCAGGTATTGTGCAACCTATTACCACGTTGCTTGGCGAATCCCTTGACTATGTTGATAAATTAAAACATCTTGGGATGTAGATTGACTGCCGACTGTCCTTCATGGATCATGTGGAGGAACTCACAAAGAAGCTAAAACAGAGGCTCAGCTTATTCTATTGAATCATGTACCTCCTTACCTACGAGGCCAAGAGGAGGCTGGTTCAAACTACTTTTCTATCACTACTGGATTATGCTGACTTTATCTACAGTCAAGTTCAAGGGACAGCCTTAGCCAAGCTTGATGTTCTTT
Source organism: Neoceratodus forsteri (assembly GCA_016271365.2). Lineage (NCBI taxonomy): Eukaryota > Metazoa > Chordata > Ceratodontiformes > Ceratodontidae > Neoceratodus > Neoceratodus forsteri. The sequence goes on from CM057454.1 coordinate 902,502,505, forward strand.
ACTACAGGGCCTTATGCTTCATTTCTGGGGCACCTTATTCTACTCACCAGTGTGACCTGTACTCGGTAGTGGGCTGGCCATCTCTCACATCCAGGAGACAAAGGAATGCTGCCCTTTGGAAATACAGAGAATTGCCGAGATGCTGCCACAGTATATCTCTGACTGCTTGCCCCTATGTGTTTTGGGTAACTATGCCCAGAGAAGTCACTCATGTCTCTCTAGTGATACCCAAGGTAAAAACCCACTATGGCAGATCGTCCTTTAGCTTTGCACTATCCCAGATATGGAACAAACTTCAAAAAACTCTAAAATTAGCAAACCGCATAAAAGTCCCAGAATTTAAAATTCTTTATGCAAGATTTTTCTCTGAGCGTTGTGTCACTCCTGATGTGCCATGCCAGGTTCTGGCATCCTGTGATCAACCCTTATCACCTCTTTGCTCTATCTATAGCAATCCTCTCCTGTCTTCTACTTTCTGCCTTTTATTAGGTTCTCCTTTGCCTTTTCTGCTCTTCAGTCTGCCAGGGCATAGAAACGTCTTGGTCAATACTGACATTACATGGGTGAATATTATACATCCTGCTTGATTATCCTTCTCATGCTGTAGCTTTGTATATATTATTTGCTGTTATATTTGTGCTTTTCTGTAATAGGAGTAGCAATGCTGTACCTGTATATGTATGATTTATCAGTTGACATTTCTGTATGACCAGGCCCACCTTGGAAATGAGCTTGCTCAACGGTGCTCCACCTGGTAAAATAAAGATTGATTGATTGATTGATTGCTGTCTGTAAGTTCTCCCCCCCCCCACCATTTAGTAAATGCTCAGTGGGTGGGATTGGCATGCACACTGCTCAGGGCTGGTCTGTTTCATTGGTCTGCTGGGGGAAGGGGGAGCTTAGGGTTTTGTGATTTGGTTGTGTTCTACTATATGTTGAAGCCTGTCTGTTGTATGCTTCTTCTGGGTGGGGGATCACTGTCATGTAGTCATCAGCAATTCCCACTTGTCTTATGCTACCAGTACATTCTAGGCACTGTACTACTGTCAACCCACCCAATACTATTTTATTTCTCTGGATTCCTATGTTAGCCCTCCCTTCTGCAACTCTGCATTCTGTTCCTTCCCTCTCCATGTACTCTCTCAGTTTTCTTCTAACCCTCATTTCCCTAACTCTTCCCCTCCTCATAACAACTCCCACCCCTCTCCCTCACCAGCACTCCCCCCCCTCCATTCGCCCACATTTCTCCACTTGGTCCCTCACAATGCTGTTTCCCCCTCTTCCCCTTCTCTTCCTTGGAATCACTTCCCTCTTCACCCCTGTGCCTCTCTCATGTTCATCCCTCTCTGTTGTACACACCATTAGTTTTCTCCTTCCTACTGACAGTCCCCCCTCCCTTCCTACTAGGCGAGCCTCTAAGATACCCTGGTATAAGAGTGCTAAACTCCATTATTTAATCATTGCACTCCTGCTTCTATCATCTGGAGACATAAATCCTAACTCTGGGTCTTGCCCCCTAAATGGCACAATGTCTCCATCTGCTACCCTTGCAGCCCTGCTGCCTCACCTCTCTGCCTTGCCTCGAGGTTTGAAATCTCTGCACCTAAACATATGTAGCCTTCTCTCTAAAATTGACTTACTCCAGCCCCTTATTGCTTCACTAGGCCCTGACATAATTATTCTGACTGAAACATGGCTAAATAATAAGACAGGCTACCCCCCACTCGCCATCTCGGGCTTTTCTATTTCACGACAAGACCGGTCCGGGAGGGGCAGAGGTGTGGCAATATACATCTCCTCGGGTATCAAATTCACTACCATTTATTCCACCTCTGTGCCCAAAGCATATGAAGTACTCTTATAATTATCTCTCCCATTCTCAATCCCTACTTTTATTGCAGGGGCCTACTGCCGCCCAGGCCTCAACCTCTCCCTGGTTACCGACCTCATGTCTACCATAGTTTCCACACCTCCTCAGGTGAAGTCTATATCATGGGTGATTTTAATCTAAACTGATTAGCCCCTTCCCTACTCAAAGTGAAAAACAACATTGCTGCCCATGATTTAACCCAACTCATTTTTGAACCTACTAGGATAAACCCGAAAACAAGCAACCATTCCTTAATTGACTGGGCTCTCACTTCCCACCCACACAGTCATCAAATCTGGAGTGTTATCAGATGCTCTGAGTGACCATCACATGACCTTCCTAGTACGCAGAATCCACCATACCAAAGTCCCCCACAAAACCTTAGTGACTCGCTCATACAAATCCATGCACCTTGGGCCACTCCTACTTGACCTATCATGCACAAACAGGTCCCCATAACCTGAGCGAACACGATCGATTTAGCCGCAGAATATTTCAAAGGTAAATTTCTCAAAGTTTGAAATTGGCACACACCTTTATGCAAAGTTAGAGACTGTGGGAACCACCTTCCTTGGGTCACACCAGAACTCATAGCATGCCAAAGAGCAAGGGACCAAGCCTGGAAACAACACAAAATCTCCAAGCTCCAGAAAGACTATGACAACTATCGTCAGCTTCACAACAAATGCACCAAAGCCACTCATTTGGCTAAAGCCGACTACTTTACCTCAACCTTTCAATCAAACATAAACAGCCCCTCAAAATTTTGGAAAATCATTCACTCTCTCTTCTCTCCCCCTTCTTCTCCTTCTATCCCCCCTTCTCACTATAAACAACACTATTACCTCTGACCATTTGAGTGTCACCTTTGAATTTAATTATTTTTTCACCTCCAGTGCCTCTGCCCTTCTATCCTCCTTACCGTCTCCTCAGTCTGATCCTCCCCCTAACTCACCACACACCTATCCCCAGTCTTTTCCTTCCTCACTCACTAACATAACACCCTCTGACACCTTGGATGCCCTGCTTACCCTAAACCCTTCTAAAGGCAGTTCACCTGATGGGCTGGACCCCAAGCTGCTTTGCCTTTCTGCTATGGCTATCTCTGCCCCACTGATGGAGCTACTCAACCTCTCATTCACATTGGAAGCTACCCCCCTGTCTGAAAACATGCCATTGTTCTTCCCCACCCTAAGGGCAGTGACCCATCCTTCCCTGGGAACTATTGCCCCAAAGCCCTACTTCCCTCCCTTGCTAAGCTGCAAGAACACCTAGTACTTACCCAACTCTCTGCCTATCTCGCTCACTCTAACTTTTTCACCCCTTCCAATCTGGCTTTTGTAAAACCCACTTCACCAGCACCTCCCTGATTAGGCTCACTGACTCCATCCTCACTGGAATGGACAGTGGACAAATCACGTCCACCATCTTTGTTGACCTAGCCAAGGCTTTCAACATTGGCTCCCACTCTATCCTGTTACACTCTCTCTCCACTGCAGACTTCTCAGCTGCCACCACAAACTGGTTTCATGCCTACCTGGTAGGTCGGACTCAGTCAGTTAGAATAGCAGATTCCATATCCTCACCCCTCCCTATTGACCCAGGAGTTCTGCAGGGATCATGTTGGGCCTCATACTCTTCTCCATCTTTCTCAATGACTTGCCATCTGTCTGCACATCTACCTCTATTCGTATGTAAGCAGATGACACGGTCCTTTACATCTCCTGCTACTCCCCCGCCGATGTTGCAACCAGACTTCAGAACGATTTTGACAACATTCAGCGCTGGTTTTGCTCACGTCAGCTTTTCCTAAATGCCAAGAAGGCTGTCTCCATGACCTTTGGCACTAGGCAAAGACTTTCAAATCTCCCCTCCCTACCCACTTTCCACATACTCAATGGGATGGTCCTCAATTACACCTCCTCACTCAGATATCTGGAGGTTTGGCTTGACCAACACCTCATCTTCTCTGGGCATGTGGACACCATCCTTAAAAAGTGGCGCTCCAAGTTAGGTGCACTATTTAGAAAACGGAACTGCCTCCCTCGCACGGCTATGTGTGAACTTGTCTAGAAGATGATCCTCCCTATCTTTGACTACTGTGACGTAGTCTACAGTGCAATGCCTAAGACCTCCCTAGCCAGACTGGACACCCTCTTTACTTCTTCTGCCGCTTTGCACTTGACACCCCTACCCTCACTCATCACTGTCAACTTTACTACACTTTGGCTTTACCATCTCTTGATAACAGATGTCTCCTCCACTGTTCTAAATTCATCTCCAAATTCTGGTTTGGCTCCCTCCCTACTTATCTCAACTCTTCCCTAACAATTACCTCACCATCCACCCATTTACTTAGGTCCTCAGTTTCCCGTACTTTAGGTGTCCCATGCCATATGACTACTGTCGGCCAGACAGCCTTCTCGTACCGCTTCCCTAAACTGTGGAATTCCTTCCCCCCAGATTTGCCTTTCTTCTTTCCCTTCCTCTATCTTCTGAGCCTTACACAATTACCTATCTGTGAACTGCAACTGCAACTGAGCAGACCATGTCGCATCTAAATGGGCTGCAATAGTTATCCTATTACCGCACTTGCAGACCTTCTGTTCACTTTGATGTAATGGAATATACATACCAACTGTAATTTCTTGATGCCAGTTGCTGCTTGTTAATTGTTCTTTACTTGGTAATGTATCCTATGCATAATTGGCACTATATACTGTTTTGTTGTTTGCCTATGACTTATTTGTATGTCTTGCAATTCCCATATATTGGTAATGTATACTGTTGTGTTGCTTACATTTTATTGTATGCCCTCCAACTCCCCAACCCCCCAGAATGCACCGTGAGATGAGCAACTTGTTGTTCAGTGTGCCCTTCCTGGTGAAACTCTTAAATAAATAAATAAATTAAATAAAATGAAACTATGAAACATTATCCTCTATATTACTGTCCCTTGGACTTTAGCTTTGGCTTCTTGTCTATACATGACATCATAATGCCCCATTATATTACATCATAATTATCTCCACAAGAACAGATTAGGATGCCATAAACAAAATTGTGACTGCATAAGTAGAGAAGCAGAGAGAGCAAATGGGGCAGAGATACCATTTCCAGGTAAATGTACTTAGTAATAAACAAATAAGGGTGACAATTACAAAAAAGGGTGAAATATCAGCTAAAATGTGCCTAGATATTATGTTGTTCAGAGCTGTCCTGACATTGCAAGCAAACATTCAGCATTGACAAATGTTTGTATTCATTGCAGAGATCTTGTCCATGTACAGTCATGGAAAATCATGGTGATATGAGATTGCATTTATCATTTCCATAATACTGTGTTTTTGATTGAATGCCATTTCATGTTTATGTTTAATCATTGTCAGTCATAATCACAATCATTTTTTTTAAAGACTGATCATGACCGTTTATCATTATTTATAATGATAATTTATGATGCTTTACAACACAGTTACCTCTTCAGCTGGGTACTACCAGCCATTGCCTACTGGTATGTGGAGAGATTTAGTTTGAATTGAAAACAAAACTATTAACCTACATTCTTTTCAGTTACACTGATGTTTCACAGCATACCTCTCAGCCTCACAACACTTAAACTGTAAATCATGACCAGGGGTTAGATTAACCGTCTGTTAATCACTCCCTAGGGGCATAATGTGGCATGAGGCATGGGAAGTGCCATATTGTCACTAGGAGGTGATTATCTGACTGCTAATTTATTTCCAGGGAGTTTCTTATGTATGTTATTAATACCGTGGAGACTACTCTTGTGCTTGTAAGAGTGGTCTCACATGCATTCTTAGGATATGAGAACCGCAAACCCAAGGTGAATGGTTCTGATATCCTAAGAATGAGAGACCATACTTACAAGCCTAAGAGTGATCTTTGTGGCAGTATTAATATTTAATTAATGACCAGTATTTTTAATATACAGATAACAATACTATTATTCCTGGTTATAACCTCCTGGTTACTAGAAATGCAGAAACACAGAATTCGATGGCAGATAAGGACCTCTTGGCCCGCCTAGTCTGCCATTTCCATACCTAATGGATAAGCTCCACATCCTAGTTAACTAACAGGCCTACTTCTTCCTACCCCCACTAGAATTGCCTTATGTCTCTCCCATGCATTCTTGAATTCACCCCAACTGTTTTTGACTCCATGACCTCCTCAGGAAGCCTGTTCCATGTATCCACAACCCTCTCCATGAAAAAATACTTCCTCACATTACCTGAGCCATCCCCCCTCTATCTTCACATTGTACCCCCTTGTTCTTGCACATCTCTTTTTTTGAAAGATGCTGCCCGCTTGGACTTTGTTGATTCCCTTGAGGTACTTGAAAGTTTCTATCATGTCCCCCCTCTCCCTCCTTTCCTCGAAGGTATACATATTAAGCTTCTTTAGTCTCTCTTCATACGTCTTCTGATGCAGACCCTGCACTGTTTTGGTTGCCGTCCTCCTGACAGCCTCCATCATGTCTATGTCTTTGCAGAGATGGGGTCTCCAGAACTGCATGCAGTGCTCCAGATGGGGTCTCACCAACTGTCTGTACAGAGAGATAACAGCTTCTTGTTTTCTACTGGTGATGCCTCTCCCTATGCATCCCAGTATCCCCCTCAGCCCTCCTTACTGCCTTCTCATATTGCTTGCCCACCTTTAGGTCATCTGATATAACTACTCCCAGGTCCCTTTCCATTTCTGTTGTTGTTAGTATCTCATCCCCCATTGTGTACTCTTCCCCTGGGTTTTTGTTTCCTAGGTGCATTACTTTGCATTTCTTTGCAATGAATCTAAGCTGCCATAGATTTGACCATTCCTCCAACCTTGCCAAGTCCCATCTCATCATTTGCACCCCACCTTGTGTATCAACCCTGTTGCAGATATTTGTGTCGTCTACAAAGAGACATACTTTTCTTTCTTTTCTTTCCAGTCCCTCTGCAATGTCACTTATAAAGACATTAAAAAGGACTGGACCCAGTACTGAACCCTGCAGTACCCTACTAGTAACCCCTCTTTCTTCACTGTGGACTCAGTTTACTATTGCCCTCTGTGTCCTGTTGTCCAGCCAATGTTTTACCCAGGCTACCACCCTGGGACCCACTCCCAGGCTGGCTAAGTCATTTATTAATCTTTTGTGTAGGACTGTGTCAAATGCCTTGCTAAAGTTTAGGTAGGCCATGTTCATAGCCCCTCCTTGGTCTACTACTTGGTCACCATGTCAAAGAAATCAATTAAATTTGTCTGACATGACCTTCCCGCTGTGAATCCATGCTGTCTTGGGTCATGTGCCCAACTGGCCTCTAGGTAGACAATGATTCTTTCCTTTTGAAGTGATTCCATCATTTTCCGTACCACTGAGGTCAAACTGACAGGTCTCTAGCTTCCTGCCTCTGTCTTGTTCCCACTTTTGTGAAGGGGAATCACATCTGCCGTCCTCTAGTCCTCAGGTACCACACCATCCACCCATGATTTGATAAAAAGGTTAGTCAGTGGTGTTACTAGGTTCCCCCCTTAGTTCTTTTAGAATTCTGGGGTGAATCCCATCAGCCCACGTTGTTTTGCCCACTTTCAGTTTTAAGAGTTCTTTCAGAACCCTTTCTTCTGTGAAAGGACTGATATCAGTATAACGTTTGGGGGAAACTATGATGCCAAACATGCACTGTCCTGGTCAGCATTGCCCGACAGAGCCTGTAACCTGATGCTTTGCCACCCGACACTATTAATCATGATAGGGTAAGGTAGCGAATGTGACGGAATGCTACCTTACCCCATGTGCTCCGTGAGAAGGTACAGCTGGATGGTGCTGCTGGCTGAGCTGCCCCAGTGGTGTGGAGGAGAATACCACCAGTAGCTCGGCCAGCATATTGCGCGTGACCTGGGTTCTGTTCTGGGTCACAGCATTTTGCACCACGCACCCCAGTAACACTTGTAATTTTACTCTGCTCCCCCTTGGAGTTGGATAATTTAGTTATGGTTGGTGTGGAGGGTGCAGGAGGCATTCATTTAGTGACATGCCCGAAATTCAAATGTTGGGCATGTCAGTGATTCGAGCTCTTTCATTTTGGGCTGCTTTACCAGCATACCGAGTTGCGGGATAACATAGTATATCCCTGTTAACGACCCCCTTATCCAGAGTGCTTCTATTGACTGGATTAGGTACCTCCCCCTCCTCCTCTTCTTTTGTGAATACTGAGCAGAAGTATTCGTGCAGTATCTCTGCTTTTTCACTGTCCCTCTCTGCCCACCCACCCTCCTCTTTATTCAGCCTCAGTATCCCTCCCTTTGTCTTTCTTCGCTCCCTAATGTACCTATAAAAGGTTTTATCCCCCTTCTTAACTGAGTTGGCTATTTTTTCCTCAGTTTGGGCCTTTGCTATTCTGACTGCCTTCCCCGCTTCCTTCTGCTTTAACTGGTACAGTTCTCTGTCCTACTCCTTCTGTATTTCCTTATACTTCCTGAATGCTATCTTTTTTCTCCCTAACCTTCCCCAACACCTCTTTTGAGAACCACAGTGTTTTTTTCTTTCATTTTGATTTGTTTATTTGCTTCACACAAAGGCTTGTTGCCTGTGTGATGGCATTTTTGATGTTTCTATTACAGACTGGTATATAGACTCACTCACCACACATATAATTTGAGTGCTCAAAGGCTCATTTTACTTATTTAGTTTTCTCTTTTTCTTCACAAAGATACAGGAAATTCATTACAGACGTTTCGGAATTATCCTTCATTCAGTATATTCCTGTATCTAATATAGTAATGATACCAAAATTACTTAAAAAATCTTAAAGTCACAGATTTTCATAAATTAAATTATTGAGACCATTACATTTTATAAATCACTGCTCACCATAAATTCTCAGTAACAGAGACATATTCCATGTCCTAAATGTCCTTATTCACTCTGCTGTTAGCTAGAAGGTAAATATAAAAACTCATGTACAATTTTATCTCTCCGTTTCACATCGCTTTATATATTTATCACTGATTCTCACCTGTTATTTCAATCTAAGGTATAACTTTAATCAGGGTTCCTGCTATTCACATTATGTGCCTGATTTACCCTGTAAAGCAAGGAGAATATATGTTTTTGCAGCATTTTTTCATTTATTTTTATCCCCCTTTCAATCAGAGTATTTATATGATTGTTCATTTCAAAATAGTAATGCAAATGTCTCAGTTACCTCTTTGTGTTATTCATGTATCACATAAAAGTTTTTCTGCCCCTTGTTTATTTCATAGGCTATCCTTGGTATTTCTAAACATAAATTAAATATTTTTCAGACTCAGTTGGGACAACCATCAAGTACCCTCTAACTGTTCCAGGCATACAAAAAGATAATGTCTAGTACTCACATTCTCTGTTGCTGCAGAATGAAGTGAGGCCTCTTGCTGTCTCTATAAGGAGGTGAATCACTCGTTCTGTTTGCTGCTTAAATAGTGCATCTGGTCTAGAATTGGGTACAGAGTGATGAGTGTCACTGCGAGACCACGTTCAGAGTCCCACGATGGTTCGCGCTTGCTGCGGGCACCTGACCCACCATTTAAAGAAATAGCAGCACCAAATACAATTTTGGTGTCCTACCAGCTACTTATTTAAAGCCTCAGAAAATTTTCTTCATCTGTTATATCATTGCTTCAGTTTCACATGTATGTGTTGTGCCGCTTTACTATTCCCTAATGTAATTATGAATGTTTCATTTATCTACTGGGAAATCTTTTATGATCGCAATCTACCTAATTAATACTAGTTAAATAATCAGTACCTAAAAAGGGGGGAGTCTCGAAGGAGACAGGTAAAGTGTAAGAAGGGAAGGGGGGAAGAAGAAAAGAAAACATGGAAGAGGGAAAGCGAGGGTAATTTTTTTTGGGGAGGGGCAATAACTGTACTGAATCCTAAACAGATTTACAAATAAAGTCCTTGTGTATTTCACACAAGTTTTTTTGTGTATTTCACACAAGTTTTTTTTACTCTTAAGTTCATATTTTTCATAAAATCAGTTGCCAGTCTATACAGTCGTTTAAGCCATGTCTTGAGTTAGTTGCATCAAATCTATCAGTGTAATATGCTTCTCTTTTTAGAATTTTTGTCCTATAATCACCACCCCAGCATCCAGTATCACCTTTTCAATTCCAGAAAACTGCAGTTGTGGTATTTGATGACCATATTCAATGAAATGTCTAGCTATTGGTGATATCTCATTATTACATTGACTGTCACTCTTGTGTTCTGTGCTTTTTAGCATTCTTTCCATTTTCTCTATATAAACTGTATCACAAGGGCAATTTAATAGACATATAATATAACCCCTGTGGTTGAACAGTTTATAAATTGTTTAATCAAAATTTTTTTGTTTCTAGATACATTATGTATTTGCTTTATCTTATAAGTATTATGGCAGTACATACAATGACCACATGGATAGTTACCACATACTTCATTTAAGTTCAAAAAGTGTCGTGGTATATTATCTGTTAACCTGTGTTCACTTCTCACCAGTCTATTGCCTAATGTTTTGTTTCTTTTCGCTACAGTTACTGGCAACTGTTGAAAAACGTGTGCTGTTTGTGATGTTATTTTTAAGACATCCCAATGTTTGTTTATTTATTTTTTAACTTTAAAATAAATATCATTGTAGACTGTTGAAAAAACAAGTATATCCCCCTTCTCCTTCTGTTCTTTTTGTACCAGTGTCAACAAATTATCTCTATTTCTAGTCTCTGCTTTTACTTTTGCGTCTGTTAATGTTTTATCCCTATATCCCCTGCTTTGAATTTTCTGGGACATTAATGTTCTGGCCTTTACAAATTCTGCAGCATCTGTACAATTACGTTTAGCCCTTAAGAATCATCTAAATGGAATAGGTTCCACTAATTTTCATGGATGGAAACTCTGAGCATGAAGGACTGCAGTTTTTTCTATTTGCTTCCGATAAAATTTTGTAGCCAGCTTATTGTTTTGCTTATAGAGACTGAAGTCCAAAAACAGAATTTCTTCTAAATCAACAGTCATGACAAAAATAAGGTGGTCTGTACAGGGGTTTCAATATTGATGGACGTTTTGTAATTCTTCCATTGTTCCTTTCCAGATAGTAATAATATAATCAATAAATAATTTCCATATAGCAATTTTACTCAAAAAAAAAATACCCTCATTAAAAACGTGTCTTTGTTCAAACTGACTCATATATATATATATATATATATATATATATATATATATATATTTGCATACAAAGGAGCCATACTGGAGCCCATGGCTGTGCCTTTTATTTGAAAATAGTGATCTTTTTCAAATTTAAAGTAGTTTTGTGTTAAAACTATCTCTGCCCATTTAATCAATATTTCATTAGATGTTTTTTCTTCATGTCTTACTCTGTTCAGAAAATTTCTAAGGGAATCACACCCCTCTCTATGCAGTATAGATGTACATAAATCTTTTAAGTCCCATGTAACAAGAATACAGTCATTTATGTTAGTAACTGTTCCATGTAATAATTCTAAACATGTTATTATGTCCATTGAATCCCTTATACATGATTCTGTAGTTTCACAAATGGTCTAATGTGGTGATCTATAAAAATTGATAAGGGTTCCAAAACTGAATTTATTCTGGACACTATAGCATGCCCTGGTGGTGCTCTCAAATTTTTATGAATCTTAGGAAGTATATAAAATACTGGTGTAGGTGGTATATTTCTGTATAGTACTGTTCTCTCCCACTCTGTAATTTCTTTAGTGTCAAACACTACATCAAGTAATGTATTTACCAGATCTTTAATTCCTTGATTTGGATCCTTTTCCAGTTTTTTATAATTATCAGTAACCCCTAATAAGTCTAAACAGATCTGTTTATATTGTACATAATCCATCACAACAACCGCCCCTCCTTTGTCTGCATGTTTAATAACTATAGGTCTATCATTTTCTAAGTTCCTTACAGCCACATATTCTTCTGCTGTTAGATTACATTTTTTTCTTCTGTTCATATTTTTTTCTTCCTTTAAAATTTTTTCTATGTCTTTATTCACTAAAGCTATGTATGTCTCAGTCATATGTGAAGTTATGGGCAGGGTGAACTTTGATTTTACAAGTAATTTTTTCCCCCAAATTTTTCTTTTTTCATGATTTTGAGTATCCTGGTCCCTTTCTGGCTGTGAATCAAAAAATATTTAAATGTAATCTTCCTAAAGAAATAATTAAAGTCTAACTTAATTTCAAATTCATTGATTTGGCTATGTGGACAGAAAGTAAGGCCCCTGCTTAACACTCTTTCTTCTATTTCTGTAAGTTGTCTGTGTGAAATGTTATAAACTAGTTTATCTTCATCTGGGCAGAATGTGTAGTGCTGACTTCTGTTGTTTCCTGATTTCTTTTGTCTTTTTTTTCTGTCTGTTCCTCCTATATCTGTACCTATTCCTACACCTACGGGGTGGAAGGGTCCTGGTTCCTGAGATTTCTGTTCTTGCATTTGCACATGGCCCTCTTTGTATATTGATAACCTCTTTTCCCTCTCTGTCATGAGTATCTTCTGCCCCTGTACCCCCCCGGGCAAAGAATTGTGTACCCCTTCCTCTGTGTGGCTGTGCCCCACCATCTGCTTCACTATATTGTCCCAGACAATCCAAATGTATTCTCAATAAATCAGCATTGAATATTCATAGAAAAAAACATAAAAATGTCCACTTCTCAATTACGATGTAAAAGTTCCAGTGTGACTCCCACAGATACTGAGTCTTTATGTTGATATTCCAAGGTGAGTTGCAAAATATTGTTGTGGTCCCTATGGTTCAGAGTGGCCCTCTGGAATACACATCTGCCGATGTACCAAACTCCAAAATGAGAGTTATCCAGCACAGCCAACCTCAAAAAAGTACAAGTATATTAAATTGGGGAGGTGTCAAACCCAGTCAAAAGCTATTCAGACATCCTATTGCAGACTGGTATGTAGATTCACTCACTACACATATTTAAGCAGCGAGAGCAGAATGAGTGAGTCACCTCCTTATGGAGAGAGCAAGAGGTTTCGCTTAATTCTGCAACAACAAAGAATGTGAGTACAGGACATTATCTTTTTGTATGTCTGGAACAGTTAGATGGTGTACTGGTGGTTGTCCCAACTGAGTCTGAAAACCTTTTCATTTATATTTAGAAATACCAAGGATAGCCTATGAAATGAACAAGGGGCAGACAAGCTTTTATGTGATACATGAATAACATGAAGAGGTAACTGAGACATTTGCAATACTATTTTGAAATGAATAGTCATATAAATATTCTGATTGAAAGAGGGATAAAAATGAATGAAAAAATACTGCAAAAACATATATTCTCCTTGCTTTACAGGGTAAATCTGACACATAATGTGCATAGCAGGAAGCCTGTATAAAGTTATACCTTAGATTGAAATAACAGGTGAGAATGAGTAATAAATATATAAAACAATGTGAAATGGAGAGATAAAATTGTGCATGATGTTTTATATTTACCTTCTGGCTGACAGCAAAGTGAATAAGGACATTTAGGACATGGAATATGTCTCTGTTACTGAGAATTTATGGTGAGCAGCAATTTATAAAATGTAATGTTCTCAATAGTTTAATTTATGAAAATCTATGACTTTAAGATTTTTAAGTAATTTTGATATCTATACTATATTAGATACAGGAATACACTGAGGAAGGATAATTCCGAAACGTCTGTAACAAATTTCCTGTATCTTTGTGAAGAAAAAGAGAAAACTAAATAAGTAAAATGAGCCTTTGAGCACTCAAATTATATGTGTGTGGTGAGTGAGTCTATATACAGGGGCGTAGCCAGGATTTGGTGGTGGGGGGTTTCCAAAACAATTCTAGGGGAGTCTGGGGGCATGCCCCCCAAGAAAATTTTGAAAATGTAGGTGTTAAATGGTGCATTTTCATGCATTTTAGGCAATAATTGTTGAGTCTCAAAATGTTCAAAATTCGAATCATCATTCTCATCCATCCCTGCAATCTCAAGTATTTCAGCCAGGTGCTCCTCCTAAACTTTTTTTTTGGGGGGGAGAGTAATTTTCATTTCCCCAAATTTAATTTATTTGTTCAACTATTGTCTTGCCCTTTATGTTCCACCTTTTCCACTGCATGTATTCCCCTTTTAAAAACTGCCCACAGTTTGTATGGTTTCTGTTAATTGTTTTCTTCCCTTTGCCTCTTTTACATGCATGACCCCCACTCTTAAGGAAAACAAATAATACTCAGATACTTTTTATTTTTAAATGTTTATTGTTTGTGTGCAGCTCACATATTAAACAGTAATGCATTAAAAATATTTAAAACATGTATAAAGTGCCTGTCTATAATGTACGCCGCATATTGATACACATGGGATACACAACTTTTCCCATCAAAGTAGTATGCAACCAGTGAACGACACATTTGACAACTGGGTGTTAAGAGTGTTTTTAAATGTTAACTACAAACATTACATTAACCACTTTTCACATCAGACACATATAGTTATTTTCCTAGAACTCGTTTGTTTATCAGGTTATCTTCTGTACTCATGTTGAGTTTTTTTCAGTCTGTGAATGACACAAAATAAGGAGTCCCAGCTTCAAAATAACATGTAGTATGGAAATAAACAGAAAAATCATGCTGGGTTGGAAGAAATTAGTGGATCACAGGCTGCTTTCTTACTCTAGTTCTAATTTTGTTACTGCCATCACAGAACCACCACTGCTTTGGATGTTTTGTTGCAAACCTTTCAACTTCCTCAATTTACACTTTTTCTGCACATGAATGTGCATTAAGACAAGGCTGGCTTTCTGTAATTATCAATGTGATTAAAATTATCAAACCAGTAGAACAGATACAGATGGTAGATTGAATTATTTGACAACTGGGTGTCATCAGAGTGTAAGAATAACAAGTAACATACACACTACAACTATAACCCACAACGTCACATAGTTATTTGCCAGGCTCTCTTGTTTCTTTATCAGATTTATGTTATCTAATCTGGTTCTGTATTTAAAGTCTGGATTGATGCAAAATAAGGATTCCCATCTTCAAAATGGCAAATATACTAAAGTATTTTAAGATGCCTGGTAGGAAGAAATTACTTAAATGGACCCCCTGCTTTCTTACTCTAGTTGTCATTTTGTTGCTGTGCCATCACATTCGCAAGCAACATCCATTTTGGATGTTTTGCTGCAAACCTTTCAATCACTTTATCAGTGTCTACTTTAGCTCCATAATGAATCTGCATTAAGGCAAGGCCTGACATTCTCTCATTTCCCATTGTGCTTCTCACATAAGTTTTGAGCCTGTGAAGAGCACTGAAAAAGCGCTCACATTGTGCACTACTGACTGGAATTATGCAGAGTATCTTGAGTAAAGTGTATATATTTGGGGAAAAGGATGCATCACAGGCTCTGAATGCTTCTACAGCAGTATCAGGTGGGTTTTGATTGTTTTGCCATTTAGTTTTCCATGTTAGCAGTTCCACATCTATAACCTGAGGAGAAGGAATATCTTTTTTATAGAAATCGATAACTTCATCTAGGTTGATGTTTCCACCATTGCATTTAATCACTGATGGAAAAAGGCCCATTAGCTTAGCCACAACTTGCTGTGTTCTTGAAAATTTCACAGCCAGTGCCTCAAGGAGATAATCAAGCATTGGAATTGCAATCACCTTCCTGTAATACTCTTCAGGATCACTTGCAGGAGTATTGCTTTGGTGAGTCTGTCTCCCAACAGTGCGTGGTATTTCAGGTTGAATGTTGACTTTTTCTGAAACACTACATGCCTCAGTGTACCAGCTGTGGAAGAGAGTCTCTTGTCGAGCTACCTTCATATTGTCCTCTACTGTGGTAATCATGTTGTAAGCATTAATTATATCAATTGCACTGTTTTGCAGTTTTACACTCAGTGGTTGCACAAACTTCAGTACCTTCATGACTGTGATGAAGCAAATAATGTAACGGAAATTCTCCATAGAATAAAGGATCCCATTTGCCAATGTCTTAGTCTCAACATCCCAATTCCATTCTCCATACTCATCAGCATATTGCTGTCCATTACTGATGACATGTAGTGCAATGAGAATACATGAAAAAAGATCATAAAATATCTCATATGCTGTATGCCTCATTGCCCATCTTGTTCTGCAAAGAGATTGCAATGTCACTCGTTTAGCTTTAGGATAATTACGCCCTACTACTTTCAACAGAAACTCATTTCTTTTGGGTGAGAAATTGAAGAAGTTACAACACTGGTTAAGCACATCATGCATGTTCCGGATTTCAGGATGTTGACAAGAGTTCACTATGCACAAATTGAGGCAATGCGCATTACAGTGCATGTAAACAGCGGATTCATTCTGCTGGCAAATTAAACCTTGTGTGCCTCGAACATTTGAGGACATGTTTGAGGCCCCATCATATCCTTGGCCTCGGCATGCTTGAATGTCAAGACTCCATTGTACCAATTTATGTAATATGTTCTTTGCAAGTGCCTCACCAGTTACTCTCTCACAAGGTACAAAGTCTAGGAAGTCCTCTCTTATATTCTGAGTTTTGTCAATATATCTCAGTACTAGAGACAAAACTTCTCTGTTACTTACATCTGTAACTTCATCACCATGAATAGAGTAGTACTCAGCATCTTTTATGTCTTTAATTTTATTGTCTCGATTCTGATCCCCAATAATCTCTATCAACTCATTTTGAATATCTGGTGAGTGATATTGTGCATTTCTCCCACTGAACTGTAAATGTTCAGCTAAACTTGTATCTCCAGCATTTGTCCTGAATTTTAACAGGGAGATAAAGTTTCCTGGATTGTGGGTATCATCATCTATTTTCTCAATATGGCCACTTAAAGCTATATTCTGGCACCACAGACAAGTATAGTTTCTATTATTGATCCTAATATTTTCCTGTTTTGTTCAATTCTTGCAGCACACCTAGCATCAAGTTTGCTCCTCACTGATTTTCTGGGTTTCCATAGTTATTTAAAATTCTGAGCCTTTTCCAATGCATTCATGTGATATTGTTTCTTGCAGTGTTCTTTTAGAATCTCCTTTGCTTTTGTCCAATTAGTTAATGGTTTAGTGACAAGAGTGCCCAAGCTTTCACTGTAGCCAAACAAGCTACAAAACTTACACAAGCCACCCCTCAACGATTCCCTGTAAACTAGCCAAGGGTATGCAACACACCATTTGTGTTGGAAGGATCATTGTTTACCATGCATCACTGTCTTTGGAAACATATAAGTAGCTGATGGACTGAAGTGCTGAGTGAGGTATTTGTACTTCTCAGAATCATTGAGTGAGGTGCCAATGATTCTACCAATATCATAAGATCCCTCCTCTGGCATACTGCTACTCTCATTTTGCACATTTTGCACTAGTATGCTATTATTGCTGTTTTCATTGGAGAAGCTTTCTTGAACAGTGCTTCTGTTGTCACTGCCTGCTGCAATGCCTGAATCTAAAAATACAAAAGGCATTGTTAAGTTCTTCATGCATATGGGAAAATGAAAGCAGAGATGAGACAAGTGTTTTTATGTGTTGCTCAAATGCTGTTTCCCAAATAACAATATTGCAAAACTGCTGTGGGGAGGATTGAGACAATGGGGACATGCAAACGGTGAAGTGTAGGTAGTAATGGGAATATTTTAGTGAGAAAGATCATATGACCAGCAGGATTAAGTCTGTGCAGAAACTACATGAACCTTTCATTTCCTGCCATGAAATAATTGTAGCAGAAAGTGCATTCAATGCTTGAATGTATTTATTGCTGAGACTAATGTCATTAATGACAAGTACAAACTACCTATGATAATATGAAAACATGGAGTGGTGGGAGGCACAATACAAGATAGAAAGACAATCATTCTTATGCAAATAAGAATCATGAGTCTGTTTTCTGACTATAATTCAGTTGTTTTACAAAAGACTGATAATAAAGATTCGACAGTGCGTTTCCAATATACAAGAGACACACCTTGAGAGCTCCCACTTTCTGATGGGCTTAATGGTCGTTTTGTTCCAAATCCAAATGAAGAAAGAGTTGCCTGATTGGTAAATCCTCACTTCTTAGTAGCTGCCACCTCAGAGACTGATCCAGGTCAATGTCCCTTTTTGAAATGGAGGAGCAGAGTTTTACTTAATGCATGGTTTCAATATCAATCACATTACTTTAAATGTATTTGCCTTGCAAACAGAACAAACTTCACAATATTAACTGCAACCCCTGCCAAAAGGTCCCAGCCAAGTCCAATCATCTGTGCCTGTCAACTGATGGCAAGACAAGATAAGAACTTAAGTAAGAAAGCAGGGTGTTGTAATACAGTTAAAGACATCCGTAACCCAGCATCTTACATGGATTTTCTCTCTATTTATATTCATGTGCTCAGTAACTGACAGCAATATGTTGATAAGCATGGAGACAACTGGATGCTGAGACTAAGGCAATGGGAAGGGTATTCTTTATTCTACGGAGAGGTATTGTTCCATTATTTAGTGTTAGTACTTCTTAAAAACTGATGGCAAGAACAAGATAAGAACTTAAGTAAGAAAGCAGGGTGTTGTAATACAGTTAAAGACATCCGAAACCCAGCATCTTACAGGGATTTTCTCTCTATTTATATTCATGTGCTCAGTAACTGACAGCAATATGTTGATAAGCATGGAGACAACTGGATGCTGAGACTAAGGCAATAGGAAGGGTATCCTTTATTCTACGGAGAAGTACTGTTCCATTATTTAGTGTTAGTACTTCTTAAAAACTGATGGCAAGAACAAGATAAGAACTTAAGCAAGAAAGCAGGGTGTTGTAATACAGTTAAAGACATCTGTAACCCATCATCTTACAGGGATTTTCTCTCTATTCATATTCATGTGCTCAGTAACTGACAGCAATATGTTGATAAGCATGGAGACAACTGGATGCTGAGACTAAGGCAAAGGGAAAGGTAAGGAGACCTGGGGGATCTTGAGATAGTCAGTGTATTCACCAATAAAAAACAGGAAGTTGTTATCCATGTACAGAAAGCTGGTGAGACCCATCCTGAGTACTGCTTGCAGATCTCTCTGCAAGGACATAAAGACAGAATGGAGGCAGCCCAGAGGGCAACTAACATGGTGCATGGTTTGCAGCAAAATATGAAGAGTGAGAGACTTTAGGACCTGAATATACCCTTGAGGTGTGAGAAGCCTGACTGGGAAACATGAGAGAAACTTTCGTGCCTAAAAGCAACAAAGTCCAACAGAGTAGCATCTTTCTGAACAAAATGTGAAAAAGGGTCACAATTTTGAGATAGAGGAGGGTGACTGAGGGCAACATGAGGAAGTATTTTTTCATAGAGGGAGTGGTGGATGCATGGAATAGCCTTCCTGAGGTTCAGGTGTGAAAATGAATGTAGGGACACAGCGCAAGACAGTTCTAGTACGGAGGGGTTAGAAGTGTATGCTGTTAGAACTGATCTGCCAGCTTAGCCACTGGGAAATGGTGGGCAGACCAAGTGGTCTTTATCTGCCAGAATAAAGTATTGTGAAATTATAATCTTTATGTGCTGTTTTTTACTACTCTCACACCCAGCATGTTGTGGAATAATTTAATTCAAATCACCATTAATCTTATGGGCCTGTGTAATTTTTATCAGTGCTCCATGAATGAGATGGATTACACAGGCAGCTCACAGATCAGCCCACCACCCTGACTGCATTTTAATATGCAGTCTCATGACAGTAATACACACAGCTCACAGATAGAACCCCTTTACGTTTTTTGACTTGTGTGTGATGTGATCACAGATATAAGTAACCTCATTGCATTCTGTGTCCAGTTAGCTGTGCTAATTCATAAGCCAGCCACACTTTTATTTCCTAGTCACCCAGTCCCTCAATCACAGACATTGCAGATGGACTGGCGGGCAAAGTTTGTCCGTTTGCAGATGACACCTGCAACACAGTATGATCCAGATGGGGTGGGCAGAATGAACAGAGATATGGATAAACTAGTAAAATGGTTTGAAGAATGGCAACTGGGTTTATGCAAAGATGTGCAAGATCATGCACATAGGAAGAGAAACCCTGAAGCCACCTATACGCTGAGAGGGGAGTTGATATGCACAAGTCTTTTTCTTCCCTTGTGACTACCTGGCTTGTGCATCATCATCACAGATGACCTGAAATCATCCAAGCAGTCCACTAAATCAGTAAGTAAGGCTAGGGGGTGTTAGGGTGTATCAGTAGGGGTATCACAAGTCAGAAGAGGGAGGTAATAATCCCTCTTTACAAGACACTGGTCCATCTGGAGTACTGCAGCTCACACCTTCACAAGGACATTAACCAAACTGAGGCAGTCTGGAGAAGGGCAACCAAAATGGTGTAGGGTCGTCTGCATCAGAAAGCATATGAGGGGGCAGATTACCCTACAGCAAAGGAGAAGAGAGAGGTGACATGATTGAAACATTCAAACACCTAAAGGGTATTAACAAGGTGAAAGAGTGTAACATGTTTCAATATAAGAAAAATTGCAGGACAGGACACAGCATGAGATTAGATGGAGGCCGATTAAGGGGTAATGTGATGAAGTTCTTTTTCACAGAAAGGGTGGTGGATGCATGGAACAGCCTACCACATTTCACCCCAGTCACATAGTTGGACATGCTACCTGAAATATCCACCTTAATTCCTACATCAGTCTTTCCTTAAGTTTTCCCCTGAATCTGTTTATTTACCCAATTTCTCCTCACTCACGAAACTGCTTGCAGTGCATGAAATATCTCTCTGGCTGAGGTAATTTTTACCTTATTTCCTAGCTATTTTATTCCGCTGTTTATTTGCCCCATTTTCACTTCAGTAACGGAGCTGCAGTCATGGAAATATCCTTCCTGGCTGACGGAGGTATTTTTTTCCTTAATTCCTAGCCATGTCAGTTTACTTATGCCTTCTGAATCTGTTTGTCCCATCCCATTTCACCTCACAGGACCTGCAGCACTGCCATGATGTTACATCAAAAATATCCTCCTGAGGTACCTTAATTTCAATCATAGCCATGACAGAGTCACTTATTTTAAATTCAGGAGGGAAATAAGTTACTCTGTACTTTTCCTTGGCCACTTCACCTCTGCTGAGCACTAGTATGTTACCTGAAAGATCCTGATTTTACCTTAATTCCAACCCTAACCTGCCATGTTACTAACAGTGACTTAAAATCCCTCCTGAATTTTACCCCATACCATTTCAAATTCACTGGTCACAGCAGCTGCTGTACAAGACCTGAATTAATCCCAGTGTGTCTGTGGTAATTATTTTTTCATCATCATTCCAGACACCCCTGCTTCCCCATTGATTTGTTTATTTTGCCCAGAGTTGTAGCAAACATGATAATTTCAATTTATTATTTGTCCTCCGAGTCCCTGACTTCACTGCGCACCTGGTCCTTTCAGGCGAGTCTGCCGCCCCTCCACGATGCTAAGGCTGCCCTAAGCAGCTCCAAATATAAAATTTTTGAAAAATCCTCCTCCGAATCAAGATCCCCCCTAGTGCCCGAGTCAAGTGGTGTAATTCACAGGTTCAGAACTTGATTGTACAGTCTGAGTGTGTGATTTTAATTTATTTTAAATCTTTAGTACACGGCGCCGCGGGAAAGCTGCCTCCTCACACTGTAATGGTCTCCCAATGAGTGAGCTCAAGTCGTGCTCTTTGACGCTTCTACGCGGTGGCTCTGCATCATGTGACTGCCAAGCTGCATTCACACGTGATGCAGAGCCGAGGCAGGCTGAGGCCTGACACCTACTAGCCGAGCATCGCCGACTGAGGGTGCCCGACTTCCCTGCATGCCTTGCGCCTGTCCGATGAGGGGCTTTAACTGTTTGTGTGCCAGTAAGACACCTGCTGAGGTCCGAGTCCATTGCTCACCCGGAAAAGAGATGCCGGTGAGTCACTCAGGGTCAGATGGGGGGGGAGAGGAGGAACAAGATAATGATGATGGCTGCAGGCAAGTGAGGGGGGCGCTGGGTTGCACAGTCGGGAAGCGGGAAGGGGTTGCGTGATCAGCATGGGGGGTTTCTGAGCACCCAGAAACCCCCCCTAGCTATGCCCTTGATATACCAGTCTGCAATAGGATGTCTGATTAGCTTTTGACTGGGTTCAACACCTCCCTGATTTAATATATTTGTACTTTTTTGAGGCTGGCTGTGCTGGATAACTCTCACTCTGGAGTTTTGATGTTTACTCATTGTTGCTCCACCCCTCCTTCTTGCCTTCTTGCTATTGCTTTTCTGAGGCACGCTCTCATTTTGACAAAATCAGCCCTCCTGAAGTCCAGTACCTTCACTTTTGTATGGCTTGACTCTAAAGCTGAGTTTATTGTGACCTACACTGTTTGGTGGTCACTTGTTCCCAGATGGCTACCCACTTCTAGATCTGAGATCCTCTTTCCATCCCCATTTGAGAGTACCAGGTCTAAGATTGCTCCCTCCCTAGTGGGTTCCAACACTAGCTGTCTGAGGCATGCCCCCTGTAGGGCATAGAGAATGGCCCTGCTCTTGGATGTGGCTGCAGCAAAGGTGCTCCAGTTAACATCTGGCATATTCAGGTCCTCCATCAATAATATCTCCCCTTTCAAACAACATGAAGTCTTGCTATATTATAGACATTAGCAGTTTGATCCAGCTCTAGAACTGCCCCAGAGTGCCATGGTTAAAACCATTCCAAAATAGAATTTTGGCACAAGAGCAGCTCTATCTGTGTCATTTCAAACTTGAACTGTCAGATTCTTTACTCCGCCTCAGTGAACAGTCGCTCCGGAGATTTCTCCTTCTGCTCGGTTCATTTCTCGGTTTAAAAAGTGTTTTCTCGGTTGGATTTAACCGAGAATAGTTTTATTTTAACCGCAAAACCGTTCGGTTCAAGCTCTATCTGTGGTAACCGTAAGTAAATGAAGGTTTTGTCTGTGTGGAACTAGTAAGTTATCGGTTCGGTTTTGAACCGATCAGTGGGTTTAAAACTCATTTAAAACTAAAAGTTACTATTTTAGAGTGCGGTTCCCGGTTCTTATTGGTTCTAAAAAAAACGGATTTATTACGTTTTTTTCCAATACCCGTGACATGGTTAGGAACCGATAAGGGTGTCTTGCCTGGCACTGCCGTTAAAAGGGCAAGTTTTTGGTTAGGCTGGCATTATGTCTGAGAAACCCAAAAGAAAAACCGGGCCCACTGGGTTTCAACACTGTGATGTTTGTGGGGAAGTCTTTGCCAAGGCTGACCCACACACCACATGTGTTTATTGTCTGGGGTTTGACCACCTCCAGTCAGACTGCCAGGTATGTAAGAATTTTCCTGCAGCCACCCTGGAAAAAAGATTGGGCAGGCTCAGGGAACGAGAGGCCAAAAAGTCCGCTGACCTGGATGGCCAGCCCGGTTCGGTGCCAACCGAATCAGAGGGAGTGCCTCTGACCAGGGCCAGACTTCCTCGGCAAAGAAAAGCTGGTTCTGAGGAACCAATTCCAGTAAAGAAAACAAGAAAATCAGCAGGTCTGGAGTCCAAAATTCCTTCTCCAACTGCTGCAGAGATAGCAAAAGCCATACAAATTGTCCAGTCACTGTCTCAGGGTCCGTCTGAACCACCACTATCTGGTAAAAGGTCGGTTCATCCGGTCCCAGTGGTTCAGGATAATGATATTGAGGAATTTTATGAACCACAGGAGGGGGAGGAGGATTATGAACAGTATGAATGTGGCTGGGAAGGTCTGGGTGTGCCCATTGAACCGGACATCTCCCCAGACAGACCTTAGAATCTCCCCATGCTGTCTGAGTCCCCATCTCATTTTATGTTTTATAAAAGTTGCTGAAACCCTCCAGCTTCCTTTAGAAGAGGCTGTGGATGAGCAAGAGGAGCCTGATTTTGTAGA
The DNA here is from genome assembly GCA_016271365.2 of Neoceratodus forsteri. NCBI lineage: Eukaryota > Metazoa > Chordata > Ceratodontiformes > Ceratodontidae > Neoceratodus > Neoceratodus forsteri. The sequence continues at coordinate 902,526,309 of CM057454.1, forward strand.
AATGATGGATATTCCAGAGTCTAGGAGATTGTCTATTCCTTTACATAAGTCTTTTAGGAAACAAACAATTAAAATTTTAAAGCTCCTAATTCTGTGCCTCCTGTAGATAAAAAGATGGACAGAAGGTATACATTGTCAGGCCCTGATACAGAATTCCTTTCTCAGCAATGCAGTCATGTTAGTAGTTCAGGCTGCAGCCTGTGATAAAGCTAATATTCCTTGGCTTCACATCCTCCTGACAAGGATTCCAGGAAGATTGATGCCATGGCAAAAAAATAGTATGGCAGCCTGTCTGGGACTCAGGCAAGCAAATTATATGGCTTATGTAGCTAGGTATCAGAAATCTAGATGGGATACTGTTATGCAATTGGCCAAGGCAGGCCCATGGCCAGCTGGCTAGTGAACTAGAACAGGTGGCTGCTGATGGCATTGAAGCTCTAAGGTTCAGTTTCATGCTGCTGTGGATGTTAATGATGTTTCCTTTAGGGTCACTGGCCACATCTGTAGCTTTTCGTAGGTTGGCCTGGCTCAGGTGTACTAGTTTGTCACAGGATACCCATACTAAGGCTATGGATTTTCCTGGTGGGAAATTCTCTGTTTGGAGAGCAGACAGAGAATTACATGAAGAAGATGGATGAATATAGGACTACTTACAAGAGTGCCTAGGCTAAGGAGCGCAAGCCACTCCTCAAAGGCATGCCCCAGGGGTAGGGGTAGGCCTTTTCACAGGCCTTCTACCAGACTCAGGCCTCCTCTGCCTTTGCTCAGAGGGGCTTCTTCAGAGGCAGGGGAGAGGCGAGGGGTGGGCAGACCTGCTCCCACCCCAGCCTAAAACTCCTGGAAACAGGCACCCTGATGGGATGCCCAGGGCGATTCTCCTGTACCAGTGGGGGCAGGCTGGCTTACTTCAGTCAGAATTGGGCTTCTTTAACCTCAGACAAATGGGTTCTGGAATGTAAGTCAGGGTCTGGTTCTCAGCTTCGAAAAGTTTCCCAAGTTGAGAAGCAGACTTTTCTACCTGCAAGTGCTTCAGAGACCCTCGCTCTGAAACAGAGGTCTCCTCCCTGTTAGCTCTCAGAGCAGTAGAAAGGGTTCCTCCCCTGCATCAGGGCAGGGGTCTGTATTCCAGATACTTCCTTACCCCAAAAAAGACAGGAGAATGGCGGCCCATTTTAGATCTCAGATATCTGAACAAGCATCTTTTGAAACCAAAGTTCAAAATGGTAACTCTGGCAATGATTTTACCTTCCCTAAGGCCAGGGACTGGCTAGCCTCCTGGACCTCAAGGATGCCTATTTCCATGTCCTAATCAGAAGATCCCATCGAAAGTACCTCAGATCTGAACTGCCCTCAGGTCATTACCAGTTCAGAGCAATGCCCTTCGGCCTTACCTCTGCTCCAAGGGTATTCACAAAGTGTCTAGCAGTGGCAGTGGCCCACTTAAAGAGGCAGAGGATTGCTGTTTTTCCTATCTAGACAACTGGCTCATTGTAGGCCAGTCCCCAGAATAGGTAAAATCTCACCTGCAGGTCACCCAGCAGCTTCTCACCTCCCTGGGTTTTCTGCAAACCTACTAAAGTCGGTTCTGGAACCAGTCCAGGTACTCACCTTTATAGGGGCAGAATTGGACACAAAGCTAGCCAGAGCTTTTCTTCCCCCAGAAAGGGTAAGGAATTTAGTGGCTCTGGCCTCTTCCTTCACTCTGCAGGTCTCTCGACCAGCAAGACACTTTCTGCAGCTCCTGGGGCACATGGCTGCATCCACAGCTGTTGTGCAGGGAGCCAGATTTCAGATGACAGACATTCAGTTTCACTTGAGAACCTTTTGGTCTCAGAGAAGAGACCCCCTTTCCAAGTTGGTCCCAGTGACTCGAACCTGATCCTAGCTCTCCAGTGGTGGCAGGATCAGAGCAATTTAAGAGCGGGGTCCCTTCATTTCCCTTCTCACGACTTGACTCTCACTACAGATGCTTCCTTCTGGTTGGCGAGCCCACATGGGCGACCTTTCCACTCAGGGAGTTTGGTCCCCAGGAATCTCTGCTCCACATCAATTTGCTGGAACTCAGAGCTGTCTTTTAGCTCTTTCTTTTTCTGCATCTGTCCACGACAAGGTGATACAAGTCAGAACAGACAACACCACAACAATGTGGTACATCAACAAACAGGGGGGCAGTCAGTCTTCGGCCTTGTGCACTGAGGCAATGAAGTTGTGGTCTCTGGTCTATTCCCTGAACACTTCCCTCATAGCAGTTCATCTTCCAGGGAAGGACAATGTCCTAGCAGATGCCCTCAGTAGGATTTCCCAGGGCCATCTCAAATGGTCCCTGGATCCTCAAGTGCTGGGGATAGTTTTTGCCAGGTGGGCATCCTCAGATAGATATTTTGCAGCCCCAGACAATCACAAACTTCCTCTGTTCTGTTGCAGGCCTCCAGTGCTGGGCTTAGTTCCCTGGATGTCCTTCTTCTGGATTGGGAGGAAGTTCCTCTATGCTTTCCCTTTCCTCTCCTATTCAAAGTACTAGTCAAAATCAGATCTCAGCCTTGCAGCGTGATTCTGATTGCCCGGATTGGCCAGGCAGCCCTGGTACCACTCCTTCTGTCTCTGACAGTCCATCTTCCCTGTGCCTCCCCAGGAATCACAATCTGTTGACTTGTGCCCAGGGAAGGGTTTGGTATCCGACCTCAATCCTCAACCTCAAGGCCTGGCTCTTGAGGAGTTAGAGTTTGCTGATTTACACCTCTCTCAGGGTGTTCTTGAGATCCTAAAGGCTTCCAGAAAGCCTTCCACTAGGCTACTTATAGTTCTAAATGGAAAAGGTTTTCCATTTGGTGTGCTGGGAAAAATATTTCCCAGAATCTGCTGAATTGCCCTTTTGTTAGATTACATGGTACATCTTAATTCCTTGGTCTCAGACCAGCTACCCTGAGAGTTCATTTGGCAGCTGTGTCTGCTTTTGTTGTCAGCAGGAAAGTCATCCCTCTTTCCTCTCATCCTGTGTTTTCCAAGTTTTTAAGGGATTACTCCATACTTATCCTCCCTTTCGGAACTGGCCCTTCTTGGGACCTTAATGTTTGCATTGCCCAGTTAATGCAACCCCTTTGAACCTCTGTCTTCTGAGAGCTTAAGTACCTAACTTGAAAACTGTTTTTCTAGTGGCTGTCACTTCTGCCAGATGCGTAAGTGAATTGCAAGCTTGTCAGTGGAGACTGACTTTATTTCTTTCCACAGGGATAAGGTAGTCCTTAGGACTAATAGGAAGTTTTTGCCTAAGGTGGTTTCAGATTTCCATCTTAATCAATCTATCTCCTTCCAGTATTTTCACTGATCACTCCTCTTCAGGTGAGAGGAGGTTGCACAACCTGGATGTTAAGAGGCTCTTAGTTATTATATAGGCGTACTCAAAGGTCACAGGTTCGAATCCTCCAACTTTTCCTTACCTATGGTGAAGTTGGGAAAGGCAAACCTGCCACTAAGAGATCAATAGCCAGGTGGATTGTCTCTTGTATCCAATTTTGTTATCAGAAAGTGGGCAGAGCCCCCTGGTTTGAGGGCTCATTCTACCAGGGTACAGCTGCGCCTCTAGCTGCCAGAGATATCCCTTTATTAGAGATTTGCCAGGCTGCTACTTGGAAAACGGTATACACTTTTACAAGCATTACTCCCTGGATGTCCAGGCCAGGAGAGATGCTCGGTTTAGCACAGCTGTTCTTCAGAGCCTATTCCCTAAGTAGGTTCTGCCCTCCTCCATGGAGGTACTGCTGTGTATTCTGTTAATGTCTATAATATAGCAAGACTTCATGTTGTTTGAAGAAAAATTACTCACCTTAGTAATGTTGCTTCTTCTAATGGAGTCTTGCTATATTATAGACCTCCCCAACCTGCCCCTCTCAGAACCTCTACTTGGTGGGTGCGGGCAACTTAGTGTGGGCACTACTTATGTCCTGTTAGCATTTTGTCCCTTTGGGACTTTGGGGTATGTATGTGTACACGCGTGTGTGTTTTATTATACTTATGTTCCTTTTTCATATTATTAGAATGGTGTTAGTATTTCTGTCCCCTGACTTGAGTCTTGGGTGTTGGGACCATCAATGGTTGTTATTATTTAGGTAGCCATTTGGCTAGTGTAGGTTACAGCTTCCACACAGACCTTAGTGAGTTTGGCTCGTAAAGATCTGACAGTTCAAGTTTGAAATGACACAGATAGAGCTGCTCTCATGCCAAAATTCTATTTTGGAATGGCTTTAACCATTGCACTCCGGGGCAGTTCTAGAGCTGGATCAAACTGCTAATGTCTATAATATAGCAAGACTCCATTAGAAGAAACAACATTACTAAGGTGAGTATTTTTTTCTTCTCTACCATCCTGAGGATGCCTTCTGTCATTTCCTTGTCCATTTCCTCCCCATGAGATGGGGGTCTGTATATAACCCCTGTGTGGATTGTGGTGCCATTTGCAGTCTCCAGGATGACTCACTGTGCCTCCTCTTTCCTGTTAACCTTTTAGTTCTATTGCTTTGATCCCTTCCCATACATAAAGAGCTAGTCCTCCTCCTCTTCTACCCTCCCTGTCCCTCCTGTAGATTGTGTACCCTGGTATGTTGACATCCCAGTCATAGTTCTCTGTGTACCATGTTTCTGTGACTGCTATGATATCCAGTCATCCCTCTTCTATCAAGGCCACCAGTTCAGGGAGCTTGTTTCCTAGATTACGGGCATTAGTACTCATTACCCTCCATTATTTGATGGCCTTACCCCTTTTTGCCCCATCCCTGTCCTTACTGCCTTTGTCTTTTTCTCTATTTACCCCAGCTCTTCTCCCTATCAACTTCTCTATCTTGGTGTTTACCTCACTAACTACCCTGATTTTTTTTCTGGGGGAGGGGCTAGGATTTCCCTTCTTCTTTTCAGTGCCTCCCTCCTTGGCTAGTTTAAATGCTTGCCAATGAAGCATTTAAACCTATCACTTAGGATCCTGGTTCCCCTCCTGAACAGATGCAGACCATCGCACCAGTATAAGCGTGCATCCCTCCAGGTGGACCCCCAGTCCCCAGTGAAGCCAAAACCATGAGCTCTGCACCAGATTTTCAGCCACTGATTGAATTCCATGGTGTGGAGCATCCTAGCCTCAGCCATGCATTAGACAGGCAGAACCTCCGAGTAGGTTTCCATGTGTGCTACTTGTCTAAGGCCCCCCCCAACTCCACAAGCTCCTCCTGCACTGCTCTGATCCCTTTTGAAGCCAGGCCATTTGTCCCTAGGTGGACGACGACATCCAGCTCCCTTTCCCGTACAGCTGCTCCTGCGATCCTGAGGATTCGCTCCCTGTCCCTGCAAGGCATGGCGAATGGAGTCCCCCACCAGGAGTTGTTTCCTTCCCCTGTGGGCTCCCATGCCACCCTCCTGTGGGTCTCCTTTGTGGAGGTTCCCAGCATCCTCCTTGGTCTCCACTGCAGGTGCCTCCATAGAGGAATTTCACTCTGCCAGAACAGCACATGAATTGTGGAGAGGTACAACTGGAGGGATGTGCCTCTGTTCCACCACCCTCACCCTCCCTGATCCCACTGTGGTCCAATTGCTCCTCTTTCTTTTTGATTATAACTGGGAAGTTGTAATTGGCACCTGCTCTTGCTCATGCTCACCTCAGTACCAGTTAAACAACCCGCTGAACATCTTCAACGCGCTCCCTCACAGACAAAACAGCAAGCCAGCAAACAAAATAAAAATGGCAGAAAACCACAAAAAAAAAAAGTAAATGGTCATTCTCTGAAGAAAAAAACAAAATGAACCTACAGTGGAAACTAGATTTGACACTCCCTAATAGTCTTTTCTTTAAAGGAACCTGTGAAATCTGTCCATAAAAATGCTGTCCATTAATTAAGTAAAATAACATACGGGTGGGTGGGTGTGAATCAGAAATGTACACACACCCTTGATGTGGGATACTTGTATAAACCCCTCAGGCTTTGCCCTTGGGGTTTATGTAGAATCCCACACCTAGGGTGTGTGTAAAATTCTGGTTACACATATACATTATTTATTTATTTTTTAACTTGGTAAGGCCCACTAGGCACAAGTGCCTGTTTTCAGGGGTGACCCGGGGCTTTGGGCTGGTTGTGGCTCTGAACACACTACAGAACTGTTTTTGAAAAACGTTTTAAAAACCAGTTTAGCTAAACCATTTCTGTGCAGCCACACTACTCAGTAACCATTTTTGATAACAGTTTAGTGTGGTCACACTGCTAGTGTTAAATCTGTTCTCCTTGTAACAATTGTGTGTTAAGTCCAACACACAGAACTGTGCTTGCCTGGACTCACTGCAGCTAGAACTGTTTTAGTTAAACCATTACAGCTTAAAACACTTTTACTTCTGGACAGACCTGTGAGTAAAACCATGCTAGCTCCAAAACGTTTTTAAAAATGGTTTTAAGACTAGGTATCTAGCAGGGTTTAAAAACACTTTTGTTAAAATGTTTTAAGGGGCTTGTAGTCTGTCTGCAACAGTGCTAGGGGGATTTAAACAATTTTAAGACACTTAAACCATTTTAAGTTTCCTAGGGCCTGTGTGACTTGGTCAGAGTCACACAATATGCAAGTGGAGGCTGTGAGAATCAAACCCAGATTTGCAGGTACCGAGCTCATTCACAGCTCATTACTCTAACCTCTAGGCTATATGTATTCCACATATTATTGATCAAGCTATCAATAATATATTATTTAAAAAAAACTTCCTCAGAATATGTCCATTTCCAGTGAATCTGCAAGTGAGATGCTTTTCACATAACAAGAGTGTCTCATGCACAGAGGAAAGGAGCTCTCTGATTGGTCAGGAGTGTTCCCTTGATCTATAATTGCTATTATAAAATTTACTCCAAAAGAATAGTGTTGCACGCTTACTTTTTACATGTTTTTTCATTGAGAGGGAGAGTTTTAATAAAGTCATTCATTTACCAACTGTTTAAGAATGCTAACTGAGAATTAGAATGTATCATTCAAATCATTTAGTAGTGCTAGAGGATGGAATGCTGACAGAAAGAATGTATGTGTCATGCCATGGTGATCAGGCTGTACATAAGTGTAGCAGAGATTAATGTAAGGGTCTTGTAATACTGAAAGACAATTAGAGTGCAGCTATTCTGAGACCATTTTTAAAACAAAATACAGCACTGGCCTTTAAAATGAGAAGCAAATAAACAGAATGCAGAGAACATGTCCTAATTTGGAGAATAATAAGATTTAAAAATATTGGCACCATGAGAAGAATCCTCACATCCGCTGAGGGTTGAGGCACTGGACGCCATACCTCACGTCATGCTGGCGACCTGGGTTTGGGACCCTAATTATGACTGCCTGCCTGACCACCGGGGGACCTGATGAGACATTGAAGTTATCGGGGAGTTGAGGTCCTGTCCCATACCTGCCTGGGGGTATATCCATGGCTCCATGGGGGAACCCCTGGAGATTCAGATAAGGCAAGTTGTAAGGTGGTACCTAGGTGTCTCCTAAAGAAGTGTAGCTCTGGGGTGAGGGAGGTGGACAAATAGAAAGTAAAAAAAAAAAAGAAGAATCTTCACATCTGGATGCAAGCTGCCAGAGCATGCATCCTGGTTTTAAATTTGTAATTGTTTGCTGCATCTATGACAGCATATGCATCTATGCATATATTGACTCAAGTTAGTTTACCCACACCAGTGCGGCACACAAGTGTCTTCATGCATACGCGTAGCTCGGGCACCATGCCTGGCACACCCCTGTCCCAGGCATGTTGTGGTGCCTCACAGCCAGCAGATGGATCCAGTGCACCTGTAAGTGAATGCCATGGGGGTGCGCAGATCACCACTGCACGGCATTCAGTGGTAGGAATGCCTATGGGCTGCCCTTATGCATCAAGTAGGTATTCATGCATAGGGCCCAGTGTGCATGTGATCATCATGATAAATTTCATCATTTCCATGGCAACTAGGTCATTTGCCTGCTGACATGCTGAATTTTGTTTTTAAAGCTCAATGGCAAATACCATGTTTGATAGTAAAGCAATAAACCACAACAGTGTGTGGGTCATGTTGGGATTTACCCATGGCTGGTGTGGTTTGGCAGTCAGCCGTGGGTAGATCCCAGCATATTCCACACCCTGGAGTGGTTTATTATGATGTTACAATGTCTTCTAAATATGACATTAAACAACATTTAAAACATTTACATTTCTTTATCTTAAGTACTTTTTTTGTTGATTTTATTGTCCTATCCTTCCGCTCTTCATTAAATAGTCCTGTGTTGCTAGGTAAGCTAAGTCAGAAGAGGTCCTACACATACACCACACACACACACACAAACACACGCATGCACACTTACTTGCTCGGATGTTTAAATTCCTTTGTTTGTTTGTTTTTGTAGTAAGAGCACAGTAGGAGTTTTCCCATAGTTAAACAGCAACATGTTCATGCCTGATTAAAAAAAAACTGACTGCACACAACACTCACTGTGCCATGACTTGTCTACAAGACACATGCATTGAAGTGCGTATTTGTTACTGTTTTCTTAGTAAAAGACTTGGGCCTGGATATTCAGACTGTGCCTGGCAATGGCACAAGTGTGGACGCAGCACAACTGGGATGCGTGGGGTCTCGGACCAGGTGATATTCAATGATGATGCACCTTGGTGCAGCACCGTTGAATATGGCATGCGCAGTGCATTGTGCAGTATGTACTGTGCATGGCGCAGTGGCACTGTGCTGGTGTACGCCACAGATAGGGAGCACGGGGATGCGCCAGTGCAAATGCAGTTGCGCTGGGTGCAACACCTGCAATATTCAGCAGAAGGCATGCAAATGAGGCCATAATATATGCAAGGTGCAAATGGAGTAATTTGCATGTCATTATTGCCCCATTTGCATGCCTTGCACAGGGCAGCCTGGCATATTGCACCTGGCACCCTGCACAGACTAACATGAGCAGAGGGCATCCCAGGGCATCCCCCTCCCCACAGCCATGATCGTTGTTGACTGCTGTAAGTAAATCACTGGCAGTCTAGTGGTACCCCCACCTTCCATTTCCCTGCTCGCCAGTATAGGTAACCAATATCAGTCTCTGGTGATCTAGTGGAACCCTCCTCCCTCCTGATGCCACAATTGCCGGTTAAATGCCCTAAAATATCCCTGGTGAACTAATAGTACCCCCTGCCCAGTGCCACGATCATGGTAAATCAGTGTTGGAATAATCCCTGGTGATCCAGTGGCACCCCTTCCCTCCTGTGTCCCCAGTTGTCGGTATTCATAGGAAATAGTATGCCCTGGCAGTCTAGTGGACCCCCCTGCCCATTGCCGCAATCAATATGACATCAATATCTGCTCCAGAAGTTCATGGGGAAAAAAATCTGTTTACTTTCCCACCTGATATATGTTAGAGTTTGTCATATAAAGCTGTCATCATGTGCCTATGTATGTAATTTGAAGGAATTGTCTCGAACAGAGCAGTAAAGTGTAAGTTGGCAAACAATACGTAAATGCTGAATGTTTTTTGAATTTGCCATTTACTCTATACAAAGTGCTCAGCCCTATACAGCTGTCATCCAGTTTGAGATCAATATATAGCACTTGCAGATACATTGCAAGGCTTGACAAAGTGCATTATCTTTTTACATGATCACTGATTCAGTGTTTTTCTTACCCCCCCCCACACACACACTTGGTTGACAAACCTTGAGCACAAATGCTGTTAGATAACTGTTACTGCCACTGCTTGAATTCCAAAAGTCAAAGGCTGTCATACACTGTAAAGTCTTATTTTGAGTGTTAAATAAAAGTTCCTTCTCCCCAAAAATGGAAGGCACTTTTGAAATCGCTAGTTCATCAATCCCAAACTTTTTTTTTTATTTCTCTTTATACTCCTCCTGCTGACTGGCCCCCATCCACCAATCCCCCAACCTCATCACCCCGGTGTCCTCTGGGACTTACCTTGTCCAGGACATGCCCAGATAGCTGGATGCAGAGCCTGCGGAAGACCAGTGTCATCCTACCGGTTGGCAGTGTTTTTCTCTTTTCTCCATTAGCATGGAGGAAGGGACGTGCAATGGTGCCGATGGCAGTGCCACTCATGCTCCTGTGTGCAGCACACCGTGTGTCTGCCTGCCTCTGGTCCTCCATTGTAGGGTCAGTGTGCCAACCCTCAGCCACTGCTAGGATCCAGGCTAACACTGGCCACTGCTCCCCTCCCTGCCTGGAGGAGGACAGCAGTCCTTCGGGATGCTCAATCTTCCACCCCAGTTGACTTTTCAACTTCTGAGGTTTCTCCCGACCTCAGGTCATTGGCGCCATGAGTGGTAGTGCTTCTGCTGCTGCACCAGTGGGGCAGGAAAATCCCCAACATTTTTAAAATTCATATAAAAAAAAGCCACCAATTTCTTCATATTGAGTGATCCTCATGTTATAGCTTCCTTAATCTCTTTTAGAGAAGATATAGTGGTGACTGTAGACACAGTCCTCTATTTCATTTTCATCATTTAAGTTATCTTGTCATCTTTTTTTTTTCTACAGTGATCAGCTAATCTGTTACCAAGGCATTAAAACTCAAATATGTGCAGTGACACCACCCTAACTTCAATTATATTTGCATTTTAGCAAATGGATATGGGGAGCGAGCTGGGTAATGGATCATCTGATTACTGCTGTACAAGAAATAGGACTACACGATAATTGAATGACAAAAATAAAACAGAGGATTGTGTCTATAGTCGCTACTAAATACCTTTTCTAAATGAGACTAAGGCAGTTTTAACATGAGGATCACTCGATATTGAGAAGTCAGTGACTTTTTTGTTATATAACTAAAATAAAATTGGTATTGATGAGCTAGTGATTTTAAAAGTGCCTTCCATTTGTTGAGGAGAAGAAGCTTACATTCATTCAACACACAGAATAAGACTTTACAGTGTATGACAGCCTCTTACTTTTAAAATCCAAGCAGTGGCAGTGACAGTGACAGCCATCTATCTATGAAAGAACTCCTAAAACTGAAGGTGGACAAAGCAATGGGGCCTGACAGGATTCACCCCAGAATTCTAAAAGATCTAAGGGCAGAACTAATGACACCACTGACTAGCCTTTCTAACAAATCATAGGAAGAAGGACTGGAGGAGGGTGGATGTGATTCCCCTTCACAAAAGTGGGAGCAAAGCAGAGGAAGGACACTACAGACCTGTTAGCTTGACCTCAGTGGTAGGGAAAATGATAGGACATGAGAGAAACTTTCAGGTACCTGAAGGGAATCAACAAAGTCCAAGAGGGTAGCATCTTTCAGAAAAAGAGATGTGCAAGAACAAGAGGACACAATTTGAAGCTAGAGGAGGGACGGCTCAGGGGCAATGTGAGGAAATATTTTTTCACAGAGAGGGTGGAGAACACATAAAATGGTCTGCCTGAGGAGGTCATGGGGTCAAAACAGTAGGGGAATTCAAGAATGCATTGGACAGACAAGGCATTTCTGGTGGGGGGGGTAGGAAGAAGTAGGCTGTTGGTTAACTAGGATCTGCAGCTTATCCAATAGGTAAGGAAATAAGCAGACTAGGTGGGCCAAGCAGTCCTTATCTGCCATCAAAGTCTATATTTCTGTCAGCACTCATGCTCAAGCTTTGTCAAGCAAGTGTGTGTGTGTGTGTGGGGGGCAAGAAAAACACAGACTCAGCAATCATGTAAAAATCAAAACAATAGTGTGGCGAGGTGGCAGGGAGTAACCATCCGCACTGTACTGGATGGAGAGGACATGGAGAGATCTGCTTCAAGTTCATTCTGATGGAAGGACACAGCTGTGCTATATTTGCAGTGACATGCCACCAATCCCCCCACTCACAGACATGTGCTACCAAATCCTGCTTCTCAATGTAATTGTAATACATCAGTATTGTTCTCCCTATGTGGCTGTAAAAAGGAGATGTATATATTATTTGAGATATTCATGAAATAATACTGGTAATATACTGCATATTTTGTTATATTTAGGGGTAGATCTGATGAAGTGACCAGTGGTCATGAGACATACTATAGGTCAACTGTAGGAGTGCACTGGAATTCACAATCTTATGTCTCCAGTCCCCAAATATATAGCTGTGCTTATCTGAACAGATTGCTGTGACACGAATACATTTCTTATATCTATTTCCTGTGAATGGCCATGTTATTCCATTGGTAGTGGCCTGTTCCTTTTGTCTGGAATAGCTCCCTCCTGGATTCTGTTTGTTTTTAAAGGAATAGAGGGCTATCCTATCCTTTGGAATCTTACATTAGAATAACCACTTATCTCTACACAGCGATAAGACCTTCAACACTAATTTGTAGTTTCACCACTCAAGGTATATGAATCTTATTAGTGGTGAAAAAAATGTGTTATTCCACTGCAACCCATTATTATATTCCTTAAACATTACAAAAATGTAAAGAATGGTTTATGTTTCCTCTAACCTTTTGAGAGTCGATGAATGTGTTGGTAGATCAGTATTTATAGAAACGGTGATAAAACAGAAATGAGCTGCAGATACTATCTGAATAATTTCATTTGAATAGCATCTGTATTGCTCAAACATTAAACAAAAGATGATCAACATTTATAAAGTGCTTAATGGATGCATTGTTACGAATACTCCCTGAAGGTAATTGTGAAAGTGTTTAACTTTTCAGTGAAGCTGCCCCACAGGCTTAATTAAAATAGATACATGTGTATCTGTGTTGTAAGAAAATAATGCCGTCATTACATCTGCAGTATGTGTACATGTGTTACAGGTTAAACTTGTTTTGGATATACTTAAACAATGTTGCTGACAATATATCTGAAAAATAATTCTCTTTCAATGTCCATTTTTAGGGTCTTTGTGACAGGTCTAATAAAGAAAGGATTGCTGTGCTGTATGAAATGCCCACATGCCAAATCTGGGCATCAGGGGCTGACATTTTTTGCCAGTGACAGTATTTTATCTGTTTACTGAATTATTTATTTTAACATTTTTCTAACCAGGATAGTCAATTGATGGATGTGAAACAGACAGTAAACGACACGTGGGCTCCACCATAAAATGTTTCCCTTTTATTTGCGCTATAGTTCTTAAACTTGCTATTTATATAAAATCAAGCTTTCCAGCACACTTGGATCATTAGAAAACAGGTACACAATGGAAGTAGTTTTCTGTCCTCTTTAATTGAACTTTCACAAAGTTTAAACTTTAGCACAATCTTCTAATTTGTTTATAAACAGCTGATTCTCTATTTGTGTTACTCTTTATTGACCTTAACTTGGACCCTCATAGTTTACTACTAGAGGTGTGTGGGTAGCAAGTAAGTAATAAGCCACAACAGAGTGTGTATTATAGGATTTAAATGCACACCCCAAGGGTGTAGTAAGGCACAAGGCCGAAGGCTGTGTTCTTATGCCACTGGGAAGTGCATTAAAATCCTATGATGCACACACTGGAGGGGGCTTATTACACTTATAAAATGGCTGTAAGTAGTTTTTTTGGGGAGGAAAATGAGAGGTCCACAAGACCACCAGGTAATACATTTCTACACTATAGGCATAGGTGCAGGTTGGGGGGGCACTAGCCACCAGATAATACATTTCTACACCATAGGCATGGGTGGGACGGGGAACCACTAACCAGCAGGGAATATCTATTGTTTATGTATGGGATAGTGATCGGTGAGGGGGGGACAATTAGACTACCAGGGAATAACTATTTATACTGGTATGGCAGTCAGCAAGGGGGATCACTACATCACCAGGGAAAGGCTATTTTTTTTATACCAGACAGTGATTGGCATGGGGGGGAGGATCACTAGATACCAGGGAAAAGTTATAATTTATACTAGGACAGTGATTGTTGAGAGGGGACCACTAGACAGCAAAAGCTATCTTTTATAGCGGGACGGTGATCAGTGAGGGGGGACCGCTAGACACCAGGAAAAAACTGTCTTTTTTTATCTGACCAGTGATCAGCGAGGGGAGGCCACTAGCACCAGGGATAGCTCTCAGGGAATGGGCAATCGGGGGCAGCACTATGCAGTCTAGCCTAGCTCCCCATGCAAATGAGCCCATAATGGGCATGTAAATGGCCCCTGAGCACCACGCATGCCCAGTGGGTCCATTTGCATAGAACCATCTGAATATAGGAGTTTTAGCATGGGTGCAGGCCATTGTGCCATCCTGTTGGAGGGGGCCATGTCTGTCCGACACTAGGGGGGCTTAGCACTGTGTCTCAATGGCCCTATATTCAGTTGAATAGTGCATCGGCACTAGTACACTAAATATAGCAGTTTTGGACACAGGGGCAACTGCAAGGTACAGTGCAAAATTTTGCCCTGTGCTTTGCCCAGATTTGAATATCAGGCCCCTGGATGCATTTACAACATTTCCTGCAGTTCACAGCAATTTTAGCCACAGCTGCAGGACTCACATCTGTTTGCCTGATATAAGTACAGAATTCTGACTAGAAAGTTAGACCATCTTTTTTTGGCATAACTTCCCAGGTGGATTTCAGTACCTGTATCCACAAAACAGATGCAGGGGTTTAAAAGTGCTGCTGGTAGTATTTTAAACAACTTAAGGAACTAAGAGAGATTTTGTAGAGGTTTATTTAGCGAATAAATTTTGTTTGCTAATTAGTTGGACTTATCCAAAATAAAGAACTAGGCAAACTTTATTTATTTGAAAATTGATGACCGGGAGAGGTACACTGAGTCAATGATCATTTTCAGGTGTGACCTGGGGGAAGTGGACATAAGATAAAGAGAATACATTACGCAGTCACATTTCACAGTTCCCATAAAGTGCAATTAGAATAACATGATGAAAACAGATACAAGTGCAGGCAAAGCAGCAGTACAAAAGTGATCAATTAACTGACCAGCTAAACGCAGATGGCAATCAAAGAGGATAGATTTGTAGTACCCTAACTGAACTGCAGTGACATGCACAACTGTGCTGAATGAATAATTGTATTTCTTTTTTTTGTGGAGGACAGGGTTGGCTGACTCCCACCAACACTGTTTCTGGTAGCTGATGTTTTGTCCTGTGTTTGTGTACAGTACTGTGTACTGTGTACTCTTGTGTACTCAGCTTGTTTGTGGCTTCCTACCAAATAACAATAGAATACAAGCATTTGTCAATTGCATAATACTGATAGATTGAGGTGGAAGAAAGGCCATGCCTGGGTGATTAGGCACGAGGTCAGCAGGCCAAGGTGACTAATCACCCCAGAAGTGATGTTATCCCAGCACAACACACACCCTGGAGTGCATTATTACTATTATACAATGGCTCGTTTGTTTTCAAAATAATAAAATAGAAAAAAATAAATTTTCTGTGTTTTTTTTGTATTTTTTCATGTGTGGAGGTATATGTTTTTAGAAAAAAAGTCCACAGTTTGACCACTAGATGGTGCTAGCTGTATGCTCTGCATTGTATTTGCCTCCCAAGTTACCCTCGCTACAGTGCTGTTTTTGTTAGGAGACATAGGTATGATGGGGTCACAGAGTATTGGTTAAAATATGCTTTCTGTTGTTTTTTTTTCTGGTTGTATATTATGTTTTTAATTTTAAATGGAGAGGCAGATGGCAAGGCGGTTGCTAGGGGTTGTGCTGACTGAGCCACTGAGGTTAGGTGAGAAGCCGAGTCGTAGCAGCTGCCACACGGCTGTTGTGAAGAAAAAAGTCAAAGTAAAGGTATGGCTTTCTTTTAGGTCTATTGGCTTTCTTTCAAAAGTCTTTTTTATTTTTGTTTGGGAGTACAAGTGTGCTCGCATGAAGGAGCAGAAATCCCGTATGCTGGGGCGATAAGTTGTCCGTACTTCTGGGAGTTACGGGACTTAGAAGGCGTGGTTTTGTTTTGTGATGGAGGTATTTCATTTTTTAGAGATAGCAAGGAGAGCAGAAGACAAAGATGAGTATGAAATTGTTGGTGGTGCTGGGAGCGAAGCAAGTAAGGTCTGGTGCTCAGCGGGAGTCGGACAGTCAAGTAATCACGGCCGTAGAGTGATTTGTTTCGTTTTCATTTTTTACATTTTATGTGGTTGTTTCTGTGCTGGGACTAGAGCCGTGATGTTGTACTGGGATAACATCATGGGTCCAGTCCCAGACAGGCCAATCAAATTGCAGGATTATTTCATGCCATTGTATAATGCCGAATGTTTGCCTGCTGGCATTGGCAGTGGTAGTGTAGAAGTTACAGAGCTGCATAATAGGAATGGCAGTGAAGTATTGAACTGAAGCCAACTCCACCATCACCCTGCAGAGAGTGACAGGCATTTGGGTGTGCCTTTGGGTCATCAGGCATAATGGCCATGCCATTTCACCACACCCCACCCTGCAGACACAGACAAGCGTCACGGTGTGCCTTGGGGTCTTTGGCCCTTATGCACACCCCATTCCATCAGGAAATATGGTGAGATGGGTGCTGTATAGGAGAATGGGGTGAACTTTGGGGCTAAAGAGTCCAAGGCATACCTCGATGCCTCTCACTGGCTACAAGGTGTGGAATGGTATGAGCATTGCAGGCAAGAATCCCAAGTCACATCCCTGATGCCTGTCATTCTCTACGGGGTTGGGCATTATGGTTGGAAACCGTAATACCTCAGACATTCATTGGTATTTTCACTCAAAATTTTCAACATGTTTTTTTTTGTGACCCCACCTCATGAACAGTGGCAATATCAGTTTGTTAGCCGAAAGCTGCTTATGCACAGCGACTACTGCATTTAGCACCACAGGTGCAAACACATTCCGAACAGGATGTAAAAAATGACAGCTGTACTGTTCATGGGGAAGTGTAAAAAATGGCAATGTTGCAAATCTGTAGTAAAAATATTAAAAAAACTGGTGAAGACACGAGCGTGCATAGAAACTGTGCAATGCACGCCAGTAATGTAATTAGTTTGGGGATTTTTTGCAGCAGATTGTCAACAGAGGCATTTTGGGACCTCCAATCATGAACAGTGTCACTGTGATTTTCTTTATCTGTCCCGAACAATGATTTCCCACAGTGACCATGCATCTCTGCACTGAAAGTGTGAAAACACATTTCGGCCATGTTGTGAAAAAATGACAGCTGTACTGTTCATAAGGAAGTGTATAAAAATGCCACTGGTGAAAATCTGGACTGAAAATATTACAAAGTCATGAACTTATGGGCGTGCTTGGAAACTGCGCAATGCTCACTCGTAACACAGTCATTTTATGGACTTTTGTCACAAATTTTCAACATAGTCATTTTAAGACCTCTGCTCATGAACAGTGTAACTTGTGATTTTCTTAATCTGTCCTAAAGATTGTCAAGACACCGACTGCACCATTGTGTGCTACATGAAGAAACACTTTTGGGTGACGGAAAAATGGAAGCTGTACTGTTCATATGGAAGTGTTATAAAATGGCAATGTTGAAAATCTGGAGTGAAAATATTGTAAATTCGCAAACTTATGAGCGCAGGAACAGCGCATAATGCATGCTCGTAAAACAGTAATTTTTAGGAATTTTTTCACCAAATTTTCAGCATAGCCATTTTAAGATGTCTGCTCATGAACAGTGTCACTGTGATTTTCTTAATGTGTCCCATACATTGATTTTGCACACCAACTGCACCATTGTGCGCTACATGGGCGGAAACACATTTTGGGCAAGATGTGAAAAATGACAGCTGTACTGCTCATAAGGAGGTGTAATAAAATGGCAATGTTGAAAATCTGGAGTGAAAATATTGAAAATTCATGAACTTACGAGCTTGCATAGGAACCGCGCAATGCACACTCGTAAAACAGTCATTTTTAGGGATTCTTTCACCAAATTTTCAACATAGCCATTTTAAGACATCTGCTCATGAACAGTGTTACTGTGATTTTCACGTGTCCCACATTGATTTCAAGACACCCCATCATGCCCATTGTGCGCTACATGGGGGAAACACATTTTGGGCAAGATGTGAAAATGACAGCTGTACTGCTCATAAAGAGGTGTGGTAAAATGGCAATGTTAAAAATCTGGAGTGAAAATATTGAAAATTCGTGAACTTACGAGCATGTGTAGGAGCTGCGCAATGCCCACTCATAAAACAGTCATTTTTTTGGAATTTTTCCACCAAATTTTCAAAATAGGCTTCTTGAGAGCCCACCTTATGAACGCTGGCAGTGTCATTTTATTATCGGGCCCGAAAGATGATTTCACACAGTGACTGCGAAATCACCCTTCGGGCCCGAATAATGCCATGATAGTGACATCATTCAAGAGAAGGGGTCCCAGAAACCCCAGGTTGAAAATTTGGTGCAAAAATTCCAAAAAATGCCTGAGATATGCAACAAAGTTGAAAAACCCCTATCTATCCCATTATACAGCTTACCGACATTTCCTCAGTTCATGGTCGGCTTTGACGAGTGCAGACGTGTTCCCGGTCCACCGAAGATCGTCGCGCCGAGGTCCGGAGGTAAGTATGGGGTGAGAGGGGGGTGTGGGAAGGCAGGGTGCGCAGTGGGTGGGTGCGGGTTGTGGGGGTGGGGCAGGGAGAAGCACCGAGGGACAATTTTTAATTTTCAGGTTTTATTAATCAAAATGATGACGCGGGACATTTGCCACGCTGGGGTGGGCTCCCAGCATGGCACAAGAAGGGCTGGTTGGGGGGACATGGAGCAGAAGGGGGATTGGGCATCCTCTTCGGCCATAGCATCAGTTGCCACGCTGGGGGCACCCAGTGTGGGCATGTGGAAGGCTTTGGGGGGGAGCGCAGCACCCCCGTCGGCTATACAGTGTGTGGGGGGGCAGCACGCAGTATGCGTGCGTGTGTTTGTGTGTGTGTAGGGGGAGATGCGCATGAGTAGGCTATATCTGATCGCTGCTCACTGAAGCGTAGCTCCCCCTTTCAACTGTACGCCACTGCATTTTGGAGCTGTCGTAGACAGCTCTAGCATGCATTGGAGGACTGAGGCCATGCCTGCCAACACACTGACTGAAAACCTCTGAAAACTCGGATGATGGCACTATGTTTCTTGCATATGCGTGCAAGCAAACATAAAAATTAAGTTTTTAGTTAGGCTTGGCTATTAGTGAGTGTGTCTGGTCTACTCATTGGCATAATTGGAGTGACTATATTTCTTAATAATATAATTGAAATTTAATGTCAGACATCTTCTATGAGGAACTTAGGTTTAGTTTCCTCCAAGTCTACTTGTGCAACTGCCAGTGTATTGCTGTATATTGCTGTTAGCTGGTTGGGTGGGACTAGTCGGCTGACTCCTACTGCTTTTGGGCAACTAGCTACTGTTTGGTTTTGTTTGTCTGCACAGTGTACAATCTAAACATTGTTCTAATTGTGTGGCTTTGTGCCTAAGAGGAAATTTAAAAAATACTTTTTTCTTCAGAGAATTTATTTACTAGTCAGGCTTGAAAGGCCTTGCAGCAATGAGTGACTGTACATAATTAATATCAGACATTTTCCTCTGAGGAGCCTGGGCTTGGATCCCCTGACTGCCACTTGTGCAACTGAGTGCACTACCGTATACAGCTGTTAGCTAATAGGGTGAGACTAGCTGCTAGACTCCCACTGCTTCTGGACAGCTAGCTGTTCTTTGCTTTTATGTGTGTGCACAGTGTGCACTCAAAAAAGAGTATTCTAAGTTTGCGGCCTTATGCCAAAGAAGAAATTTAAAAGATAAATTGTTCTAGTCAAGCTTGACTATTAGTAAGTGAGACTTTTAAGCTCACTGGCTGCAGTGAGTGACTATATTTCATAATAACATAAATTTAATAAAATCTTCTATTGAGGAATACAGCAATGGCAGGCAGAACAGGTAACAGAAAATGTAGTTGGTCTAGCCCCAGCAAAGTTGCAGTAGGTGAAGAGCTGCAAGCAGCAGGTGAGGGAGCAGAATGATGCTCAGGGTACACTCACTGCACAAAATTATTTTACATGAACATTTTCTAACCCAGATATAACTCATTATCATGCGTGTTCCCTGTGTGTGTGTGCAGTGTGCACTCAAGACATTTTTCTAAGTTTATTGCTACATGTCTAAGAAGAAATTGAAAAAATAATGTTTTTCTTTAGAGAATGTATTTACTAGTCAGACTTGATTAGTGAGTGAGATTTGTCAGCTCACAGACACTGCCACAATGAGTGACTATATTTCATAAAAATATAATTTACATTTAATATCAGCCATTTTCCTGTGAGGAACCCAGGCTCAGGTCCCCCAACAGTCACGTGTGCAACTGTCAAGTGCACCGCCATGTATAGAGTTTAGCTGGTAGGGTGTGACTAGTCAGCTGACTCACATCACTGAGCAGCACATTATGCACATGCGAATTCCAGCATGCACTGCAAAGCACACTGTGACCCCATGGAGATGACCATCAGTAAACAGTCTCTGAATATGGTAAGAGACATTTCAGAAGCACTGCTGAACTGTGGGAAAACAAATACAAGACACAAATCCAGTGAGTAATATTGTGATTTAATTGCATTGTGATTTCACTTATTAGGGATCCAGAAACTGTAAACTGCAGCATTTCAACAAATCCGTTTGTTTTCTTTAACACAGCCAGTGAAGTAGGAGCTGAGTGTATGCTGCAGCTGCATGAAACAAAATAGAAGTTTCTACCCCTGCAAATGATTCTGTAGTACTTGTATTTGGAGTTATATGTCATATGTTTGTATTGTATATAAGGTAAACATAATTGTTTTGAACTTGATTGAAACTGTATGGACAAACAGGACCACGTTGTAAATTGTCTGGACTTTTTCCTTCCTTCTGTGATTTATCTGATGCTAAAATTGAACAGGTGATGGACTTTCAATATTTGGGATTTGTAGTGGACCAACATCTGACATATCAAGATCATATTAGTTATGTTATTAAAAATGTACATTCCAGATTAGGGCAGTTATACAGATTAAGTAACTGTCTAGCAGTTCAATCAAGGAAGTTTTTGGCACAGTCTCTGTTGTTACTGGTTATTGAATATGATCTTCCAATTCATTCTTCTGCTACAATTACTACTCTTCATCGTGTGAAAATACAGTATCACTCAGCCTGTAGATTTGCTAGTTCTGCTTCTCATACTACTCATACTTGTGCCTTGTATGATATTTTAGATTGGTTACCTTTTGAACAGAGAGTAAATAATTTTAGTTTGTTAATATTTAAACTGATTCAAATTTCTCAAATACCTTTTTTATTTATGTCTAATGTATCAATGAGTTCTCATTCTCACTGCACCAGATCGGTAAACAATGGGAAATTGAACCTCCCTGCTGCAAGTCTTCTTTGGGTCAGAGATCTTGGCTCTTTCGGGTCATACAATTGTGAAATGACTTGCCTAATTATATTTTATCTTGTAACTCCCTATACATTTTTAAAATATGTCTGAAGCAGCCTTGTATTATTAGTTCTACTTGTTTTTGTTGTAGTTAATCCATTTATCTGATTTGTATTGTTACTGTCTTTGTGTCTGGGGCACCCATGAAAATGGACATTTGAAGCCTTTGTGTTTTACCCCGTTATCAAATGTTAAATTAATAAAAATTAAAAAAAAATAGTCTTTCTGTGCTAATGGGGAAATTTGTACCAGCTTTTTACCCGTATATAAATGACATTTTCTACTCCTACTCTTTGGAAACTGGAGAAGTGCTGTGGGACTGGAGGACTACAAATGTGGTCCCCTGCAGAAAAGTGTGAGCCTAGAAAAACTGGGCAACTTTAGACCAGTCATTATGTCATTCATGGGGAAACTATTTGAATTACTAATAAAGGAGAGGCTGGTAGAGTTTTTGGAGGCAAATGCTATACAGGACACAGTGAAGCATGGGTTCGCCAGTGAAAGTTTTACCAAATGAAGCTGATCAAGTTCCTTGAGTAGGTGGCAAGGATTCTGGATAAGGGTCAGGAAGTGAAAGTCTTGTATCTGGACTTCAGTAAGGGTTTTGACTGTGTCCCACACAAATAGTTGGTTACAAACTAGGCAACTTATGACTAATGGACACAATAAGTAGATGAATGAGAAACTAACTGAATGGGAGGTCCCAGAGGATGATCCTGATTGGGGAGCATTTAGTGTTGAGGGATTTCACAAGCAGTTCCCCAAGGATCTTTTTGGGATCTGTCCTCTTGAACATATTTTTATGTGACATAGAGGAGGGTGTCTAGGGAAAGATGTTCCTCTCCACATACATTATGATCTGTGGAAGGTTAGACAGTGAATTGGGGCTATGGTTCATGAGGGAAAACCTGGAAGAACTGGAAATGTGGTCAAGGGTGTGGCAGCTGAAATTCAGTAAATCCAAAATGTTTTGTCTCCCATGGTTACCATATTTTTTAAAGTTTCACTGATTAAGAGACACCTTTCTGGGGAGTATGCCACTTTCAGACATCAGAGACTGTATTTTATAGTGATTGTGGTCCTCTACCTTCCAAAATCACATACAGTCTATTGGTCTTTCCAAGTTTTCTCAATATTTATTACATCATTTCCAAACACATTTCATGCGCTCTTTAGTGTAGCCGTTTATTATGTTTCAGGACAACCCAGTCCCTTCATCAGATGGAGTTGCTTTAGTGCTCTATAAAATAAAAAAAATAATATACATATATGTTATATTTCTTTATATAGTGTTCTCGTCCTGAAATTAATATGATTTTTTAAATATACATAATTCGGGGGAACACACTTGCTTTAATTTCTGTACTATTTACTATTTCATTACTTTTCTTGTTATTCCTTCTTAAAGGAGAACTGTCTCGAATCCACAAACCTGTATGTTCTGTAGAAGCTACATACCTAATACTGGTTCACACTCCATTTTTGTTACATCTGTACTGGTCTTTTAGTAGACTCACTGGGTGTTTCTGCTTTACATTCTGCTGGGCAGTACCATTTTAGAACTGTATGATGTATGTTATGTCCTTGTTACAGAACTTACAGTATTTTCACAATGCATTCATGTTCTGCTCTGGAACTCTATGGCCCAAAGGGGACATAAACTATATCATACAATTCTAAAATGGTACTTACTAGAAGAGTGTACATCAGAAACAGTCACTGTGTTTATTAAAAAGTCATTAAAAATGTTACAATACCAGAACTTGATCAGATATATGAAGAAAAGCATCTACTGGGAAAAATAAGTTACAGGTTCCATGCAGTTCTCCTTTAAGTTGTGCTGGGGTCCATTCTGAAATGCAAGGGACTGGTTTTAGATTAATTTTATACCATTTTGCAGTTAGTTTGAATTTCAACTACTGTGGGTATGTTTTACCTTTCTTAGTCCAGTTTTTGCCCTTTTACTCTTTCAAGAGTTATGTTTCCCTTTGTGCTTGTAAAACAAGTAAGGTCCTTAAGGTTTTGTATAACTAATGCATTCTTAAATTCACTGCAATTGTCCGCATTTTTTAATTGTTTAAAAAAGGCCTCACTTCCTTCGATGTCGCTCCTCTTGGGCCATGTCAGAACATTTCCCTGTGCTGTTTTGTGATGCAATACAGCAAGTATGGATGTAAATTAATGTTAAAATGTTTAGAATGTACCTATTGCAACCATAAAAGTAGTACCTAGCAGAATGCGTGCAAAAAACTGGTAGAAATGACATTTGGAATGTACTAGAGATTCACAACACCATGATTCTGAGGTGTGGAGAAAGTTCTGTGAGAATGCTTAGTGATTTTGTAAAGCATGACCCCACTGTTTACAGAATTTCTAGCCTTGGGAAAGTTTTGAAAAAATAAAGCAAACAACTTATGCATGCTTGCAGGGGTGTTGGCAGGCATATGTACTGTACTCAGCAGAGTACAGTAAAACAAAAATCGGGCAGGGGAAACAAAAAGAGGAAATCAAGGATACCGAGTCACATTGTGTGTATGTGTTATGCTGAGCTCTTTTGCATTTGTTGTTTGCTATGCGGCACTGATGCCACCAGACAAATACAAAGAACAACTTACCAGGCTGGCAGAAAAACAAAAGAAGGAGGATTACAGGAAGAAACTGATTACTTGAACTCAGACATGGCAAACAAGGGGTGGGGGTGGATGGGCAGTCATAGTGTTAGTGTGGTGTGGCAACGCATATTTTGTTTTATGTTTACATAATGGGGAAGGGGGTCAGCAGTGCATCAGTTTTGAGTACATGTTTAAAATTCCTGGCTACACCCCTGTGCGCTTGATCCTAGAAAGGACAAGTGGAGGGGAGACTGCCAATTTTGTTCAGTTTACACTGAACACCGGTGGTTTCTATAGTGACTGGGCCACCCAGGGTGACATCACAGAGTGACAAAATCATGCTTCCTAGCATGTTCACCTTGTGGTCCAGGACCTTCGACACCTTCAAGAAGTTCTGGAGACCCCATTTTTGCAAAGTCATAGACAGGGTGGAGGTTGTCCAGAGGAGGGCAACCAAAATAATGAAGGGTCTGCATCAGAAGACATATGAAGAAAGATTAAACGAACTAAAGATGTATAGCCTAGAGGAAAGGAGGGAGAGGGGAGACATGATAGAAACTTTCAAATACCTCAAGGGAATCAACAAAGTCCAAGAGGGTAGCATCTTTCATAAAAAGAGATATGCAGAAACAAGGGGGCACAATTTGAAGATAGAGGGCAGACAGCTCAGAGGTAATGTGAGGAAGTATTTCTTAACAGAGAGGGTTGTGGATACATGGAACAGCCTTCCTGAGGAGGTTGTAGAGTCAAAAACAGTGGGGGAATTCAAGAATGCATAGGACAGACATAAGGCAATTCTAGTGGGGTGTTGGAGGAAGTAGGCTGTTGGTTAACTAGGATCTGCAGCTTATCCGTTAGGTAGGGAAATGGGCTGACTAGGTGGGCCAAGCGGTCCTTATCTGCCGTCAAATTCTGTGTTTCTATGTTTCTATGAACGTAATATGGAGAGACTCCAAAACGATATGTTTATTGTAATATATATTTTATTTAAACATATCAGAATTACAACCTTTTGAGTCAGAGACTCCTTTAGAAAGGCTCCATGTCAGCTGAAACAGTTAGAATCATAGACGATCCAAAGCAAACAACAAGGCATACAATGTTACAGGACAGAGTCATTGAGGCAAAACAGCATCTTACATAGACAACCAGAAGTCATGACATTAACAATCATAGACCATCAAGAGAACAACAGGGCAGACAATGTTACAGGTCTGAGTCATTGAGGTCAGACAGTATATTGCATAGACTACAAGGGGTCATAAGGAGAAACAAGATAATTCTTCAGACTAGGAGGATAGTAGACATTCATACAAATTAATAGGGAGGAGTAATCACATTAGAATACTTGACCAGATGGTCAGTGATGGGTGGACCTGGGGGGGAATGGTGGCAGGGGTACCAGTCATATGTCTTCTGTTAGCACCCTTTGCAAACTGTGTGAGAGGCTTTTCGGCACCATGCAATTCTGCTTAAAGTTGGACCAGCATAACATTCTGTGGTGATTTGCATATGCAGCCCATGATGCTTTGCATTGTGGGGGCATGTGTGATTTTGTATTTTCTTGAAACTTGGCTTCCCAGCCAAATGCCCTTTGGGGTAACCCTTGCCTCAGTGTTTTGCGCACAGAGGTTCTTTGTCTTTTAAATAGTTTTTTATTTTAATGGGTTTACCACAACATATCCAAGACACACTGTCTTAAGGGTAGCTGGTCCATTCCACTGGGGTGTCAAACAGACGAGGTATACTGATGAGTCCTGGTAGGACAAAACACGTGTCTATGTCTTCTGTTAGCACCCTAACTCAGCATAACATTCTGTGGTGATATGCATATGCAGCCCATGATGCTTTGCATTGTGGGGGCATGTGTGATTTTGTATTTTCTATCTAACATAAAGGTAGGTAGCTGTAGTTGTAGGGGGGCTGTGTTGATACAGTAGGTGAGTGGGTGTGTGAAGCTGGACTGGTGTCAGGAGTACTAATCCTTTGCCAAAATGATTGGTATTTATAGTTGGGGAGTGGGATAACAGAAAAGGGGTGGGTGGAGGGAGGGGTAACAGAGCAGGACTGGTGCCAGGGGTACAAGTCCTTTGTCATAGGGATTGGGAAATTGTAGCTGAGGTGGTGGAGGGATATAAGGGGCCTGACTGAGAGAGAGGAAAAGGGTGTGGTTAATGGCAGTCACAGGCCCCTACCTGATGGATGAGTTCTCTGAGAAGGGATTTGAAGTGGCCAAGTTTGGTTTCAGAGAGTACAGCTTTGGGTAATGTGTTCATCCAAAGAGGAGCCCTGTAATGAAAGGTTCTTTGGCCCAGTGCTGACTTGCAGTGAGGGACCTGGAAGGGGGATTTCTCGGAGCTACGGGTGCCCTTGATCACCTGAGCAGGTCTTAGTAGGGGTGAAGACCAGAGAGGGCAAGGCCATTAGATATTTTTTTGGCAAAGAGGCAGGTTTGATTTCTTAGTTGCCCATCAAAGTTGAGCCAAATTGTAAGAGTATAAAGAGAGCAGGTGTGGATCACCAGTCACAGTAGCCAGACAACAGGCCTTATTAAGTAATATCCTGATTCTGTTTTGGGCTGTATTGTTGGATGCCCCATAGATCAGTATCCCATAGTCAATCAAAGACAGGATACAAGATGAGATTGCAAGTTGCAGGGCATCAGAAGGGAGACAGTGCTTATAGCAGTGCAGAAGGCTAATGCGTGTATTAACAGCCAAGCTAAGGAGGTAAACATGTTTGTGATAATTAAGCACTAAGTCTAGAGTGACCCTGATGTATTTGAAGGAGTTAACCTGCTCCAGCGGGACGTGTTGGGAATGATATATTTGTAAGGGGTGGCCACTGTGTTTATTCTGGGTATGAGCAAATAACATTTTTTTTTTTATAGTTTAGTACAAGTCTGTGGTTGGCAAACCAGGACTCGGCCTCTGTGAAGGATTGTTGGAGGGTCTGCTGGAAAATGATAGGGTCAGAGTGGGTGTTGAATAGGACTGCATCATCCATGTAGAGCAGCAAATTTCCAGAGCAGGCCTTGGGGAGGGAGTTGAGAAATATACCAAAGAGCAGGGGGCCCAGGATCAATCCCTGGGGGACCACTGAGGTGACCGGGAGGGTGGAAGATAGGGAGTGGGTTATCTTTGCTTGCTGTGATCTGCCAGTTAGGTAGTCAAAGAACCAGCATACTGCATCTTGAGAGAGACCCAGTTGGTTGAGGGATAATAGTAATAGAGAGTGATGGACAGTGTCAAAAGCTTTTGACAGGTCAACAAATACTGACCCAGCGAGGTGTCCAGTGTCAAGTGGCGTATGAATAGCACTGGTAAATTCTAGCAGGGTAGTGGTGAAACTGTGGCTTTTGTGAAAGCCATATTGTTCATGGCAGAGTAGGTTGTATTTGGTTAGGTGGTCAGAGAGTTGGGTGGCGATTATTTTTTCTAGGGCTTTGGAGAGAGGGGGAAGTATTGAGATGGGGCGGTAATTCTCTGGAGAGCTACGGTCCCCACTCTTGAGGATGGGGGTGTTTTCTATTTTGTTGGGAACTGTCCTAGACAGAGGGAGCAGTTTAGTATAGTTGTAAAGGGGTGGAGCACTTCCTGGAGAGTTAACTGCAATAATTTTAGGTCCAGGGAGTCACTGCTGAATCGGGACTTACTTAGGGCTTTTAGAGGTAGGGTCTAGCCTCTTGTTGGGTGATAGTTCTGAAGTGAAAGGGAGGTGCTTGGATGTGGGCAGAGGGAGGTAGGGGAGTGGGCGCAAAGAAGTTGGGGGCTCCCAAGCTGCTAAGATCAGAGAAGGAGGAGTTGAGTGTGTCAGCGATGAGCTTAGGGTTGGTGGTGATGTAGCCATTTATGCTGATTTGTGAGGAAGGGGCAGCTACAGATTTTTCATTAAGGTCTTTCAAGTTGTCCCAGAACTTGCGTCCTGAACCCCAGGTGGAGGTAAGGGTTGCCCAGTAGTATTCAGCCTTGGTCTTATGGATGTTCCAGGTATATTTGTTCGTGGCTGCCTGGTACCGCTGTCTGTCAGCTGGTTTGCCTGACTCCAGAGCAGTGGGCCAGAGGATATCTCTGTCCAGCATTTGGTCCAGAAGGGATTGAGAGATCCAGGGAGTGTCCGGACTTTTGATGACACATTTGGTGAATGGTGCAAAGAGGTCACAGGCTGTGTTAAAGGAATAGATAAAAAATTCCAAGGCTGAGTCTATATCTCAGGCATCAGCAATTGGAGACCAATCCCTGTTGGCTAGGTGGTGTCTTAGGTGCCTTAGTTTACCAGGTTTGAGGTGGCGCTGGAGTACTATTTTAGGAGCGGGTTTTTTTACCTTGCAGGTCCAGTGACATAGTACAATCGAGTGATTGCTCAGGGTGTTGGGTAGTACATTAACTTTAGTGAATTTATTGGGAAGGTTGGTAAGTACTAGATCAAGTAGGGTGTAGGTGCCAGTTTTGGGATTACAGCGGGTGGCAGCAGGAACTATCTGCGTGAGATTGATAGCCGCAGTGGCATCTTTTAGAGGGGCAACAGCAGCAGAAGACCTATTTATGTTGAAATCACCCAGGGCAATGATGTCTGCCTTGTTCAGTAGGAGGGAGAGGTGGGCAAAGACAGACTGGAATGCTGCTTTTTGGTTCCGGGGTGGAATGTAAACCGACATAATGAATAATGATGCCCTTGCTGAGGTGGTGATGAGTTTCATGGAGAGGGCTTGGGCACCATGCTCCAATACTGGAGGAAGGAGTATGTGACCCTGCAAGGAATCACGGAGATAGACAGCACCACCCCCCCCCCATCTACCATACCTGTCAGAATGATATACCGTATACCCAGTAAGGGATACAGCAGAATCAGGGGTATTTTTGGTAAGCCAGGTTTCAACCATGGCGAGGATGTCAGGTTGCTGCTGGGCTACCCAACCCTGCAGGTTATCACCTTTTTTTAACAGGCTGCATATGTTGGTGGACACAATGCAGAGTTCACTTGCGGTAGTCTGTTTAGGAATGGGAGTGGTTGGGGGGCCTGAGTTAGGATGAACATTCCCAGATAGTAGTAGGGGGAGTAGAAGGGCCCTTAGGGCTGCAGGTTTGAGTATTCTGTGGAGTCCTTTGCCCCAGTGCCCAGGTCGGGAAAGATGGAGGCCAGAGACAGGGATGGGAGGATTACAGAGGAGGAATGGCGGGGAGGAGAAGGGTCCATGGGGAGGAGGGGTTAGGATGGTGAAATGTATGTAGGGACATTGGGGTGGGGGTGAGTGAGGGGGAGGGACAGCTGTGGTGAGGGTAGGGATGAGAGGATCATATTCCACCAGCAGGTGGTGGGGAGTGTTCAGGGCATGATTTTTTAGGTGTGGGGCAGGTGGTGTTACTGCTGGGGGGATTATGCTGAATATCAACGTAAGCATGATAGGAGGGCATATGGCTACAGCTGCCACAGCGGGATCTGGGACCTAAGTTCCAGGAGGGTGCTTGCTCTTGTTAAAGGAACAAGGGATAAAGGCAATAGGTGGGTGGTTAAGAACTGTACAGTCCAGGTGGCTCAGAGGTAGAGACACAGACTGTGGAGTCAAAGGTTCAAGGTTGGTGTGGGGAACCTTGTCTATGTATGCTGGTAAGCGTTAGGTGTACCAGCTAGGCAGTATAAGCAAGGGGGAGAAGAGGAGCGAGGGAGCCATGCTAGATTAGCTGGGGAATGGAGAAGTGGGTCAGTGGGGGAGAGCAACAGTGACTCCTAGTGGCCAGCTGATATAATCTGCAAATGGGAAAATAGGCACTAATAATGTAATAGTTCAGAAGATAGTCACGTGACCCTCAGGGATCAATAAACTGAGAGACAACCTTGGGTGGGAGGGTGGCTCACAATACAGCAGCAAGTTGGGAGTCAATTACCTTTAAGGGCTCCCGAGGACCACGCTACCCCTGCTGTGTGCAGGCTTCTGAGTTGGAGTGTGCCATAACCAATGGCGTCCACAGTGCAGCAAAAGTAAACGTATGTAGCACGGGGAAACATTCTGACACGGCCCAAGAAGAGTGACATTTAATGGGAAGTAAGGCGTTTTTGAAACAATCAACAAATTTGGACAATTGCAGCCAATTTAAGTTAAGGATGGATTACGGACCTTACTTGTTTTGCAGGCACAAAGGGAAACATTACTCTTGAAAGAGTAAAAGTAAAAAACAGGACTAAGAAAGGTAAAACATACCTGCAGTAGTTGAAATTTATACTAACCACAAAAAGGTATAAAATGAATCTAAAACCAGTCTCTTGCATTTCAGAATGGACCCCAGTGCAACTTAAGAAGGAATAACAAGAAAAATAATAAAATAGTAATAGTACAGAAAATATAGCAGGTGTGTTTCCCCTGATTTATGTATACTTAAATTCATACTAATTTAAGGAAGAGAACACAATATAAAGAAATATAACATATACAGTATGTATTATTATTTTATTTTATAGAGCACTAAAGCAACTCAGTAGGCATTACTGGAGGCAGTATAGTGCAGTGGTCTAAGGCTCTGAGCTGCAAATCTAGTGACATACAGCAGACCAGACCTGGGTTTGAATCCCACAGCTCCCACTTGCATACTGTGTGACCCTGAGCAAGTCACTTAACCTCCTTGTGCTCCCAGGTCGCTCCTGTAAAAAAGCTTTCAGCTTAGTGTGCTACACCTGGTTAAAAACTACTAAATAAATAAAACTCAACTTTATCTGATGAAGGGGCAGGGTTGTCCTGAAGCTTAATAAACTGCCACACTAAAGAGTGCTTGAAAATGTATTTGGAAGAGCTGAAATTTAATGCCAAAAAGTGCAAAATAATGAACACAGGAGTCAGAAACATAGGAAGAGAATACAGGATATGGGTGGTGGTGGGGACAACAATGGAAGAACAGGACCTAGGGGTGCTAATAATTGAGAACTAGAAAATGACAGCACAGTGTACAAGGGGCAGGGCTGTGGGCTGAGCAAATGGAATGCTGGATTGCTCAGGGAGGGGGATTAGTAGCAGGAGAGAAGAGGGATACTGTACTGTATTAAGCTCTACTGTGTTCAGTTTTAGAGCCCACACTTAAAGATAAGCTAGAGGGGAGCAAAGGAGGGCAACAAAAATGATACACAGACAGCAAGGAGGTCATCTGGGGAGATTTTAGGAGATCTCAATATGTACAAGTTGGAAGATTAAAGAGGCGGATATGACAAAGACATTTAATTACTGTACCTCCAAGGGATACACAACAACAGGTGTACAGCAGGAGTTTTTCACAATGTGTGGAGACCAGAGGTCATGAGGGCCAGCCTAGAAGCCCTCCCTGCCCAAGAAGCACGTCAACCCAGAACACCACGCCCCCATGGAGACCGGAGGTCATGAGGGCCAGCCTAGAAGCCCTCCCTGCCCAAGAAGCATGCCGACCCAGAACACCACCACCCTCCCCCGTGGAGACCGGAGGTCGTGAGGGCCAGCCTAGAAGCTCTCCCTGCCCAAGAAGCACACCGACTCAGGTAATTTTCAGCTCACCTGCAAGGAATCCTTTGGTGCCATTTTCAAATGGCCACCTGCCCCCAGCCTTGCCGCTCGTCTCCCCAGCCAAAAGCAGCTGCCTTGCACCGCGAGTTCCTGCACAGGCTGAAACGGAGCTAAATGGTGAACTTGGTGACCAGCCCTACTGTTGGGTACAAAGGCGCAAGTTATTGGGATCGCAAACTGAATTGAACTGTTTTCAGCCTGTAGAAATAGTATTTATTTAAATCCAGCCTCTCTGCAAGCTACACAGAGTTCCAAAGCATGGTTTTAGTCCCTTGCCTGCAACTTGTTTGGGACTACCCTGATCTTAACATTTGTATGCTTTTACTACGGGACTTCAGATAAATTAAGTAACCCAGGGAAATATTAGGAGGGTTCCAGGGGGATTGTTTGCTTTTACAATGGGACCCCGTTGAAATTAAGTGACTTGGGGAAATACTGTGAGGGTTCCAGGGGGATTGTTTGCTTTTACAACGGGACTCCGTTGAAATTAAGTGACTCTGGGAAATACTGTGAGGGTTCCGGGGGCTTGTTTTTGCTTTTATTATGGGACTTTGTGTGAAATAAGTGACCTTGTGAATTACTGAGAGAAAATCAGCGAACTTGCTGCACAGTGCTTCTGAGTTTTCGAGCCCAGGCGCTCGTAGTCCCTTGAACACTGCAGTACCTCTAGCTCCATTGTTCGTCTCCCACCACCCAATCCCAGCCTGCCCAGCTACTTAATCGATATTACCCTCCCTTTCTGCCTACTTAAACACAATTCTCTCTCCATTTCTCCGCAGAACACCACCCCCTTCCCCCGTGGAGACCGGAGGTCGTGAGGGCCAGCCTAGAAGCCCTCCCTGCCCAAGAAGCACGCTGACCCAGGTAATTTTCAGCTCACCTGCAAGGAATCCTTTGGCACCATTTTCAAATGGCTGCCTGCCCTCAGCCTTGCCGCTGCCTCCCCAGCCAAAGCAGCTGCCTTGCACCGCTGAGTCCCTGCACAGGCTGAGCCCGCTGAATGCTATGCGTTCGCTTCCCCACCGCCCCCACCACCACCCTTGCTCGGCTCTTGAACTTATACCCTGAGTAGGTCAGGTGACAGGGCGGAATAACCTATCAGCCCACTTTTCCAGCTGCAGGTTATACAGTTCCAACCCTAGAGGCCGCTGTCTCACATCTCGCATCGGATAAACTCACTATGCTTTTCCTCCTGTTCACAACGTTGCTGGCCAGCAGGCTCAATCTCCTTGCACTTCAACCCCCCCATATGGCTCCTCCGCCCCATGACCCCACCTGCTACCCTATTCCTTTATCTATCTCAGACAATTGCTGGCACAGACTCCCCAACGACACACGCCAATGCCCACTTGTCCTAACTTACCTTTTCTCGCATACACACTCGTTCACACCCTCACTGCAAATGGGTAAACACTGTACCACTGCTCTTCCCCAACCTACACCCCAGCCCCCCTCCACCTATGAAAACAAGACGTTGGTACCCCCCCATTGCTACCTGCCTTCTTCCCGGCATCATCTCTAGTCTACCAGTACCCACCCACAACAAAAATAAAACAGTCACCCTATCATTCTCAGCATCGCCTCTTAAGCTCTGCAGGCTCTCCCTACTGCAACACACATTACTCCTACTCCTACTATCTGGAAATATTCACCCCAACCCTGGACCCCCCCCTCCTCAAAAATCTCCCCAAACAAACCGCAGGGAAGACTACTGCTAGCATCGCTTAATATTTGTAGCCTTCCCAAAAAACACACACTACTACAAGGTTGGATTGCCCAACATGCCTCTGACATCCTAGCCCTCTCTGAAACCTGGCTATCCAAAAAAATCCCCAATGATGCAGTCTCCCTAAGTAACTATAACATCTATAGGATGGATAGATCAGGTAAGTGAGGTGGAGGCTGCTCTATATTTGTTAAATCAACATTCTGTGCCACCATCGTTGACACCGCCCCCCCCCGAACATGGGGCTCAGACTCGCTGTCAAAATTAGTCTGGGCTCCAAAACAATCAACATCATCTCAGCCTATATCCCCTGAGAAACCAGAAACTTGCGTTTGAATCCATCCTTCATGCTATCTCACACCTCCCTAATACTAATGAAACCATATTAATGGGTGACTTCAACATCGATTGGTTATCCCCATCCTCCTCCGTCTTCAAAGACGCTGCCCAGGCTATGGACCGCACCCAAATAATTACCTCCCCAACAAGGTGTGACTCAAGAACTGGGACATCCACACTATTAGACCTCATTTTTACCAACAGGCCACGAAATATCATCCAGGCCTCAGTGCTCCCTGACTCTATCAGTGACCACTCCCTGGTTATCTGCTGGTGGTCGGAAAAACTGCCCCCAGCACCTCCAAAAACCACATGGCACTGAAAGCTCAAAAGAGGAGGCATTAATCACCTCAAAGAATACCTTGCCAATAGCAACTGGCTACCATTATATAACGCACAGTCGGTGGATACCGCTCTCACCCACTTTATAGCTACTTTTAACAAAGCCTGTGATATATTTGCTCCCCACACTAGGCAGGTTGTGAAATCCAGGTCTACACCCTGGATCACAACCCTCCCTCCTAAACCTTATGCAACACAGGGACAATCTTTGGCACAGGGCCATAGACTCCCAACGTACCCAGGACAGACAGCTATATAGGGAGGTGCGAATAAATGCACCTGGGCCACACGTCGGACTAAGGCTGATTACTACCAGCACACCCTCTCCTCCTCCTGGGGAGATGGGAAAAAATTCTGGAGCAACATACAAGAAATCAGTGGTAAATCACGTTCCCCCACCCCTACCCAACTCAGTTTGAATGGGGACGTTACCCAAGATCTTACTAAAATCGCAGAAGCCCTCAATGAATCCTTCTCAGACCTCTCACATATCCTCCCGCCTAATTTCTTCCACCCTCCCAACCCTCCCCTACTTCTCTTATGGCGAGTACAGTCCTCCCTCCCCCTTTCTGGCTCCATACCATTCCCTGCACCCTGGCCAAATGCTATCTCTCCAAAGCTATCGCTAACACTCGCTACAGCAATGACTCCCTGGACCTAAAACTCATTAGGCTTACCCTCGATGTCACACTACCCCATCTCACAAATTATTCTAAACCTTTCACTTTGCCTTGGCCAGTTCCCCTCTACCTGGAAAAAAGCCTTAATCATTCATATCTTAAAGAGTGGTGACCCCACCCACCCCAGTAATTATAGGCCAATGTCAATACTCCCTCCTCTCTCCAAAGCCCTGGAAAAAATAGTCTTAGACCAGCTAACAGAGCATCTAATGAAACACAACCTACTTAGTAAGGAACAGCATGGGTTCAGAGCTGGCCACAGCACCATCACGGCTCTCGCTAAACTCACAATGTTCATCCATGAGGCACTTGACCAAGGGTCAATTGCAGGGGCCATCTATGTAGACTTAACTAAGGCTTTCAACACAGTCAGTCACGATCTACTCCTTCAAGTCCTGCCGCAACTAAATGTAGTCCCTGAGGCCTCAGCCTGGTTCAAGGACTACCTCTCAGGACGCTCACAGCAAGTAAGAATAAACTCCACCATCTCCACCCCCAAACCTGCTCACTCTGGGGTTCTGCAGGGGTCAATTTTGGGCCCACTGCTCTTTACTCTCTTTCTTAATTCACTCCCCAAAGCATGCAGCAGTCATCTCTTACTCTATGCTGATGATGCGGTTCTCTACTGGCAACACCCCCAACCGAACACCCTCCAGCTCACCCTCCAGGGATTCTTCAGGGAGCTGGAGAATTGGTTCGCTGATCACTGCCTGATCATTAACTATTCCAAAACCAAGTCCATGACCTTTGCTCATCGCCAAAGCCCTCACAGTCAGATGGCACTTCATATTTCCAACTCGGAAGGTTCCCAACTGGAACACGTCACTCACTTCAAATACCTGGGTGTCACCCTTGATACCTCCCTCTCCTACCACAGACATGTTCGCTTCCTCTCGTCAGCGATCAGCGCTACTTGGTACCCTCTACAGGATCAAAAACAACCTGCCTGACCAAGCCATGCAGATAGCTGTCACCTCCTCCATCCTCTCCCTTATCGATTATGGGATTGTTATTTACGGCACCGCTGATAACACCACTCTAAGCAGCATAATCACTGCGCTTAATAAAGCCTGTCGTCTTGTCTCTGGATGTGACAGACTTACCCACACTTGCGATCTGTACAAGCTGACTGGCTGGCTTAATTTCCATCAAAGACTCAAATACCACACATGCACTCTAGCAAAAAGATCCACCTCCAGCTTGCGCTAACGGTCTACTCCCATCATCAGACCGGCCCCTCTCAGGCGTATTACCAGACTCTCGACTACCGCATCTTTCGTGGTTCCCCCATGTCGAACATCCCTTGGGCAGAGATCCCTCCGCTACTGCACCCCCAAATGGCTTAATACTCTTTCCCCTTCTCTCTCCCAGTCCCACAGCATCCAACTCTTCAAAACAGGCCTTAGAACCCACCTATTGGAAATCACTAAATGTGAATGCTAATTCGGCCTGACCTCTCTCCTCCCCCAACCCCTTGCACTCACACTGGGGCCCCCTAGACCCGACGAATAACCCTCCCTATAAGCTCAGTCTAGTGGTCTCATGTATGTCTCCTAATTGCTCTAACCGGATAAATAAATCTCTCTGCTATCAAGCCAGTAAAGTAATCTATAAATAATTTATGTGTACGTAAAATGGGTTCCTTTTGTCATATACTGTCCACTCACTGTAACCACCGTGGAGCCATTGTATAAAAAATGTTTGAACCAAAATCTGTATATTATTCCTTGTTCCATCTGTCTTCCCTGTTATTGTTCTCCTTCCACCCTCTGTAACCGAAGTGGAGCCTTTGCAAAAGAGTCTGTGACTCAAAGGTTTGTAATTCCGAATATGCAGTAAATAAATAAATAAAATAAATGAACACTGGGGGAGATCTCCATGAAGTTGGAGGGGGAGGCTCCAAAAGTATATCAGAAAGTGCTAAATACTTAATTGAAAGGGTAATGGAAAACTGTAACATGCTTCCAGAGGAAGTTATATGGGAGAAAAAATGTTTTTGAGGGATGGGGGATAGACACGTGGCAATGTGCTTCTGAAACAGTGCAGGAGATGACGGCTTCCTGGAGGTGACAGCATCTAAATTACAAAGAATGTCCACCACATGATCAAGGAACTGTAACTAATACAGGGAGGGCCAAGGAAACTGAGCAACACTGTAAGATGATTACCAGCAAACAGTATGCCACTCCTGGCAAAAAGAGGAAAAAAATATACAGATAACACCATCCATGTGTGGCTCTGATGAAGTGGTATAGAGCCACAAAACATAAGCTTCAGAGTATTTATGTGGAAAATAAGTTGTATAATCAGAAAATTTGAAAGAATAAAAGGGATGGCCTTCATATTAAGAGGTAGGAAGATGGTGCACTGATGCAGAAATTAGACATCTACATGAACAGCCTTTTTTTTTTTTAGTTGTTTAACCAGGAATAACACACTAAGCTGAAACTTTTTCACAGGAGCAACCTTGGAGCAGAAGGAAGTTAAATGACTTGCTCAGGGTCACACAGTATGCAAGTGGAAGCTGTGGGATTCAAACCCAGGTCTGGTCTGCTGAATGTCACGAGATTTGCACCTCAGAGCATTAGACCACTACGATATACTGCCTTTTAAATGGAAGAAGGAGCTAGCTGATGCTGGGTACAGCGTGAGTCCAGCAAAGGCTCTCCCAAACACTGAAATGCAGCCAGGGGAACCAACAATGGGGGGAGAAAGGGACAAGAGTAAGATTTGCATCTTATAGGTTCTAGATCATGTAGTCAGACAATGCAAAACTCAGATGACAGTTATTACAAGATTAGGATTTATTCTCTGATAGCACCGCACGTAAGGACAGTAAGTATAAAACATACTGTACATTACCGAGAGCCTGTAACTCTGTACACCAGGTGCATCATCATAAAATCTCAGTGAGCTTGTAGGAACAAGAAGTTTTTATAGTTAGATAACATTAGCCAGGTACTCTGGCAATATGCTCATGTATGTACTGTACTTAGTATGTTATGCAAAGCCTTTCTATTGGTGCAATTGGTGGGCAGCTCATGGATGCAGCCTTGGCCTTTTGGGATTAGACAAAGTATAAACTATGCATGAAACATTATGCCGACTTTGTTATACTAAAACAATAGGACAGTCACATAATGATAATGCTGATTGTGGCAGTGTGCCTAATGGCAGTAGGTGGCATTCTAAGACCACAAACGTATCGTAAATATGGCTAAAATATATATACTAATAATTATAGTTTAATTTATTTAATTTTTTTAATTTAAATTTTGGTAACCAGGTAAACCCACTGAGACCCCGACAGTTCCTTTTTCAGGGCGGACCCGGGATTAAACACAGGTAAGAACATTTCATGAAGTTACAATACATATACAGGTTGACAATTTACATAAGTTAGCACAGAAATCTACAGACAGTGGTATACTGAACATAGAAAGTTGTACATGGCAAAGCTTATCATATCAAAATTTAGGTGACCTTTTAGTAAGATTTCAAGATTACAGCCCTCGCTTACAGCCTACAATTTTAAGTTGATAAGTAGGTGACTTTAGAGGTAACAGATAAGTTGGTAATCGGGAAAAATGACCAGTGGCAGGAGGGGATTCGGGCATCAGCGACTGCAAGTGCATTGGTTAAGCTAAATTAAATGAAATTTATATTTTTCCTTGCTTTACATACATGTATGTATACCATATATGCTTACCATATGCTGCTCTGAGTATAGGATCGTGGGGTGGTCTAGGCAACACAAAGGAAGGTAGCAAGTGAAGGACCACAGGTAACGAAAGTACATTTATTGAGTGGATGTTGGAAGAGATAGGCAAGGAGTGGATGACATGAGGAATGGATCAGGTGCGAGGAGAGCGAGTAAGATGGGGGCATGGAGGTTGGTTTGCCTAAATGTCAGATTTTTTAACAATGACATCAGTGAACAGCATGTGACAGTGGTAGAGGCTAAGTTAGATGTAGCGTCTATCATTGAGACTTGGGCCAGTGGCAGCAATGACTGGGATCTAGCAGTTTTAGCGTATGCTTTACATAGGAGAGACAAGGGCAAGGTGAGAGGAGGAAGAATTGCTCTATACATTAGGGAAGAAATTGAATGACAGGATGGGGTTATAAAAAAGAAATGGGTTGGGGAAGTGGACTCTGTCTGGGTGTAGCTGACAATAATTGTTTATAAGAGGGTTAAATTAGGATGGTGTTCAGAAAGGGAAACTAAGAATTGGGGAGGAAATCAGAAAGAGAGCAGCAAATGTGTTCTGCTGTTAGTAGGGGAACTGAATCTGCCAGATACATACTGGGACATCCTAGCCACTAGGAGCATCAGGAGTCAGGCACCGCTAGATACATTTCAGGACTGTCTACTGATGCAGCTGTTCAAGAATTCCAACTGGCAGAATGCCATACTGGACTTGGTACTCACCAATTCTGAGATGCAGAGGGGGCGACTGTCAGGGAATCACTAGGGCTCAGTGACCACAGCACTCTGTGGATTGAACTGATGAGGGGAACAATGGACCCCCCTCGAAAACAGTGGTCCTGCTCCTTAAGTGGTGGATTTTAGGAAGATTCAGGAGCAAGTTAGGGAAAGATTGGCAAGTGTAGACTAGATAGAGGGATGGAAGAAAAATGGAGGAGGACTGGGAGGGGCTCTTGGAGGCAACCAAAACTTGTACAAAGAGGGTTGCACCAAAAGGATGCACACAAAAGGCTGATGTAGTTCTTATAGTGGGTGAAAGAGATAGGGAAGGTGAAAAGAAGGGCCCTCACTGAGTACAAGAGGAACACGGTGGTGGGGGGTAGTCTGGCAGAAGTATCAGCCTGAACTCAGGTAGGCAGGGGTGGAGGTCTGGAAGGCAAAGGCAGGCACAGATCTGTGGATTGATGAGGGAGTAAAAGGTGAGAAGAAATAATAATGTACATAAGAGAAAACAGAAAAAAAAGGATTGTTCGGCTAGCTGGGGGGGTAGAGGAGAATGATGAGCAGAAGGCAAATCTACTAAACAATAACTGCTGCACGGTATTCATGTAGAGGACAGTGATCTTCTGCTTGAGAGTCGTATCAAGGCCACCACAAGGGGAGGGGGTACAGGAAATGGGCAGAGTACGAGTCTCAGTGGACAGGGTACTAAA
Organism: Neoceratodus forsteri; assembly: GCA_016271365.2. NCBI lineage: Eukaryota > Metazoa > Chordata > Ceratodontiformes > Ceratodontidae > Neoceratodus > Neoceratodus forsteri. The sequence goes on from CM057454.1 coordinate 902,566,005, forward strand.
GGGACTAAAAGCTGTCAGGGTAGACAAGGCAGCAGGCCAGGATGGCCTGTACTTGCAAATGGTAAAGGAATTTTCTACAGAATTAGTAGTACCCTTAACCCATCTATATAATGACTCACTGCAGTCTGAACTGGTGCCAGCAGATTAGCAATCCACTGATGCAGTACCACTTCACAAGGAGGGGAACAGGGAGTATCCAGACAACTACAGTACAGGCCTATCAGTCTATGCCGCCATCATAGGTAAACTGATGGAGACCATAGTAAAGGACAGTTTAGTGGCCTACCTAAAGGACATCGAACTAAAGGATGAAAAGCAGCATGGGCTTGTGTCGGGAGGTCTTGGCTGACTAGCCTGATATTGTTTTTTGATTGGGTCACATAGACAGGGTTTGAGTAGTAGGGCTACTGTACGTTGACTTCAGAAAGGCCTTCAATTTATTTATTTTTTCACATTTTGATGACCAGGTGGGTCCACTGGGACAGATAAGTCCCTTTCTCGGGGGTGACCAGGGGAATAGAGGCATTCCAAATATACAGAATAAAAATAACATGTTACAGACGGTAAAACAGGAACAGATGTGAGAGTACAATTGCGGTAGTCCATGGGGGACAGGAAAATAAATCAGTATGTCATCAATTACATAAATCCATCTTTGGGTGCTTATGCATGCCTAACATTAGGCCATTAATGCAGTTTACAGAACTACATATACAATTATAGCACAGAATAATACATTATAATACAATATATTACATAAGTGAGGAGAGAGAAGCAGCGAAAAGGTGAGATCAGGAGGGGGGAGTGGCAAGGATCGAGTATCAGGTAGAGAAGGGCGAAAAGAGATAGAGAGGGGGAGGGAGAGGGACTAGCCCAGGTAGACAGGTGAGGATTAGGTACAGTTACAAATGGGAGGAGGAAAGAAGATTTCTTTGAAGTACCTCTTGAACATGGGAAGAGATGAGCATGACAGATGACTATGAGGGAGGTTGTTCCATTTTTTCGGTGCTGCTGAGGAGAAGGATCTCCTATCAATGGCTAGATGGGTTTTGGGTATAGCTAAGATAGGGAGGTGGGATGATCTGAGTGTCCTATGGGAGGATTTCAATGTAAGGAGATCGGAAACGATGGGTGTCGAAGGAAGGTGGATGAGTTTGAAGACAGTGGTCAGCACAGGGTAAGTCCATCTTTATTTATTTATTTGAGTTTCAGAAATCATACCTTTGAGCCAAAGGCTCTTATACAAAGGTTCCACGTCATAGAAACAGGACAGGTTATAAAAAGACAGGCAAACCAATAATTACATAGGTAAAAATACAAAACAATACATGGGAGGTTAAGTATCATCTTAACTTACATTAGGTAATGGTAAGAGAGCTGCCAGATAACAGTACATGAGCTGCCAGAGTATTTGTCAACAGTAACACATGGGAGAAACAATTGTGGCTCATATGTGAGAGGAGAGGGATTAGGGTGGGAAAGAAAAAAATAAGTGTGTTCCATGAAAAAGCAGAGTTTTTTTTTTTACACTACAAGGTACAGTCACAGCTGACATTGGCCACCAGGTGCTGATGAGGAGTGTGCTTAAAGGGGTTTACATTCAGGGTGTTAGTGATGTCCCTAGGAAGTGAATTGTACCAGTATGGGGATCTTGCTTTGAAGGAGCATTGCCCTTGAGAGGTCTGACAATGGGGTACAGAGAAGGCTTGGTTTTCAGAACTCCTGGTAATTTGCATGGGGCAGTGAGGGGACAATATTGAATGGACTCCAGTTAGCAGGAGGCCAAGGGATGCCTTCTTTGCAAGAATGCATGATTGATACTTTATTCGCCAGGTCAGTGGGAGCCAGTTTGCCTGTTCATATAAGTCACAGGTGTGTGTGAGTCATGGGGCTGAGGTGAGGAGTCGAACAAGCTTTGTTCATGGCAAGGGTTATGCGCTGGAGGGAATTGTTTGTGGTGGAGCCATAGTTTACGAGTCCATAGTCAATAAGTGTGATAACAGAGCACTGAATTGCAAGCTTTAAGACTTCAGTAGTTAGGTAGTGCCTGTATTTACTGAGCATACCAATACAGGTATTAACGGTTTTGGTGATGTTATGTATATGCAGGGCATACAATAGTGTGCTGTCGAGGGTCACTCCCAGGTATTTGAAGTGGTTGACCTCCTCCAGTGTGGTGCCAACACTGTTTTTGATAATCAGTTGTTGGCATTTGTGTTTGCTGTGGGTTCCATGAAAAAGAAGTGTTTTAGTTTTTGTGTAGTTTAAAACAAGTTTGTGGGACCTGAACCAGGTTTCAACCTCAGTAAAACTATGCTGCAGTTGTTTTTGGAGGAGGGAGGTGTCTGAGTGGCTAGCAAAAAATGATGGCATCATTAGCATATAAGAGTATTCTTTCACCACAGAAAGCTGGGAGTCCATTGATGAAGATGCTAAATAATAAGGGGCCCAGGATAGATCCTTGGAGAACACCCGACTGGACAGGGCAGGATGATGAGATGGTATCACCAATTCAGACTTGCTGGGACCAGTCTCCAGGGTAGCTCTGGAACCAATTAGTGGCATGAGGTGACAAACCTAGGGACTAGAGCTGTTTAGTTAGTAGGGTGTGGTTGACTGTATCGAATGCCTTTGTAAGGTCAATAAAGGTGGATCCGACTGAGAGGTTTTGATGTAGTGCTTAATGAATGTAGGATGTGAAATTTAAGAGGCCTGTGATGGTACTGTGACCTTTGCGAAAACCACATTGTTGAGGACTCAGTAGGTTGTATTTTTCAAGGTAGTCAGTAAATTGGTACGCTACTATCCTTGCCAGTGCCTTGGAGAGGGGGGGAAATATAGAGACTGGTCTGTAGTTGCTATGGAGAGATGGGTCACCACTTTTGTTGATAGGGGTCACCATTGCAGATGTCCTCTTACCTAGTAATTGTGAGAGCATTAGGGACTGGTTAAGAATTTTGGTTAGGAGCAGTAGAATTTCATCAATGGTGAGGGCAATAAGTTTTAAATCTAGGGAGTCGCCACTGTGCCTGGACTTACCAAGTACCTTAAGTACGTGCTTTTTGGCTAATCCCTCCGAGATTGCCTTAAAGTAAAAGGGAGGCCGTTTCATAGGACCAGGTGATCTAGCAGAGTGGGTGCTGGTTGGAACTAGGTCAAAAAAGTTGGGTGGGAGCACATGGCTGAGGTCTAAAAATTTGGTGTTAAAGGCATCGACAATGGCTATTTTATCAAGGGTGATAACGCCATTTAAGTAGAGCATAGTGGGAGTGGTTTTGGAGCATTTTCCAGTAACCTCATAGAGATTGTCCCAGAACTTTCTTCCACCTTTCTAGGAGCAAGCAAGGGCATTCCTATGGTAACATAGAAACATAGAATTTGACTCAGATAAGGACCGCTTGGCCCACCCAGTCTGCCCATTTCCCTACCTGATGGATAAGCTGCAGATCCTAGTTAACCAGCAGCCTACTTCTTCCTACCCCAACCCCCTAGAATTACCTTATGACTGTCCCATGCATGCTTGAATTCCACCACTGTTTTTGACTCCACAACCTCCTCTGGAAGGCTGTTCCATACATCCACAACCTCTCTGTGAAAAATACTTCCTTAAATTACCTCTGAGCCGCCCCCTTCTATCTTCAAATTGTGCCCTTTGTTCTTGCACCTTTTTTTGAAAGATGCTACCCTCTTGGACTTTGTTGATTCCTTTGAGGTACTTGAAAGTTTCTATCATGCCCTCCTCTCCCTCCTTTCCTCGAGGCTATACATATTAAGCTCCTTAAGTCTCTCTCTTCATATGTCTTCTGGTGCAGACCCTGCACCATTTTAATTGCCCTCCTCTGGACAGCTTCCATCCTGTGTATGTCTTTTCGGAGACTGGGTCTCCAGAACTGCAAGCAGTACTCCAGATGTGGTCTCACCAGCTGTCTGTACAGAGGATAATAACTTTGTTTTCTACTGGTGATGCCTCTCCTATGCATCCCAGTATCCCCCAGCCTCCTTGCTGCCCTCTCACATTGCTTGCCCACCTTTAGGTCATCTGATATGACTACCCCCAGGTCCCTTTCCATTTTTGTTGTTGTTAGTATCTCACCCCCCATTGTGTACTCTTCCCCTGGGTTTTTGTTTCCCAGGTGCATTACCTTGCACTTCTTAGCATTGAATCTAAGCTGCCATACATTTGACCATTCCTCTAACCTTGCCAAGTCCCTTCTCATCCTTTCCACCCCACCTTGTGCATCAACTCTGTTGCAGATCTTTGTGTCATCTGCAAAGAGACATACTTTCCTTCCAGTCCCTCTGCAATGTCGCTTATAAAGACACTGAAGAGGACCGGTCCTAATACTGAACCCTGTGGTACCCCACTGCTAACCCCCCTTTTTTCAGAGTGGACTTTACTTATTATTACTCTCTGTGTCCTATTCTCCAGCCAATTCTTTACCCAGGCTGTCATCTTGGGACCCACTCCCAGGCTGGCTAACTTGTATATTAATCTTTTGTGGGGCTGTGTCAAATGCCTTGCTAAAGTCTAGGTAGGCCATGTCCACAGCCCTCCTGATCAACTACTTTGGTCACCCAGTCAAAGAACTCTATCAGATTTGTCTGGCATGACCTTCCCACTGTGAATCCATGCTGCCTTGGGTCCTGTGCCCTCTGGCCTCTAGATACGCAACAATTCTTTCCTTCAGAAGTGATTCCATCATTTTCCTACCACTGAGGTTAAACTAACAAGTCTGTAGTTTCCTGCTTCTGCCTTGCTCCCACTTTTGTGAAGGAGAATCACATCTGCCCTCCTCCAGTCCTCAGGTACCGCCCCATCCTCCCATGATTTGTTAAAGAGGGTAGTCAGTGGTGTCACTAGTCCTATCCTTAGTTCTTTTAGAATTCTAGGATAAATCCCATCAGGCCCCATTGCTTTGTCCACCTTCAGTTTTAAGAGCTCTTTCAGAACTCTTTCTTCTGTAAATGGGCTGGTATCAACTTCTGTATCCAGAGTGTTTCTACTGTTTGTTTTAGGTACCTCCCCCTCTTCCTTTGTAAATACTGAGCAAAAATATTTGTTTAGTATCTCTGCCTTTTCACAGACACCCTCTGCCCACCCTCTCTCCCCTTTATTAAGCCTCACTATCCCTCCTTGGTCTTCCTTTGCTCCTGATGTACCTATAAAAGGTTTTATCCCCTTCTTAACTGAGTTGGCTATCTTTTCCTTGGTTTGGGCCTTTGCTGTTCTGACTGCCTTTCCAGCTTCCTTTGCTTTAACTGATACAGTTCTCTGTCCTGTTCCTTCTGTGATTCCTTGTACTTCCTGAATGCTTTTTTTCTTGAACCTTCACTGCCACTTCCTTTGAGAACCGTAGGGTTTTACCTCATTTCATTTTGTTTATTTGCTTTACACAAAGGCTTGTTACCTCTGTGATGGCAGTTTTATTATTCCCATTGTTCTTCCACCCCTCCTTCCTGCCCATTTACTAGTGCATTCCTTAGGCACTCACCCATTTTGGCAAAGTCAGCCTCCTAAAATCCAGTACCTTTGTCTTTGTATGGCTTGACTCTATTGCTGTGTTTATTGTGAACCATACTGTTCGATGGTCGCTAGTTCCCAGATGGCTACCCACTTCTACATCTGTGATCCTCTCTTCATCTCCATTTGAGAGAACCAGGTCTAAGATTGCTCCCTCTCGAGTGGGCTCCAATACTAATGGTAGGTGGCTTTTGCTTGGTGAATGGCTCTTGGGCAGGCATTCCATGCAGCTTTGTAGGCCTGGGTATCCGCTGGTGTGTTTGTAGCCTTTGCTCGATACCAAAGCAGGTCACGAGATTTCATGTTTTTGAGTAGATTATGTGTCAACCATGGGTTATTTGTACCACAGATCATAAGTTTTTTGGGCAGGGCACGGATGTCACATATAACGTTGAAGGTTATAATAAAGTATTCAAGAGCTGAATGAATGTCCTGGGCTCTGTTGATTGGAGACCAGTTGAGAGTTTTCAGGTGTTTCTTTAAGGGGCCAAGGTGACCAGGTGGTAGGATCCGGCTCACAGTAAATTTAGGGGAAGGGTTTGTTCAATTTGTTTGACCAGTGGGACAGGATAGGGAAGTGGTCACTGATGGAGTCTGGGAGAATTTCAGATTTCGAGATGTGATGAGGGCGATTGGCAAGAACCCAGTCCAGGAGGGTGGAGGTCCCTGTCTTTTAGTTTAAATGGGTGGGTAACTGTACCAATTGTTCAAAGTTGGTAGCTGCAATTGCGTCTTTAAAGTCATTCACACTTGGGGCCAACCAGTTGACATTAAAGTCACCCAGTAAAATGACTTCAGTGTTACTGCTGAGGTGATTAGTGAAGTCGATGAAGGGGGAGAGTCAGTGTTTAGCTAGTTTAGGAGGGATATAAACTGAAGCAATGGTTAGAGCCTTGCTGAGGGTACCAAGATATTTTGGCCTCCAAGGCAGGCCAACCTGTGGTGTTGAGCACGTCAATGTGGTGGGCCTGCACTGGAGCCTTGGCAACAAAACGTGCAACTCTATGACAGACCTGCTTTTGTTTGGACAGAAAAGAGGGCTTGATAGAGTGAGTTATGGGGCCCCATAGAATAGGCTGGGGAGAAGGGTAGCTGAGGCAATAGTCTTACTAGCTTGAGGTGTGAGGTATCTGGCAGTACGGTATAAGAGGCCCAATTTTTGATTTGATGCCTTAATAGCATTAGTTACATGTGTTTCAAAGGATAGGAGTTCATCAAAGATCATTCCAGATATTTGAAGGAGCGCATTACTTCAAGAGGCATGCAAGAGGAGGTATGGACTACCAGAGGGGGCTGGGAGGTGATATCATAGGAGGTATGATGGAATAACATGGTTTTCATTTTCTTTGTGTCCAATACTAGCAGGTTACCCCTGAACCAATCTTCAAGCAGCTGGAAGCTTTTTCCAGTTCTGACTTAATGGAGGAGACATCATCTGCTGGATCTGTATAGTATGGCATTGTTAGCATAGAGCTGAACCGAAGCCCCCCCCTCAGTTCAGCAGTAGTTCATTGATGAAGATGAAGAATAGTAGAGGCCTAAGGATTGAACCCTGGTGGACCCCATCATTGATTGGAGAGATGGAGGAATAGGTACTGGCCCATTTGACACACTGTGATCGATTGTTTAGATAGTTAGAGATCTATGAGAGAGAGTTGAGATCAAGGCCTAGACTTTGGAGCTTGGAGATGAGGAGTGAGTGGTTCACAGGATCAAAGGCCTTTGTGAGATCAATGAATACAGCCTGTGTGGCTCAGCCTTGGTCCATGGCATGAAATATGTCTGAGGTGACTCTCAAAAAAGCTGATTCAGTCCTAAGTGCCTTCTGAACACCATGTTGATGGATGATGAGGACATCATTTTGTTCTAGGAAGGAATATAACTGATTGTATAATATTCGTGCCTGAATTTTTGCAATAGGGCATAATATTGATATTGGTCAGTAGTTCTCGATGAGGTTGGTGAGACCACTTTTATGCACTGGCATGGCAATCGCAGTCTTCCATTTGTTAGGGATGGATTGGGTAAGGAAGGATCTATTGATCAACTGAATGATCAGGTGAGCTGTTGCGGGTGCTCCTAACTTAAAGAATTTGGGTAGTAGGAAGTCAAATCTGGGAGAGCTATCAGGGTTAAGACCCATCAAGAACTTGAGTACTTCTTTCCACAAAGTAGTTTTTATATGGAAGAGGGGGTGGGGGGGCTTCATGGTGATAATCATGTGAGGTGGGGGGTTAGCAGGTAGACCTGTCTTGTACACGTCAAGGTCAGTGAAGAAGTGATTTAATCCTGTGGCTATCTCAGAGGGAGAGGATAGTAAGTGACCTTTTAATAGCATATTTGGTGGGATTGTTCACTCTTTACCCTTAAGTAGAGCATTAATTTGAGTCCAGAAGCTTTTGGGGTTGATGAGATGCATTTCCTGCAAAGACTGTAAGTAGTCTCATTTTGATGTATTAGTTTTGGCTTTGCAGGAGTTGTGCAGTTGGTGGTAGGATAGCCAATCTGAGTGGAGCCCAGTTCTTTTAAAAGTTTTCAAGGCTTTAATCCAGGAATGCATTTGGTGCCGTAACTACTGGGAAAACCATGGGGAGTGACAACCTTTGTCTCTTTGTAATTTGAATGGGGCATGGGAGTCTAGAATGGCAGTGAAGGTGTTGATGTGGTATTCCAGAGCCTGATCTATATCAGGAAGCGTGGTAATGGGGGTTCAATTTGTGGAAGCAAGAGTTTGCAGGAAAGCTGCAGCATTAAAGTTGGTAAGACCTCTGGATTTGATGATTTTTGGGGGTGGGTGGTAGTGGTGGTGGTGGGGGGGAGTTGTTCTTCCAGGCATAGAAAGTGGGGGAATGATCCCTTAGTGCATCTGGAAGGATTCCCGCAGCCTTGATGTAGGGCTTGTTTTTGGTTAGCATCCAGTCCACAAGGCTGTGGTTGCCTGTCTTTATGTTAAGTCTGGTTGGTTGGTTGATTAATTAATCTATCTTGGCATCAGACAGAGCTGCTTGGTATTGAAACCATTTGGGTCCTGTCCAATTTGGTACCACACAGGAGGTATAGAAGTAGTAGTAGTAACAGTAGTAGTCTATTTATGGCTTCCTTCCCCAGAGGCTTAGGGCACCATTACAGTAACAGAACAGCATGATAAACCACAATCAGCAAATATAACCCATTAAAACACCATAATAAAATAAACACCATATGCTGCTTTGCATTGTGTGGGCATGTGTGATTTTGTATTTCCTTGCAACTTGGCTTCCCAGCCAAATGCCCTTTGGGGTAAACACTGCCTCACTGTTTGTGCACAGAGGTTCTTTGTCTTTTAAATAGTTTTTTGTTTTAATGGGTTCACCAAAACATAACCCAAACAGACTGTCTTAGGGTAGCTGGTTCATTCCACTGGGGTGTCAAACAGATGAGGCATACTGATGAGTCCTGGTAGGATGAAACACGTGCCTAAGTCATCTGTTGGCACCCTTTGCAAACTGTGTGAGAGGCCTTTTGGCACCATGCAATTCTGCTTAAAGTTGAACCAGCATACTATTCTGTGGTGATTTGCATATGCAGCCCATGATGCTTTGCATTGTGTGGGCATGTGTGATTTTGTATTTCCTTGAAACTTGGCTTCCCAACCAAATGCTCTTTGGGATAACCATTGCCTCAGTGTTTACGCACAGAGATTCTTTGTCTTTTATGTATATATATATATATTACTTCATAATATCCATATGGCATCTACTACTTTATTAAACATCTTTGACTGTAAAATTACTTCAGTGTCAAAGGACAGGTGTGTTGCATATAATTTCATAGTGTGGAAATTCTCATAAAAATAAAGAAAATCAGAAAAATAAGTTACAATAAACCTAAATAATGTTCTCTTTGTACCTTTAGAGATTTACTATGCTAATACATTTCAATTTTCTGTTCATAATGATGTGATAATAGGAAACAGCAGTTAATGAGATCCAGACTGACACTTACAGTAAACATTTACAGGCTGTAGTAAAGCTCTCTTGCTCAACTGTATGAAGTTACTAGTTTCTTTCCTGAAATCTGCAGAACAATCAGAAAACAGAATATACAGTACTGGCACACATTACAATAGACTTACAGTGCCTAGAATCAAGTACTCCCCTGGTGCTGGCAAAGAAATTAAACGTACCTTGAAAAAATGTGGTCTTTCTTGTCTGAGTCACTTCCTCATAACATAGTAGTTAAGACCCATATTGCCTTTTGGATGTGATCTGTGCAAAATGATACATGTTTGAATTAAATGTCCTTCTACCTGAATAAAGTGATCTGTATTTACAGTAATTTATGATAGAATACATATGCCATTAGTTTTGAATATATTCACAAGGGTTACTCTTAATGCTAATACTATTGTCATACCAGATCACTTGTCAGCACTCCTTAAACCAAGCAACACTGCTTTCTAATCTATCCTGATGGTGCTAAAGTCCTTTCAAAACAGCCTGATAAGGATCAGTATATGTATCATTAATAAAGGACCGCATATTAATTCATGACAGAATGCATATGTCATTAGTTTTGAATATATTCATAAGGTACTCTTAATTGTAATACCATTGTCATAACAGGGCACTTGTCAGCCCTGCTTAAACAAAGCAACACTGCTTTCTAATGTAGTCTGATGCTGCTTAAGTTCAGTCAAAACCATCTGGATCTCACTATCTGCAATTTCTTAGTATCACATCCCAGTGACCGTTAAGGTGACTTATAAGTGAAATGTATTAGCATGGCAAATCTCTAAAGCTGAAGAAGAGAACTTTATTTGAGTTTATTTTAACTTATTTTTCCAATTTACTTTATGAGGATTTCCACACTATGAAATTCTATGCAATACACTTCCTGTGGCACCAAAGCAACGTCTTTACAATCTAAGATATTTGGTAAAGTAGTAGATGCCAGGTGGATATTATGAAGTAGTTACAGTATGTGCTGTATATATGGGTTGTTGTTTTTTCAGTGTAGAACTTATTGAATATGCAAGAATACATTCAGTGCTAATTGGTTTTGTACTTTCTGTTCTTATATGCCTGTAGGATCACAGTTGACCAGAGGAAGTGCCCAGGGCCACTAAACATTGGCTGTGTCAGCCTAAGGTTGCTATTTGATATGTGTAACCTTAAATAAAATTGCTTTGTCAAAACCTGCTTTGGAGTGAAAGTCTCCATGACCTACTGTACTGAAAATATACCGGTGCTATTCTGCTCAATTTTCACACATATAAGTGACCACACCTGATCGTGTTTACATTTTTATGTTTGCACATTTGGCAGCTCTTTCTTCACTTATGCTGAAATAAAACATTGAATTCGCTGTTATTCTGTAGCCTGTGCACATTTTTTACAATTAAATCCATTTTATAGGCACAATAAGATACACCGAAGTGTGAATTAGGCTGAGATAACCACACTATTAGGGGTTGTAAAGCCCACTGCCTGCAGCTTCAGGCCTCACAAGCATTGATGGGTGTGCATTATCTCAGCCTAGTGCACACCTTTTTATGTCTTATCTGACGTTTTACCTGGTTCCCCTCCCCTGGCTTGTTTGCACAAATACTAATCTCCCTGCGGCTACTTCTTGCTGGTGACATAGAATTAAACCCCCATTAACCTACCGGGAACGTCTATATTGCATCTCCATCCAAGTCACACTGGGCTACTACCAATGGCTTAAATTAACAAATATGAATATTAATAGTCTTAGGCCCAAAATGCCTGAGCTAGATACCTGGGTTAACTCCCCTGATATTGTGGCTATTTTCGAATCTTGGCTCAGACCCCATATACTTGCACATCAGGTTAAACTCATCAGCTTCAGGACCTTCAGACATGATCTGGGTAGAAAAAAGGGAGGTGGTGTTTGTCACAAACGCACTCAGCAGGTCAGGCCCTCTGCTCCCACAGTACCAACCTCCGAGCACAATAGTGTGAACAGGTAACAGACAGGGTAACCTTCCTGTCTGCTTTTGGGTCTGAATCACCTTTAGTCTCAAGTTCTGGGGGGATTCAAACCGTGGACCTTATGCTAGCATACCCAATGTATAGGCTCATACATACCCTCTTCTGGGACTGCGGTACAATCTTTCACCAGATGCACCAAGCCAGGCTTCCAAAATGAACCCATAAAACTCTATAAGAGACCTTAGGTATAGTCTTACCTTTTCCCAGTTTAGTAACACCATCAAGCCCTTGAACAGTTGTCAAACTTAACCATCTATATGTCACATGCAAAAAGAACTTGGCAGACACCCAGGCAGTCTCTTGAAAAAAAGGTTTTACTGAAAGATGATAAAAATATGTAAGATGTAAACACAGAAAAATATATCAAAGAGCATACAATCACTTAAAAGAAAAGCAAAGAAAACTACAGAACAAACCCCTACCAATATACAGTTAGATCTTTTCTATCTAATGCATCACCTCTTTAAGTGCCTTATATCAGAGAGCTGTGTCTTTTTCTAGAGTCCCAAGATAATATGTCTCAAACAGTTCAGACACAGTATAGTTTAAACTGTGTCTCTCCACACCCCTTCTGTGAGTCATCTAGCTCCTCCTTTTAGAATATAAAAAAAATACAAACATGATGTCCTATCAGGAGGTGTATTAAATAAGGTGACAACAGCAAAAACGTATTTCCCAAATTATGAGCCTTTGATCAACCAGTTCCTTTTGAGGATTTACAGCCCTGCAATATGTCACCTAAGTGTGAGATAGCTGGCAGGAATCAGCTTAATGATGTCCTGTTTCTGAAGTCATAAAATGTATATTTTAGTTTCCCAGCTTCAGAGCAGCAACAAGTCATAAAAAGGCCATAAAATGCAGTTTCTCAAAGAAGTTAATTACATAACAGAGATCTCCTGGTCAGTTATATATGCTGTAGTTTCACTGAAACATGGGGGGGGGGGACACCCATGGAGCACAGGATGTCTTATGTGCAACAATCACATACTATATTTTTATATTACAAATAACATACAATGATCATAACCAGCTGGCCAGGTATTACAGTGTTATCATCCATACCAAGTCCCACCCAAATGCTTCTTTGGTGGCAACGTCTTGCTGCCTTTCCAATTATGACTCTGACACAATCTTCATTAAATTAACACTGGGTGGCACCAAGCCTCTACTGGTTGGCTGTGTTTATATCTCCCCCCAAGACAGCCTCTGGAACCCTAAAGTCTCTAGTCTCTAGGGTTTGGATTCATTGGTGACTGGGGACCCACCTGGAGGGATGAAGGTTTGTTCAAGCCTGACGGCCTGCATCCATCCTGGAGGGGAATCCAAGCACTCAATGATAAGTTTAAATGCTACATTGACAAGCATTTAATCTAGCAAAGGGGGGTGGCAGGCCAGCAAGGATGGTACCTACTTGCTCACCCCCCACAGCTAGCAGTGGAACCAGTGAACCAGAGGAGTGGCTATCTCTGCAAAGCAGTGTGCAAAAGATGGAGATTAGTGCCCAAGAGGTGGATAAGCAGAAAAGGTGCAAAATTCAGCAGAAGGGCAGACGGCAAGGAGAACCAGGGATAAATGACAACCAAGGAAGGGGCTGGAGTAGAACAGTGAAACAGTCTAGGGAGGTCAAATCATGGAAAGCTATGTGCAAATGCCAGGAGCCTTAGCAACAAGATGGAAGATCTGAGGCTGTCATGGTACAGTCAGACCTGGACATTGTGGCCATCACTGAAACCTGGTGTAATGATAACCATGACTGGGAGATGGCCATACCTGGCTACAACATATTCAGAAGAGACAGAGCAGGCAGGAAGGGAGGAGGAGTGGCACTGTATGTGAAAAATGACATAAGGGCCACAGAGATCCAGGAGGAACAAAATGGGGAGACATACTGTGGGTTGCTGGAAAGGAAAATGGGGACAGCCATCCGCACAGGTGTGGTCTATAGACCACCAGCCCAGGAGGAAGAAACAGATAGGAGTTGATGCTAGCCATCCAAAGGATGGCAGACAAGGGTGAGGTAGTACTGGTTGGAGACTTCAATTCCAGACGGGACTGTAGCATCCCAGCAGCAGCATCAACTAGGAGCAGATTTATCCTGGACTCTTCAGGGTGCCTTCCTCACAACTGGTCATGGAACCAACTCGGCAGAAGGCAATACTGGACCTTGTGCTCACAAACAGGGACAGTGTGATGGGGGTAACAGTGGGGGAGCACCTGGGAAACAGTGACCACCAGTCATTGTGGTTTGAAATCACAGAAAGAGCAGAACCAAACCACACAAAAACACGTATCCTGGATTTTAGGGGGGCAGACTTTGGGAAAATGGGGAGATACTTGAAAGAGGCATTAAGGGGAATGGGACAGGAATCAAGGGTTGAGGAACAGTGGGCAGTATTTAAAATGGGGATTACAAGAACAACAGAATTATGCATTAAGCAGGTTAGCAAGAGGAAAAGGAAGAGACCATTATGGTTTTCCAAAGAGGTAGCAAAGAAAGTGAAAGCCAAAAAGATTGCATTCAGGCAATACAAAAAGACACAGGCAGAAGGGGATAGGGAGAAGTACCAGGAGAAGCAAAGGGAGGCAGGAGGTCAGTAAGGAAGCCAAAGCTCAGACAGAAGAATATATTGCAAAATCAGTGGGTAGAGGGGACAAACCTTTACAGGTACATAAGTGAAAAAGAAAGACAAAGGAGGGATAGGAGACTGAAGGGGATGATGGGGTCATGGAGGATGACAACAGTAAAGCTGACATATTGAACAGGTGATTTTACAGTCTTTACTGAGGAAGAGGAGGGTAATGGGTCTGAAGGGAGTACAAGGGGTGAGAATGGTGCAGAAATGGACACAAGTCCCTTTACACGAGAAAGGGTGCTGAAGGAACTGGAAGTAATAAGAGTTGATAAAGCAATGGGGCCAGATGGGGTGCACCCCAGGGTCCTTCAAGAACTAAGAGAGGTGGTGGCTGAACCTCTGGCTATCCTGTTTAGCCGATCACTGGAAACAGGGGAGGTACCCAAAGACTGGAGGACAGCAGATGTAGTCCCCTTATACAAAAGTGGGAACAAAGAGGAAGCAGGGAACTACAGACCAGACAGCCTCACCTCGGTAGTGGGGAAGATCATGGAAGCACTACTGAAGGAGAGATTGGTGGAACATCTGGTTGTCAATGGACTACAGGACCCAAGGCAGCATGGTTTCACCAGGGGAGGCTGCGTCAGACCAACCTTGTTGGAATTTTTTGACTGCAACTAGGAGGTGGATCAGGGAGGCAGTGGACATGGCCTATCTGGACTTCAGCAAGGCCTTTGACACTGTGCCACATAGAAGACTATTACACAAACTGGGGAATATGGGTGTGGGCAGGACAGTAGTGTGTGGTGGTAGGTAACTGGCTGGGTGGCAGGACACAGAGGGTGGTGGTAAATGGCTGTCACTCCACAGAGGGAAGAGGACCAGTGGAGTACCACAGGGATCAGTGCTGGGACCGGTCCTGTTCAACATCTTCATCAGTGACATTGCGAGGACCTAGAAGGCAGAATTTCACTGTTCACTGATGACACAAAGCTCTGTAACAGAGTAGACACACCAGAGGGTGTAGACAGAATGAGAGCGACCTGCAGAAACTTGAAGAATGGTCAGGGTTTTGGCAGTTGAAATTCAATGCAAAGAAGTGCAAGATAATGCATATGGGGGCACAAAAAACCCTGGCACAATATATCACTTGGGAGTGAGGATATAGCATGCACCAAGCAGGAAAGGGATCTTGGGGTTATCATCTCGATGACCTCAAGGTAGGGAAACAGTGTGACAAGGCAGCAGGTAAAGCAAATAGGTACTGGGATGTATAGCAGGGGCATCACCAGCAGGAAAGGGAGGTCATAATTCCGCCATACAAGACACTAGTGAGGCCCCGCCTGGAGTAATGTGTACAGTTCTGGAGACCATACTTACATAAGGACACAGACAGGGTAGAGAAGGTTCAGAGGAGGGCAACAAAGATGGTGCATGGATTGCATCACAAGTCCCACGAAGACAGGTTGAAGGAACTGAACATGTACTCCTGGAGGAGAGGAGGGAGAGGGGATATGATAGAGACATACAAGTGTCTTACAGGGAGGAACAGGGCAGGAAAACACTATTTTAAGCAAAAAGATGTTCCAGGACTAGAGGGCATGGGATGAAGTTGAGGGAGGACAATTCAGAGGAAACATGAGAAAGAATTCTTCACAGAACGGGTGGTGGACAAGGGAACACCCTGCCAGAGGAAGTGGTGGGGCTGAAACAATCACGGATTTAAGAATGCATGGGATAGACATAAAGGAATTCTGGAGGTCAGGGTAAGGGGCAACAGACTTCTAGGAAAACAAACTGAACTTACAAGCTCAAATGGGCAGACGGTGGGCCATAGGCCCTTATCTGCCAACACTATCTATGTATCTATGTATCTATGTAGTCTCTGCTATCCCTGGCCTGCCTCTCTGGGAGAAAATTATCCTAGGGGACTTTAACCTTCACTGGGTCCCCCATGGCATAGGGAATTTAAAATCTACCTTGCAAGATGTCAGCCTTATGCAGACAATAATTCAGCCCTCAAGATTAAACATTACAATGGGCAACCATACAACTCTGGCTTGGATACTCATCTCCAAGCCTGCGAGATTCAAACTGGCAGGCACATTTGCTGACTCCCTACGTGACCATTCTCCCACATTTGCCACCTGGAAGAATGATTATCCCACTTCCCCTCCTAGAATCTTCAGGGCTCAAACAACCCAGTGACGCAGAGGGCTGAGGTGCTGGCACCTTACCTCTCACCATGCTAGTGACCTGGGTTCTGGAATGACCTCAGGCCACTGGGGTGCCGGCGGGTGATGGAAGGGTCGGAATTGGATCAAGCCTTGGCTCTTCCTTCCTTGGGGTGGATGCCTGCTCCACTGTAGTCCTGCTCCCACTGGGTGGAGGCCTGGTGGGTAGCGTAGGTGGTAAGGAATGGTGACGCAAGTCCAGAGAGGGGTGGAGGGGGCCACCGGATCCTTGCATGTGCATGCACATACACGCATGTGTGTACACCGTGGCCCGGGGAGGAAGTAAAAAAAAATGACAAAAAGTATGTATGGAAAAAAAAGGAATGGGCTCGGGATTTCTCCAACTTTGATGCAAGCTTGTTTCTTGATTCCCTCTCCAAAATATGTTGGACCCAAATTAAGAAAGCCCTTAGCCTAGACGCAGCCCTGGATTTCTTTATTAAGACTTTCCTCTCAGTTACAAATAAACACTCCTCCTCTAAACAGATCAGGGTGAAAAGCCAGCATTCTAGATGGTTGTCTCCAGACTTGAAAAACTGATGAGGGAAATGGATAGGGCATGGTCTGTTTACAAGTCCACATTTCTGGCTAAAGCTTGGCAGAAGTATAGAGAACTTAGGAATACTTGTAAAAAAGATGTAAAACTAGCCAAAAGACAATACTTTGGAAATCTGCAAAACCGTAACCTCTCTGACCCTAAAAAGTTTTGGACCCAGATGAATTTCTTGCTCAAGGGTGTACTGTGCAGGTGGAGTGTGACTTGATTGTCAGTGGGACCCGATTCATGATGAACCCACAGGATGCTGCTAAGGCCATCAACTTGTTCCTAACTGACCTTGACAAATTCAAGACTTTTCCCCAGTGAGCTCTCCCACCATCTCTCTCTCCTTTGATTCCTCCCACACCCCTGAGTTCCACTTTAAGGCTGTGCCCAAATTTGAGGTTTTCAAATTACTCAAGACTCTTAAAGACTCCAGCTCAGCTGACTATGATAAGCTGGATCCCGGACTCCTTAAAATTGCAGCCCCAGTCATTACTGGTCCCATCACTTGGTTATTCAATAGGTCTCTGCTAGAAAGTGAGGTTTCCGCAATATGGAAAGTGGCATTGGTCACCCCTATCCCTAAAGGTGGGTCCAGAGAGCTTATGGAGAATTATAAGCCTATATCTCTCCTATGCATTCTAAGTAAACTGCTAGAGAGGGCTGTATTTACCCAACTGCAGGATTACATTGAGCTATATGGCCTTCTCATGGATTGGCAACATGGTTTTAGTAAAAAAAAATCACGACACTAGCACTGCACTTGTAAACCTGATCCCTGACATCCTCACCATCCAAGATAAAGGCTTGCTCACTGGTGCGGTCTTCATAGACCTCACCAAAGCCTTCAGTTTGGTAAACCACCAACTGTTAATCGATAAGTTGCCTTCATTCGGCATAAACAGCCTTTCTATTTGGTGGCTTTTGGACTATCTTGAAGGCAGATCTCAAATCATCAGATAGCAGGGGGCTGAATCTGATCAACGCTCTGTCATGGATGGCATCCCACAAGGGTTAATTCTCAGCCCACTTCTTTTCTCCCTTTTCATTAATGATATGCCCCAGCACGGTGGTGGTGCTAATCTTAAATCTTACCTTCTTTGCTGATGGTGCCATACCCTACAAGGCCTCTCAAGATACTGCCCTTCTGAACTTGCAACTCAAGAAGGACCTCCAATGTCTTGAGAGTTGGTTTCATGTTAGTGGATTAGTCCTCAATGCCAAAAAGACTAAGGCTGTATTGTTTGGCCCTAGAAGTTTGGGACCTCATAGATCATACCTGTTGTCATTCTCCCTCTCTACCAGTACAAGCATTGCAGTTGTGGACTCAGTCAAATACCTGGGGGTGTACCTTGATCATGACAGTACCTTTAAAACACACATCGATCACCTGACCAAGACCATGAATAAGAAGTTAGGCCTTCTATACCGACTGAGCCCCTTTGTTACCACTAAATCCCGCCTGAAGGTTGCCTATGGAACTCTCCTGCCCACACTGCTTCACGGGTCCCCAGTCCTATACATGCTTAGATATAGGGAGCTGCAAATGCTGATACTACTATACCACAGGGTCGGACATTTTGCCATTAGTGCCCCTCCTCTATGGAGCTGCAAAGGCTGAGAATATTAAACCACAAGGTCAGTCATTTTGCAGCTAGTGTCCCTCCTCTGGAGCACCTTTGCAATGTGCTATCTTCCTTACAGTTGCCCTCTATCGAAGGTAAATTAGCATATCCATTTCTGTTCCTTGCCTTCAAACTTAGAAATAGTAATGCCCCCCCAAGTCTGGCGGACATGTTAACTGATAAACATATTAGGAGGTCACTCAGGTCCTCAGACTGCCATCTCCTCAATGTCCCTAGGGTAAAGACTTCCTTAGGTCTCAGGTCATTTGCCTCCTTTATCCCATTCCTCTGGAATGTGCTTCCCACTAATCTACAGGAATGTACTTCTCTTGGGGAGATTTAAAAAAGGGCTTAAGGCTCTCCTTCTAGAGCTTAGCTGCTGTACCTGTAATGGTTGACACTGCAGCTCCGGCTGGTGGGAGCTGCCTAGGTACCCCTCCTCCTGTCACCTCCCCTCTATTGTACATTAGTCACATATACTGCCAGTTGGAACTGGATTACTGCTGCTGAAATTGCTATAATTGTTCTGATGGCTAGTTAGTACAATTGTTGCTTATAGCCTTATACTCAAGGATTTGTGCCGATTGGTCTGTAATTCCTTATGTCATACTGTGCTGTCTAACTATTAACTGTACTTGTGTAGTTCTGTGTTAAGTGATTTGTCTCTCATCTCCTTTTGTTGTTCCCAGCACTGATTACTGTAACTCCTGACCATTCTACTGTAGCTTTGCTCTGCTATCATCTTGTACTGAATCTTAAAGTATTGCTCTTACTGTATTTATGTAATTAGTTCTGTGTCGCCCCTGAAAAAGGGATGCTATTGGTCCCAGTGGGCCCACCCGGTTACCAAAATTTAATAAATAAATCAATAAATATGTTATTTTTGAGAGTTATACTGTGGGCATTTCTTACTGTGACATCTCTACTGTAAATATTGATACTGGTTATGGAATATACTAGGACTAGTATAAACACACTGCACATTTTTATGTTGTAGATTTTGAAGTGGATATAAAAGCAGAACTGCAGAACTCTACAACTGTCAACATTCTGTGGGATTCACACAGTGACACAGTATCAGAATGTGATCTCTTAGTGGCTATAGAAGGCAGCCAAGAAGATGAAATTATTTTATTACCAAGGTAAGAGAGGACATTGTGGGTGATGTTTACAAAGAATACCAATCAGATGTCTTTGCACTGGTACTTCAGCACCTGCATGTGTTGATAGATGGTCTCAGCAACTATCGATGTGATGTAATCTTGCTATTGTACCATCTTGAGTACATCACATCGATGGTACAACAGCAGCAAACATGCTTGCGCATGCGCGTTTGTAAAGCACCGCACTTCGGGAATCAGCCGTGCCGGTAAGTCGGGGACCTGGGAGTGAGGATGATCATCTGGAGTAAGGGAAATGGAAATAGTATTTAGTCTGTTTATTTTTTCCCAGGGATCCATTTAGTCTGTGTGATCGGGAGACCAGGACGGAGACTGACTCCTTTGGGGGGGGGGTTGTTCAAACTTAAGCATGTTTTTCATTGTTGGAGACAAGGAACTAAAAAGTAAAATGCTCCAGGATGTTAAGTCACCTTGTACTGTGCCCATACACTATATAAGACAATGGATGGGCATCAGGTAACAACAAGGCTGAATTCACTTCTCGAGTTTGCCATTACAACGGTAAACCTCTTGAGCTTTGCTTTGTTGTCATGGCAACCTGTTGAAGTGAATACAGTCTTGTTGTTACCTGATGCCCATCCATTATCCTCTATATTGTAAATCCTGCCTCCTGATTGGCTGGACCCATGTGACTAGTACCCAGTACTCACATTGATCTTACCTGCATGTGCTCTACTGTTGACTTTAGTGGGGCTCATGCACAGGAGGACTTAGGTGAGTTTTTCAAATAATCTTTTCTAAACCAAATTAATATTTTGAAACACCTTACTGCATTCACAATAGCAATAAGTCAACTCCTGCACATGAGTTACAATTGGTAATTCCAACCTCACAGCAAACCCCACTTGTCTTTGGCTTATATGGTTTTGTACGTAGGGGTGTGATTACCTTTTTTTTAAAATACTGCTGACATGAGGGACCAATGCTGACACTAGGAGTTCATTCCTGGTGTTGGTATCATTCCCATGTTAAGTCTGGGAACCAGGAGCTGAACTCTTGGGCTATGTTCTAGCCAACCCTCACCCTGGACCCACTTTTAACAGTGGGAGTACACCTGTGTGTTGTTGAACCTGTAAGAAAAAAAATTCCACTGGAAGCCAATCCTCAGTGGCAGTCATTTACTGATGACTCCCCTGCACCCATCCTCTCCTTGGCAACATTGGGACCCCATGCCCAATGAAGATGAAGTCACTCACCCCACTCCCAGCCTGTGGCCAGTAAAATCCTCCACAATCCATGGCATGCAATCACTAAAAATACAGTTACTGTACAGTCTTAAATCATGTCTTTTGTGATTACATTTCACAGGTAGTGGCTGGCTGCCTATGATTGAAAAGCGGTTTTATGAGCCACCATTTGTGATTGGAGAGAGGGACTTTGGTGACACCAGAGATGCAGTGTGAGTGTTGCCAGTAAGTGTGGTGGTTGCAGGAAAGGGTCAGAAAATGACTGGGCCATTAGGGATTGGTTGCTGGTGGCATTTAATTTTCAGTTCTCTGACACGGGGGGGGGGGAACTCCTGGTTTGGTACCAGGGAGTGCCAATATAAGGGGCAGGGTGAGGGAGGGCTTCACTGGGTGGAAGGGACTGGTTGTACAGTATTAAAAGTATTGACAATGTCAGTCAGAGGGCATCATTTTCACTACAAAGAAGTGTATATATTGTAACACAGCACTGGGCAGAGTTGTGGAAGGGCATTATCTCCCAGCACACCTGTTCCATTTTCTCTCTGCCAGGACTACAAAGCATGTTGCACACACTACAAGTCCCAGAAGGCATTGCACCACAGCTCCAACTAGCTGAGTAATTGATTAAGAACAGGTGCAGGAGAGTGACTGCCTGCATAAAAGAGAAAGCTCAAACAATTGCTCTCTCTCAGTACCTGATTAGGAAACAGGTGTGGAGGGTGGCTGGTGTGCACTTGTAGCAAGAAGGAAAGAAAGAAAGAGAAATTTGAATCAACTGACTTCCTGGCTTTGACTTTTTGTTTGGCGTGCGACTACGAATTGGATCTTGACTTTGGACTGGCTGAAAACCCGACACTGGTAAATGACCTTCGTTTGAAACAAAGACCAAGAGACTCTTTTCTGATTTTGTTTGTTTGCCCCAGGAAATAGCTTAGCTATCTGGGCTATAGACAGGGAACTGAAAATTCACTGTGTAGGTAGCGCTCAACAAAGAGCCAGGTATTATTTTCTTTTGTTTTGTTTACATCCTGAGTTATTTTTGAATGTACCTCTCTCAGTATTTTTACTAATAAACATACAGGCATAGTGCTGTGTGACCCTGAATATTCTGTGTCATGGTGTAAAGTGTGCTCATATCCCCGCCTACAAGATCCCAGTGCAACACAACCCCCCTCACTGTGTTACAGTGGTGAAGAATACGGGCAAGGTTGTGTGGATAACAACAACACTAACACACTGAAACAACCATGGAGAATCTACTGCAGCAGCTTGTGCAAGCAAACCTGGCCCAGCAAGCCACAAACCAACAACAGGCAGAGACCAACAGACTGCTGCTGGAAGAGCAACAGAGGGGACAACAAATGTTGAACTTGGAGCTACAGTGGCTTGCCGCAGAGGTGGCAAAAGGGAAGGAAGCCCGACCAGCAGGTGCGTCTTCCATTGTAGCTGGACATTTCCTGCAGAAGATGACAGCCAGTGATGATGTGGAAGCCTATCTGAAAACTTTTGAAAGGACTGCAAACAGAGAAGAATGGCCTCAAAGCAAGCAGGCTGGCATTCTGGCCCCCTCCCTCAGTGGTAATGCACAGAAGGCGAATTATGACCTTGAATCAGAGGACACTGGTGACTATGACAAGTTGAAAAAGGAAATCCTTGCATGCCTAGGAGTAACAACAGCAGTGAGAGCTCAGCGATTTCACTCATGGACATTTCAACCAGAGAAAGCTCCCTGCTCACAGATGTTTGATCTGATCCACTTAGCCCAAAAATGGCTGCAACCTGAAACCCTGACGTCTACTGCAGTGGTGGAAAGAGTGGTGCTGGATCACTTCACCAGAGGGCTGCCCTATGATTTGAAAAAAAAAAAATCAGTCAAGGCAACCCTAGCACAGCAGAGGGCCTGGTAGACCTTGTGGAAAAGTATCATGCTACGGCTGAGCTCTTAAAGACTACCAGACCTGAAAGGATCAGTTCTGACAAAAGAACCCACCAGGAACAAGACAAAAGAGTCATCCACTGCACAACACAGCTGGAAGGGAGAGAAGGAGCCAGGGGATCAGATGACTACAGCACCAGCAGAGGGCGCCAGAACTTGTTTGAAGCAAGAAGGGGAGTGATGGACAGAGATACCAGAACCTGTTTCACATGTGGAGAACCAGGACACATTTCTTGGAAATGTCCTAAGAAAGATGAGTCAATGCAAGTAGAAGCAATCCTGCCTAAACAGTGTAATGTCATCACTGCCCTCCTGGGGAATCATAGTCAACCTCCTGGCATCAGTCCAGTCCAAATCCAGAACCAGGAGGTGGCCGCACTGTTGGACTCTGGCAGTATGGTGACACTAGTCAGCCCCTCTTTAGCACCCATCAGCCAAGTGAGTGGCAACAACCCCATTTCCATCACATGCATCCATGGGGACACCAAGACATATCTCACAGCACACGTTGAAATAAAAACAAAGGAAGGTGTGTTTACTGGAACAGTGGGATTGGTGAAGCAGTTGCATTTCCCTGTGTTGTTAGGATGAGACTGTCCATTCTTCCAAAGACTTTGGAAATGAGAAAAAGACAAAGATAAAGATGAAGACAAAGAGGAAGACAAAGACAATGAGGATGACAAAGTGTATACAGTGTCCGACAAACCAGAAAGAAAAAAAAATACGTCAACACCAATGGTACAAGTCTTCATGGGAGAAGACAATGATGAGGAAGACGGAGGAGCAGATGTCACAGAAGACACTCCAGAGGACTTAGAAGGGGGCAATTTCTTCACACCAGCATGCACACAGTACAGAGGAAGAGTTGGGACAGCACAACTGGAAGATCCCACACTCCAGCACGCCCGAGGAAATGTGAAAGTGGTGGATGGGAGGCCCTTCAACCCTGACCAGTCCCTCCCTTATCCACACTTTGCTATGAAAAACAATTTGCTGTATCAAGTACACAAAACAGCTGACATACAGACAGAGCAGCTGCCCGTGCCCCAGCCCTTTCTGCACACTGTAATGCATTTAGCTCATAGCCACCTCTTGGGGGGACACCTGGGAATGGATAAAACAAAAGAGAGACTGCTGAATTGTTTCTTTTGGCGGGGGGTCCACGGAGAGGTGGAACAATATTGTCGCTCCTGTCCAGAGTGCCAGCACAGAGCTCCACAACCCTCTTTCCGAAATCCATTAGTTCCTCAGTCAATCATCAAAACACCCTTTGAGTGGATTGCCATGGACCTGGTAGGACCCTTGATGAAGTCTGCGAAAGGGTTTCAGTACATCCTGGTAGTAGTAGACTAGGCTACCAGATACCCTGAAGCCATTCCCTTGCGGAATCCAACAACCAAGATCATCACCCGAGAACTAGTGCAGATGTTTTCCTGAGTCGGGATACCCAAGGAAATCCTCACTGACCAAGGAACACCCTTCATGTCCAGAATAATGAAGGATTTGTGCCAGCTCCTCCAAATTAAACAGCTGCGCACGTCCGTATATCATCTGCAGACAGATGGGCTCATTGAAAGATTCAATAAAACATTAAAGAGAATGATTAAAAGAACCATGGAGACAGATGGACAGAACTGGGACCAGTTGTTGCCATATCTAATGTTTGCCATCCGTGAAGTGCCCCAAGCATCCACAGGATTTTCCCCATTTGAACTGCTGTATACCCACCGCCCACAAGGTCTCCTTGACATAACAAAGGAGACATGGGAGCACCAACTCTGCCCCCACCAAACCATCATTGAATACATGGAAGGGATGAGAGAGTGCATTAATGCCATAATGCCTATCATGAAGGAACATATGCAAAAGGCCCAAGAAGCTCAAAGTAAAGCCTACAACAGTCTCATAGCACTCAGAGAGTTTCAGCCCGGTGACAGAGTGTTGGTACTTGTCCCCACCTCCGAGTGCAAGTTCCTGGCCACCTGGAGAGGACCCTACAAGGTACTTGAAAAAATAAACCAAGTCAATTACAAGGTAAAACAACCGGGTAGATGAAAGCCTGAACAAATATATCACATCAATTTGTTGAAAAAATAGGTGGACTGTGATGTCTTCTGGAGTGAAACAAACCCCTGTCCAGATGAGGAAAACCTCAGAGCCGCAGTGATGGTTGGAGACCTGACACCAAGTCAGAAACAAGACATCTTCGAATTCCTTGACAGAAATAAAGATGTGTTCTCTGATCTGCCCAGCAACACTCAACTCGTCACACATTATTGTGACCCCTCCAGGGAAACGGGTACACCTCAAGCCATATCATGTACCAGAAGCACGCCGAATTGCAATAAAGGAAGAGGTTAAAAAGATGTTAGATCTGGGAGTAATTGAAGAATCTCACAGTGCCTGGTCTAGCCCCATAGCACTTGTCCCAAAACCCGATGGATCAATCAGGTTCTGCAATGATTTCAGAAAACTGAATGAAATTTCAGCTTTTGATGCATACCCAATGCCGCGAGTAGATGAACTCATCGAAAGACTGGGAACAACCCTCTTCATCAGCACTCTTGACCTGATGAAAGGCTACTGGCAAGTCCCCTTGACAAAAGTTGCCAGAGAGAAGACTGCATTTGCCACCCCGATGGCTTGTATCAATATACAATGCTTCCTTTTGGTTTACATGGAGCCCCAGCCAAATTTCAACGCCTGATGGACCGTGTGCTGTGACCCCACCAGGAGTATGCTGCTGCTTATTTAGACAATATCATTATTCATAGTCACACCTGGGACAGCCACTTGAAGAAACTGCAAGCTGTGACACAGTCCCTCCAAGAGGCAGGGCTCACAGCCAACCCCAAAAAATGTACCCTGGGGTGAGTGAAGCACAATACTTGGGTTATACAATTGGAAGAGGCCTTATAAAGCCACAAGAAAAAAAAGTTGCTGCCATTCAAGATTGGCCACAACCGGTCAATAAAAAACAAGTAAGGGAATTTTTGGGACTCACAGGCTATTACAGAAGGTTTATTCAAAACTTTGCTACTATAGCAGCCCCCCTCAGTGACCTCAAGCGTAACCACCAACCTAACATGGTGAAATGGACTTCTGAAGTGGATAAAGCTTTCTGTTCCTTGAAACTGGCACTGTGTGCCTCTCCTGTCCTGAATTCCCCTGACTTCTCCAAACCCATGATCGTACAAACTGATGCATCTGAAACGGGTCTGAGTGCAGTCCTGTCACAGGAGGTTAATGGTGAAGAACACCCGATCATATACTTGAGCCACAAGCTACTGTTGCATGAAGGTCACTTTTCCACGCTGGAGAAGGAATGCCTGGTGATCAAATGGGCACTTGAGTCTCTGAAGTATTACCTGCTGGGCCGTAAGTTTCTTCTTGTTACTGATCACGCTCCCCTGACGTGGATGAGACAGGCTAAGGAAAAGAATGCGCATGTTACCCGATGGTTTCTGAGTTGACAGCCCTTTGATTTTCAGATTGTTCACTATGCCGGTGCCAAGCATGCAAATGCAGATGCTCTTTCCCGGATCCACTCCTTCTTTTCTGCTGCCGCTCAGCCCGAGGGGGATAAGCTGAGGGGGGAGGTATGTAACACAGCACTGGGCAGAGTTGTGGAAGGGCATTATCTCCCAGCATGCCTGTTCCATTTTCTCTCTGCTAGGACTACAAAGCATGTTGCACACACTACAAGTCCCAGAAGGCATTGCACCACAGCTCCAACTAGCTGAGTGCTTGATTAAGAAGGTGCAGGAGAGTGACTGCCTGCATAAAAGAGAAGGCTCAAACAATTGCTCTTGTCTCAGTACCTGATCAGGAAACAGGTGTGGAGGGTGGCTGGTGAGCATTTGTAGCAAGAAGGAAGGAAAGAAAGAAAGAGAATTTTGAATCAGCTGACTTCCTGGCTTTGACCTTTTGTTTGGCGTGCGACTACGAATTGGATCTTGACTTTGGACTGGCTGAAAACCCGACACTGGTAAATGATTTTCATTTGAAACAAAGACCAAGAGACTCTTTTCTGATTTTGTTTGTTTGCCCCAGGAAATAGCTTAGCTATCTGGGCTATAGACAGGGAACTGAAAATTCACTGTGTAGGTAGCGCTCAACAAAGAACCAGGTATTATTTTCTTTTGTTTTGTTTGCATCCTGAGTTATTTTTGAATGTACCTCTCTCAGTATTTTTACTAATAAACATACAGGCATAGTGCTGTTTGACCCTGAATGTCCTGTGTCGTGGTGCAAAGTGTGCTCATATCTCTGCCTACAAGATCCCAGTGCAACACAACCCCCCTCACTGTGTTACAATATTTTATTCAGTTTCCTTTGTAAAAAGTGTCCAAACAGGTTCTCTCTCAGAACTCAGTCTGCACTGCTACCAGAAGGGCTTCAGTTAACTCTATTTTGGGAGTATTTGACTCCCAAAAATAAGGCAAAAACTTCCAAAATAAAGGAGGAGGAAGTCATTGACTTTCAAATGTAAAAAACAAAATTGGATGACTTCCAACACTGAAGGTACAGAAGCAAAGAAATTATGGATTCTTCTAAATGAAACTGTATTTTACCACTAATATTTGTATTAACATCAGTTAATTCATTCATGAAAAATACCACCAACAGCTTAATCTGGTTCAAGGTCAGTTGCATTCATCTGTATCCCCCTCCCCGGGTCATGCCTGAAAATAGGCAGAATTTGTCTAGTGCACTTACCCGGTCAACAAAAACTAAATAAAATAAATAAATTGATCCCTCTTAGAATACTGGCTTTCAAATTGTGGGATCTAGGAAGTATTTTGACTTTCAAAAAATTGGAATGATTTCCAGATTTTGACTCATGAAGGTATTTGATTTCCATAAAAAAATAAATTAACTGAACTCCTGGCTACCAGTTCTCACAACCCTTCAGATGCATGGATGATCACCTCGATATGTTGCCACCACCCAGCCTGACTCTCACTTGGTGTATCTTTTGGTCAGAATCCTACCACAGCCACTGCTCACACAGTACAGTGACCTTTCCCAAAGGGCAAATGACTCACCCCTTCAGTCACAGCCGAGAACACTTCGTTTCAGACAGCTTAGTAGCCTGTCTCTTCGGAAATGAATCACAGACTTGCCAATTACTATACCTTTTAAAACACAGCCACAGTCCCAGAGCTCATGTATATAAAATCATACTTTGTACAGTACTCCACAGTGTTTACATATGGTACTGGATCATACACTCTAAAGACTAGAGAAATACAGTACATTACAGAAATGGAAAACAAAACATGAACAAAGTAGCATTCACAAGAATAACCTAATATCTAATTAAGTCCTAAGTAGAAATAGACGCTTAACCCCAACTGGAATCATATGAGTTATGGCAGACTCGAATACATGATGTTAAAAGTTCAATATCCCAATGCTAACTGACTTATGCAGAGTAAAACTAGCCATACGTACCTTTGGCTGGCTGGTCTGCTTGCCTGCATTATGAACCCTGACATCACACCCCTGGACACTCCCCTGAAAACTAGTCAGATTTAGTTATGTGCATTCACCCTTGCTTGCATTGTTATCATGGCCATCTGCTTGGCAGGGAGCACCTAATTATGGCTCGGCCACTGTTTGCTCCTAAAATAGTCTTTTACAAGAAAGGTAGTTAGCCCTTTTGTTTTTCCCTAAAACAAAGTTTCTTTAGATGAAAGAAGTTCTGCTGTTCACAGCCAACTTGCTCTCCAGCCTAGGACAGCAAATTTGAAAGAAAATGTAATCTCAATTCCCACCTACCTCCCACAACAACTAAAATAGTTTACAAAGAAAATAGATAATAAAATTAAAAGAGAAACATTTCTAGTGTGTTATATCTCCATCCCTCACAGAAATGAAATGGCATCTTTTAGCAACTCTAACGATGGCTCTCTTATTAGCAGGTTTGCTCTACCTGCTACATCCCAGTTCTCTCTCTCTCTCTCTCTCTCTCTCAACAAATTATTTAATTCTTTAAGATACTCCACTTGCTTTACAGAGGCACTGGGTACTGCCTAAGCAAACTATCCACATTGCCATGCTGTGACCCACTGTGGCACCTAATGTCCATGTTACAGGACTGTAGCACCAGGCTCCATCTTAACAATTTGTGATTTTTCCCCCTGGTCCTGTGGAGCCATATGAGGTACTTGTGGTCAGTGAGCAGTGTGCATGACCTCTATTACAAATCTGGCAGCAGCTTTTGCTGAGCCTAGACTATACTCAAGCAATCTTTCTCAACTTGGGCATAGGCCTTCTCTCTGGACCGCAGCTTCCTGCTCAGGTACATGACTGGATTTTCCTCCCATATGTGCATGACCTAAGACCCCCAGCCCATGATTGGATTCAGCCACATGCACAATGAACTTTAGAGAACAAGCAGGGCTCACAAGCACAGGTGCCCAACACAGTGTCTCCTTCAGCTGGCAGAAAGCTGTATCACAGTGATCCAGCCACTGAACCTTATTTGGCATTGTCTTCCAAGTGAGACTGGACAAGAGTCTGGTGGTTCCATGATGGGTGTTCGACAAAATTTTTGTCTAACGCCCTGACAACAAAACCAGCAGGTTGACCGCATTTTGCAGTTGGCTGTCAGTTTCCCATGCCATAAAGTATTTTCTTTGGGGGGGCTTTGCCCCCCGAACCTCCCATGTGGGGGCTGCACCTCCTGCACCCCCCCGTAGGATTGTCAACTCTGAGTTGGAGCTGACTTGGGAAGGGTGCAGGACCCCTGACAGACAGTACCCGGTTCCAGCTGGTCTCCTACTGTGGCATGGCACTGTAGTCACTGTAGTCATTGTCGGGGACCTCGCTGTCGAACTGTTGCTGTCAGGTGGGTATACGGAGTCTGGCCATACTAGTGAACTTTTGCGTAAACTCAGTAGTACCCTGTTATCCTTAGAAAGGCCCATACTTTCTTTTTTATGGTGGGTGTGGCCCATCCATGTATAACCTCAAGTTTTTTTTCTGGCTCAGGCTGGATGTACCCTCTCTCTACTCTGTGTTCAAGTATGGCATCTCTGCCATCCCTATTTAAGAACACTCATATGAACATGTGAAAATAACCAGCAGAAAAAAAGCCTCACGGTCTATGTAGTTTGCTCGAGTTTACAGACCTCTCAATATCTGCTGTGTGATCCTCCACCCATCCACTTCACCCTCCCCCTTGACATCCCCCCCACATTCCCCCCCCATGTAATTTTCATTTTTATCCTGTCCCATCCCCTCTTGAGACTATCTTCAGTCTGTAGGGAGACTGCCTCCTCTGGCAACTCATTCCACTTTGCAACCACCCTTTTAGTGAAGGTTTGACACTCTGTCTTGACTGTCAGCTCTGCAGCCTTCAATTGGCAGAGCACCTCAGTCTCATGCCTGACACGATCTTTCCATGTCTGACTGTAGATGGAGATGTCATCTATTTAGCCTAGCACAAAGTCTCCTGCCTCAAACAGAATGCAGGCCACAAGCCATTAAGATGTTGCTATCACTTTCTTCATCCCAAAAGGCACTACATGAAACTCGAATAGGCCAAATAGAGTGATTAAATCTGACCCTTCTCTGGTGTCAGGGATCAGGGGTACTTGCCAATAGCCCTCTGTCAGGTATGTGGTGGTCAGGTACATGGCTCCAACTAACCTCTCTAGGACCTCATCCATTCTAGGCATGGGGTATGCGTCTGACTCCATACAGCCATTATATCTGTGGTAGACAACACAGAATCTTGTAGTCTCATCCTTTTTGGGGACCAGTACCACCAGGGAGGCCCAGGGATTACTGAACTCCTGGATTCTCCCATAAGCCAGCATTTCCTTGATCTCCCCCTCAACAGCATGTTTCATTTCCTCGGTAACTCTGTAGGATGGCTGACTCAGTGGGGCCTGGGACCCTGCATCCATGCGGTGCTCCTCCTGTGTGGTATACCCCAGTTTCCTTGTGAACATTTCCCGAAATGTCTGCAGCACCCCACATATGTTGGCAGCTTGGCCAGTGTCAGCCACTCCAAGAGGGTGACAACATCCACTGAGGATTCTCCCTTAACATCTACAATGAGATCCACCAGAAGTTCTGCTTTGGCCTCCTCCTCCAGAGATCTGCAAATAGCCAGGGCCATCTCTTTCTGGTCATGATAGGGCTTCATTATTACCCTCCTGACCACCAAGTAAGGACCCTTCTACGCTGCCTGCACCTTTTTCTGTCTAACAGGGATGAGTACTATAATCACCTGTTGCCTGACTTTGTACTCCTGGGTTCTGGCCCCATGGTCATACTGTATCTTCTATCTCTATTGTGCCATGGCTAAGTGCTCCTTGGTGAACCCATGAGCTCCTTGAGCCATGACCTGAATTTCAAGACATACTCCACAACAGATTCCCCTTGGTTAGCAAGATAGCCCTCCCATTCATTCCTTACCAAATCTAGGGGACCCCTTACCCTATAGCCAAACAGGACCTCAAAGGGTTAAAACCCTATGGACTCCTGGGGAACTTCCCTATATGTGAATAAGAAATGGGTCAAGTACTTGTCCCACTCTCCAACATACTGGTCAGTGAATGCCCTTACTGTGACATGGATTTTAGCAATGCATTAAAATGCTCAACCAGACAGTTAGTCTTGGGGTGGTACAAGGAGGCCCTGAGCTACTACACCTCACACTTCTCTCATAGACTAGTCATTAGGGCAGACATAAAATTAATGCCCTGGTGTGACAGAATCTCCTGGGGAAACACAACCCAGCTGAATATCCCAAGTAGTTCATCAGCCACATTTCCCACCTCAATAGACGACAAAGCCACGGCATCTGAGTACCTCGTGGCATAGTCCATGACCACCAAAATGTACCTCTAACCTGTGCTATTTGGGCTGCTGAGTGTCCCCACAATATCCAAAGCAACTCACCAAAATGGCTTTTCAGTTATAGGCCATTGACTCAAAGCTGCCTTAGCCTTGTCTCCAACTTTTCCTACCCTGTGGCACTGCAGACAAGTCTGGCAGTAGTTTGCCACATGCTTGAAGTTACTGAGCTAATAGACAGCCCAGTGGTGAAGAGGGCTGAGGCACCTGCCATGCCTTACCTTTTCCCATGCCAACCACCCGGGTTCTGGAATGAGCTCGGATCACTGGGGGTCATCTGGTGGGGAGAGGATTGAGCGTCCAATGGACAGCTGTTCTCTCCCGGGGTGGGGAGGTCCTCTGTCTTGCTCCTTGGCTGCCACATGGTGGAGGCCGGGGCAGTGCCAAAGTACAAGTGATGTGGAAGGGAGGAGCCATGGTTCCATAGTGTGTGTGCACCCCCTTTACATGCATGCGCTTATGTGCCACCACAGCTGGGGACAAGAGAGAAAATGGAAAAAGGATTGGCACAGGCTTAATGAAGCCCTACCTGCCTGCTGCCATTCCTACATCGACACCTGCCCATTGAAAACTGGTTCCGGATATGAGTCATCAGGTGGGGGAAGAGGGCCCTCCCTTTCCTGGCACCACCACGGTGGGGGGAGGGAGGCTTCAGGGCAAGGTGAGTCAAGGATGGTGGATGCTAGGCAGGGGAGGCTGGGACAGGGCTCAATAACCTGCTGGATGCCAGCCCAGGGGAGAAAAATCTCTATGAAAACAAAAGATACTGGGACAGTAAAAAGAGTTAATCAGATGCTTTTTTGTATAGCTGGCTCATATGTGTCCAGAAAAGGGTACATCATGGGCTAAGGACAGAAGCTGCTTCCTGTACTCCTTAGGAATTACTATCTGCAGGAGTAGCCTTTCCTTTGGTCCTCCCTTCTGAACCAATTATCAATACAGGAGCCCATTCTTCCAGTATACCATCCTTTCTTTTGAACTTTGAGAGTCACCTTCCACCCTAGAGGCCAACTTCCTTAATTTCTATTGGGATGGGTCTGCATGCTGAGCTCTCCCTAGCTTCCCATGTTTGGCCTTCCTTAAAACACACTTTCCTGTAGGACAGCAGCCCATGGCTTGGCTCTTCCCCAGTCTGTAGCTGTGGCTCAGAACAGATGATCCCAGCTTGTTTTTAAGCCACAGTTGCCTCTGCTGCTGAGATGTTTTTTTCCCAAGCTGCACTGCCCTCTCTGTGTCCTCAGGAGCTGGTTCCCTAGCCTTACTATGGGTAGTGACCCACTCAATGTTGGCCCAACTGTCTATGAGGTTGGCCACCTTTGGGCACTCCCTTCCCTTTCTTGACTATGCTATAGTGTCCTCTTTAATTTTCCTTTTCTCTCTCTCAGGTTCTCGTACAGGGAGGTTATTGCGGTGACCTCCAAACATAATAACTAAGTTATTACCCATAATGACATCATCAGGAAGGTCCAGCACAACACACACCTCCCATATGCACTGGCCACCTCCCCAGCTTAGAAAGATCTGGGCCATTGGCACTCAGATTGTGAGATCCATCAGTCCTCTTATTCTAGAAAACTGGCCTGGCAGGATCTATTCCTTGTGAATCAAATACTGTTTTTCCATTGAAATGGAGGCCACCATGTCCCCTAATCAGGGTTGGACTGGCCCACCTGGATACCTGGAAATTTCAAGCTGGGCTCCCCCTCAGTTGGGTAAGTGGTTACCTTCTGAACTCTGAAAACTTTTGCTTTTATCTTCTTTTTTCTAATTAAATGGGGTGTCTGGGACACTGTTGATAAATGTAAGATGCAAACACAGAGCTAAAATATCAGATTGAAGTGAAATATTGATACGAGTGTGTCAGCCTGGCTCTCCTCTATTGATTTTTCAGGTGGGCCCTTGTATCTTCTTTCCAGGTGGGCCCTCTGTACCCCAGTCTGACCCTGCCCCCAATCCTTGGGTTAACATCCCACAGGTGCATTTGTGCAGTGGAGTTAGTGAGAACAGCACTCTAGGTGGAGGACACTAACTGCCGGGAGCCTCCAGAACCCCCCCAACTCCAGACCCTTTGGTTATGTTTTTCAGGCATTCATGCAATAGGTGTCCTAGCTTTTAGCAGATATGGCTGACAAAATTTCCTCATGACAGCAGACTGTTGCCAGGCAACAGTCAACAGTATACCAGTCTTGGGCACTAACTGAATGGAGACTGTGCCTCCTGCACCTCCCCCACACAGTGGATCATTTTGGGGAGCAGACCCCCTCGAGGCCCCCCTCTCCACTCCTCCTATCACTACTGTATTACTACTACAACTATTGCTAATAGTTCTAGTGCTTATATGATCAAAAATGTCATCAGACTAGATTTCGCTATGATGGAATCTTGTCTGATGACATCACAGTCTCATCCAACATATTAGATTAAACACAAAAACTGTAGCTGAGCCAGATATAGTACCTGTGTTTCTCTGATTTCTTACTTTTGAAACCATTCAGCTTCCCTTTTTGTTTGGGCACATGCTGTACTTACTCAAATACAAGCCCTCTTCTCTTGTACAGCTTCTCAAGGTATGCCACTGTACAGCTCTCATATGGCCCAGTGTGACAGGGAGCTCTTACCACTCTTGAGGACCAACCTTTTCTTAAATCTGTTGCAACAGTTCTATTTCTTAGCCTAATCTATCCTTTACAATTTCTAGTCTATAAGGTTGCCCACCTATGGGCACTCCCTTCCCTTTCTTGACTATGCTATAGTGTCCTCTTTAATTTTCCTTTTCTCTCTCAGGTCCTCGTACAGGGAGGTTATTGTGGTGACCTCCAAACATAGTAAAACAGGTTGTATTTATCGTTGTTAGATTTAGTATGTAATAGCACTATGTCATAAAATACCTTGATTTGTATACCTTGGCCCAGATATTCAAACTGCGCCAGGCTGTGGTGCAAGCTTGGGCGCAGCTCAACATGGCTGCGCAGGAGCATGAACTCAGCGATATTCAAAGGAGCTGTGCCATGGCACAGCAGCTTTGAAGATCACACCCTAGCCACCCCCACTGTGCATGGTGCAGTGGCACTGCGCCAGCGCAAGTGGCCAGAGTGGAGCATGGAGATGCACTAGCACAAGTTCCATTGCGCCATGCACAGCACCCACGATATTCAAAAGTTGACATGCAAATGGGGCCATAATTTATGCAAGGTACACATGGGGCCATTTGCATGTCATTATGGCCCCATTTGCATGCAGGTGCAACAATCCTGATGACTTGCTCCTGGCGCCCTGCCAGGCAGCAGCCGTTGGAGACCAACGCCCCCTGCAGCCCGATCGCGGGCATCTGTGTAAAAATAGAAAACCGTCCTATATCCCTGGTGGTCAGTGGACCGCTTTCTGCCGATCACGGGCATCTATACCAAAGAAAGGACCAATATCCCTGGTGGTCTAGTGGTACCTCCCTCCCCACCGCCCACTGAGCCCCACCACCCGCTCCCCTGGTCAGCCAGTGGGCAGCAGCACCACCTGCCTGCCACTCTGCCGCCCACCAACGACAGCTAGGTAGGGCTGCATGCCCATTGGTTGGCGTGCAGCCCATACTCTACACATTCAGAGATGTGAATGAATCACATATCTGGAATGTGTAATATGAAGTATGGGCTGCTACGCCCATTGGCTCATGCTGTGAACCAATGGGCATGTAGCCCTACCGAGTTGTCAGTCGGTGGGCGGCAGCAGGTGGGAGGGTGCTGCCGCCTGCTGGCTGACCGGGGAGGCGGGGTGATGGGGCTTAGTGGGCGGGTGGGGAGGGGTACCACTAGACCACCAGGGATATTGGTCCTTTCTTTTAGTGAACAGATGCCCGCGATCGGGCAATAGGATGAAGTTATTTTCTACAAATGCCCGTGATCAGGCATGGGGGGGTGCCACCAGGTGCAGCCAGAACTCGGGTGGCCATCCACAGGTGGCAGCTGCCGTGTTGCACCCTGCAATGCGGCAGCTCACCTGTGGGTGGCCATCAGTTCTTCCTTTTTTTTTTGGCTTAACTTTGTGCTGGCACAGGTAGGAGTTGCGCATGCCTGGCTCTGCACATCCCGGGCTGAATATGGGGCTGTGCAGGTTATGCATGGGCATGCCTCCCCTACCTGTGCCTGCATGCATTACTGATGTGCTCCAGCGCATCAGGATTTGTGCCGCGCACTTTTCCCTTTTGAATATCACGCCAGGGCACATCAGTGGGTTGCGCATGGTGCAACACTGTTGTGCCATGCGCAACTCTTTTGAATATCTGGGCCCTTATGTTTATGAAACCTGTAAATGGTGAAAATACCATGGCACTTGATGTTTTTGATAATGATAAAAAGTACTAAGTGACTATTACAGAAATTAAGTTTGCTAAGCTATTTAAAATACATGGGGAATATGGGTGTGGGCAGGACAGTAGTAGGTAACTGGCTGGGTGGCAGGACACAGAGGGTGGTGGTAAATGGCTGTCACTCCACAGAGGGAAGAGTGACCAGTGGGGTACCACAGGGATCAGTGCTGGGACCGGTCCTATTCAACATCTTCATCAGTGACATTGCACAGGACCTAGAAGGCAGAATTTCACTGTTCGCTGATGACACAAAGCTCTGTAACAGAGTAGACACACCAGAGGGTGTAGACAGAATGAGAAGCGACCTGCAGAAACTTGAAGAATGGTCAGGGGTTTGGCAGTTGAAATTCAATGCAAAGAAGTGCAAGATAATGCATATAGGGTACAAAAACCCTGGCACAATATATCAGTTGGGGGTGAGGATATAGCATGCACCAAGCAGGAAAGGGATCTTGGGGTTATCATCTCTGATGACCTCAAGGTAGGGAAACAGTGTGACAAGGCAGCAGGTAAAGCAAATAGGATGCTGGGATGTATAGGCAGGGGCATCACCAGCAGGAAAAGGGAGGTCATAATTCCTCTATACAAGACACTAGTGAGGCCTCACCTGGAGTACAGTGTACAGTTCTGGAGACCATACCTACGTAAGGACATAGACAGGGTACAGAAGGTTCAGAGGAAGGCAACAAAGATGGTGCATGGATTGCATCACAAGTCCTATGAAGACAGGTTGAAGGAACTGAACATGTACTCCCTGGAGGAGAGGAGGGAGAGGGGGATATGATAGAGACATACAAGTATCTTACAGGGAGGAACAGGGTGCAGGAAAACACTATTTTTAAGTGAAAAGATGTTCCAGGACTAGAGGGCATGGGATGAAGTTGGAGGGAGGACGATTCAGAGGAAACATGAGAGAATTTCTTCACAGAGCAGGTGGTGGACAAGTGGAACACCCTGCCAGAGGAAGTGGTGGGGGCTGAAACAATCACGGGATTTAAGAATGCATGGGATAGACATAAAGGAATTCTGGAGGAAAGGGGTAAGGGGCAACAGACTTCTAGGAAAATAAACTGAATTTACAA
Source organism: Neoceratodus forsteri (assembly GCA_016271365.2). NCBI lineage: Eukaryota > Metazoa > Chordata > Ceratodontiformes > Ceratodontidae > Neoceratodus > Neoceratodus forsteri. The sequence goes on from CM057454.1 coordinate 902,603,112, forward strand.
GCTCAAATGGGCAGACTGGGTGGGCCATAGGCCCTTATCTGCCGACACTGTCTATGTATCTATGTAAATTGCTGTAAACTGAACAAGTCTGAAATGTCATGGTGATTTGCATATATCCCATAATGCTTTGTATTATGGATGTATGTATGCTATTGTATTTCTTTGAAACTTGAGTTGTTGCCAGTGCCCTTTGGGGTAACCCTTTTCAGTGTTTCTGCACTGAGGTTCTTTGTTTTTAGCTTGTTTTTTTTTTTTTCTTTTTGAGACCCCACTACCCAAGCAAATGGAGCGCACATAGCGATGAAGGGTTTTCACTGAAAAGTGGTTAGATCAGAGTTCAGTGTCAGTAGGTGCTGGCTAAGTGCAGAGAAAGTACATACATAGTATATTGCTGCAAATTGATGTACTGAAGAAGGAATTTGCCATTGCTGAAGGTTATTTCTTGTATTTTGAATAAACATCACACAGAGATTGTGTGTTGAACTTGAAGTTCAGTGTCTGGTCCATCTGTTATCCCACAACCCCTCCACATCCAGACATAGTATCTTCTTGCTGTCTAGTCCTACTTATAACAAAATAAAAATGGTAGTATCCTCTTTGTGTATAAGTTGTTTTGTGACTGAAAAGGTAATATTTTTACTGACAATCCATTTAAGAGGAAGGTTTAATATCTTCACTAATTGTAGCTGCCTTAGAGCAGGAGGTCATGTGACCGGAATTACACTTCTGGATCACCCGCTATTTTTTTTTTTTATACTTTCTTTTTATCCCTTCCTTACTACCCACTCAGTCCACTCCTTCAGACTGATCAATCCCCGTGATCCCTCCCCACGGCGTCTGCCCATAGAATGCCAGACTTTACTCCATTGTCTCCCTACCTTGCTCCTCTTTCCTCTGGAGAGCCTGCACAGCGGGGTCTGCCCATGGGTAGGTGATCAGGGCTGGGATCGGTCATCATCCTGGCCTAAGAGGGGTGTTTTTCTGCTTTTCTTCCCCTAGGCTCCTCCTCTCCTGAGGGTGTCGGCACAGACGACTGACGTCCAGACAGGCTGCATGCTGACACACATCATCGTCAAATGCCCACAACATCCTCCCCACCCCAACTCCAGAGAGCCGCCTAGTGCCCTGATGCCCATGTTTCCACCAGCACCAGTGTATAAGCTGCTCAAAGCACCCCAGGAACCCATCTCAGGGGAAGGAGAGCATCCATTGGGATGCTCGATCCTCCTCCTCCCCTCCAACCCTCGGCGACCTATGGATCACCCACTATTTAACTGAAGCCACAAGCGAGCTGTGGGAGATTTATCCTGTCCACATCCTGTGAGACTGCCATATCTGGTGGTGAGACAGACCTGGCAGGAGCTATGAAACTATATCTGTGTAGCAAGGGTTTAAGGTTGAGAGTGTCACTGGACAATGAGTACCTCAGTGACAGGAAGTACCTGGGGCTTCAGTCCAGTTACCTTCCCCCTGAACTACAGATAACTTTTAGTGAATAAGCCTGCTAGGGGAATTTTATTTTGTGCGATTGGGTTGGACTGACTGTACCTCAGAGAGAAAGTTTTTAAAAAAACAAAACCGGAGGAAGGTTTAATTACTGTCTCAATTGTAGCTGGCTTAGAGAGGGAGGTCATGTGACCAGAATTACACTTCTGGATCACCTGCTGAGCGAGCAGGGCAAGCACGTGCGGGACTCACGCGTGGTAGCCACATGCAGAGACGTGCTTTCTGTGCACATGTTTGGGGTATTTGGCATTGAGGCAGGAGCCAGAGGAAAACATCTTCATCTATAGGAAACATAACAAAATTGGGGTTTTGTATATATTTAAGATAAAGTGGTATAAACTCCATCGGTTATCTGCTTTTGCTTATTGAAACACATATTAATCTTATAAATGGAAGGTGGAAACAGAAGAAATATGGAAAGTTATTTTGTTACCTTAAGAAGTGGGGAACTTGGTATCAGGTGCAAAGAATGTTTAAAGTTTAGCCTGAATGAATGTAAAGGGCAAACTGAATACACATGCAAGCAATGTAAAGAGTTGAAGGAATTAAAGATGAAATTGGTAGGAACTGAGATGAAACTGAAATGTTTTAAACAACAGGAGCTAAAGTTAAAAACAGTAACTGCAGAGCACAACACTGACAGAAAGATCAGTCAAAAAAGGGATAGGAATTGCACAGAGGAGGATGATGACTGGGAAACTGAAAGAGGTCAAAATAGAAGTAAAAAGGGGGAAGGGCAATGCAACTTTCTATTCCCACCTGAAATAATTTTGAACCCTTGTTGCATCTAATTGAAAGTGTGGAAAATGAGACACAAGAGATTTTGGAATAGGCCAAGAGCAATCAAGGGCCCTCTGAAGTCACACTGACTATAAATCCTTTTCAGGGATCACCTGAGGGTAATCGGGGACATAATAGTCAGGCCCAGAACAAGGGGTTTCTGATATTGTGGTAAATAATGAGGGTAACCAGGGACCGAATAGTAGTACAAAGATAGGCCCTGAGCATGGGGTCACTGATATGACAGTTAACACTGAACAAAGGGAAGAGCTAGAACATGTGGAATCAATGGATTATACTGAGACTGATGAGTCAAACATTAATACCAACAGAAAAATGTTCTTTGTGGGTGACTCAATTGTGAAATACACTGATGCTTATACTATTAGGAATAATAAAGAGAACGTTATGAGCACTTATTTACCAGGAGCCACCCTAACTGCTATAATACAGCTACTACCCAAAACTGTGAAAAAGGAGGACGATAAACCTATAGTACTGATTCATGTAGGAATAAATGACATTAGATATAGGTGAGAAAACCAAATGTTCCTAGATTTTATAAGGATACAAAAAATCATTGTGGATATCAAGGGAGTGATAATTTTTTCAGAGATATTACCAGTTCCGAAAGTGGGCCAAAAAATCAACCAGACACTCTTAAGAAAAAACAACTGGCTTCACAGATGGTGTCTCTTACAAAGTGTACAATGCATAAGGTCATGGCAAAAGTTTGATAATGAAATTACATTACTTAGCAAGGACAGCCTTCATTTGAACCGGAAGTGAAGTAGGGAATTTGGTCTGATGTCTAAAAAACAAACTGAACATTTAAACTAATAGATATGGGGAGAGGTGACCTTTTGGAGATACAGGACAGAGGTCATAGTGAAGGAAGTACCATCAAACACTGGACATTTAAAGGGACACTGTCAACCCCATTTGGCCTCAAATTGTCCCTAGTTTAAAAACTCATTTTATAATTGTTCTTATTCTATAGAGACTGCTGATGTAGCTGGTTGTTTGATTCAGACTCCATTTTCCTTTTAAAAAGTAAAAAAAAAAACTGAGTGTCAACAATACTGGTGTTACCACACCAAAATATGTTTACATTTTTTAATTTTTTTTTTTTATTTCTAATTTTCCTCCCACTGTCTCACAGAGCCCACCCATCTGGAAACACCTATGAAGCATGCCCCTGCCAGCACCTACCTGCACCCTCCAGTCCCTCCATCAAACCACAGAACCCCCCCCAGGCAGGGTCGAGGTCGGGCAACCCCCGAATCTTGAAATCTTGTCAGGGTCCTGGGCCGCAGGCAGGCGCTGAGACATCGGGACCCAGCTTTGTGTTCCGTCATCCTGGCTCCGAGGGGGATTTTTCCCATGTTCCTCATGGGATGCTATGTACCTGAGCATCAAGGCATCTGCTGCCATCTGCAACGTCCCCCCCCTTCTGCGAAGGAGCAGCCTCTGAGGCTGATTGGCTGCTGGCCTATGCCTGCAACCAATCATGCCCCTGAGACTCCAGCTTGCCATCACTTCCCCCAGCCTCCGCCAGGAGTCGCCACTTGCCGGTTTGGAAGTCCCCCCTCCCCTGGAGAAGGTGAGCTGTCTCCGGACGCTCCAGTCTGTCTCCCCCCGACCCACCCCTGATGACCCGAGCTCACTCCTGAACCCGGGTTGCTGGCATGGTGCGAGGTGTGGCATTCAGCGCCTTAACCCTCAGTGCCACCAGGCCGGTTTGTTTACATTTTTTGACCAACTAAAACTGCATCTTTCTTGGACTCATGAACACCCCAACAGTATATAGCTACTCAATATGCAGTGGAAGTAGATGAGTCTATTGTATCACTAGTGGCTGCACTGTTTGGGGGTGTTTCTAATGTTCAAGAAGTATGCAGTAAGCTTAGGTAAACAATTTGAAGCAAAATAAGGCTGTTTATAACTACATTACCATGCATTTCAGTTCTAATAAGCAAGGAGGCAGATTAAACAACCGGCATTATCAATGCATTTTAGAGAAGATAAGCCATCATAAAATGTGGGCTTTTACCTAGAAATAATATGATGCAAAAAAGGTTAACAGTGTCTCTTTAAGAACAAACAAAAGAAAAGAAGTAACAAAGAAAGACACATAAAAGTTGTTCTATTAAATGCAAGAAGCCTTAGGAACAAGTTTGACCAGTTAAACTATGTGTTATACACTGAAGATATTTGCATATGTTGGGTAACAGAAACCTGGTTCAGGAAAGGTGATTGGATGGAAGAAATTCAGGGGTATGACATATTCCATAGGGAGAGAGAGGACAGAAGAGGTGGGGGTGTGGTCTTTTACACTGTGTCTCATTTAAAAGCCCATGAAGTTAACTTTAATAAAACAGCTAACGTTGACATTAAACAAATATAGCTAAAAATTCATACCAATAACAGAAGTATGATTTTGGGGGTATAGAAACATAGAAACATAGAATTTGACGGCAGATAAGGACCGCTTGGCCCACCCAGTCTGCCCATTTCCCTACCTACTGGATAAGCTGCAGATCCTAGTTAACCAGCAGCCTACTTCTTTCTACCCCAACCCCCCAGAATTGCCTTATGACTATCCCATGCATGCTTGAATTCCACCACTGATTTTGACTCCACAACCTCCTCCGGAAGGCCATTCCATGCATCCACAACCCTCTCTGTGAAAAAATACTTCCTTAAATTACCTCTGAGCCGCCCCTCTATCTTCAAATTGTGCCCTCTTGTTCTTGCATACCTCTTTTTTTGAAAGATGCTACCCTCTTGGACTTTGTTGATTCCCTTGAGGTACTTGAAAGTTTCTATCATGTCCCCCCTCTCCCTCCTTTTCCTCGAGGCTGTACATATTAAGCTCCTTAAGTCTCTCTTCATATGTCTTCCGGTGCAGACCCTGCACCATTTTAGTTGCCCTCCTCTGGACAGCTTCCATCCTGTCTATGTCTTTGCGGAGATTGGGTCTCCAGAACTGCACACAGTACTCCAGATGGGGTCTCACCAGCTGTCTGTACAGAGGGATAATAACTTCCTGTTTTCTACTGGTGATGCCTCTCCCTATGCATCCCAGTATCCCCCCAGCCCTCCTTGCTGCCTTCTCACATTGCTTGCCCACCATGTCAATGAATCTAGTTTCTAAATGCTTTGTACCTTGTAGGAGATTCCAGTCTATTTTAGGGAAGCTGAAATCCCCCATAATAATACAATTATTCCCAATGTTCATGTTTTCTAAAAATTCCATAAAGGATATATTTTCTAAGTCAGTTAAATTGGGTTAGCGAAAACATACTGGAACAGTATGTGAAGGTTGGAACTAGGGACTATAGAGTGCTTGACCTTGTTCTCAGTAACATGGAGGGAGCAATAGAAGACACAAAGATATTACCCCGTTAGGAACACATGACCATAATATGATGATTTATTTTACAAGATAATAAGAATAAAGTTAATGGGAAAACCAAAATAAGGGATTACAACAAAACTGATTATATCATGATAAAACAAGAACTTAAAACATGGAACTGGAGGCAGGAGCTTGAGGGTCAGAGTTTAAATAATATTTGGACCAATATAAATAATAAAGTACAACTATGTATCAACAAATATGTACCATTAGTAACAAAATATAATAGTAAAGGCAGGATTCCCAAATGGTTTACTATTAAAATTAAAAAAAAAAATTAGTAAAACAGAAGGACAAGGCATATAAAAAATATGACAAGTCCAACACAAGAAAAGTGGGAAGTATACAGTATAAGACTATGGTGCAGATGAAAAGCTATTCGAAGGGTAAAGGCAAACACGGAATTACAATTGGCCATAAACAAAAAGGATAATCAAAAACAATTTTACAATTACATTGGTAGTTTAAAAAAATGGGCAGAGACAAATTGGTCCATTAAAGAATGGTGAACGGACAATAGACGAAGAACTAGAAATGGCAAACAGATTTAATAAGTATTTCTTAAGTGTCTTTCACAATTCAAATAAAGAATCCATCAAATTAGCCCTACATGGACTGGGACTGAGCAACCTGCAACCTCTCCTGCATCCTTACTGCCCTACCTGGCTGCTCCGCTTGATCGATGAGAGACTACTGGAGATTCCCAGGGTATGGCTAAAAACATCTGGAGCCATGGCATTTTCATTTGTGGCCCCTACCCTGTGGAATTCTCTGCCTCTTCGGGTTCAGGAGTGCCTGACAGTGGAGAGCTTTAAGACTGCCCCTAAGACCTATCTATTTCAGCTGGCATTTGGTGCCATTTTGTAATTGACTATTTTATGGTACTGTGGTTTGCTAATTATTTATTGTATTTTAATATTTTATCGCTGTAATTATTTTGTTGTGCAATACTCTGATGCATTGTTGAAGAACGCCATATAAATAACGTTTATTATTATTATTAAATTGAATTATATAGGCATTGACAAAAGCAAAATACACAAATACATCTCAGAAAAAGTTTAGTGAAATAAACTTAGAAATCTTAATAAATATAAATCATGTGGACCAGACAAACTACATCCCAATTTCCTGAAATCATTGGCAGAGGAGCTTGCAGGTCCTCTCTCCATTTTGTTCAATACATCAATAAAAGAGGACAAGGTCTGGAAAGACTGGAAAATTGTATATACTACCTCAATTTTGAAATCAGGTGATAAAAAAAATAGTCAAAAATTATTGTCCTATTACCATTACCTCCGTTGCGGAAAAACTAATGGCGGACTTCACCAAAGAACATTGGCGATCACTTAAAACAAACTGGGCTTATGAACTTGACACAACATGGTTTTACAAATGGTAGATTGTGCGTAATCAACATTTTGAACTTCTTCGAGCCTGTTAGTCAGGCTCTGGATCATGGTATGCCAGTGGACGTAGTGTACTTAGACTACACAAAGGCTTTTGATTCCATTTCCCATGAGGTCTTGTTAAAAACATTGTAAGACGTAGCTAGATAATACCCTGTTGTACTGGATACAGTCATGGTTGGGAAATATTTTTCAAAGGGTAAACATTAGAGGCTTTCTATCTGACTGGAGTAAAGTCACTAGTGAGGTCCCTCTGGGATCCATTTTGGGTCCCATATTGTTCGATATGTTTGTCTCATTAATGCAAGTATCAAGGGAAGCATGGCTATCCAAGTATGAGGATGATATGAAGGTTGGGGCTATTGTAAACAACACAGAATCTATTAATAATTTTCAGAACCAATTACAGCAGCTAGAAAACTGGGCTATAGCTCATAAATTAAAATTGAATGAAAATAAATGTAAGGTTATGCACTTTGGGTACAACAACGTTAAAGCAATACATACTGTATTAACAACAAGATCATAGCCAGTATGGACAGTGAAAGGGATCTGGGGGTTATAATTTTTAGCACCTTAAACTTCGACACGCATGCTAGGGCTACAGTAAAGAGAGCCAATAAAATTGCGGGAAATATATTGAGGCACATAAACAATAGAAAGGAGGAAGTCCTGATGCAATTGTACAGATCCCTGGTGAGACCTGTTACGGAATATGGGGCCTCTTTTTTGTTCATCCGAAAGTGCTGGTAGTTCAAAGTTCATGGAGGGAATCCAAAGAAGGATTACTAAAAAATACATAAACTAAATGGAAAGGCTTACGATACCAGACTCAAGGATTTGGGTCTGTTTTCTCTAACCTGCCGCATGCTCAGGGTAGACTTGTGTTATGTATATAAGGCCCTAAATAATAAAGTGATTTTTAAAATGACAGGGTTAACAAAAAAAAAAAAAAACAATGGCAGAAAGGGCAACAAGAATGCACCCTTTCCATCTTAGGGGAGAAATTAACAAAACCACGAGAAGGAAGACATGGTTTAATCAAAGGGTGGCTGAGTGGTGGAATAAGCTGTCAGAAAATGTTGTGAGAGCCACTAGCATGTTATAGTTTTAAAAATTATTGGACGAACATATGTGGGATAAGAAATATTAATTTATCCATTGATACGTGGGAAGTTCCTCCCACTCACAGCTTCCTCCCAGTGAACCTCAACTCTTCCCACATCCTCTTCCCCCTATTATATCATACCATACCACCCATTCCCAAATATCCTCACTCACCTATGCCCCCCCCACTCATGCCCCAGTGGTGAATCACCAGCTACTTGCACTAGCTGTCCATCTTACCACAACCACCATCCTGTCCTCCTTACCTCTCACTCTGTACGACTACCTCTCTCAAGCCACATCAGTGTACAACCACCAGTTAACAATAACAGCACTAGCCCTAGTATCTTTGGGCATAGTTTTACTCATGCAATAGGCCTCAAATTTGTTATCTCTATTAGTTTAAGGCCTTTGTTAACTTTGCCTATGTTCATTGTCTACTGTTTTTTTTTTGTTTTCCTTCCTTCTTTTTTGTATAGTGTATTGTACTGTACCCTCATATGAATCATTTGTATATGTCCAGGACCACTTTGAAAATGAGCTTGCTCAATTGTGTTATGCCTTGGTAAATAAAGTTATTGATTAATTGACTGAAGTCCAAACATGGCTCATGTAGCTCCTGGACTTGTAAACTTACCTATAAACTTAAGATTCCACTGCTACCACCAGTTTGTCACAGACAGGGTCTCTCCCAGAACTCAGTCCACACTGCTACCACTTTTCACAACCCTTCAGATACCTGAATGGTCACCCTGATATGCTGCCACCACCTAACTTACTCTCACTCAAGGTATCTGTAGGTCAGAGTCTCACTGCTACCACCTGTTTTCCCAAAACAAGTTCTCTCCCAGAACATAGTCTGCCCTGTTATTAATATTCACAACCCTTCAAATGCCTGAACAGTCACCTCAATATATTGCCAACACCCAGCTTGACTCTCACTTGAGATTTCTTTAGGTCAGACTCCCATCACAGCCATGGCTCACACAGCACAGTGTCCTTTCTCAAAGGCCAAACAATCCCACCCCTTTATTCACAGGGGACAACACTTTGCTTTAGATAGCTTGATAGCCAGTCTATTCAGAAATGGATCACAGACTTGCCAGTTACCCCAGGTTATCTATACCATTAAAAACACAATCACAAAGAGCATGAATTATATGAAAATAATATTTAATATGCTACAATATTTACTTATGGTGCTGGATTTCACAATCTAAAGACTAGGGTAATACAGTACTCTACAAAAATGGAAAACAAAATATTTGAACAAGATAAGATTCACACAGAATAACCTAACTAGATTCTAATTAAATTCTGAGTAGAAGTAGATGCTTACACCTACCTGGGATCTTTTGAGTTATGGCAGACCCGAACATGTGATATTAAAAGTTTAATGCCACAACACTAATAGACTTACTCAAAGTAAACAAGACAGAAATACCTTTGGCAGGCTCGCCTACTTGCCTACATCAACAACCCCATTTCTCTGACATTATACCTCCATACAGTCCGCTGATTTAAGAGCCAACCTTCCCCAGAAAACTAGTCCAAACTACTTATGTGTATTTGCCCTTGCTTGCATTGTTATTGTGGCCATCTGTTCTGCAGAGAGCATCTAACTTTGGCTTAGCCACTGTTTACACCCAAAACATCAGAGTCTTTCACATGAAAGGACCTCAGCCCTTTTGTTGTTTCCCAAAACAGAGTCTTTAGATAAAAAGAACTCTACTATCCACACTTGACTTGCTCTCCAGCCTAGGACAGCAAATTGCAAAGAAAATATGATCTCTGCTTCTGTAATCTCCTTTAGTACTGTAATCTCCCACCTACTTCCCACATTAACTAAAATATTTTACAAAGAAAACAGATAAAAAAATCCTGTGTCTTATAAAAGTAAGGGAATTTATTTCAAAAACTATATTTAGGCATCAGTTAGGGTTGAAACACAATGTATCAAAGATAGGTAAATGTGATGTTAGAGTAAAAAAGCCAAGTCCCCTGACCCTTAGTGAATCTCTGGTTGCAGTTCCTTCATGCAGTTTCAGTGATTACTTGATGCAGTTTTGTTGTTATCCTAACTTCGGCTCCCTTCCAAAGCAACTGTGAGTGAATAGATTTCTATGGCTCTAAAGACAGTACCGAAGTTAGGGTTTTGACAATGCTACACTGAGCAATCTTTGAAACCCCAAGGATCCCCCTGACACAGGTTCACAAAGGGTCAGGGGACTTGTTTCTTACCCTGACTTTGCATTTTCTTATTTTTAATGCTTTGTGTTTCAGCCCTAACTGATGCCTAAATATTAGAACCTCTGCAGAATGTGGAATTGCTGTGGAATGGTAATTCCACTTAAAAAATGCATTTTTTTAATTTCAGAGGTAATTCTGCTAAACTCTAGAAGCATTTTGTAGATTCATTATTGAATCCATAGGCTGCGATTCTGTGGTTATTTATGATTTTGTGATTTGCTATTTTAACGTAGTAGAAAGCTGTTCTGCAGTCAAGTGTCACTGCAGCATTTGTATTGAAATAGTATTCTGAGCGCACTTTTTAGTAACACCACTTTATAGCACCGGACAACAATTCCACAGTTTTAAAAGGAGACTACAAATGTTGTGCAGAGAGTAACAAAAGTGAAGTAATAGCCTAATAAGTCATAAGTTATTGCATATTTAAGAACTGGAGGGAAAGGTTTATCTCTTTGCAGATGACACAGAAATTTGCAACAAGGTGGACACTCAGAATGGTGGGGAAAGAATGCAAAGGGGTCTGAGGAAATTAGAAGAGTGGTCCAGGGAGTGGCAGCTGGCTTTCAGTACCAAAAAGTGCAAAGTCATGCACCTGGGAAGGGGAAACCTGAGGGCTGTGTATAAGATGGAAGGAGATACTTACAGTTATCAAGCAAGAGAGGGACCTTGGGGTGATCATATCTGATGATCTCAAAGTGGCAGGGCAGTGCAACAGGACAGCAGGGATGGTGAGAAGGATGCTGGGGTGCATAGGAAGGGGGATCTCTTGCAGGAGAAGGGAGGTGGTGTTGCCTGTGTATTGTTCACTTGTGAGACCCCACCTGGAGTACTGTGTCCAGTTCTGAGGCCGCATCACTGCAAGGACATTGACAGGGTGGAAGCAGTCCAGAGGAGAGCAACTAAAATGATGCAGGGATTGCATGAGAAACCATACATAGAGAGGCAGGGGAGCACAGTATGTACTCCCTGGAACAGAGTAGAGAGAGAGAGAGAGAGAGATTATTGAGAGCTATCAGTAACTAATTATATATAACATTTGTTTAGGATACCTCTACTCTTAGTGAGTTAGTTTTTTATATTCCAGTCTTGGATCATCCCAATGTAGACAAAGCAAATCCATGAAAAAAGCAAGTCAGGATGAACTCCACAACTCAAATCCTCTTCAGAGTTTTAGTCTTTTATTTCATGTTTCAAACACTTTCCATGGCTATGTTTCAAGGCAGAAGTCACTTCATCAGGCCCAAAGTGTTAAAGATTCTAATAAAATCAAACAAAAGAAAAAATGTAGTAACCAAAATTAGGAAAAAACTTCCTTATGTACCAATACATACCAAAGGTACATCCCTATGTACTTAATACAATTACATAAATCATTAAACAAACTATTAATGTTTATTAATTCAAATTATATTGAACAATATTCATCAGCTTTTACCACTATATTAAATAAGCTAATAGGTTCATAGGTGCAGTACAACTTCAAAGGATGTGCCCATATAGAACTCATTGCCTAGAGGCAATAATTGAATTCCTTATGCTCCATGTGGCTATCTAATCTTAGTTTAAATTCCACCAGGCTTTTGCTTGTGACAACGTATGTTGGTAAAGCATTCCAAATAGTTGATACCCACTGAGCAAAATAATTATTTCTTTTGGTCATTTTATTGATCATGGTTTTTAACCTTAAGTTATGTGATCTGGTGTTCAGCATTAGTACATTTCTTTCCAGGCAGATAGCCTCACACAGGGCCGAGTCTTGGAATGCTCTATATACTAAGCAAAGGTTACCCATCAACGATCTATATTCCAGTGAGAACAGACCTAAACTTTGTAGTCTATTGCTGTAGTCAATATCGAATAGGTCTCTAATCTTCTTTGTAAATCTTCTCTGCACCTTTTCCAATATTGCCTTACATCCTGAAGCAGTAGGGGAGCAGAATGGAGCACAATAGTCGATATGCGACCTAACCAGACTAGTGTATAGGGGAAGCAACACCTCTGACTCCCTACTCTTGATATGTTTCAATATACAGTACAGGAGAAAGTACCATGACACTTTTTAACAATGTTATTTAAATGAGTTGTAAACTTCAAATTGTTGGTAATTGTAATTCCTAAATCCTTTTCTGTTTTTACAGTTTGTAATATATTACTTCCTAATGTGGAGGTGGCTAACCTGTTATTCTTTCCCAGGTGCATCACCTTACACTTTTAGTAGCATTAAAGGACATTTTATTTTTTGTGGATCACTTTGCAAGCTTATCTAGATTAGTTTGTAAGGAATTAACTGCTTCAGAATTATTAAAAATACAACCAATTTTACAATCATTGGCAAATTTATGTATCCAGGTGCCATTATTTACCTGCAAGCTAGTAATCAATATGTTAAACAACAAAGGTCCCAGGACAGAGCCCTGAGGGATGCCACTAATAATTATTCCTTAATCAGATATGTGTCTCTTAATGCTTACATTCTGCATCCTATTACTCAGTCAGGAGTTGACCCATTTAATAATACTGGCATGAAAACCATACCTTGCTAATGCTTCAATTAGAATTCCAAGAGGAACAGAATCAGAAGCTTTCTGAAAATCTAAGAAAATTACATCTTCTAGTAATCCTTGGTCTAGAGCCATGCTAACAGGTTCACAAAAATTTATCAAGTTTTGTTGACAATATCTACCCCTTACAAAGCCATATTGGGAAATATCTATAATATTCATATTTTGTAGGTGGTCTACAATTTTGTGTTGTAGTATCCTTTCCATTAATTTGCCTAAGCTTGAGGTGAGACTAATCGGTCTCTAATTATTTGCATGATGTTTACTGCCTCCTTTATGAATAGTCACTACAGTAGCTAATTTCCATTCAGATATGACAGTTCCCAATGTCCACTAAAATCCTGGCAAGCTCAAAACCTCCTATAATTTTATTCTTATTTCACTTTTTATTTGCCACTTGGTCACTGTTAAACTTATTAAAGTTTGAGACAATGCTTTTGTTCAAAAAATCCTCACTTTTCTGATGTGTTAGCTGTGATCTAGCTCTATCTAAATCATTGAGATTGGTGTTTAGTACACACCTATAAACAGATAGATTGCCATGTATCAAATATGGAATCCGTACAGCATTCTAGATGTTTACCCATATAATATTTTTTCTGTTATACCTTATAGTATAGACTTGCGGTATTCACACCTTCAGTTGTGTAAGTGGCGGGTTTCTCTTAAAACATAGTCCTGTTGGACGACAACATTATCCTGTCTAAGAACAATGCAGAAAATTATATGGCCATATTACTAAACATATTGTTAAACCTCCAAACTGATACTAAATCTTCCATCTTTACATTTTCAAAAAGACCAATAGCAACACTTTAACTCTAACATGAGTTTACCTTGGTGGTCCTGTTCAATTCTTCACTGTGAAACTCCCGAGTTTTGTACTCCTGGTAAATTTATGCAAAAATAAAAAATTAAACAGTCCATTTGTACCTTGCCCCTAAGGTTCTTACAGTATAACTAAATAATCAAACTGGTTGGTTGCAGTATCATAAAAAATCAAGAGACAAGTGTCTTACCAGTTAAAGTAGAACAGTGTGCAGATGTCTCAGTGGACTTTCTGGATAATGGAGTCCACCATCGTCTGCACTGGTGAGGTTTAAATAACATCAGATTGTGGAGGAGGGGGAATGATGTAATTCAGTGAAGTGTGCAATGCCACTGCTTACACTACAGCTGATTCAGCCCAAAGGCAGGAGGTCCAGCACAATAGCACCAAGGAAAGATCTTAGGTTGCAGTGCCTTAGTGCAGTGTCGGTGGCTCAGCAAGTAGCACCCTTGCCTCTGAGGCCAGGAGATCCGAAGCCTGTGGGTTCTATCCCCACACCAGACACTTGGGTTATTATCCTAATACCGACACTGCAGTGCAGCATGAGGGGGGTGCTGCAATCCTAAGGTGCTGTTTTTCAGATGAAACATTAAACTGAGGTCCCATCTGCCTGTTCTGGTGGTAGTTCAGGTGGATAGTAAAGATCCCATTGCACTTCTTGAAAAGAAGAAATGAAAATAAAGGGGAGGGAATGTGGGCAGAGGGTGACAGTGAAAAAGCAGGGATACTGAACGAATATTTCTGCTCAGTATTCACAACAGATGAGGAGTGGGAGGTGCCTAAACCAAACAAGGGAGAAACTCTGAATAGGGGGGTTGATACCAGTCCATTCACAGAAGAAAGGGTTTGAAAGAACTCTTGAAACTGAGGTGGACAAAGCAATGAGGCCTGATGGGATTCACCCAAGAATACTAAAAGAACTAAGGGTAGAACTAAGTAACACCCCTGACTACTCTCTTTAACAAATCAGTGGAGGATGGAGGGTACCTGAGGACTGGAGGAGGGCAATGTGATTCCACTTCACAAAAGTGGGAGCAGGGCAGAGGCAGGAAACTACAGACCAGTTAGTTTGACTTCAGTGGTAGGAAAATGATGGAATCACTTCTGAAGGAAAGAGTTGTTGAGTACCTAAGGCCAGTGGGCACAGGACCCAAGGCAGCATGGTTTCACAGCAGGAAGGTCATGTCAGATGAACCTAATAGATTTCTTTGACTGGGTGACCAAAGTAGTAGACCAGGGAGGGGCTGTGGATATGGCCTACCTAGATTTTAGCAAGGCATTCAGCACAGTCTCACACAAAAGATTAATATACAAGTTAGCTAGCCTTGGAATGGGTCCCAAGGTGGTAGTCTGGATAAAAAACTGGCTGGACAACAGGACACAAAGGGTAATAGTGAACGGAGCTCACAGTGAAGAAAGGAGGGTAACTAGTGGGGTACCGCAGGGTTCAGTACTGGGACTGGTCTTCTTTAATATCTTTATAAGTGACATTGGAGAGCACCTGGAAGGAAAGGTATGCCTCTTTGCAGATGACACAAAGATCTGCAACAGGGTTGATACACAAGGTGGGGTGGAAAGAAGGAAAAGGGACTTGGCAAGGTTGGAGGAATGGTCAAATACATGGCAGCTCAGATTCAATGCAAAGAAGTGCAAGGTAATGCATCTGGGAAACAAAAACCCTGGGGAAGAGTACACAATGGGGGTGAGTTAATAACAATAACAAAAATTGAAAGAGACCTAGGAGTAATTATATCAGATGACCTAAAGGCGGGCAAGAAATGTGAGAAGGCAGTAAGGAGGGCTGGGGGATACTGGGATGCATAGGGAGAGGTATCAACAGTAGAAAACAGGAAGTTGTTATCCCTCTCTAAAGACAGTTAGTGAGACCCCATCTGGAGTACTGCATGCAATTCTGAAGACCCCATCTCTGCAAAGACATAGATAGAGTGGAGGCTGTTCAGAGGAGGCAACCAAAATGGTGCAAGGTCTGCACCAGAAGACATACTGAGGAGAGACTAAAGCAGCTAATATGTATACCCTTGAGAGAAAGGGGGCATGATAGAAAACTTTCAAGTATCGCAAGGGAATTAACAAGGTACAAGAGGGTAGTATCTTTCAGCAGAAGAGATGTGCAAGAACAAGGGGGCATAATTTGAAGATAGAGGGGGGATGGCTCAGAGGTAATGTTAGAAAGTATTTTTTCACAGAGAGAGTTGTGGATGCATGGAACAGCCTTCCTGAGGAGGTTGTGGAGTCAGGAACAGTGGGAGAATTCAAGAATGCATGGGACAGGCATAAGGAAATTCTAGTGGGGAGCAGGAGGAAGTAAGCTGTTGATTAACTAGAATCTGCAGCTTATCCATCAGGTAGGGAAATGGGCAGACTGGGTGGGCTAAGCGGTCCTTATCTGCCATCAGATTCTATGTTTCTATGAATAGGGGAATTTCCCCTGTGCCCTGGCCAAATTTCCTCCTATTCACTAAAAGTACCCACAACAGCTTAATCTGGTTCAAGGTCAGTTGCTATTCATCTGTATCCTCTCCCCCAGGTCATGCCTGAAAATAGGCAGAATGTGTCTAGTGCACTTACTCAGTCAACAAAAACTAAATAAATAATAAAATAAATAGTATAAGCTGTATATTCCATCAGCGGTTTGCCCCCTCCCCCCGCATGTGGTAAATACCACATAACTATTTTTAGTCACTATACATTACTCCCTAGTACTTAATGTTTTTGACAGGTGAAATTATATGAAATACATTTTAAAAAACTTTGTTTTTGATTCATTATAATCAGTCAGAAGCACCAGTGGACAGAATGGATGATTGCACATTTCTCAATCGACTCTCTATTAAATCTGCTAAATGAATCATTATAAAGAGAACAATCTTTAAAGCTTAAATAAAGAGTGCTGGTACCCTCAATGATATCATTCAAGCCATATCGTAAAGCATTTCCAGAGGAAAATGTATTCCCTGAATACATTCTCCCCTGCATCCAATACATATTTTTGTTTGAAATCCCACATATGCAGGTTTGCGTATGATGGGGCCATTGTGCTCCCCATTGCCGTTGCCTTAATTTGTCAATAATAATCTATCACAACTAGAAAACAGTTTTTAGTCAGAACCAATTTGGCAAATTGTCTTAAATATTCATTCGGTGGATGTAAATCTATCCTATCCTATAAGACTGATGATAGCGAGTCCAATCCCTCTTCATGTCCTATACTCATGTATAGGCCCTTACCATCTAGTGTCACCAGTATCATACTTATTGTGTTTATTCCCTGTGTGTTCAACTGTTGTATCAGCTCAGTAATATGTGTTGAGACCTTCATATATACGTCTCCATCTTAGGTACTTTGGGTCACAGAAATTAGTCCACATATTGTGAGACTGGCTCCTAAATGGAGTCAGTCCCAGACACTATGGGCCTATCAGGTGTCTTGACTGGGTTCTTGTGAACCTTTGGTAAGACATAAAATACGGGTATCCTAGATGCTTTCTATGTCATATCTTTTTCTTCGTCCATGATCCAACCCATTTCAACCCCACTACACAATAAATCATGTATGTCTTGTATTTTAGCTATAGGATCGCCCTCAAGTTTTTTGTATCTTTCCCTGTTCTGAAGATGTTCAGTTTTATAATCATTGTAGTTCCAGAGTACAATTCCTCCCCCCTTATCCGCAGGTTTATCACATTTTTATCATCTTCAAATGATTTAATTATGTCCCTCTCCTTTTTAGTAAGATTATTAAATTTCAAAAATGTGTTCTCTAACATTTTTTTAATTTCTTTATCAACTACTTTAATGCAGCTTTCTGTTGTGTCTAAATCCCTAGGTGGATTAAAGGTAAATTTGACCCCTAGAGCCTTCTGTAGTTCTTGTTTTCTTGTTATAGGTTCTGCCAGTTTTTTCCCAAACCAGTTAGTTAGTCTGAGTTTTCGTTAAAAACTCTGTAAACCAATTTTCAAGCTGAATGCACCAAATTTTTTAGTGGGTGAGAAGGAAAGACTATTTTTAAGTGTTTGTTCCTCATCCTGTATGATCTCTCTTCCACTTAGGTTAAAGATTATTGTGTGCTACTCTGTCTGCCCCTCCCCATACTTCCTGCCTCTCCCCCCTCCTCCTCCTCTGCCTCCTCTTCCTCCTCCTCCTCCATGAACCCCACCTCTGGGCTCTATATATTGGTTTCTTTGAAATCTGCCTCCCTGCCACTGTCTGTTGTGCAGATTGTATTGTTGTTGGTATGGGGGGTCCTGGGATCCTCCCCTGG
The DNA here is from genome assembly GCA_016271365.2 of Neoceratodus forsteri. NCBI lineage: Eukaryota > Metazoa > Chordata > Ceratodontiformes > Ceratodontidae > Neoceratodus > Neoceratodus forsteri. The sequence continues at coordinate 902,621,257 of CM057454.1, forward strand.
TCTCTGTTCCCGCTTGGGCTGTGTCTTGCTTTAAAAAAGGGTACTGTTCCCTTCTTATATTCATGGTTGGGCCATAAGCTGTGGAGACATAGCTGTCACCACTATCCAAATGCCCATAATATCCTGTCTGTTGATAAGGTCCCTGTCTATACAGCCTCAGTTTTAGATGCCAAGTGTAGACTTTATTGTCACGATAGTCCCCAATGTCTCTCTTAAATTTCTAAAGTTTCTATTGTTTGATGTATTCTTCATATTCTAGTAATTCTTTTTTTTAATCTTTTCAAGGGTCTAATTGAATTCCTGCATTTGTACCCTTCCTTTGTATTCCTCTTTAATGTCCTGTATCTCTTTACCTAACTGGTTATGTTCCTTGATAATCATTTCTATTAGAGCCAACATAAAGACAGTTGAACATTTATTTTTGATACATGTCCATTTTTCATTAAATTCAACTGTCATGAAACCAAGATTGGATTCATTGAGGACTCCTTAGGGCCCTGGGTATACATTTATTCTTTATGTATTCCCCAAACATTAACGCGTACAATTCCAATCTAATGTCTTTCTGTTCCAAATGCTGTATTTTGTTAAGTAATGTCTTATTGTTAGTGGTGTCATTCCATGTTTTGTCCTGCTGTAACAGACTTAAAACCTGTGCCTGTTCTTCGGCTGTAAAATGATAAGTGAGATATGTAGTTTCAGGCCCCTGATTGAATTCTTGGAACAGGCCTGTCTGTCCCTGTCTAGGGTTACTGCCACTAGCTCATGTGTTCATTGTTAACCTTAAAATATATCCTATAGTCTGAGGGTGGAGGTGGCAAGGCCTAAGAGTGAGGTAAGCGATAATGGGGAAAATATATATATATATATATATATATATATATAGTTTTTGGGAACACAGTTCTAAAAAGGAAGTGTTACTCTAAACAGTATCCTATCTGGATGTATTGGAAAATCTCACAAAACTCCTGTATGCTGAGTTCAAAAAAATGTAGGACCACTGAACTTTTGGCTGTCACCACTAAATCAATTATATATAATAGTTGTTCAGGATGCCTCTACTCTTAGTGTGTTAGTTTTTTATATTCCGATCTTGGATCATACCACTGATCATGTGGCCTATGTTCTGAGATGCCCTTGTGATAAATTGTATGTTGGCAAAACGATGAGGGAATTAAAAACAAGAATCAACTAACATAAAAGTAACATTCATATGAATGACATTCGTTCCTCTGTTGCAAGACATTTCAATTCATTCGGACATTTGGTGGCTTCTCTCAGATTTTGGGGACTGGAAAGTGTGCCTGGACCTACATTGCCAGGAATCAAATGGGACGATTCTCTACAAAAAAGAGAAGTCTATTAGATTTTTAGATTGGACACCACGAACTTACGATATGACTTGAATGAAGAATGTAATTGGTCTTTATATCATTGAGGGCACCAGAACTCTTTATTTAAGTGTGTTCAACCATTCTGGCCCCCAACACTTCTGATTGATTATAATGAATGAAAAACAAAGTTTTTGAAATGTGCTTCATATTAAGTAGTAGGGAGTAATGTACAGTGACAAAAAATAGCTATGTGGGATTTGCCATAGACGGGGGTTGAATTGCTGATGGAATGTACAGTTTGTACTAGGGCACTGCTGCCTAAGATCCTTCCTTAGTGCTATTGTGCTGGATCTCCTGCCTTTGGGCTGAATCAGCTGTAATGTAAACAGTGGCATTGCACACATAACTGAGTGATGTCATTCCCCAACCCCCGTGATCTGACGGTATTTAAACTGCACCAGTGCAGACGATGGCAGACTCCGTTACCCAGGAAGTCCACCAAGAGGTCTGCACACTGGTCCACTGTAACTGGTAAGACACTTGTTTCCTGATTTTTTAATTTTTTATGATACTGCAACCAAGCAGTTTGATTATTTAGTTATACTGTAAGAACCCTAGAGGGATACAAATGGACTATTTACTTTTTAATTTTTGCATAGATTTACCACGAGTATAAAACGCGCAAGTTTAACAGTAAAGAATTAAACAGGACCGCTAAGGTAAACTTATGTTAGAATGAGAGTGTTGCTATTGGTCTTTTTGTAAATGTAAAGATGGAAGATTTAGTATCAGTTTGGAGGTTTAACAATATGTTTAGTAATATGGCCCTTTCATTTTCTGTGTTGCCCTTAGACAGGATAGTGTTGTCCTCAGACAGGACTATGTTTTAAGAGAAACCCACCACTTACGCAATTGAAGGTGTGAATACCGCAAATCTATACTTTAAGGTATAGCAGAAAATATATTATATGGGTAAACATTTAGAATGCTGTGTGGATTCCATATTTGATAAATGACAATTTATCTATTTATAGGTGTGTACTGAACACTGATCTGAATGATTTAGATAGAGTTGGGTCACAGCTAACACATCACAAAGGTGAGGATTTTTTGAACAGAAGCATTGTCTCAAACTTCAATAAGTTTAACAGTGACCAAGTGACAAATAAAAAGTGAAATAAAAATAAAATTATAGGAGGCTTTGAGCTTGCCAGGATTTTAGTGGGCATTAGCTTATTTAATAAGTGGTAAAAGCTGATGAATATTGTTCAATATAATTTGATTTAATAAACAATTAATAGTTTGTTTAATGATTTATGTAAGTTTATTAAGTACATAGGGATGTACCTTTGGTATGTAATGGTTCATAAGGAAGTTTTTTCCTAATTTTGTTTACTAAAATATTTTTTGGTATGATTTTACTAGCTATCAGTAACTCACATGGGTGAGCAAGGTGCAGGATGGGAGTTTTTTTCACAGGAGTAGGAGCACCAGAACACAGAAGCATGCTATGAAGTTTGGGGTGGGATGAATTTAAAAGGGATGTGAGGAAATCATTCTTCACAGAAAGGGTGGTGGATGCCAGGAACAGACCGGCAGAAGAGGTGATGGGGTGAAGACAGTGGGGAGCTTCAAACATGCATGGGATAGGCATGTGGTTATACTAAACAGAGGTACAGGAAGAGGAAGGAACACCTACGACCAATTAGAGTCCAGGGTGTAGTATTAGGCAGGAAAAATAGGGAAGACTAGGTGGGCCTACTGGTCTTTTTCTGCTGGCACATTGTATGTTCTATGTTACTGCAATGGAGACAATGAGCCCAGCATGGGAGGTCCCAGCACTGAAGCTGGGGTGATTCCAGTGCCATTCCCATGCTGGGCTTATTATCTCTGCTGTAGTATGCATTGTGCTCCAATTTATCTTGGTTCTGTGAGTGCACAGGACACTCTGATGCATCTCTTTCCTGTGCTTGATGACATGTTTAAAAAGGTTAGCCTATATAAACTGTGGATTGGGAGGTTCATATTCCACAGTTTTGACATGTGCTTTGCATTTTAGTTTCACTTTTAAGAGTGTGAGATTCAGACAGAGAAGAGGAGAAAGGCAAAATGTGAACTGTAAAATTTAAAATCAGTCTTTCAGAGATTGCTGTTGCCAAGACCCCTCAGAAAAGACTGTGTGTTGATTATACAGAATTATAAAATGGGCTTCAGATAACCCTAGAAACTTCACTGAAGAAGAAGAATCAGCAGTTATATAGCACTTTTCATACACATTGTATCCCAAAGTACTTCATAAGCAATGCCAGACTGGTAGTGAAATAACTAAATGTGTAACAACAGCCTTTTTTGTTTATCAGGACTCACACACAGCCTTGGACAATTGCATGAACTGGTTTTGGCTAAATATGTCACCTGATTGTTATTTCCCTAATTTAATTAACAGTGAGGTTTATCAAACTACATCCTTAAGCTAGCAGTGGCCACATATATCTAAACATAAAATCAGTACACTACTGTTTCTCAAGCAACTCAGTCTGTTGCTTAATTACTAATGTGAATGCAACCTGTGCAGGGAGCACTAGATTTCAGTTTCTCCCTGAGAAAATTTGCTAGTCACTTAGCTGCATACCATCTTCGCAGGTTTTCTAAAAAGGCATTCTAATAGCAAGGTGGAGGGAATCTGCACTACACTGAGTCAGGACAGAGGTGAGGCTCTGAATTGACAGTGGGAGAAAGCAGTACAGGATATCTACCTGCATCCTGAACTAGAGAAACAAGCTAGGAGGGAACACCCAACCTAGAAACAGATGGAAAAAAAACACCTGAGCAAGTATGGATAGGGCTAATGCAAGCCATCGTTCATTTTCTTTAAAAAAAAAAAAAAAAAAAAAGCTGTAAATGTATTTTCATTAGCAATGTTTCTGACTTCATTTCTTTATTTCATCAGCACATTCCTATTTTATAAGTGCAGTAAGCAACTGCAAGACATGGGTGTATGTAAGTAATAAGACACGATGGGGTGTTGGTTGTGCTGCCATAAGCACAAACTCAGAGCCATAGTAAGGCACAAGTCAACAGGATGGTTGTTTTCAATGCCTGGAAGTGTGGTTGTGGAAGCAAAACCAACACCCTGGCATGTCTTATTGCACATATCAAATGGATTTTGTGCTAAGAATGTGAGAAAATGTAAAACAATAACAATGAAAAAGTTTAACAATTTGTGTTTTTATGTGAGAGTCCTTCTGCAGATCCACTACAGTGTGTGTCCTTTTTGTGTGAACTGTCTCTTGAAGTCACCACCCCCTCTCCCAGTTTTATTCCACTTTTTTCTGTAGAAAAAAACAACACATACATAGATGAGGGATTTTTATCGCTAGATTTGGAGATTTTTAGAGTAATCTACAGTAGCTGGCTGCAGTTGCACTAGTATATGGGGAGGGTGAGATGGGAGAGGAGAATGACAGTGCAGGGTCCTGCGCAGTCCAGTATCAGCCAGCAGCTAGCCAGAAAAAGACACACAACTGATGACTGTAAAATGACTTTAGGACAGTTTATTTATTTGTGCAGTGCTGACGGTGTTTTTTTAAGGGAGTAAAGCATCCTGTCTCCACATACTAGTGCCCTTCACCCATATCATGCAGTACTACATGTGTACATGTACACTTTTGAAAGGTGACTAGTACTATGGCATTACAGTCACACATCCTCTGGTACACCATGTGGGGCTGATGTTACCTTCACTTTGGGGGCCTGATTTTAGAAGAAGAATCAGCATTTATATAGCATTTTTCATTCACACTATGTAGCAGAAAACATTACAAGCAGTGCTAGAATTGTAATGGGTACCTCCCCCATGTGTCCTCACATCCTACTCGCTGCTCTAGCTCCTAAAGTGTAAATCTTCTTGAACATCCTGGGGAACAGATACATACCTGACAGGCCATGCTTAGCATGCATGCGTGATATCTACAGTTGGAAAGACTCAGTGTCTAATGGCCTGGGGTGCCACCCACCTCTACCTTAAACCCTAGAGTGGGTCCTTATGAACTCCAAGTGAATTCCATGAGGGGAGACCCCCACTTCTCCTCTACATCCCTTTCCTCTGATGGTGAGACATTGTGGTCTCAGAATTCTCACTTACAGTACTCTCTCTTCCTTACTGCATCTTGTCTTTAGAACTAACTCTCTTTATCTCTCTCTCTCTCTCTTGCTATCTGTCACACACACTCCAGCTTTCTAATTCTTTTCTGCATCTTGCGCTCAGCATTCAGGCTTGCTGCCTTTGGTTGGGGGTGGGGGGAGCTGCAAATTTCAATGCTACTCTGTCTCTCCACACCAGTTTCTAAACTCCTATGAGCTCAGGACTCGGAACTTTCACTCCCTCTGTGCTGAGGCCCTTGCAACATATAAGCAAGGGGAGGGGTGGCAGCATCATAATTAGCATAGCCAATGAGCACATGGGCATGCATGCACAGTGACCCAGCTGTCTGTCTAACAGGGGCACCTGGAATGTTCTAGAACTCAAACACTTTGGCAGTTACCTTATCTGTTGGGTAACTGGTCATAAATCAGAAGGGAGAGAGAGAGAGGCTGGTTACATCAGAAAAACCAAACATTTTGTCGTCCACAGACCCAGGACAGTGTGAATCAGTTTCCATTAGGAAAGTGTTTTTTTTTCATTGGTGTAAATCATATCTATTCAAATTTGGGGACTTAATAAAGGAGAATGTGTAATCAAAGTTTGCTTTTAATAAAAATTACAGGCAGTATTTCCTTCTACGTCTATATTAATTTTTTTTTAACTGTGATACTTCACTTAAATGTGTTTCTTCTCTGAGATATTTGCTTTTATGAGGTTGTGGCACTAATTATGCATTATTATTTATATTATTTCAAATGTTTTACCAGAAAGGGCATACTGCACTGATAACAGCTTGTTTCCAAATGCGTTCTGGGGTGGAGGGATATGAACGATAGTAAATAGGAGAAAAAGAATAATTAACAGCATCACAAAACTATTAGTCATATACAGCAATACAGTACATCAAAAGAGGCATAATCATAAACATTACAAGGCATAACAGTCCAGCAAGGTACACGTGGTAGATAACAATTTAATTTGGATAGTCAAGGGGAAATTACCCCAACAGGCATGCGGAGGAAGGGGAGAGCAAAATTGCCAGGGCAATATGAATGGGGGGGAATCGGAAAGATAGGGGTTATGGATTGTTGCAAGTGGGCTTAGAGAAGTCGAGAATAAGAGACTTAAAGGAGACAGGAAAAGAGGCAGAGTGACTTGGCAGGGGAAGGGTGAACCAGAGTTTAGGAAAGTGATATGAGAAGGTAGCTTTACCAATATTAGCTTTCCTAGGTGGAACAGAAAGGGAATTGGAAACATTGCTATGGAGAGGGTAGGAGAAAGAAGGAGGAGAGGAAAGGATAGGAGGGAGATGGGATAGAAAGGACAGGAACCAAACCAGAATTTGGATATACAGAAGGCACACTGGGAAAGGCATCTGACATCAAGAGAATTTTGGGGGAGGGCATAATAAAGTGAGCAGTGATGGGTATGAAGGGGACAGTCTAAACTGTTTGTTTTAAGTCACACTTAATATGCAATTCACTCGTGATATAGGCATGGTTTTCTGCAATGTTCATAATGCTGAATATTTCCTGTTTCAGAAATGGAAGTATTCTGTTAGGCAATCTGATTCAAGGGATACTCTACACGTTTATCTTTACCTGTTTTGATGGTGAAGACATCCTGAAATCCTCCAATATCACCATTGTCACAGGTATGTAAATATTGCTCTCATACTTATGTGTTGCAGCTACAGGTATTAGTGGTATATTTTTACGTGCCTAGGTAGCGTTACAATGGAAGAACTTAACCACTTGTGATAGAAGGCTAAGGATTGTAAGAGTCCATTTCACTGGTTATTGAATTTATTCATGTGCCTCAGTGGCTCTGAAAGGAGAGTACAGTAGTTGAACAGGTGGATCAGAAAGCAGCATGTTTAAATTCAGCCCAGCAGTGCTGCATGTGGTGCTGCAGTATGTGCTGCTGTGTAGGTCACTCAGGTTCATATCATGGACCTGATTCCCGTACAAAAGAAAGTGCAGCTCAGACATCCTTGGGAAGGAGACACACTCAAGAGACAAATGGAAGTGGAGTAGCCGCCTACTACGCCTCCACCCACTAGTTACTGATTTATGGAGCCTTGAATGCCAAGACTGGCATGCTGTCTCCTCAGTCAGTGGGCTGATGCCAGCTGAGTGGACATTTTTATGTGATGCAGGTAAGAGGGGGGGATCCCATGACTTTCTCACAGTGATTGATGATGCTGGTGTAACCTTCCCCCCACTATTTTACACAGTTAGCTACACCTGGTACCCTTGACTGCGCACAAACTACTTTGGAAATGGTACTATCCCTAGCTTTGGAAATGTATATCAGGCTCATTACTTCTAGAGGTCAAAAAGGGGTGGGGATGTACAAAAGCAAAACTTGTGACGAAACTCAGGTCCTGAGGGGAGAACTTTTTGCTAGGGCTATGGTAGACCTATACTTCTGGAGGGGTACCCAGTAACTCCATACACAGGAAGCGAAAAAGTAAATGTCTAAACCAGAGTTGGGATTCTAGAGTGTGACTTTATTCCAAAAGATGTTCTCTAAAGAAAGGGTGGACCTCAAATGTTTACACATTGTGGTACAAGGAACTGGAGAACAACAAAATGACTGTATCTGACAGAAACTAAATGAATTCCCATTTTTCATAAGACATTGAATTCTCTTCAGTGACACAGACCACAACATGAACATTTCTTCTAGTGGTACTGGCCACAGCTGAGCACACATTTCTTTTAGTGGCACTGGCCACAACTGAACACACATTTCCCGTGTGACACAGGACTTTAAAACCTCTTCAAGTGGCAACTGGCCACAACTGAGCACGCAGGTGCTCATTACTAACATGACCCACTCCAGGAGGTAAACTTCTTTTCGGTCATTGGTCACTATGACTAAATAATCAGGTGCCCTTATGGAACCTGTAGTGCTGAACTGGTTACTTCAGATGGGGGCTGTCCACCTTTTGCTTCCAAAGTCATACACAGCCATTCTTTCAGAGTTACACCTTAAAACTTCTAGAACACACTTAGGTAAATGCATCTCTGAATGAACTTTCACATCCAGCATTTAAGAAAACACTGCTCTGGGAGTGTAAGACATTAAAGTCCTGAACAATGTGAACAGTCTGCTTCTGGACCCCACAATTGTCAGCCAACTTTACACTGAGAAAAGTCTCAAACTTCAGAACAGAACTAGTGTATCTTTCCCTTTTAACTAGAGAAACACCAAGGCTCAGGTACTTGCTTCAGGAAACACAAAGTCAAATCTACTCACAGTTAGAACAGTACAGGCAGCTTCAAATTATCCTGAATCAAATAGGGGATCGCCCCTAGGATCCATTCTCTGGCGGTTCTTTTCACCCCTCTGGGAATGAAAATTGGGAGATCCTGCTGTAGACAATGGTTTCTACCACTTCTCTTGACAGGCTGGATACTTTAAAGACTAGGGTGAGAAAGTAGACTTTCTTCTCAGAGCCCACAGCAGCTCTCACTCCTCACACTCACTCCTCCAACTGTTACTGATGGACTCCCTCTATCAACTGACCCAAGATTCTAAAACTCCCCACTCATAGCCAGCTGCTGTGCCTTACGCTGCTGCGAGAGTTCTAAATGACCTCATCTCTCTCATCTCAGCTAAGACTAAGTAAACAAAAGAAGGGGACAAGACTTGCTATAGCTACATTAGTGAAAGGAGAAAGTCCAGAGGGGGTATTGCTAAGATCAAAGGGGATAAGGGGGAGTGTGTGGAGGAGGACCAAGGAAAATAATCTATCCTAAATAGATACTTCTGCTCAGTATTTACTGAGGAGAAGATAGGGAAGGTCCCACAGCTCAGCACCATGGACACAGGGGGAGAGAGGTGTGCACTAGTCCCTTCACAAAAGAAAGGGTCCTACAAGAGCTTGCTAAGCTCAGGGTGGGCAAGGCAATGGGACCTGATGGCATACATCCCAGGGTACTAAAGGAGCTAAGGGTAGAACTAGCAGAGCCATTATCAGAACTGTTTAGTGAGTCTCTGAGCAGAGGAGTGGTTCCAGAAGACTGGAGAAGGGCTCATGTGATCCCGCTTCACAACAGCGGTAGCAAGGAGGAGGCAGGGAAGTATAGATCCGTCAGTCTTACCTCAGTATTGGGCAAGATTGTGGAGGCACTTCTTAAGGAAAGGATAGTACAACACCTGGAATCCATAGGAGCACAGGATCCAAGACAGCATGGGTTTACAACAGAAAGGTCCTGTAAAACTAATCTCACAGGTTTCTTTGACTGAGTAACCAGAGTGGTGGACCAAGAGGGTGCAGTTGATGTCGTCTACCTTGACTTCAGCAAAGCTTCCAATACTGTTCCACACAGAAGATTGATTAATAAGCTGGGTAGGTTCGGGGTGGGTCAGAAGTTGGTCAACTGGATGACAAACTGGTTGGCGGGCAGAAAACAGAGAATAGTGGTAAACAGTAAACAGTCAGAAGAAATGCAAGTCACAAGTGGGGTACCTCAGGTATCAGTCCTGGGGCCAGTCCTCTTCATTATCTGCACTGTAGTGCATGTATGTAATTGATGTACTTGTCCTCTCCCCCCCTTTCCCAAGGACACATCTGGAATTGAGTGGTACTCTGCTCAGTATGCCTTCCTGGTGAAACTCTTAAATAAATAAATATCTTCATCCGTAACATTGCAGATGGACTGGAGAGTAAAATTTGTCTGTTTGTAGATGACATCAAGATCTGCAACAGAGTAGATGATCCAGATGGGGTGGGCAGAATGAGAAGAGATCTGGATAAACTGACAAAATGATTGGAATAGTGGCAACTGGGGTTTAACGCAAAGAAGTGCAAGATCATGCACATAGGGGAAACCTGAAGCCACCTAAAGGTTGGGAGGGGAGTTGCTGGCAATCACAACGGAAGAAAGAGACTTGGGCATCATCATCTTCACAGATGACCTGAAATCATCCAAGCAGACCACTAAAGCAGTAGGTAAGGCTAGAGGGATGTTGGGGTGTATTAGTAAGTGTATCGCAAGTCATAAGAGGGAGGTAATAATCCCTCTTTACAACAACATTGGTTAGGCCCCATCTGGAGTACTATGTGCAGTACTGGAGGCCATACCTGCACAAGGTCATGAACAAAATGGAGGCAGTCCAGAGAAAGGCAACCACAATGGTGCAGGGGCTGCATCAGAAAACATATGAGGACAGATTAATGGAGCTCAGTATGTATACTACAGAGCCAAGGAGGGAAAAGAGGTGATAATGATCGAAACATTCAAACATCTTAAGGGCATTAACAAGGTGAAAGTGTTTAGCATGTTTCAATATAAGAAAAATAGCAGGACAAGAGGACACAGCATGAGATTAGAGGAGGCTGATTAAGGGGTAATGTGAGGAAGTTCTTTTTCACAGAAAGGGTGCTGGATGCATGGAGTGGCCTACCTCAGGAGGTAGTGGATATGAATACAGTGCAGGGCTTCAAACAGGTGTGGGACAGGCATAAAAGAGCAATACAGATGAGTATAATTAGATAGGTCATTAACAGAGTACAGGCCCGTGGCACATTCATAAGGTAGAAAAAATGGGCAGACTGGATGGGCCTTGCGGTCCTAATCTGCCATCGACTTCTGTGTTTTTATGTTAGAGTGAGTATGTGAAAAACCCATTTAACTAGTTATTCACCAGCTGCCTTCCCTACCTAGCACTGACACTGATGGAATTCTAGTAACTCCAGGGGACTGTGTGGTTACACTGGCCCCCCTTATCTTATATCCTGGATAGCAATTTCCCCATTCCTGTGAGAAGAAGACCCTGCTGTAGAGGTGAGATGCAGGGATGCCTATAAGAGGAAGGCAAGGGGAACACCTCTGGTGGATATGATTGGATACCAACAAACAAGAGTTGATTGCTCTGTGTCTACTTCAATTGTTATGATGAAACAGAAGTTAATTCCAAACCTTAGCCACTTTTCTCTGTTTTATTAATGGTCCCTCTTATTCTGTAAGCATGGAGAGGAGGCTCAGTAGAAAGAAATCATCAAGTCTAATAGACAAAGAAGATTGAAGTGTTTTAAGAATGATTCTGGATTATGATACATAACTTGATGGCTATCAATGGATTATGGCTGCTATTTTGTTCTTACAGTCCAGAAGGGCATTTCCCCCCTCATCACATCATCTTGCATAGGGTACCATTCTGAAAGATGTAAATAAATTACTTCTTTAGGTCCCAAGAGCTGGTTTAAACCCCGACATGAAATGATGCACATCCCTCATATAGAAAAGACTCTGCATCCAAGGGAGAAATACAGAAACAGAATTTGATGGCAGATACGGACAGCTTGGACCACCCAGCCTGCACATTTTCCCCTACCTACATTATTACCACAGACTGTACTTCATCTACAACTCTGTCTCACCCTCCCTTCCTTCCTTTCCATTATGATTCCCCTGTGCCTGTCCCGTGCATTCTTGAACCCCGCCACTGTTTTTGCCCCACCATCTCTACTGGAAGGCTATTTCCAGAATCCATCACTCTTTCTGTGAAGAAGTACTTCCTCACATCTCTCCTGAATCTACCCCTCCAACTTCATAGCATGTACCTTTGTTGTTGAACACATTTTTTCTGAAAAATACTCCCCTCCTGTACCTTATTTAGCCCCTTGAGGTATTTAACGGTCTCTATCATTATCTCCCCTCTCCCGCGTCTCTTCCAGGGTGTACTTATTAAGGTCCTTTAGTATCTCCTCATAGGGCTTTTGATGCAGACCCTCTTCTGGACTGCCTCCACTCTGTCTATGTCCTTCCAGAGATGTGGTCTCCAGAACTGGACATAGTACTCGAGTTGAGGTCTTACCAGCCATCTATAAAGAGGCAACACCACCTCACTCTTTCTGCTGGTGATGCCCTCACTATGCACCCCAGCATTCCATTAGCTCTCCCGACTGTCTATCTCACTTCCTGGCCACCTTTAGGTAATCAGATATGATTACTCCCCAGGTCTCTTTCCTGCTTGGTAGCTGTCAATACCACTCCACCCATTTTGTACTCTACCCCTGAATTTCTGTGCCTTAAGTGCATTATTTTGTACTTTTTTTGTATTGAAACTCAGCTGCCATACCCTTAACCATTCCTCTAGTTTTCTCAGGTCTCTGCTCATTCTTGTCACCCCCCCTCAGAGCATCCACCCTATTGGAGATTTTGGTGTTATCTGCAAAGAGCAGACATTCCCTTCCAGCTCCTTTGCAATGTCACTTATAAAGACATTAAAGAGGGCCCGTCCTAACATTGATCCCTGAGGCACCCTGCTGGTCACCCTCCCTTGCACAGAGTGAACTCTTTTTTACCATCCCCCCTCCCATCACCTATCTCCTATCCAGTTTCTAATCCAGTGTACAACTTTTTGACCCACTCCTAAGCTACCCAGCTTGCTTACTAGTCTCCTGCATGGAATGGTTCTGAATGCCTTACTGAAATTTTGGTACTCCATGTCCACCACTCCACCTTAATCTAATTCCTTTGTCACTCAGTCAAAGAAATCTGTCAGAGGTGCAGCCAACCTTCCTGAGCTCTCTCATTACCACTGGATGCTTCTCATCTGCCCCAATTGCTTTGTCCATTTTCAGATTGGTGAGTCCCTTCAGGACTCTCTCCTCCAAAAAACGACTAGTGTACACCTCTCTCCCTCTCTCCAAAACACGTTACTGTTTTGTTGTCCCTCCACTTCTCCTTCCTTTGTGCACACTGAATAAAATTATTTGTTCAGGATGTCTACCTTTTCCTGGTCTCCCTCTGCACAGTCCCCCATCCCCATTTAACATTACAATCCCACCTCAGGTCTTCTTCTTTTCACTCACATACCTGAAAAGGGAGTGGATAAGGTTGCATTAGGCCTACTTAACTGATGACTTTCCTATAGACTCTTTCCCCATTACATTTTAGATACGTCTCTTGACCTTGCCCTATATGGGTAATTCAACATAAATATTTATTTGCACCCATAACATGACCATTATAAACACATGAGAATGAAAAAGAAAATATCAAAAGACTTGTCATTAACATAGTTGGCTCATACCATGATGTGCTTTCCAACACCACTCTTGAAAGGTATCTTCGCCTCATAGTACCAGGCTATGGTACCCCACAGCAGAAATGAAGGAAGGATCATGTGCCACATTACAGCCCCATGTCACATGAGCCCAACCACAATGTGGCACAAACATTGGGACATGCCAATGGGCCCAGGGAGAGAATATTAGAACTGGCAGCAGTAGCTCACAATACCTGGCATATGGAGCACAACTGACCCTCAACAATGGCAATTTCTCTCCAAGCCACTCAGAATATATAAAGGATACTACTGTTGGCTCAGAAACAAGGTCCAAGGACTGCCAGTCTTGGCAGGGTAGTGGAGAGGGCTGTTGGTGTCATGTATCTCACTAGTTCTCATTATCAGTTTGCAGGTTGGCCCATTTTCTGCCCCCTGTCCCCTGAGTAGTCACATACATGTACTGTCTACCAAGGTTGGCCTGACAAGCCCTCTGCAGGCGGTGGGTTCTCTGCCTGGTGGATCCCACAGTAGTCCTGGTTTTTACTACTACAGGATGGAGCAATGCTGCATGTGGTGCAGGCTCTTTATACTATCTCTAATAGTGGTAGTAGAATGTGTTGGCAATACTGTTACTTCCAGGCACCAAAATATAGTATCATCCAGCCATTAAAGGTACATGCAGTTAATGGCCTAGGTGAGCAATGCACTTAAGTGTCTTCTTACTTCACCTGACACAAATTGTCACACATGTTCATGACCCCTGTGTTCATCAGAGAGACGGTCTTTCTCCCTTTTTCTGCCACCTCTGGCACCCATGCCATTTATTTTGTGCCATCAGGACCATCAACGAAACACACGTTTATGGGGATAGGTTGTCGTTTTACACATTCCTCCGGTATTAACAGTGGTGTGTGTCACTGTTGCTGCTGAGTGGAGACAGAGATGATCAACAGGTAGCAGTCAAGGCAGAGGACCACAAGGATGGCAGAGGTAGGCCACAACCCTGACAGTGCAAGGTACTAGTCTCACAAGGCCCAGAGAGACAATGAAGCCTGAAGGTAGATGGTGCAGAACACACTGTGGCAGGTTTTGACTTTTATGATGAGCACATCAAGCTATGGGTAGTACCCTCACAAAGTGAGTATTGTTGTTTAAGTGTCAGTAAGCACACATACCTGTTATCATCAATAGTGCACTTTCAGCTGCCTTTTCCATGACTTGCAGTGCACATTTCAGGTGCAGAAAGATATACTGGTCCTCGGCTGCATTGGACAAGCAGGGCTGCTAAGGTTAAGCCAGAAAAAGGGTGACTGAGGTATTGGCTGGAAGGTTACAGGATATCAGCTGGTAAAGAAAGTTCTGGATGTAGCCAAGGGGAGTTAGCACATGGTCCAGATGTGGAGAAGTCAAAGGTCATGCCAGAAGACAATATGAGAGTAAGAGATGTGCAATTTGTCAGATTACCAGCATGTCAGTTATCACCATGTTTTGGGTAGAGGATCAGACAGCATTCCCCATTGGCATGAAAAATGCAGGAGTTGTGAGGCCTGCCCTCAGGTGTGTACTGGCTTGTGCATAACAGGTGTATATAACTGATTATTTGGCCTTCTGTATGTGTGACCATTACATGGACACCCAGAAAAGCCACCCATGGAACATACATGCTCATATAAATCAGAGGCATGTAGGGGTGGAGGTAGCTAGCACAAAGGATGGATTCTTAGACTATTGCTCTCACACAGAAGGCGTATGTGTCTTAGCAGAAGCAGTATGGTTTACTGGCTAGAGCACAAGCTTGAGAACCAGAAGATGCAGGAGATACACATTCAAATTTCACCAGAGTCACTTACATGCTTCTGTTTTTGACCTTGGGCAAGTCACTTAACCACTTATTGCTACAGTTCCCCCAGCTGTAAAATAGGTAAAGTAAGACCCCTCTGAAAACAAGGTGTTTCATTTCTGTTAGGCTATCTTGGATAAGTAAGTTGTAAAATAAAAAAAATGTATCAGTTGCTACATGCCCTTACGGGTCTAAAACACATGTAGGGCTAAGTATGACCTTTATAAATCAGTCCCTGACCTATTATAGATGTTGTTTGTGAACGTTGTACAAGTCTATAACCTATTGTGGTGTGTATAGTCTATCTGCACTCCTGCAAGATCTTTTGCACTGTACTGTTTGGAAAATCTATGGAGAAGTAATGCAATATGGACTTCACAAATGGCATGGAAAGTGGATATCAAATTGCCTGATAGGTGGGAAGTGGAGAGTGATGGTAGATGTTCCAGTTGCAATACTAACATACTAAAATGCCAGCAGAATAGGCCTAACGGTCTTTCGTGTCTGCTCGTTTGGTCAGCCCCCACCCTGGGTGCTGACCTTGCTGTCCCCCTCGCCTTCTCTGGCTTCTCCCTTCCCAGTTCCGGATATTCTTAGGGTTACCCTAGGGTTTGTTGCTGGGCCTGTTGCTCTTTAATATGCTGCCACCCCTTACCCATTAGACATGTGACTCAGTCCACTGGTAGCTGCTGGGATGTTAGCCCCGGGTACAAGGGCATAACTTGGGTATACACAAAAAAACAACTGGCAGTGCCTCAATTCGAGAACTTGACTTACCAATGCAGTAGTCAGGATGATATTCTTAAAAAAATACTGTGCCACCTCCCAGCAGTCCCTCCCCGACAGTACCCACAATGGCACCAACAACACAGTATGCAATGAAATTACAGGACATAGCAGAACAGTCAAAGCCAGGGATAGCTTTTATAAAGGGGACAGGCTACACTTGGGTTCTGGGGAATGAAGGTAAGGGTTAAGGAAAATAATAATGCAAGGCGGTAATCAGCAAATAACATCTACTCAAGTAGACCTCACAAACCCTGCTAACATCCCACTAATAACCCGGTTAACAAAAACTAACTAAATAAATAAATAAAACAGTCCTACACAAGGTGACTGAGCTAAACTGGTGCACCAATACTAGTACAGATTCCCTATAACCCAGGGGGCCCTCTTCATGAAGAATTCTAGCTCTTCAAGTAATGTAAAGCAAATTGTAATCCAAATAAAAGTTTAAAGTGTCGTCTTTATTTATTTAATTTAAACTGGTGACCAGGAAAAGCACATTGAGCCAAAGTATGCTTCCAGGTATGAACCATGGGCATGTCATTGAATTGCTTACTAATATTCATGGACTCATTTGCATGTCAGTTCCAGCGATTGTTAGGTGACAGAGGTTACTAGGAAAACTCCTTTTGAAAAGCTATGGTCAAGTTTATTTATGAATAGAGTCGCCC
The DNA here is from genome assembly GCA_016271365.2 of Neoceratodus forsteri. Taxonomy (NCBI): domain Eukaryota; kingdom Metazoa; phylum Chordata; order Ceratodontiformes; family Ceratodontidae; genus Neoceratodus; species Neoceratodus forsteri. The sequence continues at coordinate 902,638,060 of CM057454.1, forward strand.
TCTGGTTAATAGTTTTATTTATTTATTTATTTTTTTAGGGAACCAGGACTGTTGTCAGCAGGTCAGGGACTGCAGAGAATGGTGCGCACACACACACACACACACACACACACACACACACACACGCTGAGCAGCAGTGCCTGAGGTCCCATCTTTATTCCCCCCCCCAAACAGGTTATCATTAACAAAGAAGATTACTGGGAAATATATAGACACACACACATATATATATATTAGTGGTTGAGTACCCAATTTAAAGTTAAAGTGTGAAATTTTGCAGCTTGATAACTTTGCTACCATATGATGGATTTGCCTGAAATTTGGCAGGTACAGAGCAGTAACATGGATCTCAGGAACTGTCAAGTTTCGTACTGATTGGATATACGGTTGCAGAGTTATAAAGCGACATTCCGTAGTGCATTTACGCTTTTTTATGCATTCTTTGCTCACACCTACAGGTCGCACAGTTTGTGCGACTGGTCCAAAAACTTCAGGAAACATGTGACTGGGGTCCCTGATGTGCCTTTTGAAGATTTTGTGAAAAAATATTAAACGGTTCAAAAGTCTTTCAAAAAACAAGTTTCCCATTATAGTCAATCGGAAAAGTTAACAAAAAGTTTGAAGTGTCGCAAATGACCCCTGTGTCATGAGTCAGCCATTTTTTTGTCAATTAGTGGTCACAGAAATGTTGGCATTTAAATTTGGGACCCTCTAGGGACACAATTCTTTTTGTGTTCACCTAGTCGAGCCCTGAGGATGCTAGCCATGTCTTTTTTTGGGGGGTTAAACACCCCAGAAATATGTTTTTCAAATTTTTGTAATCTGTAGTGTCACAAAGTAGTGTTGAACTTGTGACACTTTCATGATTTTTTGCGAAATGTCATGATTTGAGACACTACTTTGTGACATTATGGCCAAAATAACAGGAATTCTTTGCCACCCTCCTGCAAAAGAATGGTTTGGTGTTTTGGGCTGTAATTTGGAGGGAAGAAAACCAACATTCCACAGATGTGGTGACAAAATTTTGCAGGTATGCAAAGTTATGGTACTCCAAAGTTGACAATTTTTCCCATAGACTAACATTCTGACGTCCACCTGCTTCTTTAGGGACCCATATCTTAAATGCTTGAATCGGACTTTTCGTCAGAAAAATGCTTAGCCCCCCACTAAGGGGCTAAGTGCAAAATTAGCCAGGAAAGTCATAAATCATATGAAATGGAATTTCTTTTCTACGTCATGTGGTTCCTGAGATATAAACAATTTAGTATTCCAAGTGCTCATTTTCTGCTCCGAGGCCCATTATTATGAATACATTCTTTGTACTCACTGTGTTTCTCTATGCAGCTTTTGGGCAAAAACAGGATGTGCGCTCCCATTACTGTTATAGTTAGCATTCCCACTTGCATTTCTGTACCCATTTGCGTTAGCGTTCCCGTGTATGCCACAGTGTGCGTTTCGCTTTGCGTTTTCCTTTGCACTTGCATTTTTGTTACTGTTACCATTTGCATTTCCACTACTGTTTCTGTTTGCATTTCGTTTTGCATCACCACATGCATTACCATTTGCATTTGCGTATGCGCTTCTGTTTACATTTGCGTTTGTCTTTCCTCTGGCACCATCGTTGCTGTTACCGTTACCATTTGCGTTTCCAATTGCGTTACTGTGCACGTTATGGTTTGTGTTTCGTACCCGCTTGCATTTGCGTGTCTGTTTTCATTACCATTTGTGCTTGTGCTCACTGGCTCAGTTACAAAGAGTTGCTCCACAGGTACGTTCAGCGCCCAAGCCGCCTCTCAGCCAACAAAAGGATTTTGAACTTATGACACCTGATCACTGATTGGTCTAGGCTTCTAGTGACTTTTACTTCCGGCTGTTGTGGCGTTTAGATCTACCATGGGAACTTACAGCTGGTTTCTCAGTGTGTCACTAGCTTTACTAGTGCTCAGCTCCATTCTTCAGAACCCTCATCCCTCCTTAAAGTGAAATGACCCTTGCTCTTCTCCCTGTCCTGCATCCAACAGCTCCTTTCAGGTAGCTATTCTGGACTATTGGGCTTCTCAGCAGTCTCTGCCAGGGAGTGGGACATCTCCCGAGCTGCCTTTGCAGATTACTCCCCCATCCAGACTCGAGACTTCCTACTCATGGCAAATTCCTGCCAGGACACTAGTGGCTGCAACACTAGGCCAGTATATCACCAGGAGTGAGTACAGGCCAACCCATCAACACCGTCTCCCCTATCACCTAAAAAATAGTGTTTACAAATTACAGTTCGCTGCCTTAAAAAGAATCCTGCTTCTTTTACTATTGTGCTCAGGCAATGGTGAACTCAACCTAGGACCATTAGACACCCTTGCTTCTCCATCAGACCTGGCAGGTATCAAAGGAATGTCTTTTATGCATCTTAATGCCCGTAGTTTGCTGAAAAAGTTCACCCTTATCCAGGCTTGGGTGAGCCACAACCCTACCTGACGCCCTAGTGATCACTGAGACCTGGCTTAAGCCAGCCACCCCAGACAATGAAACCAATATCCCAAAGGATTTACTCTTCAGAGCGGATAGGCAATCAAGAAGAGGTGGTGTGGCAATTTATGTAAGGGACAAATACTCAGACGCATGCATAGACGCATCATCCTCCCCCAAAGAATTTGAGTGCTTGACCCTAAAGATTGAACTTTCTCTTTCCAGTGCACTCTGTATAATAGGCTGCTACAGGCCCCCTTCTGCTGGGCCTCATCTCCTGTCTCACTCAGTTCCTTACTGGGGCTCAGTTCCTTGGAAACCATTGTTCTTGGTGATCTGAACTACGATTGGCTATCAAGTGCATCAGCTCCCTTGAAATCCTTTTGTGACACTCTAGGGCTGGTGCAACTCATTGGCAAGCCTACTTGCCCAAATAAAAAGAACCTTAACAACAGCTCCCTCTTAGATGTCATTTTGGTTAGCAAGCCACATCTGTTCTCTCATGTTGGAACATTTTTCTCAGACATTAGCGATCATTGTATAATCACCACCATTAGATCCGTGCACAGCCCACATTTTGTAGCAAAGTTCTCTATCAAGAGGTGCAATTGCAACTTTGATTTGTTTGCATACGTCCATGACTTGAAACATTCACCACGATGGCAGGAATTCTTACTAGCCAAAACGGTTAACAGGGCATATACTATTTTTTACGATATTTTAAGTGAGGCTTTAAATAAGCATGCACCCTTGGTTAAGATGCGGGTCAGGAGCAGCACCTGCCATTGGTTCTCACCTGAGCTCAAAGCTTCCCTGTTAGAAAGGGATACTTTATGGAAAAAGGCCCGAAGAAGCAAGAACGACTCGGATTGGTGTCTTTTTAAGAGAGCACATAACAAGTGCACCAAGTTGGTCAGAGCAGCCAAGGCCACCTGCTATAGTTTGGAGCTAGCCTCTGCCTCAAGAAACCCTTCAAAGCTTTGGAAAACATTAAAAGACATGTCTGGACACACACCTGGTAATTCCATTCCAGCAAAAATTAAGTCTGGCGGCAGCGTTATCTCTAACCGATCAGAGATATTGGAAGCCCTCAGTAATCAGTTTGCAAAGGCAGGGCATTTGATACTTCCCCTGCCAATGACCTCTGCACAGCACAGGGCCCACCAACCCATGCATCCCCCCTTACCAAGGAGGCCTTCTCCCTTCTCGCTGTCTCTATAAAAGAGGTGGAAGACCTACTGCTGCAACTGGACACCAGGAAGGTAGCAGGCTCTGACTTCTTAGAGCCATACTATCTGAAATGTGCCTACCATGTGCTTGCAGTGCCAATCACCCACCTATTCAACATGTCAATCTCCCAGGGTAGCCTCCCACCTCAATGGAAAATAGCCCATGTCATCCCTCTATTAAAAGCAGGTGACCCCTGCGATCAAAATAATTACAGACCGATCTCCCTCCTCCCCATCCTGTCTAAATTACTAGAAAAAGTAGTGTGTGGTCAGCTAGGGGTATACTTAGAATCCAGAAGCCTATAAAACCCGGTTCAATCTGGATTCAGAGCAAAGCACAGCACCATAACAGCCCTAGCTAAGGTGATCAATGATTGGCTCCTAGACCTTGACAACAAGAAGCATATTTGTGCCATTTTCTTGGATCTTAGTAAAGCATTCAACACAGTTAATCATAGCCTGCTTCTTTCCTCCCTAAGCACCTTAGGCCTGGATCATAAATCTATGTGCTGGTTTGCAGGCTACCTCGGAGAACGGAAACAGCGGGTTAAAGCTGAAGGTGATCTTTTTCCATTAAAACCTATACTGAGGGGCGTGCCCCAGGGCTCTATCCTTGGTCCCCTCCTCTTTGCAGTCTACATTAACAACATCAATGACCCTATCAAAAAAGCCAACATCCACTTATTCGTGGATGACACTGTACTGTACTTGAGTTGTCCCATGCCGGAAGCAGCCTGTGAAGACCTCCAAGCTGAATTTAACCTTCTACAATACCAGCTCACAAACAAAAAGATTTTGCTCAATGTGAAAAAGTCAAAAGCCATGCTCTTCTCCCCCTCCCTGCATGCAGCAATTCCTGCTGGGGGCTATTCCAAAAATTACCACTGTTCTTGGAGAAACACTAGAGTATGTAGCTAAATTCAAATATCTAGGAGTTTGGCTCGATCATAAACTTTCCTTCGCCGACCTTTTTAAAGAACTACAGAAGAAGCTAAGGCAAAGATTAGGACTATTCTACAGAATTAACCACCTGCTCACAAAAGAGGCCAAGATTCTACTGGTTCAAGCTACCTTACTATCTTTAATAGATTACGCGGACCTGCTCTACAGCCACTGCACTGCCTCTGCACTGGCTAAGTTGGACTCCCTCTACCACAGAGCTATCAGGTTCATTAATGGCCTTCCACTTTCCACACACCACTGCTCCCTATACTCATCGTTAGGCTGGACTTCCCTTCACCATAGAAGGAATAGAAAAGCCACCCTATGGGCCTTCAGAGCGGTGACCAACAAGCTCCCCTCATATGTCTCAGATTGTATTTCCTGGAGTGTGTTAGGCACCTACGCTCTAAGGAGCTATTCCCTAATTGTCCTCCAAATTCCAAGGGTCAACACTCGTTTCGGGCAAAGCTGCTCTAAGCTTCTCTTTACCCACATTGTGGAATGGTTTACAAAGGAACTTGAAGCTGAGCTGCCCTGTTAGCCCGTATATCTTCAAGGCACTCTACGATCACTACATGAAAGCACCTTGCAAATGTTTTCCTCACCACTAGCCCACTAATTCTGCAACTCCCTCTTTCCATCCTGACGCTCACCATGTTTCTACCCCGGCTCTCACTCTTTCCCTATTAACTCTTCCTGCTGCACCCACCCTTCCCTGTCCACTCCAGCCTGGCTAAAGTCCCACCCCATCCATAGTAGTGTCCCAATTATCTACCTCTCCTCCATCATTATCATAATAAACAAGTACATGACAGCCATCATCACTTTCTGTGGTTTTAGCCCAATTTTTCCCACAGTCATCGGTAATATATCCCTCCTCTTCTTTACCTCTCTATTCTGCCACCCCATACATGGCCTCTTTCCCCTATATGTGTAGTTGTTGGCTGCCTCACTCAAAAGATCTCTGCTTATAACCCTTGTATGCCTATGGTTGATTGTACATCTGCTGACTTCTTCAATTGTAAAATAATGCTGTTTTTCTTTTCAAATTATTTCAAGCTTGTACTGTACTGTATACACTGTATATACTTTTTCTTCCTTGTATATTATTGCTTTTTGTATGCATGCTTCTGTACTGTACTTTAATGTATTAATGACCAGATCCACTTTGCAAATGAGCCTTGCTCAATGGTGCCTGCCTGGATAAATAAAGATTTTGATTGATTGATTGTGTTTCTGTTACCATTTGCATTATCATTTACATTTGCATCACTGTGTGCATTACCATTTGTGTTTGCATACATGCTTCCATTTGCATTTCCATTTGTGTTTCTGTTTCCTTTCGCATCACCGTTGGTGTTACCGTAAGCATTTGCATTTCCAATTGCGTTACCGTGACCGTGCGCATTACGGTTTGCATTTCCATACCCACTTGCATTTGCATTTCTGTTTCCATTAGCATTTGTGCTTGCGTTTCTATTACTATTTGCGCTATCGTAAATATTTGGGTCACCATGTGCGTTAGCATTTGCGTTGCCGTTAGTTCACTATTTATAGTGCACATTCTTAAAAAGAAGAGAAACTCATGGCAAAAACTCCATTTAATGCATCAGTTAGGGTTGTTCCACAACAACAAAAGTGAGGAAATTCGATGTCAGGGTTCCCACCTCCCTTACACCAACCCCCTCCCAGTCCCCCACCAACAGGCATTGAGGTGTGCGTTGAGGTCATTGGTCCTAACTCTCACCCCATTCTCCTGTACTGCACCACCTCAGCTTGTTTACATATGGGATGGGGTGAGAGTTAGGACTGACAACCCCAACGCACACCCTGATGCCTGTTGGTGGGGGGTGTGGTGGGGGTGGGTGGAAGGGGGTTGGAACCCTAATATCGAATTTCCTCACTTTTGTCACTGTGGAACAACTCTAACTGATGCATTAAATGGAGTTTTTTTTCATTGAATATATACATATATATGTATATTTTTTTTTTATGTTTTAATCCCGGGACTGGCAGCTGTAAAACAAAGCTCCTCTGTTCAAAGTGTTAAAAAAAAGAAGTTCACATTTGGAAGTAATGGAGCGGGACCAGAATGAGCAGCATGGGCAGTACAGACAGTGAGAGCAGAGGGAAATATTCCTGTTGTTGTGACTTCCCTTGCAACCAAGATTGTGAGCACATGTGGGCTCGACTGTTACTTGCAAGGTTTATGTTAATTCAGCTGAGGTTCTACAGAGATTCCTTATGTTAAAAAACTAAAGGGGCAGGAGTGTGATTTCATAAAAGACACAGCGGGAGCAGGCATGTACGTGAAGCCTGTAACCATACTGTGATGTCATCAGGTAAAAGAACAGAAGTTGTTAGTGTCTATAATCTGAATTTATAAGTGCTGTGTTTGTCTATGCCGTGTATCTTTGGTAAAAAAAAAAAAAATGGTTACTGGTGTCTGGCTAAAAGTTTTTTTCCACTACTGTATGAGAAAAAAAATGGCGGCATTTGAAAAGTAAAGGTTCTAACAACACTGTGATATTTTTTTAATAGTGTGGTCCTACTTCTTTGAACTTGTTTTTACCTATGCATCAAACATATTTGATGCACAGGTAAGAACCAATCAGATCTCATAAATTTCTCTGCCCATTTTATAAGGCTGTCTTACTTTTCATGGTTGTTGTTTTCTGAAGACTTTGTGGCTAATCGGTAAGCCTCCACTACTTTTTTTCACAACTTCTGGATATATGGCATACGTTACCACCAGCAATGTTGTATTCGAGTAGGCAAAACTCAGAAAGGTACTATCCCTTGTTAATTAAGAAACAGAACACAGGAGTTCTGGTTAGTTCTGATTCTTTGGAAATATGTAAACTGAGTCCCCAAAATGCAGACTAAGAGATAAAATCTGTAGGACTCAACACTGTAGGGCAAAGGGAATACTTTAAATCATAATTTGCATGACACATACCATAGAACTGATAATGTGAAAAGAACTAAAGAAGCAGGCACTGGGTGTGGGAATGACAACAGCACATGATGATGATGCAATTACATAGTTCCTGGGCCTTCCTTGACATACCTATCTAGACCATTGTGAGTACTGGTATTGCCCTAATGGGACATTGAACTTACCCACTGATTATTTTCTGGAATCCATGGAACAAAAGACTCCTGTGAGATACAGTGCTATTTGACAGAGGGAGAGAGAGATGAAAGATGACAACATTTTTTGGTATTATTAAGACTGAGGAAGGTTTCATGTATGATGCAGTAGCAGAGAACAAGCCACAAAAAAATGACTTATCAATCAGCAGTAAGAGCCCTCCCATCCAATTCATAAGAGCCCTCCCATCCTATTCATGTGATACAGCTTCATTGCATGTCCCTGTGTAGGACACTTCACTGTATCACCTGATTCAATGGGTGGTACTTTTTTCTACGACTTCTACTAAACAAAACATTAAATGATAAACATAATACATTTAATTCCAAAACTACATTTTACTTTCTGACTACCGCCTAACCACATCAAGTGTTGTCACAAGTTCAGTCAGTACACAGACATCTCCCTTGTAGTACAGACATATTTACAGATTGCTCTGTATCTATTATTTGATTCATATAAGATTTCACCCAAGCAATTCACTGCAGCTGACAGGTGGTATTACAGCATACTACAAGTAAATGAATAATTTACAATATTAATTCTTTGCACAGAAGTTGGTGCAGCCAGTTACGGATATGCATACTGTTAACCAAAGAATTGCATTCAGCATTGAGATCTGCTGTAGCAGAGTAGTATGACAGTATACTTACTGGTGAAAAGATCATTTTATTAGGTGGTAGTAGAGTGGTGCTAGTAATAGTAGTAAGCAATACCAAATATCCCACTTCCTCCTGTACCAACGTTTTGGACACAAAATGCAGCTGCTTTGAGTCTGGACCCACTGGGGTTAGTAATTCTAACCTGACCATGCCCATGATCATGTTTCAATGACTAAGAAAGATCCCTATCAACCAATTAGTTTTATGGGAAAAAACAGGTTTGTGGATAGGGCCCTAAATATAGTAGAATCATAGAATTGTGCTGGCAGAAAAAGACCATTCTGCCCATCTAGTCTGCCCGAGATAGCCCCTCCCCAGTTGTTTTAGGAATCATATCTGAAATCAGAGGGGACTGCTGAATTTAAAAAATGTTGAACATTCAGCATTTTCTGGTGACAGTTTGGATCTTCTGTCAATAATAATATTACCAGCTAAATTGAATAGTTGCTCCGAATAGGCACTAGTTGGAAATAATTCACCTACTTAATTGAAATTTGCACTAGGGCAGGCCACATATTTTGTTTGGATTTCTAAAAGTTGTATTTTTTGCGCTTCTTTATTAAGAGAAAATGAAAAAAAAATCACACAAAGTCATCAATACATGAAATAACACATTCTTGAATGATTAAAGAGTTATCAGAAAACAATACATATATTCTTTTATCTTTTTTTGTGGGGTTAAAAAGAGAAACATTATTGCATAAAGTATTTCACTAGAAGCAAATCAAGAAAAGAACATGAAAAAAAAAACACTAAAATTCTGTTGCATGCTCCTGGCTTATCCACCCACTTAAGGTTACATCAATTAGAAACTAGAATGACCTTGTATGCCCCTAAAACCTTTTAAAGAACTACACCTCATAACTAGGTACAATTCTGCTTGAATTACATTTATAGTTTATACATTTCTCCTTCCCATAATTTAGTGCTAAAGAAATGCGTACAAATATATGATCGTTGTCCCTTACAATACATCTTTTGTTCATCTGCTTCTATAGTTTACTTCCTACTTCAGGTCATAATCCTCTATTGTGACATCACAAACTGTTGCCATGGGAGTAACTGAGGTCAAAAGCAGTTCTCTATGACTTCAGGTAGGGAGAAAGCAGCAGGAATATATAAACTTCAGGAGCAAAGAGCCTATTTTCATGCAAATGACCTCACTACTAAATAATGGGGAGTAGGAGGAGGAATACAGAACTAATGGGATTATATCTTGTTACTATTGTAACCTTTTAGTATTTGTCAAACTGTTTACTGTTCTATGCCTTGTTGTTTGTGTTTTACTCTGTGCCACTGTATGTGGCCCAGGTTGTGCCTGAAAACAGTCCCTGGGTTCAGTGCACTTACCTGGTTACCAAAAGTCATAAATAAATAAATAAAAATGTTTTTATTTATTTATTGAATTTTGATGACCGGGTTGGCCCACTGGGCCCCAAAGGTCCCTTTTTCAGGGGTGACCCGGGGAACAGAAGCAATGCAATACATACAATCAGGTGATCCAGAAGCAATAGAATACATACAGTCTGGTGATACAGGGTTACGAGAAGTAGACAAGATAATGAGGATAACAGTACAGGCAATTATTCAAATCGTAGACCATAACTGCAACACTTGAAAGATTTAAGGATTTTAGGCATGATTTAATGTAGGTTAAGGTGAGAAGAGAGGAGGGATGGGTGTTGTGATTAGGATCAGGGGTGATTACTCTATACCCTCACAGTGGCATGAGCTTGTCCCGAGCAAATGGGAAATTCAAGATGGACAGTGCCTGAATATTATGTTTTGTTAAATTTCTCCTGAACATGTCACCAGCTCTTATAAGGTTTTTACATACAGGTCTTCATATAAAGTTCCAAAATAAAGTGTCCGTATCAGATTAATACAGGCAAATATTATATGTTGTCTGCTTCATCCTGCTTCTCTGAATCCACAGATGTTGTCAGGAAGAGTCACATCATCTTCATAGAAAGCCCTAGCTTTGTCAACATCCACAGAAAGTTGGCTTTTACCCTGTAAAGTTATTTTAAGTCTAGCAGGGGATTTAGCACTGCCAAAACACCTGCTGCCTGGTACTCAGCTTTAATAGTGAGAAATCGTTTCCATTGGTGCTGTGTTACTGAGCAAAAATCTGGGTACATGTGTAGTCTGCTATCTTCAAAAGTAACATTTTTCTGTATAGCAAGCTGCCATAAGTGATTTCCTTCATGAGCAGTTTTAAAGGAGCAGATAGCATACTTGACACCTTGACCCATATATTCAAAGGGTTGCGCGTAGGCGCAGTAATTGCCATGTGCAACCCACTGATGCGCCCCGGCATGATATTCAAACGGGAATTGCACCTGGCACAAATCCTGATGCGACGGAGCACATTAGTAATGTATGCAGGTGCAGGTAGGGGGGCGTGCCCATGCATACTCTGCACAGCCCGATATTCAGCCCGGAATGTGCGGAGCCATGCATGCGCAACCCCTACCTGTGCCGCACAAAGTTAAAAAAAAAAAGGAGCAACAGCCAGCCACCCACAGGTGAGCTGCTGCATTGCAGGACACAACACGGCAGCTGCCACCTGTGAGTGGCCACCCGAGCTCCGGCTGTACCTCCGTGGTGGCGCCCCCCATGTCCGATCGCGGGCATTAGTAAAATAAATAAAATCTCTTACATCCCTGGTGGTCCAGTGGACTGCTGCCCGCCTGATTGCGGGCTTCAGTAAATAAAAAGATTTATCCTATATCCCTGGTGGTCCAGTGGACCGCTGCCTGCCCGATCACAGGCTTAAGTAAAAATAAAAAGATTTGAATCCTATATCCCTGGTGGTCAGTGGACTGCTGCCTGCCCGATAGCAGACTGAAGTAAAGAAGATGATTCCCATATCCCTGGTGGTCAGTGGACCCCCTCCCACCACCCTGCTTCACCGCCCGCTCCCGGTCAGCGGCGGGCGGCAGCATCCCACCCGTCTACTGCCCGCAGCCTGCTGACTGACACCATAGGTAGTACAGCCGCTTATTGGTCCACCAGCGTAGGCCAATGGTGCAGTTTACCGTATTATCACATTTAGATATGTGACTGGATCCATTCACATATCTGAATGTAGTAATCGGTATATGCAGCTGCACTGGCTCACACTGTGGACCAATGCATACAGCCCTACCTATGGTATCAGTGTCGGGCGGGCGGTAGGTGGGTGGTTTGTACCGCCTGCCGCTGACCGTGGGGCGTGGGGAGCAGTGGCTGGTGGGGGGTCCACTGGACCACCAGGGATATGGGAATCTTCTTCTTTTTACTTAAGCCCGCGATTGGGCAGGCAGTGGTCCACTGGACCACCAGGGACATAGGTGTTTTTATTTCTTACTTAAGCCCGCGATCGGGCAGGCAGAGGTCCACTGGACCACCACGGATATGGGATTCGAATCTTTTTATTTCTACTTCAGCCCACGATCGGGCAGGCAGCGGTCCACTGTACCACCAGGGATATAGAAGTTTTTATTTATTTTTACATCAGCTCGCGATCGGGCAGACAGTGGTTCACTGGACCACCAGGGATATTAAGGTTTACATTTATATTACTAATGCCCGCGATTGGGCTCTGGGGCACATTGCCGCACTGCAGGGGGCATCAGTCCCCGATGGCTGCTGCCTGGCAAGGCACTAGGCGCAAGTCATCGGGGATCGGCGCACCTGCATGCAAATTGGGCCATAATGACATGCAAATGGCCCCATATGCGCCTTGCATACATTATGGCCCCATTTGCATGTCAACTTTTGAACATCACGATTTATTGCGCCTTGCGCAATGGAACTGCACTAGCGCGTCCTCATACTCCTCTGGCCACTGGCGCGGTGCCACTGCACCACTGCGCACTGCGTGCTTGAGGGTGCGATATTCAACGATGCTGAGCCATGGCGCAGCTCCGTTGAGTATCGCCCAGTCCACGCCCCAGCGCAGCCAAGTTGAGCTGCCCCCTGGCTTGTGCCACAGCCTGGCATAGTTTGAATATCTGGGCCCTTGTGTACATCTATTAATAATATAAAAATAATAATACTTTTATTTATAAAGCACCTTTCAATATATCAAGGCGCTGAACATTTTAAAACCATAATTTCAAATACAAATCTACAATACATATAAATAAAATCATGCCATGATAACATCAGATATTAAAATCAAATAATAAGTTATAATATAAAATACAAACACAATAAAATTAACTTAATTATCCAGGAAGGCCATTTGCCATAAGTAAGTTTTCAGGTCCTTCTTAAATACCTCCATGGAGGTGCACTCCCGTAACTGATAGTGCTGAAAGACGAAAAACCCACATTTTTAATGGGTGGTCAGAAAACTGAATCTATCAGGTGCAGGGAGTCCAGAGCAAAAATCATTGCTAGTATTTTTTCTACCTCCTGCTTAAGCTCAGTCACTGCCACAGAGGCAGGAAGCCCAATTAGCCGTAAGTTCCTCAATAACAGAGCATTGTCCATTTTTTCAAACTTGGAGATAAGAAGCAATAATACCCAATAGGGTGCATGGTATTGGGCTATACCAGCCCACCCAGAGATGTAATGAGGCCCTGGAAAGCTGAGTATAGCCCAACACCACCTACTGGAGGGTATTATTGTACTTAGAAAATGCGTAAATATTGAGTTTCTTTAACAAATGGAAACTGCTAAAAAAAAAAAAAAATCATTTAAACAAAGTTTCTTGCAAAGCAGTCCCTCCCTCTGCTGGTAGAATTACCAGTAGAGGGTGCTGATGTTTATGACAGGCTGTTTGCTTTTTACTTGTTGTCCCTCTCTCCCCCCAGTTTACAGTGTAGAACAAAATAACAATAAATCACCTAGAAACTTTTTGTTGTTGTTTTATTAGTAGCAGTTGTATTGTGAGCCCAATCAAAACAACTTTTTTTTTTATCTTATTAGTGGCAGTTTCATTCTAAAAATGGTCAGACAAAAGGCTGTCTAAGTGAGTTATTTTATTTTTTCATTTTCACTGATGCTTTTATCAGGACCCAGAAATGGCACACAGAGGAGTGTGATTGAAGTGGGGTGCTGGGCTGAGGAGGGGAAATACCCAACAGGAGGAAGTAGCACTGATGAGACCAGTAGTACTTTGTTGATTTCCACTGCTGTAGATAGAGATGCACTGCCAGCTTGCAGCAGAAGGGATGGAGGTTGTGTGGCTGGAATATGGGGACATTAGTAGCAGGCAGCTCTGTGGAGTTGTTTCTGTTTAAACAGTAGGCAGTTTTAAATTTACTTTAAATAAAAGACAACTGACAGATTGCCAGCTGAGCTCATTTGTTAAGCGAGAAAAAAATGGTGCTTTTGAAGTTTCAATTTTGAATGTGGCACAGGGATTTCAGTGGGTAATGGGGCAGTTGGCACAGGAACTTGTTTAAGGTGAACATTGTTGCCTCATATATGCCCACCTAGACAAGTCTCTTGGCCAATCAGAAGCTGCAAACTGCTCAACCCATTTTCTAAAGTTTAGTTGTTCGGGAAGGGAGATATTCATGGCTCCTTCTAACCACGACTCATTGAAACAGTACACCTGTGTCAGTCTGGTCAGCAGCAACGTGTTCTGCAGTCATTTGGACTTTTGTTTCAGTAGTGGAGCAATATGTAAAACTATCCCTTAATGCACTATGTACTTTCTCCATAGGTGATCATACTTCACCCTCAGATCCATTTAAAATTACTTGCATAGAAGTCAGCATAAGTTTCTGTGGGATATTGGGCTTGCTGTGTGTCTGTGGATGAGGGATATGCAGGGAAACCACTGCTTCAAGTATGTTGGGAGAACCAACTGTCCCCATGCTGGAGCCACTTTTCCCGTCACTACTGGGGATAGAAAGTTTTCAATAGATTTTGTTTTGCTCGTAATCATCTCTATCTTTTAGCTGAGTGGCATATGACATAAAGCTTAACTAGCATGCTGAGAGACTGAGAACTAGACACATGATACTGTGGAGCTCTGCATCAGGCATGCAACCATGTTGCTCTCACTAGCACTGCGGTTTGAATTTCTAATACTTCAAAGGATCAGAATTCCAAGCAGTGTTATTCTCTGCCAGGTACATCTCTTGCTGAGGCTGAGTTTAAAGAAGTGGCTGATGAAGCTACATTTACATCTTGCTAGTGTTCACAGAGTCCTGAAGCTGAATGGTGTGGTCGTTAAGACATCACTACTTTTTGATGGTGGTGATGATACTGCAGCAGTAGCAGAGGAAGAAGGAGAAGGACAGAAAGATGGAACACTAGAGGCGGGTCTCTGTCATGAAGATTCTGAATCTTATTCTGTATTCTTGACCAGGATAGCCTCCTCTTTATCAAATAACTGACATGATTTGCTGGGGTGGCTGGAATCATTACATATCATTTTAGCAGTGTTAGCAAGAGCCTTAATGCCCTTCTCATGTTAGAAGGGGCTGTGGTCCTTTCATTTGCATGAAGCTGGTCAGCAAGCAGCTGATCAACTTTCACTTTTCAGCATTTGGAATATTGCTGCAGCCATCTTGGGTTTCAGTCTCTCCCCTCTCAGCTCCAGAATGGCTCACTGTACCTCTATCTATCTATCTGATGGATTGGGATGCGCACACCTTCTTTCTGCCCCTCTCCTCCAGAATGGCTTGCTGTAACGTGATCTATCTGTCTACCCTCTTGCCTGCCCTTTCCAATTTTTATATTCATTACTATAGAAGCAGACCGGGGTGTCCACCCCCAGTACCGCTTTTCTTGACCTTGCCTCCCTTCCAGGTCATCTGCCCTGTTCCCATTATGGAAGTGGTGGCACTGGGGTGCCCACCCTCAGTGTTGCTAAACACTAGCCCAACACTGGGGTGCCCAATCCAAGTGTCGGAATATCCCTGAAATAAAGAAAACCATCCCTCGATGTTATGTTTCACCTGTAAAACAGAAAATGGCCCCTCTCCAGCCCCCCACCACCCCACCCCAACCTCCCACTCGGCACCTTCCACCCACACCTCCCTCACACCTCTCACTCACCTGAACATGTCCCAGGATGAAGATCCATTCTCCAATTGAAGCCACATCTTGCTGCTTGAACTGCCAACTGCAATATGAGAAACTAAGGTAAGTTTCAATGGGGTTTTGAACATTAATGCACAAAATTCTCATTTTTTCATATTTTGGCCCCAGATTTTCAGCTCGGCCTTTTTGGGACCACACCTCATGACCAGTGGTGGTGGAATTATGCAAATCAGGCCCCAAAAGTAATTTGAACATTTTCACCACCCTTGTGCATGGGATGGGGTCATACATAGAAACAAACATAGAAACATAGAAGATGACGGCAGATAAGGACCACAAGGCCCATCCAGTCTGACCATTTTTTCCTACCTCATGAATGTGCCATCGGCCTTTACTCTGTCAATGGCCTATCTATTCATACTCATCTATATTGCTCCCTTATGCCTATCCCATGCCTGTTTAAAGCCCTGCACTGTATTCATATGAAGGTTATGTTGAAAATTTGGGGTCAAAATATGTAAAAATGGCAAAGGTATGCACATACTGTATGTTGAAATTTTTCTATGCTTGCTTGTAGTTTTTGCAATTTGTAATATTTTGATTCCAAATTTTCAACATAGCACCTTTTTCACATCACCTCACAAACGCGACAGCTGTCATTTTTCAAATCATGGCAAAATGCATTTTTACACCTGTGGCCTGGAATAACGTTTTGGCAGGGATTTATACAGTTTCACCTACCAGGTTCATGAGGTGTGGTAATAAGATGGTGCTACTGAACATTTGATGCAAAAATAAGATAAAATGCCCAGGTTATGACTGAATGCTACAATATTTAAACGTCAACTCATAACTTTGCTAATTTTCAATAATTTGAATAAAAACTTTCAACATAGCCATTTTTTCACACTACCACATATACGTGACTTGTGTCATTTTTAAGTTTGCCATATGTGCACACACAACAAACGTCTTGCCGTAAGTGATTTTTGAAGGATGTGACACTCTGTTCAATGCAGAGTGGTCTGCAAGGGGCTCTTCAGTGTCACACCAATCATTACACAAGCTGGTCATGACACTATTCTGACTTGCTGAGCATCTAGTTGACAAGAAAAGGCAGAACCAACCATATGCCGGCTTTTTCCTTTCGTCTGCAGGACACCACCCAGCAAACAGCTGATCGATGTCCTGAACAGCTTAGCCGATGTTAATTTCAGTTTGGTTGTCCCCCCAAAACAAAAAAACTCCCACTCACTCCCTCCCTCTGTGTGCTGTCACACCCCAGCCCTCCGTTCCTGTCCCAATGCTTTTGAAACAGAAAACTGTCTCACTCCCTCCCTCCCTCCTTGTGCTGTCCCACCCCTGCTTTCTGTTCCCATCTACCAAATAAAAGAAAAACCTCCCGCTCTCTCCATGTGCTGTCCCACCCTGCCCTCTTTTCCTGTCCTGGTAGCTGAGTGTTCAGCTTTCCTCTGGTAGGTGCAGAGGCTCCACTGCTTGCACCAGCCTGGCAGTCAGTAGCAGGTCATCCTGAGAGCCCACCCCATCAGTGCCCCCACAAGTATGGGTGTCAACTAAATAAAAAAAAAAAACTCCTACTCTCTCCATCTGTGTGCTGTCTTACCCTCACCCTCTTTTTCTGTGTGGAAAATACAAGAAAAACCCTCCTGCTCTCTCCATGTGCTGTCCCACCCCTGCCCTCCATTCCCTACCAATTTCACCACCCGGTACAACAGCAATACCAACGGGGAACTTTGGCATTGACAAATGTTTGTAAGTAACTCATCTGCTTCTGATAAACTTAGTCATTAGATAATGTTGCTCTGCCTAGAATCTTTTGTTGCAGTTACTGGAACTGCATATCTGGGGTTTAAAGATCAATGGCAAATGTATGTAAGTTTGGCTGCTGGTTTTGGGATGTGCAGTCTTCACCATTCTTTTTTATGGGGATGGAGTAGTGACAAAGAAACTTCGTTTGTACCATTTTTTTTGCACCCTGTCATATTTTATTTTACCATAATCGTGGTTCCATTTTCTCCCTTGTGGTATTTGTTCAGAAGTCAACCGTGTTAGCTGACTTCTGAGGAACCATTTCCCTAAAGGAGAAACGGCACCTGCGGGTAATGGTAAATAAAACATGGGGCATGAAAATTGTATAAATGAAATTTCTTTGACACTATTCTGTCCCCATAAAAAAGAATGGTGAAGACTGCACATTCCAGCACCATCAGCCAAACTTACATACATTTACCATTGATCTTTAAATGCCACCTTGTGTAATATATTCATTAAAAAAGTCTTGCAGCTATAACTCTACTCTTTTTAACTGCAGACACCTGAAATGTAGATATTGTGGATCTCGAGTCCCTGCCTACCTTAAATTACTATGATAATATGCTATTAATTACAGTGCCTGAGCCTAGTCTTCAGACCTTCTCACTGTCCCATATGCTCCATGTATGTTCTTTCACACACTCCCGTTATTCTCTGGGCAGAGGCTGGGTATCCACACTGATGCCAAGAGTGCACAAATCCTATATTTTCTATCTTTAGTTTGGAAACCCTTCAGATATATCTTCCCTGTCTCTTTGTCTAACATTAATGTTTGGATATTGCACAATCCTCTTGCACACAATAAAAGGAAAATCGAATTGCCAGCATCATGTTCGTGGCATCTGTTGCAGAATCCTTCTCCAGTCCCTGTTGATTTCACTGTTAGTAACACTTGTCCCTGCTTAATTGAGAAATTAGTGTCTTAGTAGGTCCATGTCTAATTTTGGTGTATTATTACATCATTGTCTAATTTTAGATAGCAATATTTCCTATAACATAAACAGAGCAAATTTTTATCGTAGAGATTTTTGCAAATAGTATTATATCCTATTGTAGTAATTCCTAAACCTATTATATGCATTTATATTATCCTGCATCAGGTATTAAAATGTGCTGACTACTAGTATGCAGGAGTTACATTATTAGTGTAGGCTCCAAGGGGTCCAGAACTCAGCAGACAGAGATTTGTTCCAGATTAGACATTCTGATTACATAATTCTGTTTTTTTCTTTTTTAAATGTTTGATTTATTCCATTGTCGAATAAAAAAAAAAAAATCTATATATCTATATATCTATATATATCTATCTATATATATCTATATATCTATATCTATATATATATCTATATATCTATATCTATATATATATATCTATATATCTATACATCTACAGAGTAATATTTCAAATCATCAGAGCTTGCTATGATATTAAAAATAATAAACAAAAACCAATAACGTACAAAATGTGTCCCAGCCTAGCTTTGGCTAACACACCTTAATCATGAACAGAAGAAAGTTCATAATGGTTACACATACAAATCATATCAAACATTATATTTGCCCATATATCAATTATTGAGAAATCTAATATAACAGTTAATTTTAAATACCTCTGTATTTTCTACAGATCTTGCTGTAAGCAATCTAAGTTAGTTATTAAACCACCAAATGTATTCTGTACATTTAGTATGGTGTATGGGAAACCATATAAAACAATGCATTGTTTCCATTGAAGGGTTGAGATGACATCACAGAGACCTCAAGAACGAAGCTCAAAAGGTCCCTGATGTCAACTCAACCCTGAATTGGAAACAAAGCCTTGTTTAGTATGGTTGTTCATACACTGTTTTATACAGTATATGGTTTTCTAAACTAATCTGGAAAGACAATGAGTGTGGCTGCTGTAAGTTGCTGTAAACAGTACAGCAGTCCAAATTACTTTCAACATTTTATCAGTTCATGACTGATTTCTGAACTAAAAAAGGATATTTTTAGTAGCTGCTCAGTTGGTTGAGAGCAATTTAGAGACAAGGGGCTGGATATTTAAACTGTGCCATTCATAGGCGCAAGCCCTTGCGCTGCACAAAATGGTTGCGCAGAGGTGTGTCCGGGGCGATATTCAAAGGAGTTGCGCTATTGAGGCAACTCCTTTGAATATCACCCAACCAGCCAACCACTGTGCATGGCGTAGATCCTGCACCACCGCAAGTTGACAAAGTGGAGCATTCAACTTGCGGTGGTGGTACCATTGCGCCATGCGCAAAGTCCTGATATTCAAAAGGTGACATGCAAATGGGGCTATAATTCATGCAAGGCACAGGGGGGGCCATTTGCATCTGATTATGGCCCCATTTGCATGCCATTAGCATGCAGGTGCGCCGATCCCCGAGGACTTGTGCCTGGTGCCCTGCCAGGCAGCAGCCATTGGGGAAGGAGGCCCCCTGCAGCCCAATCACGGGCAAAAGAGCATAAAAACCCCACCACCACCCCCACTGGCCCGATCGTGGGCATAGCCTAAATACCCCCGCCTCACCAGCCCGATCGCGGGCAGCAATGTGTCTCCCCACCCCAACACAGCCCTGGTGGTCCAGTGGACCAATAAGCCCGATAGCAGACTGAAGTAATTAAACCCCCCCACCTCCCAATCATATCCCTGGTGGTCCAGTGGACCGATAAGCCCGATCGCGGGCTGGAGTATTCAAACCCCCCACACCTCCCGATCATATCCCTGGTGGTCCAGTGGACCGATAAGCCCGATCGTGGGCTGAGTATTCAAACACTCCCCCACCTCCGATCATATCCCTGGTGGTCCAGTGGACGAAAATCCTGATCGCGGGATGTAGTTATCACCCCGAACACATCCCTGGTGACCTAGTGTCCCCCCACCCACCCACCGAAGCCCCACCCCGCTCCCCGCGGCGGTCGGGCAGCAGCATCCCACCCGCCTGCCGCCCCACGCCCGCCGACTGACTGCCGGTGGAGCTGCACCATTGGTGCAGAGCAAGAGCCAATGGGTGTGCAGCCTACACACTCAGACAGTCCAGTTTTGTGAATGAATTTCATTCACAAAACTGAACTGTCTTTATGAGTATGGCTCGCGCCATTGGTCTTGCTCTGCGCACCATCGGTGAGTCTCACCGGCAGCTTCATTGGCGGGCGGCAGGTGGGTGGATGCTGCTGCCCGCCGCCGCGGGGGAGGTGGTGGGGCTTTGTGGTGGGTGGGGGGACACCAGGTCACCAGGGATGTGTCTGGGTGATAACCACATCCCGCGATCGGGATTTTCGGTCCACTTGACCACCAGGGATAGGATCAGGAGGTGGGGGGGTGCGTTTGAAAACTCCAGCCCGCAATCGGGCTCATCGGTCCACTGGACCACCAGGGATATGATCGGGAGGTGGGGGGGTGTATTTGAAAACTCCAGCCCGCGATCAGGCTCTTCGGTTCATTGGACCACCAGTGATATATTTGGGAGGTGGGGGGGTGTTTCATTACGTCAGCCCGCGATCGGGTTTATCAGTGCACTGGACCACCAGGGATGTGTTAGGGGGGGACACATTGCTGCCCGCGATCGGGCTGGTGAGGGGGAGGCACAGAGAGTGGGTTGAGGGCCAGCCACAGGTGGCAGCTGCTGTGTTGCACCCTGCAATACAGCAGCTCACCTGTGGGTGGCCCTCGACTTAAGCCTTTTATTTGGGGCTCAAAGTCCTGCAGACGCAGGTTGGGGGTTGCGCCTGCACAACTCTGCACAGCCAGGCTGGATATCGGGCTGTGCAGTTTATGCATGGTTCCTCCCCCTCCAGTTCAGCATGCATTCATTTGCATTGCACTGTTGCTCAGCATGTTTTCTGTGGCGCAACTGCCTCCTGCTGAATATTGCAGAATGGAGCAAGTTCGGACTTACGCAGGCGCAACCCTATTGCGCATGGCGCAACCCTTTTGAATATCTGGCCCAATGTGTCTGACATCTTGAAGAGATACAGAGGGCAAGAGAGACACTGGTTTTGAGTCACAGTAATGAGCATTGCTTCTTGTGTACAGTGAAGCCACCATCCTTCACAAACTGGAATCAAGCTTGCTACCCAGGAACGATGAACTAGTGTAATTTTTTATTTCATTAAAAATAGTCACTGTACCTCATCTGAGTCCCGTGGAAAAGGAGACTGCACAGGAGAGAGTTATGCAATTAAACCACAGGGGCCTGTCACAAGCAAAACAGTTCTAAAACTCCTAAGTTAACTTTGGTTACAGACTAAAACCATGTAGCAGCAAAACTAAGTGGAGCAATTAAGAAGCATTGGCATGTTATCTCTGCTAACACTGTCTCATGTGAGGCAAATGGTCCCTGCCCGAGGGCAACATTTTCAAGGGAAGAGGGATGTCTCTGATTCTCTAGTGCACAGTTACTAAGTCAAAGAGAAACCAAGACAAAATATATGGTTACAACCTTTACCATCTAGTTTCTTTAGATGTGGTAACTGTTTGGTATACAAATTGCCAGGAAAAGTGTGCAAACATCCCAATCCAAATGTAAACAAAAGAATGAGCATCTGAGAGTTTATCAACTGCACCACTGAGTGTGTAGTTTAAATGCTCTGGTGTCCATGTAATATGGTCTATATTGGAATGACAGGCTATGCCACTCTTCTCATTATGGTTAAATATATGTTATTCAAGATTATCCATTTCATAGAGCATTAAAGTGCATGGACCATTGTGCCTTTAGTATTTAATAGCAACCAGTTTGAATGACTGATTTGTTCAGAGCCAGCATTTCAGATCTAAGTGCCAAGATGGCAGACTGCAACTGTCATTTTGCCCAACTGTCCAATTGGCTTCCTTGGAGAAATCTGCACTTTACCTCTCCATAAAATGGATGATGTTGAATAAAAATGTATTTATCCAGAATCAGAAGAGTGGCCTAGCCTGTTTCCTATTATAGTGCATAGTGCTTGGGATTTAATGTGGAGGTGGGTGTACCTATTTTTTTAATATTTATTTACTTTTTTGCTGAAAACATTCAAACTCTTCATAGGCTAGAGAATTTTTAAAATTCTCAGCATTACAGAAATCTAAGAGCACTTGGGATTTAGTGGGGAGGTGGGTGCACCCATTTTTTGCTGCTTGAATTTGTCTACATAAGGATGCACCACAGATACCAACAGTGGAGTGGCTAACGCAGTGTGGTGTAGTTAACAGAGATGAATTGGTCTTGATATTTTGTGAATTTAGCAGAACATTGTTTTGCATTGCAATTTGTTCAGTCTCAATCATATAATTTAGTTCTTTTCAGGCTTCCCGAATCCTCTGAGGGCTCCTCACCAATTTTATTTACAGAAAAGCTCCTTCAGAAACTAGCTGGCCCTTCACCCTGTAATCCTGCCTACTTGATTGAACGGGCGCATAGGTCCCTCCATCCCCGACCGACTGAAGGTGCTCCTCCACGTCCATTTATTTTCACATTCATCAGTTACTTGGAAAAGCAGCACATACTTCAAAAACTCCAGGGCCTCCATTCCATCCTTTGGGAAGGCTCCACATTAAGAATTTCACAGGATCTTCCAGTTGAGACCCACAGAAAGAGAGCTGCTTTCCACCCTGTGGTCTCGAAGTTAATCGCCGCCGGCATTCGCTTTAAGATGAACTACCCAGCTTGTCTTCAGCTTATAATTAAAGATAAATGGTACTCTTTCGACTCAGCAGACATTGCCCTGAAAGAACTCCCTAACCTCCTGCCAGACTCTTTAAGACCACATGAATGGCTTGATCTTCAACCCAAATGATTCTTTAATTTAGGGCTCCTAATCTGCCTGACTTGGGACGCTTGCTGTGTGGTCATCATTCTGCACGAATGTGTGCTCAGCTGAAAGATGCCAACCGAAACCTGAACAGTAAGATACTCTCTACATCATATAGGCAGGCACATAGTGGCAAATCTTGGGAAACACCTTGAGACCGTTAACTCTGATTAGTTTTGCCGCTTTAGACAATTCTATATTGCTTGCTATTAGTTTATTGTGGGGATTCTCAAGGATTTTGACAGTTCCACCTCTTACCATTTGATGTTGCTACACTTTAGTGGTTATAGTAATGTTGGGGGAAGGAATGTAGGGGTGCCCCCTCTTTTTTGGCTGTCTCTGTAGTTTAGTTTTTTTTCATATTGAGAGACTTGGGCATCCAATTTTATTTCCTTTTTCTTTATAAATCTGAACTGATTATTGGAGTTCTACTCCCCCTACTGGTGTGTTTTAATTATTACAATCTTGCTTTGTTAAATGAGGTTCCTTGCACTGTTCCTGTTTAGCTTTATATCTTGTTTGTAGACTTAATCAAGGATTTTATGGGCGGGCGGGAGCTGGGTGGGAGGGTGGGGCTATAGTATAGAAGTTGAGGATCATCATGCACTGTATTGATGAGTTTAGAGTCTGGATTATCACACGCAACTTTTTTCTAGTTTAAATTCCGGTATATCATCACCATTTCCCCATTTAAGTTAGGTATCCTCCAAATGTTGGCCACCTGCTTCTTATTATTGTCATTTACAGAAACGATGTCCTCACAAATACGCAAGGACCCCTTTTTAGGGCTTTTGAGAGTTAATGCATATTGGTTGATTATTACTATTCACTAGTAGTGTACTCACTAATGCCTTATGCATTAAATGGGGATCCAGACTCGAGGGGTATGGTAATGCTATTTACCCTTAATCTTTTTAGTTCTACTACCCCTGGGGAGTTATGAGAGGGGGAGGATGGGTTTAACAAGGATTTAATTGTGTGTTTGACAATATGGGATTTTATTGTACATAGTTATGTAGTAGAGCTAAGAAGGAGGGAGGGTATTTCTTATATAAGATGTTACTCCTGTTTTTGGGTATTGGGGAGGTTTACTTTTGTCCTGGTTACTATATACCACTTAGTATTTACAGCAATAGCCTCCCTGGGCATTGTTACCACTTTAAAGCTCTACAAGTTCCCAAACTGTTTAAACTAGGGACGGGAAGGGGGTTTTATGGTTTTTGTTAAGCTTACTTTCCTCTCTAGTATGTACCTCTATGCTAATGGTAACTTTTCAATGTTTGGGTCTGGCGTGGGGGGCAGGAGCAGAGTGCACCTGGTGGTGGACGATATTTGGGTGGCTGGATAATGACTAATAATATGGTTAATTTTCTTACATGGAATATAAGAGGTGCTAGAAAAAAGACTAAAAGTTATCAGATTATTAAACATATCTCTCTTCTCCATGCTCATATTACATTTATACAAGAAACACATTTGTTAACCCAGGAAGCCCAGCTTTTTCGGAGACAAGAGATTGGTCAGGTCTATGCTTCAGGCAACTCAACTTCTAGCAGAGGCGTAGCCATTCTAGTAAACCGTAAGATCCCTTGGCAAGTGGACCAGATCATCTCAGACCCTAATGGAAGATTTATTATTGTTAAAGGTATGTTAGAGTGAAAAAAGATAGTTCTTGGCTGTATTTATGGCCCAGTGGGAGGGAACCCGACTTTTCTCATGGAACTGATGAACCAGCTAACCCCCTTCCTCCCCTACCCACTAGTTCTGGGATGGGACTGGAATCTACCCCCAACCCAAGACCTAGACAGGTCGAATCAATCCCTCAAATCTCTGTCAGCTGCTCAAAGGACATTGCATGAGTTTATCGATACTTTGGGATCTGTGATGCGTGGAGAATTCTTAATGCACGATCGCGTACCTTCTCTTTTTTTCTTCACGGCCCATCAGACTTTTTCTAGACTTGACTTTATTTTTATCAGTTGTTCCCTCCTCCCTGGCCTTACTAACGCTGGTATAGAACCTATAGTCATCTCTGATCATGCAGCTACTTGGACTGTAATAGTCCCTGACTACCTCAGAGCGGGACACAACATGGAAACTAAACACTCAGATCCTCAAGGACTCACATGTTCAATCCAGAATTTCCTCTCTCATTCAAGCTTTCATCCACTCTAATCAAAATTCAATATCTAGGGTAGATTACGAAAGGTGTGCTCTGAAATGCTTCCTCCGAGGGGAGTTTATTCGGATAGCATCTACTCGTAAATGCTGTAGAGAAAAGGAAGCCCTCTCGTTTTTGGCACAAATCCGAGTACTGGAGTAATCTCTTTCCCCTACTTCCCCTCCAGATCTCCTACAATCCCTCATGGCCCTCAGAGACAAATATTCCATTTTGCTATAAGAAAAGGTGGAATATGCTATCTTTAAAACTCAGACCAAGTATATTGGACAAGGAGAGAAAGCAGGGCGACTATTAGCTCTCCGGATGAAAAAACGTGAAGCTTCTTGAATCATTCCCTCCATCATGATGTCAGACGGCTCTACTAAGATTCTCTCTATAGATATATAATTAGTCTTCCAACAATTCTGCTCGGCATTATACAGCAAACGCTCATCTGTACCAGACTCATCCGAAATTCTCACATATCTAAATTCTATTCCCCTGCCCAGTCTTACGGAGCAACATCAAAATTATCTTTCAGCCCCCATCTCAATTACTGAAATAGAGACTGCCATAAACAATTTAGCTACAGATAAGTCTTCTGGCCCCAGTGGTTTCCCCTGTAACATCTACAAGAGCTTTCTGGCTGACCTGTCTCCCTTTTTGCTTAGGCTCTTCAACTTCATGTTTTCCTCAGACTCACTGGACTCTTCCCTATTGGAGGCCACTATAATTTTCCTTCTCAAACCAAATAAACCTTCTAACCAACCAGCAAGCTACCGTCCAATCTCCCTAATGAATTGTGACATTAAAATACTTGCCAAAATACTAGCTAAACATATTGATAATGTATGGTCTGGCCTTCTAAGTTCAGAGCAGGTAGAATTTGTCTCCAGAAGAACATCAACCGACCATATTTGGAAGATAGACCATCTCCTTCAGATGGCTAACTCCTCCCTCATTCCCATGGCTCTAGTTTCCTCTGGACATCGAGAAAGCCTTTGATAGGGTTGACTGGTCCTTTCTCCGGTTAACCTTACAGAAAATGGTCTTTCCGTCTAATTTCATACAATGGATTCAGGTCCTCTACTCTTCCCCCAGGGCCGACATTTACTGTAATGGGACCCTCTCCCTCTTATTTTCTTTATATACTGGAACCCATCAAGGTTGCCCTCTTTCCCCTTTTCTCTTCAATCTTTATCTGGAACCACTCATTGGAAGCCTTAAAGTTCATCCTAACATACACGGTATACAGATCAATAAACTTAGCCTGACCCTCTCTGCCTATGCAGATGACATTTTTCTCCATCTTTCAGATCCTGTAACCTCCCTTACTGCAGCCTTACAAGTTATAGAGGAATTTGGCAAGTATTCCAGTTACAAACTGAATTTCAATAAAACTGAAATATTTCCTCTTAACAACTTAGTTTATAGCCAAGGTTTTTCCCCTTTTGGCATGACATGGTCTCCCCGATATATTAAATACCTGGGTATCTATTTAACGAAAGATTTGTTGTTGACCAAGAAACTTAATCTGGAAGACTTATTAACTACTATACAACAAGACTTAACATGCTGGAGAGGACTTCCAATTTCCCTTTGGGGTAGGATTGACATCAAGATGAACATACTGCCCAGACTCTTCTAGCTCTTGAATATGCTCAATATCTGGTTTCCTCTATCCTTTTTTAGGCATGTCCATTCTTACATTGCTTCTTTCATCTGATCAGATAAGTCTCCCAGATGATTCTATTCCAAACTTAGGTTACCCAAGGAGTCTGGCGGCTTACGACTTCCTGACTTCCTATCATACTATTGGGCCAGTCACCTTCATAAATGTGGCAAATGACTTTTGGCACCCTTAATCTCACTGATAACGTATATACCCTGACCTGGTTACAAATTGAATCCAAGTTATTCTCTGACTACAAGCTCTCTACCACTTCCATAATATTCTCCCCATGGAACTCTTTGTCTGAACCAGTGTGGTCATCTCCGATTGGCATCTCTATTAATGTTTTTTTCACAGCTATGCTCTTACTTTAAAATTTCTTTCTCAACCTACCTTCCACAATCCAAATATAAAGCTAGGAAACTCTTCATTATCTCCCACCTGGCTCCCTATCGCGTCTGACCCCAAGATATCAGATTTCTACAATTCAACTTCCATTCTGACCTCTTCAGAGATATTAAACAAGTACAATTTAAGCCCCACCCACATTTTTAAGGTCTATCAGCTGAAACACCTTTTATCACGACAGTTTGGACCTACCCCATGAACTTCATCTCTCTGGGACCTTCTTCATCAGATTCAAAGTGCAGCTGTCCAATCTCATGGGGTTTCAGCTCTTTATCAGGACTTATTAATATTACCTAACCCACCTACACCAAGGGGATCCAAAGTATGGGAATCTTTATTACCTGAATATACCTTTAACTGGCCTAATATATGGAATAACCTCTACATATACCTGACTCAAGATCAACTGAGACTCACACAGTATCAGATTCTTAATAATATGTATTATACCCCTATCAAGTTAGCTAGAATGGGTTGCTGTCCCTCCCTCCCTCACTGTACCAGATGCGGCAAAGCAGATGGCACCTTGCTGCACGTCTTTTGGCTATGCAAGAAGGTTTCTCCCCTATGGGAGAGCACAGAGGATAACACTGACCCCCTTTTGGGACTACGTGGTCTCTTCTCTCCTGAAACCTGCATTATCGGAGATTTCTCACAAATTCAGGTTAAAGAAAGGCATTCTATACTCAATTACTGGCCACCCCACATCAGGGTGTGCTAATGCAGCCCCATATAAACATAAACACTCATAAAAAGCCAGCACTACCCACCACTGAAAAAGACAAAAGACACACAATGAATGTCCAAATAAATGCAGTTTAATGATACAGCCTAAAACACAAAAGGTATAAAATCCACACACATGGGCCCAACAGACTTCTACTGGTTTCACAGTAGCCTCTTCAGGAAGTGTCCCAAGATACTTCAGGATGGGCAATTTAAAGCAAAATCTTAAAGGCGACCACACTCAATTTTTAAATATATACATAAACACAATAAAATAAAATCTAAAAGAAAACCAATGTATTTTACACAATATAAATAATATAAAGAGAGGGTCACCCTTCAAATAACAAAACAAAATAATTCATATAAATGTATACATTTTTGAACCCTAAAATTTGCATTATCATTTTATAGTTAATCTATATCACCCCAGCAAAATAATTTTATTTATACATATATATGGCAAAAAACATATATAATATAAAACTAAAAGGGACTTACAGACCTCATCTAATTCTCAGAAAAGGGTGAAATACATCACAATGGGTAAATGTAAAATGTTAAATCATAACATGTTATATATTATGATCCCAAAAGGATGACAATAGTGCCCCTTCTGTAGCAGTCATACGAAAAATGAACAGACTGATAAATTCATGCAACCATATTTATGTTAGTAGATATTTGGTATTTACCAACATCACTCTATATGTGTATATGTGTATATGTGTATATGTGTATATGTGTATATGTGTATATGTGTGTAAAATTAATTTATCTGATCTAGGAAACAAATATCGTATTAGACTGTTCCCAGATCTATAGAGTCTAATGGACATAGTTATAATTTTTTAATTATGAAGATATACTGTTAAGTCAATGTCTTCATTTAAACCGGGTAATTCAAGTGCACCCAATGTAAAATTCCAGAATGACTCTTTTTCTGTAAGAGACCTTTTAACATTGCTACCTCGTGGACCCACAAATGCATGATCAATGCAAACAAAAGAAGAATCATGACCACCCTGATACTGAACTTCCTGCAAATGTGAACTTA
This sequence comes from Neoceratodus forsteri, assembly GCA_016271365.2. Taxonomy (NCBI): domain Eukaryota; kingdom Metazoa; phylum Chordata; order Ceratodontiformes; family Ceratodontidae; genus Neoceratodus; species Neoceratodus forsteri. The sequence goes on from CM057454.1 coordinate 902,667,150, forward strand.
GGGCACTCTTACAGTCTCTTAACCTAATGGAACTTAAATGTTCCCCTACCCTGATCTTAAATGGGTGTGTAGTCATACCTGCATAAAAAGCCCCACAGCAGCAGGTGGCAAGATAAATAACATTAATACATTAATAGTACTGTAGTTAATAAAATGATAAATTTCATATACCTTAGTATTATTTTTAGAGGAAAAAGTCTTAGTTTTGGTCACAACCTTACATTGTGTACATCTGCCACATCTAAAACACCCCTTTGGTGCTGACGGTATCCACCCCATAGGTGGTTTACTATATGGGAAAAACACATGTACCAATGTTTCCCTTAGATTTCTACCTTTCTTGTAGACCATTTGTAACTCTACTCCACCACTTCTTTCAGGGTGGGTTCTGTTGCTAAAATATGCCAATATTTTAACAAAATATTCCTAACATCCTCACTATCGACACCATATATGGTAATGAACAAAACTTTGTCCTGAGTGATATCTTTCTTTTCCCTATATTGTAACAATTCCTGTCTAGGCATCTGATCTGTCTGCTGTTTAACTTTACTTAGGTGCTCTATATTGTAATCTCTGTTCACAAACCTCTGGCACAATTCTTTACATCTTACTTCACTGATCTCAATATCAGAACAATTGTGTTTAACTCTATAAAGCTGTGACTTAGGAATGTTGTTGATGGTGTGGCGGGGATGACAGCTGTAAGCTAGTAAAAGATATTGCGGTCTCTTTCCTTCAGATAAAGATCAGTGATGATCTCCCTGTCTGGGCCTTTAATAATGTCCAGGTCCAAAAAGTGTATCCTTTCCGCCGAATAATTTACTGTAAATTTCAAATTTGGATTCGACTGTTCTAAATACTAGACAAAATTTTGCAGCTGCATGGAATCTCCCCGCCACACCATAAACACATCATCAATAAAACGATGCCAAAGATCTATATAATCAAAAAATGAATTTTTTGTTCTGTCATAAATAGTCTGTTGTTCCCATAGGTCTAAATATAAATTTGCATATTTGGGGGGCAAAAGTAGCCCCCATTGCAGTTTCCTTAATTTGAAGGAAATGCTGCCCCTGGAACAAAAAATATTTTTTGTCAGAACCAATCTTGCTAAATCCAGCAAGAAATCACAAAATGATTTATCATAAGTCATATTTTTTGTAACCAGTAATCAAGTGAATTGAGGGCTCCCTCATGAGTGATGTTAGAATATAAGGATTCTATGTCCAGTGTTACAAGTAGCCAGGTAGGTTCAAGTTCCAAATCACTAAGAATGCCCAGAATCTGAGTAGTGTCTCTGATATAGGATCTCAAAGTAGGAACAATGTGTTTAATGTGTCCATCTATAAACATAGACAAAGGTTCCATCAGAGATCCTATACTGGAGACAATCCGATGTCCAGGGGGGTCAATCAAAGATTTATGGACTTTCTGCAGTACATAAATGGTCTGTCTAATGGGAAAATCAACCTTTAAATACTCCTTAGATTGTTTTGTAATAATCCCTCTATCAAATGCTAGATCAATACATGCATCTACATCTGTTTTGAAAACCACAGTAGGATCTGATTTTAGCCCTACATAAAAGGAGGTGTTAGTTGTTTCAGCATTTCATTTCTATATTTAGACTCATCCATTAACACAACCGAACCCCCTTTATCAGCTAGTTTAATAATCAGGTGCGGATTACCTTGTAACTCAATTAGAGCAGTTCTTTTAGCATTTGAAAAATTATTAAATACATTTATTTCTTTGCATGGTAAATTTTCAAGCTCCCCCAGTACTGCTTGTTCAAAAACCATAACAGCTGAAGAGTAAGGAGGTATGAAAGTAGAAGGCTTTTTAAAGGTGACACTACAGAAGCCACTGTCCCCATGTGTAGTAATAGAGTCCCCAACTTCAGAGTCTATTTTCTCTACTGTCTCTCTCTTTGTTTTTCAGAAAAGAACGTTTTCAAGTTCAATTTTCTAGTGAACTTCTTTACTTCCAAATATTAATCAAATGGTTTAGAACAGCATGTAGGAGTACAATTAAGTCCCTTAGACAGTACCTGCAATTGTGTGTTTGTCAGTTCAAAGGATGAGAGATTAATGACATTTACTTTCTCCTCACTGCTTGATTCTTGTAAGTCCAATGACTATCCTGCTGAGCATGGAGTGATTTCATCCATTGCTTGTAGTTCCCACTTGAATTCTGCTGCAATCTTGTGTGCACGGTTGCATCCTCCTCCTCGTTTCTTCTTCCCACGTCCTGAAATTGAACAGACCTCAGGCTGCATCTTAGAATAGGAGTTTCCACTGTTATTGGCAATACTGATGTCATCAGGACATCGGTTACCCTGGTTGCAACATGTTGCTATGTTTCCATCTCGGTCTCCTCTTCTAAAAAATCATCCGATGATTCTGTCTCAGAAACTGATGTAAAATGATCGAAAGACCGATTAGCATTTTTAAGGATAGATTTCAGAGTGGGGCCGGACATACCCACTTCAACAAAGTCCTGATCCTGTTGCATTCTATGCCTCATTCTTTTGTCATTCTCATTTCTCCTTCTAAATATTTTCTGAGAGCGTCCTCTTCGATTAAATTCAGAGGGGGGTCCTGAATTCTTTTTCCATGTAAAGACCTGATTGTACAAATAATCTTTACAATCTCTTTCCCATTTAACCAATTTTTGTTGTTTAAGCTTATCCTCCTGTTTAAGTATTGTAACTTTTAAAATATATTTTCAAATTCTGTAAAGCTTGAGTCACTTTGGAATTTAGAGATGCGGTCTTCCCCCGCCTGCACCAAGATCTCAATTTTCCTTTTCTGGTCCTAATAATCCCATATTAAACAATGCATGAACAACATAAAGGCATCCTGTAGTTGTTTTTTCCAGTCGCTCATGAGATTAATTCGATTATAGCCATAACCTGGCCATTTAACAACTCTTAGACCACGAGGTACTCGATTAACTTTAACATATGCTTCCAGGGTAACACGATGCCAAAAAATCCATCTAGCTTTCAAAATTGCAGTTTCAAGTTTGTGAAAGGCAATGTTAATTGCAGGCTCTGCGGGAACTGTTTCCAATAATTCAGCTTGTTCTCTATAATTTTGTTGTTCAGAGGCAGGCACCTGTTACATATTAAAGAGATCCCGCACACCCAAATCTGAGAAGAGGGCTGTAACAAGGGCCCCACCCCCATCTCCCAGCCGAATGCCAGTTAGTAGTCTTGACATCCCAGTTCTATGTGCAACCCCACACTAGAACTAAAGTCTGGGAATACCTTAATATTGTGTATTTAGCTGTAAAAACTGCAGTAGTATTACAGAAATACAGCCTTATCTCAAAAGTGGTTGATGTGGACAGCTCAAATGGATAAATCAAATCTATGCTCAATTACTGGCCGCCCCACATCAGGGTGTGCTAATGCAGCCCCATATAAATGTAAACGCTCAGAAAAAGCCAGCAATACCCACCACTGAAAAAGGCAAAAGACACACAATTAATTTCCAGATAAATGCAGTTTAATGATACAGCCTCAAACACAAAAGGTATAAAATCCACAGACCTTCAGCATGCTGATAGCACAGGCTGGAAAGACAAGGGCAGAGCCCAACTGACTTCTACTGATTTCGCAGTAGCCTCTTCAGGAAGTGTCCCAAGATGCTTCAGGATGGACAATTTAAAGTAAAATCTTAAAGGAGACCATACTCAATTTTTAAACGTATACATAAACAAAATAAAATAAAACCTGAAAGAAAACCAATGCATTTTACACAACATAAATCAAATAAAGAGAGGGTCACCCTTCAAATCACAAAACAAAATAATACATATAAATTTATACATTTTTGAACCTTAAAATGTGCATAGTCATTTTGTAATTAATCTATATCACCCCAGCACCATAATTTTATTTGTGTGTGTATATATATATATATATATATAGATAAAATATGCCAACAAACATATATATTATAAAACTAAAAGGGATTTACAACCCCCATCTAATTCTCAGAAAAGGGAGAAATACATCACAATGGGTACATGTAAAATGTTAAATCACAACATGTTATATATTGTGATCCCATAAGGATGACAATAGTGCCCCCTCTGTAGCAGTCATATGAAAAATGAACAGACTGATAAATTCATACAACCATATTTATGTTTGTAGATATCTGGCATTTACCAACATCACTCAATATATGTGTAAAATTAATTTATCTCATCTGGGAAACACATATATTAGACTGTTCCCAGATCTATACAGTCTAATGGACATACTTATAATTTTTTAATTATGAAGATATAAGGGATATGCAATGGAAGCAAGTGTAATAAATGATTTATCTGCACAAGAGCAGTTTGAAATCGGGTAACCTCACGAGTGGCGTAAGCCACAAGTGTAGTGTCTGAGGTCAAACTGCTCGACTGCAGATAAATTATTTATTACACGAGTGTTCCATTGCATATTCCATTTATGCAATTCTTTTGTTTTTGCTTTTGTAGGAGGCATTTGTTAGTCAAAAAAGTGAATAAAAATGGAATTTTCTGCCATGTTTTGCTGATTATAGAAAATCTAAAAGGACTCTAGAAACAAACACATCTCATTTTGTAGATATTTTTATGCTGAACAACTTTTGTGCTCAAGGTACCATACTATCTTTTTTGTTTTTATGTTGTTTGCATTTTTTTGATGAAACAGTGCACACAAATGGAATTTTTTGCAGTTTTTCGCTAATTCTGAAAAAACTAAAAAGTATCTGTAAATTAAACACCACTCATTTTGTAGATATTTCTGTGCCAAATAAACTTTGTGCTCACAGTATCATGCTATCATTTTTCATTTTAAAGTTATTTACATTTGTTTGTGTACAAAATGAAAAAAAAATATGAATTTTCTACTGTGTTTTTGCTAATTATCAAAAAATCTATAAGGTATCTATAAATGAAATACTACTCATTTTGTAGATAATTTTGTACTGCACATCTTTCATGCTCATAGCACTATGCTATCTTTTTTCATTTTAAAGTTATTTACATTTGAATATAGTTAGTACTGGTATTGAGACTGAACATTCTAAATGAGTTCCGGAGTGATTGTGACATATCTACTATGTGAATAAATCTGTGATGATGCATCTATTATATGGATAAATGTAAAATTTTGAATGTATCCCATAGCAACTCAGATTTATCTCATAGGATTTATGTCCATGCCTATTGCATAAATACTGTTAAGTCAATGTCTTCACTGTGCTATCAGCATGCTGAAGGTCTGTGGATTTGATACCTTTTGTGTTTGAGGCTGTATCATTAAACTGCATATATTTGGACATTCAGTGTGTGTCTTTTGCCTTTTTCAGTGGTGGGTAGCGCTGGCTTTTTATGAGTTTTTAAAGAAAGGCATTACTATATGGCTCTGGTCTTGGCAGCGGTTAAAAAACTAGTCTTGAGATATTGGCTTGACCAATCACCCATTACATACACTGAATGGCTTAATGAGCTTTCCTTCTCCTTAAGAACAGAATACTTGATTGCTACTACACAACATCGTATGCCTTTATTCAATAAAAAGTGGGGCAAATTATTTACCTTATATCTGAAATAGTCAGCACCTCCCCTGACACCTCGCTAGCTCTTTCTTTGCTTGATGCTATTTTTCCAGCCACAGTTTGAGTACACTATTTTTTTTTATTAATTATAATGAGGTGATGGGGAGGCAGGGGATATGGGGGAAGGGGAAAAGTTAGAGGTTATTTGGTTATACTACATACTAACATACTAAAATGCCAGCAGAATAGGCCTAACGGCTTATGTTCTTTATCCCAATAGTTTCCTTGCTATATTTATACTGGTTGTATTGTTTGATTGCATTAAAATAATAAAGCTTACTTAATTAAAAAAAAAAATGCACCCAAGTTCTCTCTGCATTCTGCAAGCCAAGGCCTGCTTTTATTACTAATCAATATTATAATATCACCCCCCACCTCACTTCTCTTTTTTTCCCCTTTTCTACTTAGCCTGTTCTAAACCTCAACATTTTCTGCCTTTGGTACAACATTAATCAGCAGCAAAGACAGCAGGTGGCGATCTAAGATACATAATCCAAACATTGTAGCCAAAACTTGCTGACCAATGAAAATCATTGTGTCTGAATGGATTATAGTCAGTGAAAGGATTTTCTCCCCTACAGAATTTAATAGCCAAGCCACTACATCAGGGTGAGTCAGGACTTTTCTCTGCTTGTAAATCACTTTATTCTCAATATCTGGAGAACAGTTCTACTCAGCCTCCCTCCCTCAAATGTGAGTGCTGTATCTGCGCACTTAGTGCTCAATGCAATATTCCAACAGAATTCCATGGAATGTCAGAAAATTCCACCTGATTCCGCAAAGCTTGTCAGTACTAGAATTACAACATTTCGAAAGCTGAATGGTTTTTATGGATAAGTAACAGTGTGGGAGAATAGTCACCTAAGAGCAGAGCCAGATTGAGGGGAATACATTGGGGGAAAGCACTGGGCCCCCTGCAACAGAGGGCCCACCCCCATGAAATCACAGCACACTGCGGTCACACACATAATGCTATCCTATTCCTAAGTGAATCCTCCTCCCCATCAGCCCAGATGTGTGTGCACTTGTTAAAAATGTTTTTTTTTCCTTACAGCATTGGGCTTGTGCCTGAGCCTCAGTGTCTGCAAGCAGTGGGTGTTGGTGGCTTGTCAGAGACAGCAGCAGTGGGACTTAGGGTGCTGGGGGAGTGTGTCGCATGGTGCGCCACTACAGAGTCAGGTGTCACAGTATAGTCAGCCAAGTAAAGTGCACATCTAAGCAAGGGGAATCAGGAGCCATGCAAGAGGTAGAAAGAACTGACAGAGAGACACAGGTGTGTGTGTGTGTGTGTGTGTGTGTGTGTGTGTGTGTGTGTGTGCTTATGTGTGTTACTCAGTGGCTAGGAACTGGATGCCAGGACATGGCGCATTTCTCATGTAGGACCAGGTTTTGCATGCTGAACTGCCCTGTATGCATAAGGAGACTGGCTACTGATTGTGGAGGTCAGTAGAGGCCTGATTTGGTCTGGAGAAACAGCCATCTGCCAATGACACTAGCTTATGGAAAGCAAGGAGAGAGAGAGAGAGACGGAGAGAGTGAAACAACCTGCCAGAGAGAGACTTGCTGCAACTGCAGTATTACCCTTGTGCATCAAGGGAGATCCACGAGTCTGGAAAATCATAAGTAAACTCAGGTCTTACCTTGCAACAACATCTATCTGTAGCACAGTTGGGAAAGCATTTAATGGACCAGGCCATCAGGACATTAGGACATTAGGGGGATCGGGACATTAGGGGGATATTAGGGACAGAGGATCCTTAGATGGGGATGTTGACACTAAGGGGAATACGTACGGGGTAAACATTCCGAATATAAAGAGAGTGGAGGGAGAAGAGTCAGAAGGGGCTGTTGTGGGGAAGCCTAGAAGAGCAGACAGTGAGAAGGAAGGGGCTGTTGTGGGGAAGCCTAAAAGATCAGACTGTGGGAAGGGAGCTCCTAAGAAGAACAGGGCAAGAGGAGAGGAAGAGGGGCAGTTTAGAGGGGCAGTCGGGGGAAACTCGGGTTACTTGATGGAGGTTGGCATAGAGTGTTACAATAAATTTGAGCTACTAAGCAATCTAGAGGGGGAGGAAGGGGTTGGTAGAAATGAAGAAATCGAGAGGCCGGGGGGAGGGAGTCGGATACCCATAGGGCATCACAGACCGGCAATGGAAAGGATAGAAATAGTCCCAGAGGGAGAAGGGGAAACATAAATGTTAAGCAAATGGGGAAGATGCAACATATTGCAGACATGAGGGAGGAGAGCATGACTGGAGAGAAACTGGTAGACAAGGAAGCGGGGGAGGGGGCCCCCCTTCAGCATGGGGGTCTGTACCAAGGATGGGGTCCTAGGTAAAGGGGACCCTCAGAGGGCCTCTGGAGGTAGGGGTACTATTACAAGGGGGGAGGATGGCGGTGGGGAAGGGGAAACCATCAGGGCCAGGATAAATGGTTCAGATAAGAGAGGGTTAAAGGGGACACCTATTCGGGGGTCTGAGTTAAGTGGGCAAAATAACAAGGAAGGCAGAAAGGGAGGGTGACAAGGGTCTCTAATAAGGCAGGAAGACTCATGGAATTGAGATCATGAATAAAGGGGATGGGGGTTGAGAGCGATAGTGGAGGTAACCATAAGGACGATGGCGGTGGGCATGTTCTGTTATTGGGAGACTCCAATGATTAGGGGTATCCAGTGGGAGGGACGGGGGTGGATGCCATAGCGAGGTGAAGGTAGTAAGTATCTCTGGGCTGACAGTGCACAGAGCAAAGTTCATGGTGCTGAACTGGCTAGGGATTGTGGAGGGAAACCGGATTTCCTGGTGCATTTGGGAACTAACAATCTAGAGGGAAACAGCGTTTTAGAAATCCAAGCAAGGTTCCAAGAATTTGCCAGAGTCTGTCAGGATAATGGATGCAACATTTCCTTTTCGGAGATATTGCCAGTATCAAAGGCCTCAGTGGAGAAAAAAATGAAGATCACAGAGGTTAATGACTTGCTCAGGAAGTAGGGTGAAGAGAGTGGGTTGGGGGTGTTGGGGAACTGGAAAGGAGTTTGGGAGGATAGGGACTGTATGCCAAGGACAGGTGTTTCTCCTTAAGTCTGCTAGGGGAAGGAAGTCCCAAACAGGGGGTGACTGACTACATTCAAGAAAGGTGGGAGTTTAAACTTGTGGGGGGATAAGGAGGGCTGACCAGAAGCCCTCTCCTCCAGATGAGGGGAGTAAACTTCAAACCCAAGGGGGAGGGGAACAGACTGGGGAGGAGGTTTCAGAAGGAGCAGAGGAGGATGGAAGTATAAGGAACCTGGGTGGGGTTAGAGCAAAGGGGATCAGGGATAAGGGTGAGGGGTGGTGTTAGTAAATGCCAGGAGCTTGGGAAACAAGTTGCCAGAGTTCCAGGCCATGCTGTTGGGGGTGATGGCAGCGGTCACGGAAACGTGCAACAACAAAACATGGGTTTGGTAGTTGAAATTCAATGCAAGAAGTGCAAGATAATGCATATGGGGAATAAAAACCCTGGCACAATATATCAGTTGGGGGGTGAGGATATAGCATGCACCAAGCATGAAAGGGATCTTGGGTTATCATCTCTGATGACCTCATGGTAGGGAAACAGTGTGACAAGGCGGCAGGTAAAGCAAATAGGATGCTGGGATGTATAGGCAGGGCATTACCAGCAGGAAAGGGAGGTCATAATTCCGCTATACAAGACACTAGTGAGGCCCCACCTGAGTACAGTGTACAGTTCTGAGACCATACCTACGTATGACATAGACAGGGGTAGAGAAGGTTCAGAGGAGGGCAACAAGATGGTGCATGGATTGCATCACAAGTCCTATGAAGACAGGTTGAAGGAACTGAACATGTACTCCCTGGAGGAGAGGAGGAGAGAGGGATATGATAGAGAGACACAAGTATCTTACAGGAGGAACAGGGTGCAGGAAAACACTATTTTTAAGCGAAAAGATGTTCCAGGACTAGAGGGCATGGATGAAGTTGGAGGAGGACGATTCAGAGGAAACATGAGAAAGAATTTTCATAGAACGGGTGGTGATAAGGAACACCCTGCCAGAGGAAGTGGTGGGGCTGAAACAATCACGGGATTTAAGAACGCATGGGATAGACATAAAGGAATTCTGGGTCAGGGTAAGGTGCAACAGACTTCTAGGAAAACAAACTGAACTTACAAGCTCAAATGGGCAGACTGGGTGGGCCATAGGCCCTTATCTGCCGACACTGTCTATGTATCTATGTATCTATGACTTGGACCTAAATGTGCAGGGGTACACTATGCTTAGGAAGGATAGAAAGGAGGGCAGAGGGGATGGAGTGGCTATGTTCATTAGAGATGACATAGAAATTACTAGGGTAGAAGAGGCAGAGGGAAACGTGGAAGCCTTATGGGTCACCTTACGAACCCAGAAGGAGGTAAGATTAAGCTGGGTGTAGTATATAGGCCCCTGGGGATGGGTGATGTTCGGAGGATGGTTTGCTGACAAACATCATTGCCCAGTGTGACCAAAAGGGAAGGAGGTGTTGATGGGGACCTTACTTATGCGGGCACAACTGGGGAACCATGTCGTCTAAGGTGGTCAAGAAGCAGAGGCTGCTGGACGGCTTCCAGGATGTGTTCTTAACACAGAATGTGATGGAGCACACAAGGGAGGGGCATGTCCTGGGCGTGGTTCTGGCAGATGGGGATCTGGTAAGGGACCTGGGTGTAAAGGATCCCCTGACTGGGAGTGACCACAATACTGTCTAGTTTCAAATAAGCATGGGGGGGGAGAGATCTAGGACACTGAAAGTGGACTTCAGGTGGGGAAGACTTTGTGGACATGGGAAATATTCTCAAGGATCACTTGAAGGGGACCACATCAATGCCAAATGTGGAAAAGAGATGGGAGGTCATAAAACGGGGACTTCATGAGGCAGTCAGACCCTGCGCTATGGTGAAATGTAAGGGTGCAAGGTCACATAAACCATGCTGGTGGTCCAGTGAGGATCAGATAGTGATCAGAGAAAAGAAGGCAGTCTACAAAAATTATAAAACAACAAGAGGGGATAGGGAAAAGGAAATGTACCACCTTACAGCTAGAAAAGTCACCCGGATGGTGAGGGGGGCAAAGTCCAGTAAAGAGCAGCGGCTGGCACAGGGGATACATGGAGGGGAAAAGGGGTTCTTCCGGTACATTGGGGAGCGGAGAAAAACTAAGGGCCATCTCAGCAGATTGAGATCAGAAGGAGGGTGGGTGGAAGAGGTGAGGGACCAGGCAGAGGTATTAAATGAGCACTTTGCCTCTGTGTTCACTAGGGAGGGGATGGGATATCTACAAAGCAAGGCACAATGGGATAGAAGGCAGTAATGAGGGATCAGGGAGCACAGAAATGGAGCAAGAGGGAGGGAGAGGTACCTCAGGGGTGTCGCCTCAGGATAAGGATAAAAAGGCCAGTAAGGTGGAGGGGATGGATGATGCTATCTCCACTGAAAGTGTGTGGTTAGCCCTCAAGGCCCTAAAGAAAGATAAATCTCCTGGTCCAGATGGCATTCATCTGAGAGTACTATGGTAATTGGTGAACATACTGGCTGGACCCCTGGCAGAGCTCTTCAACAGGTTGCTTGAGACAGGGAGGTGCCTAGGGATTGGCGAGAGGCACATGTGGTGCCAATCCATAAACGGGAGTTGAGGGAAGTACCAGGTAACTATAGACCCTTCAGTTTGACCTCAGTGGTGGGAAAATTAATGGAGAGTATACTAAAGGAACGATTGGGGGTGTACTTGGAGGAGATGGGAGGTCTGGATAGTTGACAACATGGGTTTGTGCCAGGTAGATCATGTCAAACCAATTTTGTGGAGTTCTATGAATGGGTAACATCAGAACTGGACAGGGGAAAGCCTGTGGATGTATTATTCTTGGACTTCAACAAGGTGTTTGACTCTGTCCCCCACAATGGTCTGGTGGAGAAACTGATGGGGTTGGGAGTAGGCCCTTTTATGGTCAGATGGATTGAAAATTGGCGAGCTGGATGCACCCAGAGAGTAGTGGTCGGTGGGGAGCTCTCGAACCCTAGAGAGGTCGGTAGTGGGGTACCGCCGGGCTCGGTCCTTGGTCCGATCCTGTTTAATGCATACATATCAGACATCAGGGAGGGTATAGGATGTGAAATGAGGATCTTTACTGATGACTCCAAGATGGGAGCAGTATTTGAGGGGGAAGAGGGGAGGTTGGCACTGCAAGGGGACCTGGACACCCTGGAAAGCAGGGCTCACACATGGATATTAAATTTCAACATCACCAAATGCAAGGTGTTACACCTTGGGTGAGGAAACCCTAAAAATAGGTACACCCTGGGAGGGGAGGTGCTGGAGGCCTCAACAGGGGAAAAAGACCTAGGGGTCATGGTGGATGAATGTATGAATAACTCTGAGCAGTGCAGGAGAGTGGCTAGCAAGGCAAACAGGATGTTGGGATGCATTGTAAGGGGGATCACTTATAGGAGCAGGGAAGTGATTCTGCTGCTGTACAATGGACTGGTTAGACCACACATTGAGTACTGTGTACAGTACTGGAGACCATACTTAAAGAGGGACATACAGCTCCTGGAGAAGGTACAGAGGAGGTCAACTAAGATAATACGAGGACTAAGGGATTTGACATATGAGGACAGCCTTGAGGAGCTCTGCCTGTTTTCATTGGAGGAGAGGAGAGGAGAGGAGGGGGGACATGATTGAGGTCTTCAAGTACCTCAAGGGAATAAATAGGGTAAACATGGAGGGGATCTTTAGACTAAAGCAGGGAGGTATCACCAGCGGTCATGGTTTGAAGTTGGAAGGTGGAAGAATTGAGGAAAAGGGAGGAGGTTTTCACTGAGAGGGTGGTGGACCCTTGGAATGCGCTGCCTGGCGAGCTGGGTCCGAGATACACAGTGGAGGGCTTCAAGAGAGGGTGTGACAGACACAGAAAGCGGATGTATCAGATGATGAACTGGCCCAGGGGGATTTCTGAAACACAAGAGTGGGGGAAGGGCCTCGGCACCCAACTAGGGATCTGAGGTTCGAGCAGACTCGATAGACCGTAAGGCCTAATCTGCTGGCAATTAGTATGTTGGTATGTTAGGATGAGATTTACAAATACCCCTTGCAGGTTAAGAGCATTTTGGTTTGGAAGATTGTGATGCAAAGCATTGCCTTTTTATGACATGCAGCACTGCCAGACAACCGCATGCAACGTCATTGGGTCTGCTACACTCCCACAGTATGGTACCCAGTAAAGCACTGGGAGCTACTTAATAGATTTAGGGGTATACACTGGTGCCAGTGTGGAGAGAGTAGCTCCCTCCAGTATAGGTGGACACACAAAAACAGCTTTACTGTGCATCGTGTGATTTGGAGGTAAGCTCTGTTATTGGTCTGGAAAGGTACTGGAAGCACAGTCACAGGTTATGTGTTACTGTGGCTGTGCCTAGAAGGGCAAGGGAAGGCACACCTTGTGTAATATATATATATATATGTGTGTGTGTGTGTGTATATATATATATATATATATATATATATATATATATATATATATATATATATATAGGATGGCCCAGAGGGGTACACAAGAATCAGTCAGGACTGTACATATTACCTCACTGACTAACCTACTTTTCCCACATTAGGGTCTTGCTGCAACCCTGATAAAGTCCCTGTTATTTTACATGCAATAATCGCTTGAACATATATCATTTTAAAGAATAAGCTGCACACTTTGTGAGAACTGTTACTGCACTTAGTCCATAGGGGTGTTGATCCTGTGGAGAGGTATAGCATTACAGGGGATGGTACTATACTTATTGTATTATACCATCGATGGAGCACTCCTGACCAATTGGAGTGCTCCTTTCCTCTGCACGTGAGGCACTCTTATTCTGTGACGAATATCTCATGTCCAGCTGCCCTGGAGATAGCTACATTTATGGCTGTTTTATTAAATTTTAAAGTATTATTTATCGATCTTCATCAATAATTTATTAGTACAGCTGCCAAGACCTTTTGTATGGTTGTAAGTGTGGTCTCACTTACATCCTTAGGGCATCAGAGCTGCTTACCTTTACTTTGTGGTTCTCATACCTTAAGAATACATGTGAGGGCATTCTTACATCCATAAGAGGGGTCTCCCTAGTTGTCTTAACATACACACAAGGTCCGCTTAAGCCTTTCTCTGGGTGGAGGCACTGTGCTATTTCATTTAACCTCAGATACAAACCCCCAATCTGATGTTTTAATGGACTTGGGCCCCCTCAACCTACATCTGATCCAATATGGCTGATAATCCCAAATTGCACAAGACAAGTATATGTGTGTGTGTGGAGGGGGGAGATGCACAAAAAGGACTTCTTGCTATAAGTGACTTTTGAAGGGTGTAACGCTGTCTGTCCAGTGCAGAGTGGTCTGCAAGAGGCTCGTCACTGTCATGCCACTCATCAATCTGGCTGGTCATGACACTGTTCTGGCTTACTGGGTGGACCTTTGACTAGTTTAAAAAAAAAAAAAAAGCCAAACTAATCATATGGCACCTTTTTCCTTTCATCTGCAGGACACCGCCCAGCAAACAGCTGATCGGTGCCCTTAGCAGCCTGGTTGACATCAATTTCGGTCTGGTTGCCCACACCCCCAAAACAAAAAAATCTCCCTCTCCCTCCCTCCCTCTGTGTGCTGTCCCACCCCATACATTTGAAACAGAACCCCCCGCTCCCTCCCTCCATGTGAAGTACCACCCTCACCTTCCATTCCCCTCCACCAAATAAATGAAATACCTTCCCACTCTCTCCATCTGCTGTCTCATCCCTGGCCTCTGTTCCCATCCACCAAATACAAGAAACGCCCCTTTCACTCTCTCTGTCTGCTGTCCCACTCCATCCCTCCCATCCTGGTAGCTGAGCATTCAGCTTTCCTCTAGTAGGTGCGGAGGCTCCACTACTTGCACCATCATGGCAGTCAGTAGCAGGTCATCCTGAGAGCCCACCCCATCAGTGCTCCAATAAATATGGGTGTCAACCAAATAAAAGAAAAAAGCCTCTCACTCCCTCACTGTGCTGTCCAACCCCCACCCTCTGTTTCTGTCCAGAAAATACAAGAAAAACCCTTCTGCTCTCTCCATGTTCTGTCCCACCCCTGCACTCCATTCTTGTCTGCCAAATAAAAGAAAAAACTTCCCGCTGTCTTTGTGTGCTGTTTCACCCCCATCCTCTGTTCCCATCTGCCAAATACAAGATCCCTCCATCTGTGCTGTCTGCGTGTGCTGTCTTACCCCCATCCTCCGTTCCATACCATTTGCATCACCCGGTACAAAAACAATACCAACAGTGAACTTTGGCATTGACAAATACTTGTTAAAATCCTGGATGGGGCATGTTTTCATACCTCTGGTATGAAATTACATTTTAGCCAGTATACTGTAAATGGTACATGTCATGTTCATAAAGCGAATCTTAAAACGAGTATCTTGAAAAGTTGTGCTCAAAATGAAAAAAAAAAGGCACAGCATGTACATGCAAGCAAATGTTCAGCATTGACAAATGTTTGTTATATTTGGCTCATTATCTGTAACTACAGTACAACACCAACGCACAATCCCTATGATGTGAGCCGTTGCTAGATTGGTTGTTTGAGCTTCTCACTTATGTTGTCCTGGTTGCATTTCAGTGGAAAATAACACATTCTCCATGCTGCAAACTGCTGTTCATTGCCTCTAAAACTCTTGACAAACATGCCCAGTGTGCTGTGACAGAGATGACAGATATGGGGCCAGGGGCTGACAGCTTGTTCGCATAACTGTTGTCTGATGTACCACCCAACCTGCAACATGATCCAAAACAGTACTCACTTTTGTATGTTCAGCATTGTGGAGACGTGGAATACCTATTAAGGAGAAATATTTTCTCAATGGCATATTATATTTGGGTTCAAGCTCCCCAAGCAACTACTTAACCCCTAGCCACCACGTTGTCTGGATATTCCAGACATTTCATGATATTTCCGATAGAAAACACTCTGATAGCCATACAGTAATACTGCAGTCAGGCAGGATATTTCTCTAGTGATATCTCAGAAAATTCTGGATCTATACAGACACATCAGTAACTGCTACTGCCATTTCTGAAATGTTCTTTATTACTGTTACAGCAACAGGGTGGGGTGAAGGATATTTAATGTTATGTTCATACACGTGCAAGATGGTAAGCTGTCTCCTTGATAGGAAGGATGGTCTTTTGAATATATAGCCACCACTATCAGGAGGATCACTGGGAACCATTCTTATGTTAGAAGGAGGTGATGGTGGCATTAGTGGTGTATTGCTGCTGGAGGGATCCACGATGGGTCATCGACAAAATATTTGTCGAATGACCCGACAGCGAAACCGGCAGGTCGATTGTATTTTGCAGTTGGCTGCTAGTTTCCAAAAGACACAAGTGTTTTCTTCAGGGGACCCCCAATACCCCCACTTAGGATTCTCAACTCTGAGTCTGAGCTGATTCGGGGTGTAGGACCCCTAACAGACAGTGCCGGGTTCCAACAGGTTCCTTACAGTGACATGGTGCTGTTCTCACTGTAGGGGACTCCACTGTTGAAATGTTGATGTTGTATACCCTGCTGGAGCTCCTCTGTTGACATTATAAATTGGAGTTGCCCCTGAGTGCATCAAACTGTCACTGTCTCTTCTATTCTCAATGCATTTTTTATCAATAATCTTTTGGCATAATTCTAAGTGCATTTTTGGTGCAGAAGTTCCAAGACTCCTTTCTTTTATCCCTGTTGACTGACCATTTACAAATGTAACATGTTGCCACAAACTTACTAAAAGCACTATTGGAAAATATAATCACTTAACAGATGTTATTTTTTTGTGCCAGGCAGCCACTGCAGCCCACTCCCTCCCCACTGAACAAAATAATCTTGTGCCTGTTTTTTTTTTTTTTTGTTTTTTTTTTGCTTATACTGCTCTCCTCCTCACCATGACATCTTCTTCATTCATTTCCTCCTTGTGTGGAATTGCCATCCCCATATCCTACACTGCTACTTGTTCCTGATTCCTGGTTTTATCATTTTTGTTCTTATTGGGTCTGAGGAAGCTGATACTGTCTGTAAGGTACTTGCATGGCATGCAATTGTTCCATACCAAGGAGTGCTTCTATGAGTGGTACTTACTAACCCTTTGGTTTTACCTAAAGAACTCTTTTTTTTTTTTTTTTTTTTTTTTTTTTAACAGAGGTAGGTGCTCCTTTCCTTGATGATTCACGCATTCCCTTTCAGGAAAATGTAGTTACCAGAATTACATTTAGGTTTTTATGCTTTATAATCAATGTACTTTATGCGTTGGAGGGATTTACAAAAAACAAACAAATTTGGGTGAAATTATCTGTCCTCTTTCATTGTCTATGCATCTTACATGCTACTCTTCTTTCAAACTGCCTCTGTATTATGCTGGTTCTTGAATATGTTACTTATAACTGTAATGTGTGACTTATCCATTGATCTGCAGTGGATGACTATTTTATTTAGTTTTTATTAACCAGGTAAGTACCCTAGGCAATTAATGCCTATTTGCAGGTATCACTTGAGAGATTACCTAAAAGATTCCATGCAAGGTGATACATACAGCAGAATACACTATAGAAACATAGAATTTGATGGCAGATAAGGACCGCTTGGCCCACCCAGTCTGCCCATTTCCCTACCTAATGGAAAAACTGCAGATCCTAGTTAACCAGCAGCCTACTTCTTCCTACCCACACCCCCTAGAATTGCCTATGACTGTCCCATGCATGCTTGAATTCCACCACTGTTTTTGACTCCACAACCTCCTCCAGAAGGCTGTTCCATGCATCCACAACCCTCTCTGTGAAAAAATACTTCCTTAAATTACCTCTGAGCCGCCCCCCATCTTCAAATTGTGCTCCCTTTACTTGCACACCTCTTTTTTTGAACGATGCTACCCTCTTGGACTTTGTTGATTCCCTTGAGGTACTTGAAAATTTCTATCATGTCCCGCTTCTCCCTCCTTTCCTTGAGGCTAAACATACTAAGCTCCTTAAGTCTCTTCATGTGTCTTCCGGTGCAGACCCTGCACCATTTTAGTTGCCCTCCTCTGGACAGCTTCCATCCTGTCTATGTCTTTGCGGAGATTGGGTCTTCAGAACTGCACACAGTACTCCAGATGGGGTCTCTCCAGCTGTCTGTACAGAGGGATAATAACTTCCTGTTTTCTACTGGTGATGCCTCTCCCCATGCATCCCAGTATCCCCCCAGCCCTCCTTGCTGCCCTATCACATTGCTTGCCCACCTTTAGGTCATATGATATGACTACCCCCAGGTCCCTTTCCATTTTTGTTGTTAGTATCTCACCCCCCATTGTGTACTCTTCCCCTGGGTTTTTGTTTCCCAGGTACATTACCTTGCACTTCTTAACATTGAATCTAAGCTGCCATACATTTGACCATTCCTCTAACCTTGCCAAGTCCCTTCTCATCCTTTCCATCCCACCTTGTGCATCAGCTCTGTTGCAGATCTTTGTGTCATCAATACAATAGACAGTGTGGGGAGTAGACATGAAACATGGCATAGAGTCATGGAAGGGGAATATATGCAAGGTGATGCAACTAACCAAATTCAGCAATATGGTAAACAGTGCAAAAATATATGAACAGTTGTGCAAAGTAGAATAACATAGTGACACTTTGAAGTACAATAAAAAATGAAAGGAAAATAAATATTCATTAAATATCATGTCATAGGAAGGCATACTTTAGGAACAGTATCCATCCACATGAAGCTACATGAAGGATGTACAAGTATCTTGACAATTGATCAACACTGAGTATACATAAACATATATGAGTGCCACACAGAGGTTGCTCAGGTTCAGTGGCAAGAGCAGCATGCCAAGCTAAGGAGCTATTTACAGTTCTTGAGATGAAAAGTAGGCACTGAGGAACAGAGACAAATTCCAGGTGGTATGGAGTTCCATAGCTTAGTGGTTGCAAAGGCATAGGATGATCCACCGGTGCATGTTCTAATCTTAGGGCCAGCCAGTAGGGCACTGCCACCTGACCTCAAAGGGTGTATTTTACTGAATTATCAGTTTGGTTGATCATGCTCTTCTCTTGAATTGCTTACAATCTTTTGGAGCTTGAGACACTGTGTTAAAGTGGCTTGGGGACTACTTATCAAGTCAACAGCAATGAATTAAACTTCATAATGTAGGGATTCATGTGATGGAATGAAGCTGAACAACAGCTACAGATCCAGATCCAATGATCCAACAACTTAAGCTTTGAAACTGTGACTTTCTACCTATTCAAAACATACAATTGAAATGTCCACTGCTTTAAAAGGTGCACTGGACAGATTTAAAACAAAGATGAACTCAAATGTGTACATCAACCTGTCAAAAAAGCTGGAGAAAGATATGCATAAACTGCTTTAGCAGCACTCACAGGCTACAAAGCACAACATGCCAAGAGACACACCCATTTCACCACAGACCCAGCAGAGAGAGTGAGACCATGGAAACTGACATGCTATATGGCAATTTAAATGACATCACGGATGCCATACTAGACCTCATAGTTGAGATGAAAACCCTAAAACCAGCACCAAATATATTTATTCCAAGAGTGGGAGATTCATAATGTCACACAATCTCAGTGGAGAACTGGATTCAAAAAGATGAACAGAAACTGCTAAGCCTCCACTGGAAAGTGAACAAACTAGAAGAGTGGGTTGACAATCAAGAAGGTTGGAGTTACTGGAACAACCTGGTGGTAGCCGGCCTTAGCACAGACACAGTCAGATTCATCTAGAAACTGTGCAGGGCCAAGGTGGACCCATTGTTTAATGGCCCACAATATGTTGTGGCGTATGCTCACTGCGCCCTTCAACCACGATCTGTGGAAGGGGAAAAGCTAACTGTTATGATATTTTTTTTATAATAAAATTTTTATTAGGAATGAGGACATTTATACATTATGCAAGACATTTTACATAGATACAGTATATTCGTTCAGTTTATATAGTTATACATTGGACTTTAAAAAAAAAAAAACTCTCACCCAGCATCAGGACTAATTAATCACATGAACTAGACAAGTCTCGTTTTAACATTTCTCCAGTATTGATTTGATTAGCTTTAGAAACATAGAAACATAGACTTTGACAACAGATAAGGACCGCTTGGCTCACCTAGTCTGCCCATTTCCCTACCTACAGGATAAGCTGCAGATCCTAGTTAACCAGCAGCCTATTTCTTCTTACCCCCCACAAGAACTGCCTTATGTCTGTCCCATGTATTCTTGAATTCTCCCACAGTTTTAGACCCCACAACCTCCTCGGGAAGGCTGTTCCATGCATCCACCACCCTCTCTGTGAAAAAATACTTCCTCACATTGCCCCTGAACTGCCCCCCCATCTTTAAATTGTGTCCCCTTGTTCTCGCACATCTCTTTTACACGTGTTTCATCCTACCAGGACTCATCAGTATGCCTCGTCTGTCTCAGCTTCAGGGAACAAAGTCTGAATAAGTGCTTAACTGATACATAATCCATTTTCTCCATTTTGCATCAGATACCTCCGTTCTATCCTGTACTCTGGTCGCCATCCTCTCCATCCTATGTATCTCTCTTGTCAAGTTTAGCCACTCTCCCTGAGTTGGCAGCCTATTCGTTCCCCATAGTCTGGTTATTACCTTTTTTGCTGCCAGTATTAGCAATGCACTTTTAGACCAAATGGGGGTAGTAGCTGTCAGTAAATACCCAGAGATGATAAAGACATGGATTTTCACATATTGCCACCAGCTCCTGCACTACCTCCCCCCAATAAGAACCTAGCATGCTGCAATTCCAAAATATATGAGTCTGGTCTGCATGTACTGCTCCACATCCCCTCCAGCGCTTTCCTTCAGGATCGCCTATAAAACTAGCTACCACAGCAGGAGTGCGGAAAATCTGTATCGTAATTTCCATGCAAACTCTTTCCAATATGGGGATCCTGAAGCCTTAAGCATAAGTGGGGAGGCCAACTTCCAGTTAGTAACCGGTAGTTCAGTTCCCCAACTCTAAGGACCAATGGGCTCTAATCGACTCAGTAGAGTCTTCTGGTTTCTCTTCCAAAGCAAGGTAGGCCAGATTGATATGGTGGTCTAGAGTGGTACCTTGTCTCTGTGATACAAGTAATTTTATTATTAGTGGGGGGTTTTCAGCCACTGCTGCCAGTGCTTCCTCCATTGGCTGCAAATAAGATTTTAGCTGCAAATACTTATGAAAGAAGCCCTGGGGTATTTTATACTGAGCCTGGAGCTGGACAAATGAATAAAGGCCCTGTGGGCCTAATAATTGAAAAATATGTTTAATATTATATTTATGCCACTGGGTTAAGGATCTATCCAAAGAATTGGGTGGAAAGGCATTGTTCACTGCAAGGGATCTCAGAAACAGTGCCTCCATGGGCAATAATCTTTTATTGAGTAGTCAGCCACTGCTTAAACACCTCTGCAGTATATTGTGGGAATTTAGAGAGAGGTATGCAGCCAGGAGGATGTCCAAAGAAACAGTCCGTCAGGTCTTCTATGCCATTCCAAGTCATCTCAAACTGCTTCCAGGGCATAATATAATTGGGTTCATCCAGGAGCGTAAGCTCTTTAATTTAGAAGCGCGGGCATAATTCAGGAGACTCGCTAAATATAACCCACTTCTGTCTTTTGATAACTGTAATAGAGAGTACAGAATCGTGGGAGGTTTCCCCTGCCATATAAAGCGAGAGATCAACCTATTCCAAGCTTGAAAGTAAGTCTGTGTTGGAAATAATGTGAGTGTCTGCAGATAGAACAAAATCCGGGGAAATATGTTTTGTTTAATAGTTTCTATTCGAGCTAGGAAACTCAAAGGTATCTGTGACCATCGTGTGAGGTCCTCAGTTATGTTTTGGGTTAGGGGTTCAAAATTTGCAATATCTGCATGTGTCTGATTTTTTTTAGTAAGATGGATCCCAAGGTACTGCATCGACTGTTTATACCACTTAAGGGGAAATGCATGTTTTAAAGCAGGGGAAGGGATGTAGTTACATAGTAGTACCTCTGTTTTTTGTTGGTTAATTTTATACCCTGAAATTGTATTTATTTATTTATTTAGTCAATCATAGGAATTACAATCCTTTGAGTCATAGACTCATTTACAAAGGCTCTGCATCAGCATAGTTATACATTCAGAGATAGTACATTAGTGGGACATCACATTTCAAGTAATTACATATAATAGTCAAAGTGGCTGAAAGTCTATAAGTGTAGTAGCTAGGGTATTGATATTATTACAGTGGAACAATTATAATACAAGTGCAGCCTCTGGGGCATTGTCGTATAGAGTAACAGTGAGCTATACAATAGTGAGACAACACAGTTTTAAGGAAGTATTTACATATAGTAGCCTGAGTGGATGTTGACCTATACATTTAGTAGCTAGGGTATTGGTATTAGTACAGGAGGTATAGTTACAGTGTAGGTGCAGCCTCTAGGGCATTGTCATATAGCAGAGACAGAGATCAGCAGCAGAGATGTCCTATATAGTTAGTCCTATACAATTGGTGGCAATGTCAGTGGGGAGCAGCCATAGTGCAGCTCTTTGCAGGTCAGTTAGGAGGATTAGCAGCTGCACTGGCATTGGCGCAAGGAGAGAATGTGTTTCTAAGGATGGCCTTGAAGTATCCTAGATTGGGAATGGAGGTTATGGCTAGGGGAGCTCATTGTACGAGGTGGGAGCTCTATAGGGGAATGATCTCTGAGCAAGGGAGGTTCTGACCTTGGCAAGGTCCACAGATGCTTGTTGGTAGAACGAGTGGTCGCAATGCGGGAACATGAGAGCAGTGAGGCTGAGACCCCCAATGGAATTAACCCTAGGTGGATTTTTTTGTGAGGAGACAGGATTGATATTGTAGTATTTCCTCAAGGGTGAAGATGTTTGTAAGAGCATAGAGGGTGCAATTATGGGAGCGTTTGTCTGTGTCCAGGAGTAGTCGGCACACTTTATTAATGACTATGTGAATTTTGTTTAGGGTGGTGTTGTCTGCAGCAGAGGAGATAGGGAGCCCATAGTCAACGAGAGAGAGGATAGAAGAGGTGACAGCCAGGTTGAGAACCTCTGGTGTCAGGCAGTCTTTGTGCCGGTATAGGAGGCTGATGCGGGTATTAATGGCTAAGGTCAGGATGTTAATGTGGGCATGGAAGGATAGGAAGGTGTCAAAGGTAAGGCCGAGGATTATAAGTAGTACTTGTTCCAGAGGGAGGTGAGCCGGGGAGAGGATTTTTAGTTCAGTGTCCTTGGCCTTGCTCTGCTGGTGGGCAAATAGCATAGCTTTTGTTTTTTTGATGTTGACCACAAGTCTGCGACTGGTGAACCAATTTTCGATCTGGTTGAATGAGTGTTGGAGGGAGAACTGTAGGTTGTCAGGACAGGGGTGTCCGGTGTAGAGAACTGCATCATCAGCATATAGCAGTAGGTTACCGAAGCAGGATTTGCGTAGTGCATTTAAGTAGATACTGAAGAGTAGGGGGCCCAATATGGATCCCGAGCAGACACGCAGGGTGGAAGATAGGGTGTCATTTATCTTAACACATTGGGATCTGGAGGTAAGACAGCTATTAAACCAAGAGAGTGGTCCGCGTGATAGACCAGTGTGGTGGAGTGTGTCTAGGAGGAGTGGGTGGGAGACCAAATCAAAGGCCTTAGAGAGGTCCACAAAGATGGATCCAGGCAGATGTTTACGGTCAAGGGCAGAGTTAATGAAATTGGAGAATTTGATGAGGGTGGTGGTTGTGCTATGGCCTGATTTAAAGCCATGTTGCTCACTGCATAACAAATTGTGGGCTCACATATACTCGGTGAGTTGGTCGGAAATGATTTTTTCAAGGGCTTTTGAGAGAGTGGGTAGGATGGATATGGGCCAGTAGTTGTTGGGGTTGGTATTGTCTCCACTTTTTAGTATTGGGGTAATTGTTGCAGTTTTCCAGGCTGTAGGGAACTGTCCCAAGCACAGGGAGCGGTCAAGGAGGTCGGTCAGGGGGGAAAGGACAGTATCAAGAACCTGGTAGACGATTTTCATGTCAAAGGAGTCTTTGCAATAGTTGGAGCCACTGAGAGCTTTGGAGAGGTAGGATTTTGCTTCCTGCTTTGTAATGACTCTAAGGTAGAAAGGGGGGTGCTGGAGGTTTGGTTCAGAGGAAGCTAGGATAGGGTAGAAAAAGTCGCTCGGGAGGACTGTACTAAGATTGGAAAAGGTTGAGTTATGGCAGTTAGCGTTAGCCTGTGGGTCAGTTGAGGTGGCATTGTTGATGCAGAGCTGGGAGGGTGGAGGGAGGTGGGATTTGCCATTAAGCTCTTTAGCCAGGGTGTCTGTATAGTATTGAGCCTTGGCCTTGCATATGGCCCAGGTGCACCTATTGCGTGCTGCTCTGTATGGTAGTCTGTCTGCTTGGGAGCCAGATTCAATGGCTCTGTGCCAGAGGTCATCCCTTTGTTTTAGTTGCTGCCATAATGTGGGCGTGATCCAAGGGACTTTATGTTTTACAGTTTTCAGTTTAGTCAGGGGCGCAAAAATGTCACATGCTTTGTTGAAAGAGCATGTGAAGTAATCAAGGGCTAGGTCAATGTTAGGAGCTTCAGTTATAGGGGCCCAGTCCCACTGGGCCAGGTAGTGTTTGATTTTTTAAGGCCACCTGGCCGCAAGCATCTGCGGGTGGAGACACTAGGTTGGGGTTTGGGCAGGTGACATGACCAGGAGCAGAGGATAAGGGAGTGGTCACTCAGAGAGTCTGGGAGGACCAGCAGGTCAGAGATTCTATGTGGTTGGTTAGTTAGCAGTATGTCCAAGTAGGGTCTGGGAGCTGTTTGCGGTGTTTACCCTGGTGGGTTGGTGGACCAACTGGGTTTGATCCAGTGCTGCAAAGGCATCCTTGATGGCAACTGCTGACTTGGCAAGCCAGTTAACATTTAGAACACCGACCAGGATATGCTCCGTTTTTGGGGGGAGGTCGGAAATATAATTTGTGAGGGATTGTATGGCCATAGCTTGGTTGCGTGGGGGAACATATGCCGCTGTGATGGTTAGGGGAACTCTAGTGGGGTCCAAGGTAAGTTTTATGGATAAAGCTTGGGTGCCATGGTCTAGTGAGGGGATTGGGAGAGCTTGGTTTCACCATGCATCTCCAGTTGTTCCCAGACTCTTGGGATTGATATATCCAGGGAGGACAAAGTGAGAAGGATGTCGTCCACAAATAGTGAAATTTTATGGTTTGTGCCTCCCATAGGTATGCCCTCAATCTCCGGGTGAGCTCTAATGGCTTGGGCTAATGGCTCGAGATACAAAGCAAATAACAGGGGCCATCCCTGATGAGTTCCCCCTCTGTAGAGGAAAAGGGTCAGAGATAGAGCCATCTAATTTTAAGTAAGCCCGAGGGTGTTTATACATATTTTGCAATTGTTGTATGATCTCCAGGGGAAAGCCAAAACTAGACAAGATAGCCCACAGGAATGGTCAGGCCACCCTGTCAAATGCCTTTTCGGCGTCCTATCCAATGAGTGCCAGGGGAATCGAATGTGTTGCTGCGTACTCTTTAAGTAGATGTGTTTGTCGCACTGCATCATGAACCTGTCGTCCCTTAATAAAGCCCACCTGATCATGATTGATCAATAAAGGCATGATCTTTTCAAGTCTGTCTGCTAGCACAGACATATAAATTTTGTAATCAAAAATTTAACATTGAAATTGACCTGTTTGATGAGGGTAGGGTAGGGTTTTTGTTTTGTTTAAGTATGGCAGATATCACTGCATATTGCCAAGAGGGGGGAGGAATACCTCCTTCCTGTATCTCATGGATAGCCTGGAGTGATGGTGGTACAATTTCTTCTTTATTAGTTTTATATAACTCCAATGGATATCCATCTGATCATGGAGCTCTCTGGGTCTTAGCTCTCTGTAACACTCCCTCTATCTCAATCAAGGTAGTAGGGGCTCTCAAAACATCTATCTGGGAGGCAGTCAATTTGGGAAGCTTTAAGTTGTTAAGGTATGCCTCTATCTGTTGACTATGCTCTTCAGACTCTGCCTATATAAATCCTGATAATATTCAGCCATGACTCGTCTAATGATCTCAGGGTGATGTTCTAGCTTCCCGTGAGTAGGGTCTTGCATAGCCCTTAACACAGGCTCTATTCTTATGCATTCTAAGCTTATGGGCCAGATTCCTGGCTCCTTTAGGGCCCCCCTCATGTGCTGTGAGTGTGAGATAAAAGAGCTGTTGCTCTACTTTCTGATCTAGGTATTTTTGAATTTTTTGTTTTATTGTTAGTAGTTGTACCTTTATCGTTCCATCCCCTGGGCATATAAAGACTGCAGTACCTTCAACTCCCCCTGGAGCTTAATAAACTGTGCCTCTTTCTCTTTATTTTTCCTTGAAGAATAAGCAATAATATCCCCATGCAACCCATGCAACATTGTTTTAAGGGTATCCCACCGAATCAACTGTTATGATATTTAAGCTATAAAATTATCTTGACAAGTTCTATATACAGCACCTAGTCACAGAAAAGGCAACAATGCTGTGGAGAGGTGAACGATTTTTCATACTCAGTGACTTGAGCCCACAAATCTGGCAAAAACAGGCTGAATACAGGGACATAAAGAAAAAACTTTATGCAGCGTAAATGAAATTTAGCATACTGTACCTCCATCGGATGTTAGTTGTTACAGCCTTGGGAGATCACCATTCAGCTCAATGAAGCATGCCTCCCAGGAACTGCTCATTATCCTCCCCCAAAAGATACAGGGGAAGGCAGCAAAGAATTTAGCCTGAAGGGGTGAGAAGGAAGTACCAGGAGGGAAGAAGGGAATCACAAATGGTGAGTATGTTTTAAGAAGTTTAATAAATCTGAAATCTGGAATCAAATCATATATCCAGAGACATTGCCCTAATTTATGGGGAAATGACACTTGAAAGATCAAGGTAAGAGCCTTTACTTGACTTGAAATATTGCATCTTGGCAATTAACAGATGTCCAGGTTTCCTGGGGAGGTCTCAGTTTGAGTGCAAAGAAATGAAGTGAAAACCAACCCCCGGAATTGAGGTCTCAAAAACCTAGGGCTGTGCATAAAGTACAGTATATCTCAGAAAATCAGGGACACCATGCTTTTTCCTGTCAGTCATGGATGTGCCTAGATATCTTTTGGACATATAAGTGACAGAGGAACTTTTAATTTAGATCATCTTGGTAGCTCTTTTATGGAAAAGAAAAGCAGACAGCAAGATGGCAGTTTTGAACAGTCTTAATTGGCATCACAAGCTTGTGATAACAGCTGCCGGGACACAGAACTGTGCCAATATGCTGAGATGCAGATGGATGGCACTCAATGCATCTTAAGCCTTTGTAATTCACTGGCTAAAACTTCAGTTGTTGCATGCAGGTTTGAGATATTGTTCTAACTTATGCATGCATAAGGGGGATCTAGGTGGGACAACAGGAGGGCCACACAAGTGGGTGCAGCCAAGGGAAGGAAGTGATGACTGGAGGAGGGTGAGAGCATGACTAAGACTGGGTCAGAGCAAAGATATCAGCCTGTGGGAAGGGGGACTGGACTTATTCAAGGAAAGGAGATTAGCACTGCTAACAGATTCTCAGTGTTGGCTAGTCCGGAAGACCAGGTAGCAGAGAGGAGGGAAGCTACAGTGAAGGAGCAGGGAGAGGATGCTACAGGGAAAAGGTACACAGTGGGGAGGTAGTAGGCAGTACACCAAGAAGACACAGTGGTGGGAGGCAGCAAGGTCATGATGATGCAGTCTCTCCGGAGGGAAGTAAGGAGCAAGGAGACTGTAGGATGGGAAAGCGGCAGGCAGCCCAGGGAAGGTTAAGGATAGGGAGAGTAGGGAAGTCCAAGTGGGGGAGGGACACATTTCAGGGAAGACACAGGGAAGTAACAGCAGAGGAGGTGGTAGTGTGGTGGACAGAGCAACAAGTGAGTGCAAAGGGGAGGTTCCACAGATGGAAAATAGTTCAGAGGTGGAGGTCAGTAGCCCACTTATATTTGCGAGGGGGAAGAGACAGGGCAAAGGTTAGGGGAGGCAAAGGGGAGGCGAGACGGGGGGATGAGAGGGCCTCACAAGTTTGGAGGCAGGGGAGTGGAGGGCAACAAGAGGGTGAGCAGGATAAGCATCAGAGAGTCATCATTTTAGGGGATTCTATACTTAAGGGTACAAGATGGAGGAAAGGGGAGCCAGAAAAAGCAACATCTGGGTAGAATGCATGCCAGGCATGACAGCGAGTAGAGTGGGGCAGCATATGGGCAGATATATGGGGAATGTGGGGGGAAGCTGCACATTGTGGTGCACCTGGGAACAAATGATCTGGAAGGGAGAAGGTTAGAGGAGGTACACGACAGCTACAGGGAAGTGGGAAAACTATGCAGCAAAGAGGGAACAATGATAGCCTTCTCAGAAGTTCTGCCAGTGCCATGGGCTAGTACAGACAGGAAGAGAAGAATCAGTGACTTCAACAAGTGGCTGAGGGAATGATGTGGGACCAAGGGGTATGGATTGGTGGGAGACTGGGGTAGCACATGGGATAACACAGATCTTTATGCAGGGGATAGGTTATACCTCAACAGGGCAGGGTCACAGATGTTGAAGCAGAAGCTGGGGGATTTCATCAATGAGAGGTATCATTTAAACTAGGTAGGGGGCAGGCATTGGAGCTGGGAATCACCAGGAGAGGGGGTCCCATGGACCTCCCCCACCACAGGGATAGATATGACCTTAGGCAAAATAGGGGTTGGAGTGAGGGGTAAGGAAGAAGGAAGGATAGGAGCAGCATGGAGAATGGTTTCATTAAATGCTAGGAGCCTGAGGAACAAGTTAGCAGAGTTGTAGGGATTGATGGCAGAGGGGGAGGTGGACATAGCTGCCATTACTGAGACGTGGGCAACCAGGCACCATGACCAGGACCTAACCATCCCAGGTTGTAAACTATTCTGGAGGGGTAGAAATAAAGGGAAGGCTGGGGGGGGGATTGCCATTTACATAAGGGAAGGGAGAAGGTGTAATAGGGAGGAAGGGGAGGAGGGCAGGTCGGAAGTAATCTGATTGCAACTAAATAGCCAGAAAGACCCCAAGATCTGTATGGGAGTTGTTTATAGACCTCCAGCCCAGAAGGAGGACATTGACAGGGTTACTGGGGGAGCAGATAAGGAGGCATAGTGGCAAAGGGAGCTCAGTGGTGGTGGGAGACTTTAATCTACCAGGGGTAGATTGGAGCATCCCAGCAACCACTTGCGCCAGGGAGCAGATCGTCCTGGAAGCATTCCAGGATGGCTTCCTTACCCAGAGGGTAATGCAGCGAATGAGGGAGGGCAATATACTAGACCTGGTACTGGAAGTTGGGGGACAGGTCAGGGATGTAAGGGTGGAGAAACCTCTGGCAAGCAGTGACCACTGCACAGTGTGGTTCTCAATCAATCTAGGTAGGGAAGTAGCCACTACAAAAACTAGGGTCCTGGACTTCAAAATGGCAGACTTTGGCAGGATGGGACACATACTGGAAAGTCATATGGCAAGCATCCACCCAGAAATGGACATGGAACAAAAATGGGCAGTCATCAAGGCAGGACTGGCTGAAGCCACTAAAACTTGTGTCAAGAGCCACAGCAAGAAAGCCAGGACCAAGAAACCATGTTGGATGAGTAGAGAGGTAATGGAGAAGGTGAAGGAAAAGAGGAATGCATTTTGGACCTACAAGAGATCCAACAGGGCAGCAGACAGAGGAAAATATGTGAAGAAATCCAGAGAAGTAAGCAGAGTGGTAAGGGCAGCAAAGGCAGCTAGGTAATGGAGGTTAGCGCAGGGGATCAAAGAAGGAGAAAAAGGTTTCTTCAGATATATCAGAGAGAAGAGGAAGAGCAAGCATCAGATTGTTAGGATCAGGAGGGGAAGTGGGTGTGTAGAAAAAGGGGACTGAGCAGGCAGAAGTACTTGATGAATACTTCTGTTCAGTCTTCACCAAGGAGAGGGATGGGCCCGTACCTGAGAGGATGGGGGAGAAGCAACCACGGATGGGGAAATCACAGTGGAAAGGGTGAGGGAGGGCCATTAAGTCCCTGAAGGTGGACAAGGCACCTGGCCCAGACGGAGTCCAGCACAGGTTGCTGAGAGTGTCGGCAGAGGTCCTGGCAGGGTCATTGGTGGACCTGTCCAATACCTCTCTGAACTTGGGGTGCATGCCCAGGGACTGGAGGGAAGCACATGTGGTACCTCTCCATAAGAGTGGGCCCAAGGATGAACCGGGGAACTACAGATCGGTGAGGCTTACTGCAATTGTGGGAAAACTGATGGAGACAATCCCCAAGGAAAGACTGGTGCAATTTCTTGAGGATAGCAATCTCCAGGACAGCAGGCAGCATGGGTTTGTCTTGGGCAGATCCTGCCAGAAGAACTTGGTTGATTTTTTACAACTGGGTAATGAAGGCAGTGGACAGGGGACATGCGGTGGATGCCCTCTACCTGGATTTCAGCAAGGCTTTTGACTCAGTGCCACACGGTAAGTTGACCAGCAAGTTGAAGAATTTGGGTGCAGGGAGGAAAATGGTCAGATGCGTCGAGAACTGGCTGCAGGGTAGACAGCAGAAGGTAGTAGTGTGGGGGGCAAGGCATTTGAACCCAGGGCAGTAACAAGTGATGTACCACAGGGCTTGGTGCTGGGACCGGTACTGTTTAACATTTTCATAGCCAACGTTGGAGTAGGGATTAAGGGCAAGATCAGTCTCTTCGCAGATGACACAAAGATTTGTACTGAGGTAGATGGGGGGAGCAAAAGTTCTTCAGGAGGATTTGGCCAAACTGGAGGAATGATCTCTTACCTGGCAGCTTTATTTCAATGCCAAGAAGTGCAAAGTGATGCATTTAGGAGGCAAGAATCCAGGACACAATTATTGGCTGGAGGGTACCCCATTAACAAAATCCAAGGAGGAGAAGGATCTGGGAGTGCTGGTGACCAAGGAAATGAACCACTCTGCTCAGTGCAGGAAGGCAGCAGCGAAGGCAAACAGGATGCTAGGGTGCATAGCAAGGGGGATTACTTCTAGGAGTGGGGAGGTCATCTTGCCCATGTACAGGTCCCTGGTGAGACTGCACCTAGAGTACTGCATGCAAGTCTGGCACCCCTACTTGAAAAGGGTCATCAAACTACTGGAGGGGGTACAGTGCAGAGCACAAAAATGATCTTAGGGTTAGGGGACAGACCATATGAGGAGAGACTAAGAGAGCTCAATATGTATACCCTGGAGGAAAGAAGAGAGAGAGGGGATATGATTGAGACTTTCAAGTACCTGAAGGGTTTGAACAGAGCAGACACCAGGTGTATGTTCAATCTGAAGGGTGGAAGGGAAACCAGGGGACACAGTATGAAGTTGGAAGGGGGCAGGTTCAAGAGGGAACTGAGGAGGCAATATTTCACAGAAAGGATAGTGGCAGGGTGGAACGACGTGCCAGAGGAAGTCTTATCACTGCAGAGTGTTGGGGGCATCAAGAGGGGTTGGGACAGATTCAAGGGGAGGGTACAAACTGGGAGGGGGCAGGAGATGGGGGAGGGCATATGAGGGGGAGCAGCTGCCGTCTAATGGACTGAAGTGCTGCACACTCGAGCAGCCTAGCTAGACCGAATGGCCTGTATCTGCTGGCAATTCGTATGTTCGTATGCCAAAAGGGAACTGGGGGGTTCAGACACCTGACATAGGCTTTTTGAAACCTTGCTTGAGGTGGGCTTCTAGAGGGGCCCAGTGCACAGCAAATAACTTTAGGCTCCCCTCACTGCTTGCTGCACATACTCTATGCATACTACCAGATTACTCTGCTTGATAGAGCTAATTATTCTACTGGAGAGGGGGAAACTAAAACCTTCAGAGACCAGTGACTGTTTAAATTAGTATAGATTATATGTCTCTTTCTCACTCTGTCTTCCTCTTAGTTACACCATGCTTGTAGTTATAGTCATCATTGTGAGCAGGGGTACTTAATCCCCCTCCACGGGAAATCTGGAGGCGTCTGTGAACATGTAAGAAAATAGAAAAAAATACATCAGAGAGTAGCCTGTTCCTACGTGAGTCACAGTAAAATCCCAATGGGCAAGGGAAAAATGAAGCCACTCACCAAATGTTACAGATAAAATGAATTTATTCATGTACACACGATAATGGTAGCCCCTGTCCACTAATGTTTCTGAGCACTTAAACGTCTGTGCCAGGGAGAAT
The DNA here is from genome assembly GCA_016271365.2 of Neoceratodus forsteri. Lineage (NCBI taxonomy): Eukaryota > Metazoa > Chordata > Ceratodontiformes > Ceratodontidae > Neoceratodus > Neoceratodus forsteri. The sequence goes on from CM057454.1 coordinate 902,699,049, forward strand.
GGCATACCTCAAGCAATGTATCTCCTTATCTGTCTTGCTTTTTTCTTTTCATTAAATTTTCAGTCATATACTTAGAGTTTTATCTGACACTCTTGACTTTCCTTGTGCTTAAAGTGCTATTGCATGTCTCCCCCAGTGACCACGGTGTGTAAGAAGGCACACCAGTTGAGGTACAGCATTCACCCTGACAAGGGCATTTAAGTGCCTCAAAATGTTGGTGAACAGGGGCTACCATTATCTTGTGTGCATGAATAAATTCATTTTATCTATAACATTTGGTGAGAGACTCGTTTGTCCTATGTCTGTTGGGGCATTTATACCCCCATGGGTTATGATAACCAAACAGATACACAGACAGGATTGGCTAGGCATATCTCACACCTTGCAAGATTTTCCCAATCCTTTGTCACATCAGAGGTTAGCATCACAGTTGTGAGGGTAACTGCACATTCACAGTTACATCCATCCCAGCCCATCCTCCTCCTCCTCCCACAGACTCTAAAATTAAAATAATCTAATAAACCCCTTTACCCCTGTCTGTAGCAGTCTAACACATGCTCCTTCCAGCCATGATATATTAATAAGATAAATAGGACATATGCAATAGGCTGATTTAAACTACCTGAATACAATTTATTTTAATTTGTGGGGGGTAGAACCATACCACATGATTAAAAGAGCCATGAGTGAGTTAGGAACATCCTGCCCCTTCACAAGTGATGATAAACTGCATATTTTGAGTATGACCAGTGCATATTCTGGACACAGCTCTCCCACATCACATCAGGCTGCTGCCATCTAATTCCCAATGCAAGACCCTATATAGATCTACCAAGAGTATATGGACAAAGTAGTTGCAAGCTGTGAATTTATACAAATGGCAGAGACATCCACTCTGTATATCAGTGTAGCACTGTGACTTAAATGGTGGCCATCTGAGGAGGTGTGAGGAGGGCTGCACCAGACGCCATATCTCCTCTCACCCTGGCCAGTTTCTACCTAAATCAGTACACCCAAGAAGGGGAGAAGGGTGGGTTGATGTTCCACATTGTCTGAGGAAGGGTGGGTATTTATATCTATTTGGGTTGTGGGGAGGAGCAGGAGATTGGATGTTATGTGGGCTGGGGAAGGGGGTTTCATACTGTAGGTTATATTTTAGACTGAGAAATATATGGAATTGATGCTGTGATTACAGTGCTCCCTCTTTTATCCACCAACCTTCGTACGTCCTAAATTGTGGCAGATAAAAGAAGGTGGTGGATAATAGAGGGTGACAGTTAAAGAGGGAGACAGCATTTCTGGAAAATAGGAGAGGAGCTCCCACTGGCGTTAAGTGAGGGTGGTGGACAAAGAGGAGTGGATAATGAAGGGAGCACTGTAGTTTTATTATACAGATGACAGAAGTGCTGAACAAGCCATTTGTAAATATATTTGAACTACTCATGAACACAGAACCAGACTCCCCTGGCTGAGCCCATGAGTGAAATGTGGATCAGGGTGATTCTTTTTTGTTTAATTATGCTTTTCCCAAAATCCCCCTGTTTGCATCCCCCTCATGGTGGCACCCTCCTAGCCCTGTTACCTATCTTCTTTATGGACCTACACCTTTGCTGCCACTAGTCCAAGAGTGAGGATGAGACGATGCTGAATTTGCATTCAGTGAACATGCCAGAATCTGACATTTTGGACAGCGTCGAAGCAGGTTTAGAGAAACTCAGACTCCCTTTGACATTTCATCACTTTGTCATGATGCAGCACTTTTGTGTAGGGAGTGCACACACTGATCATGTCCAAGCTGTTCCAAAGCTACATAACCTGCAATAGCAAATTAGTGATTCTGAAGATTGAGAATTCCTTGCTCTGTGCATATTTCAGTGCCATGTCCAGCTACTAATGTTTACTACTAGTGTTTACTACTAGTGTATAAGAGACAGGAGTAGATTGTGAGGTCCATTGAGGCTGCCCCCCACACATACACACACTCCTGAGCTCTCTCCCAAGGGAATGACCTGGCTACTAAAGGAACTCCTATAATGAGAAAAGGACTGACTTTTGATTAGAACCTTTTTCGGATGAGACATTAAACCGAGGTCCCATCTGCCTAGATTGGTGGTAGCTCAGGTGGATGCTAAAGATCCCATGGCACTTACTGAAAAAGAGTAGGGGAATTTCCCCCCGGTGTCCTAGCCAAATTTCTCTCATTCACAAAAAATACCACTAACAGCTTAATCTGGTTCAATTTCAGTTGCTTACCATCTGTATCCCCCCTTCCCTCAGTCATCACTGAAAAAGGGACTTCTAGGCCCAGTGGGCTTACCGGGTCAACAAAATTCAATAAATAAATAAAAATTATCAGAGAATTGTGTGTTATCATTTCAGTTAATTCTCACAACATTTAACTGTGGCTCCACATAGGCAGGAAGGTCAGTAAAAAGCATGCTGCAGAGGAAGAAAGACAGTGCACAGTACTGGGCTTGCGCTGGCAGAAGCAGGCCCTCCAGCAAGAACAGAACAGAGTAAATTTAGCAGACTGGGAAAGGTACAGGGGTAGTTCTGAATATGTGTGTGACAAACATATTTTTACTGAGTTCCAAACCTTGCCCCTGCATCCTGTTGTTGGTTGGTGGGTGCAGTTATTTTATTTATTTATTTAGCTTTTGTTGACCAGGTAAGTGCACTAGACAAATCCTGCCTATTTTCAGGCACGACCCGGGGGAGGGGGATACAGATGATTGCCAACTGACCTTGAACCAGATTAAGTTGATGCTATTTTTACTGAATGAGGGAAATTTAGCCAGGACACCAGGGAAATTCCCCTACTCTTTTCGATAAGTGCCATGGGATCTTTAACATCCACCTGAACTACCACCAATCCAGGCAGATGGGACCTCGATTTAACATCTCATCCGAAAGACTGTACCTCAGAAGTGCAGCACCCCTCTCATGCTGCACTACAGTGTCAGTACTGGGATATTAACCCAAGTGCCAGATGTGGGATCTGAACCCACAGCCCTCTGATCTCCCGGCCTCAGAGGCAAGTGTACTGCTTACTGAGCCACTGACACTGCTAGTTAGAGGAGGCTAATCCCAAAAATGTACAAAGAAAAAAATGTAAACTGCACTCCTGAGAATGAGTACACAACAGCAATGGTTGCTTCAAAATTAGATATTTTTTATTACCGAGCCACCTTGCTCTATTATAATTAATGCTGGTCAAATACACAGGCACAAAACCCCAGCGCTACGCCTTCTCCTTAAGGCTTCATGAGGGCAATCAAGGCAGCAATTATAGAGCAGAAGAACTGGAAACAAGAAATGCATCAGTTCTTAAGAAACTATAGAGCTACGCCGCACTATATGACTGGAGTCCCCCCTGCCACAGTTTTGATGTCCAGATCTGTGATCGTTAAGCTTGCAGAAGCACAGCCATCGCGGCAGATCTCCAAACCTGAATTCAGAGAGAAAGACACACACGCTAAACCTAGGATGAAGTCCTATGCCGACAACAAGTTGTATGTGAGACCATCCTTACCAACTGAAGGTGATACTGTGCTCATCAAGAATGCAACATCTGTAGGTAAAATGCCAGAACCATACAGTGAGCAACCGTACAAGGCAGTGCAAAAAGAAAGGTTCCATGGTGACTGCTCAAAGAGGCAACTACTTTGTCACCAGAAACTCCTCATTTTTCAAGATGGTGGAGTGTGTGGATCATCAGGAACATGGGTCCGACACAGAATTTGGTTTGCAGGCAGATGCACGCAGACTAAGCTGTGAAATATCTCCTGTGGAGTGTCCTCAAAATGACTGTGCAGAGAAAGTTGTGGTACCTTAAACTGACATTGTTTCATGTTAACCATGAAGGCCAAATGGAAGACCCCAAGAATATTGATAAGGTTTCAGGAGCTGGTACTACTGGGTAACTGAGCAAAACTGGGAATGTTAATGTTGAAAACTGTGTATAGTTAGAAGCAGTTTAGTAATTTGTTAGAAGTGTGTTTGCTTAATATAGCCTGTATTTATTTTACTAAAATGGGGGAGGGATGTAATGTTCAAAGCAAGAAGCAGAACTCCAAGTGCAAATGGACTGTAGTTCAGAGGTCATGACACTAGAGAGAGCAAAAGGGCAAAAGGAAGGAAGTTAGTTAGTCCTCCATGTGAGTTCAAGCTGTGTGCATGTATTTCTGAATACTGCAAAATAAAAGCTGTTCATTAGAATAGTCTGCATAAGTGACTACTTTACACAGAGGTGGAAAGGAGCAGAGAAAGGTTCTACCATGAGATGTTCCACCAAGTACCAGTTCTACAAGTGGAGGTCCTGAATGAGTCAGCACAGGGACTGGGGGTCATTGTAATAGGACAGGGGATAAGCCTGAGTGGAGGACTAGGACTGAATGTGTGACAGTACGGCCAAAGAAGCCATTGTTCATTAGTCCACAGACATCCACTAGTTCCATTCCACTGCAAGCAGCAGTCCCAGCTGGTCATCCAATGCATCTGGTCTGAAACCACCCTGGGAAATCTAGAAGCACACCTGCCTTACACTCCTTCTCCTGCAGGTGTTTGTACTTTCAGAGACATCTCCCATCTTCGTTGGCCTCTATTTACACTTCATTTAAAATGATGTGAAAAGGAAAAGTCAAGTCTAATCATGTGCTCTCAAATCATGTTTTCTTGAATCCAATATATCCACTTCATGTAAAATGAGGTGAGAAAGGCAAAGCCAAGACCAGACGCTTTCTGTGAACCATGTTTTCTCAAGTCACTTTTCATGAATGTTACATATCCACTTCATGTAAAATGAGGTGAGAAAGGCAACGTCAGGACCAGTCAAGTTTTCCAAATTATGTTTTTTTGAATCTTATATATGTCTTGATGTAAATGAGGTGACACAGGCAAAGTGAAGACCAATCATTTACTCCCAGTTTATTTATTTTATTTATTTAACAAACTTTAGGATTACAACCTTTGAGTCAGGGACTCATTTACAAAAGCTCCTCATCAGAAAAAAAAACAAATACAAACACTTAATACATATAGACATAGAATGGCAGCTAAAGGTTACAGTTTTTTCAGTTATACAATATTGCTGAATCAAGATCAGCCATACATTGCATTGAACATGTTACCGAGAGCTGTATTTTACAGTTTTTAAGAGAACAATAAGTTTGCTGATAGAGGGAGGAAGTAACAGGTTTGACATTTACAGTGAATTAGGTGACTACTTTGGGACTACCACTGGAGCCCAGACAAGAAGTCTCAAGAAAAAAGCGAAAAGTCGGCATCACAGAAAAACTGACCACAAGAACTTCTTGTTAGGTTCTGTTACAAAGTATTTATTATAAATAGGTCAAAAAAAGCAGCAGTTGCTCCCTTGTTTCTGTGATGCTGAATATTTTGTTTTTTTCTGAAGACTAATCGTGTTTTTGTAATCACATTTTTTTCAAATTATGTTTTCTCGAATGAAATTTTCTCAGTATGTTCTTCACACTATGTATGAGGCAGTGTGTATGCAGATGGCATCACTTCTGAAGAATGGGGGGTATGCAAATTTCACCATATCTTGAGCAGTAGTGCAAACTAAAATTTCCTTAGTCTCACTGACCATTGGACTGAAGTTAGTCCACTCTTGCAGCTGTAAGAGTGTACTCTGTGACAGTATTAATATACTGTATTATTGATCAAGATCAGTCAATGATATATTACATTTTTTTAGAAACTCCCCAATCTAGTCTATTTCCTGAGCACCTGCTCATGAGATACTTTATGAGTGTCTCGTGTAAAGGAAAGGAGTGCTCTGATTTTCAGACGCATGCCTCGATCTTCTGTTTAATGAGGAAGGGAAGGTCACGTGGAGCATACTGCATAGCAGAATTACTGTATTACGCCTGTGACAAAAATGCTGATAACATGACCTTGAGTACCCATATTTTTGGGCTACTGGTGGTTCAGTTCATTGTGCCCCATGACATTAACTGTTGGCACATCCAATTAAACAATGCCTACAGCAGTTTCACATAATATTAACTGTTGCTGCTGTCTGGATGGCAGGAGGCAAACTTGATGGACCCTTGGTATGTATTCATGTATCATTTCCTATGGTCATTTCTCTTCACAGTACTATGCTGCAGTTTATTTATTCAGTTTTTGTTGACCAGGAAAGGAGGGTTAGGCAGTTCTGCCTATTTTCAGCCTTGTCTGGGGAGGGTGGGGTGGAAAAGATTCAAACTGTTGTATTGAATGAGGCTAAGCCACTGGTGGTGTTTTTAGTGAATGGGGGGGGAGGGATTTATTCAGGACACTAGAGAAATTCTCATACTGTTCCTGAGGGGGTGCTGTCTGCTTCCTGTCAGGGAGATGGAGAAGACTGAAGAGGAGGGTGTAATGGCTGCCAGGTGAAGATCGCTCCCCTCTCCTCCTGGAGTAATTTGGAAGCCAGTTTGCTGTTTGGAGAGCAGGGAATCATAATGGTGGCTTTACTCACATGGCTACAGATACTTTGCTGACTGAACAGATAATCTCTGCCTTGGTTATTCAGGAGGCAACCCAGCAGGATGCCTTAACTACATCTGACATCGACTATGGCAAGATAAAGGATACAGAAGTAACAAGTGCTGTTCTGCCTGACAAAGGCATAGATACAGAAGTCTCTCCAAGTCTGATTATATATTCTCAAGCAGCAGTGTCTGATGCTAGCAACAACTGGATGCAAGCTGGAAATGAAACATGTGTCTCTCTTGAAACTTTTGCCAGAGGAGAAGGAAAAGTGTCTGTGGGAAAAAATGCAAGTTGCAGCAGATGCAAGCTGAGTACATGCACACCGAAGGATCTTCTCAGTAGTAGCCTCCATTATGAACGGAGGTTTCAGACACTGGGAAGGCAATTCCTTTGTAAAGCCCATGTATGCTTCATGGGACTGTTCTGTCTCTCCAGATTACACCCAGGCAAACAATGAAAGTACTGACTATGCTCAGTCAGTGTTCGTGCAGAGCACACAAATACAAGAAAATTCTAATCTGTTTCCTATGGCTCCCTTGCAGCTGGTAATGGCAATAGTTCACACTCCCTGCTTGACAGTGTAGGATGACACTATCATAAAGAAATGGACATAGTGCATCTGCAAAGATCAAACAGCTGCAGCAGGAAGGAAGTATAGAATTACATCCTTTTATGCAGGAAGGCCTCAGAGACACCCAGAATCAGAGAAAGCAACCACAGCCAAATCTGGAAGATTAGAGAAGTCTGTCAAGCAAAGAATTCTAAAACCATCTGAACCTGAATCTGACAGACAAAGAACAGATATAAGCCCCCCCCCCATGTGGGGCTTACCTGTTGGGCTATATGGCCCATGCTGTCCCTATTTCCCCATTGCCAGTTGGCAGCTGCCACCAGATCTCCATGTACTTCTGCCAGATAGAGAAAGAAGGCTGAGGTCTGTTTCACTGTTTTGCACCTTCAGGCACCTTGGTGATGTGCTACTGGTCTGGGAGTTCTGTGCATGGCTGGCTGGTGCCGTTACCTATATATGGTCACTTATGCAGGTGTCTGGGCATGTGCAGCCACAACCGTAAAGGAGCTATGGCTCCCTTAACAGTGTGACCATGGGCCATCTCTTTTAAAAACAATTCCCAGCAGGCAGCGGAGCTAGGAACAAATTGGAAATACACCTCCAGGCACAGAATTTTTGGTTTCCTGGTGCTCAAGCAGACAGTAGGACTGGGAACAGATTATGTGAGGTGTATGTGCACACGCAGCCATAAATGGAATGAAATGGGCATCTTTCATTTCAGGAGCTCTGACAAGCAATCAAGGCTCCCCTCAAGCAGAATAAGAATTTTGTGTCAAGCAGGTCCAGGACATGTTGTAGAATACCCATGATTGGGCTTAGAATTAAAATGGGAGGCTGCCAAAGCAGGGCAGAAAATTGTAAATAAAGATAGTGGCCCCCCATAGGTTCTCCTTGCCACCGGGGATATTGGAAAGGGTTAAAAGGGCACTCTCTTCTGCCAGGGAGAAGACTGGCCTCTCAGGTGGGGAGGAATGGACTGATATATAACAGGCCATGCCCTGAGATTGGAGAGTTCAGTCAAGAACTGGATGGAGAGAGACTGTATTGGAGGGCTGTATGGGCCAGGCCCAGTATGCTAGCCTATGTGAAGAAAGAACCCATGGAAGCTTAAGACAGAGTGCCTACAAGCCCAGCTTTCCTGAAGAGTATCTGAACTGGATTCTCAACCATGTTTTCCCTGTGGGAATTTCATTAAGCTACTAGTCTCCTGTTGATAAGCCTGTTAATTATTTGAACTGTTTGAACTATTCTCCAGCTGGCCAGAACAGTAATTTGTCTGGGCAGAGACTGTTTAAACAGCTGACTGTGTTTAAGTTCCAGTGGTAGCTGTGCGCCCAGAGGACATCTAGGGTGACTTCAAACTTGCCTGTGCACCCTGGACTGATGAAATGCCCTTGCGGTGAAGACAGTGAAAGGCCTCCGAGGTGAAGATCTGAAAGGCCTGAGAGGCGAAGACAGTGAAAAGGCCCATCACAGGTGGAGAATCACCACAGAGGCAGAGGTGTGGTACTGTGTTCTTTCTTGTAGTTCAAGGTGCTTTTAGAACTGCTGATTTCTATTGGTTTAAACAATTACATTTTTCTTTTCTATTTTAAAAAAAGCTACATCAACTTGGTATGTTGTCACCTGTTTGTTGTTGCTAAGTAGCAGATGTTTTTTGCATTGTGCTCTGATTCTGTGATAGAATCAGTATTAGTAGAAGGTAGATTATTGTGACTGTAGTTACCTTTTGATTGTAAGGATAAAGAGCTTAGATAGAAGTGTATGTATTTTCAAATATTATAGGAGAACAGTGGCAGGATTTTTAGGACAGTAAATTAATAAAAAGGGAACTAGGAGAGCTTCAGTAGCAGACAAGTAGTGGAATTGCAGTATAATGTGGGGAGTGGTGCAATGCAGTGGCTGTGGGGCAGCTATATTCAGGCAGACCTTCTGGACACTGAGGTGCTGCCCTATCTGCATGCATCTATCTGGACTGTGGGATGAGGTAGCCAGACTCAGAGTGGAAGTAAACTGGATCAGGAGTACCATCACCCCTATCCAGGGACCACCCAGTCCAATGCAACTGCCTCAAAGGATGCCGAGAACGAGGAGCACTTGGATGACAGTGGGCTCAGGGAGGGTTAGAGCAGTCATGCAGAGGCACATCCCAGATCCTATTCCACTCAAGAACTCATATGCCACACTGGCAAACGAGGACAACCAAATACAGGTACCCAGAGAAGTGGAAGGAAAGGATGTGGAGGTTAGCCAAGGAGGTGACCTCAGCGGGGAAAGCAGTGGATCCCAGAGGAGGAGGAAGCGAATCCTGGTGGGGGACTCCATCATAAGAGGGATCCAGCTAGGAACACAGGAGGGGGAGGACAGGAGGTGGGGTGCCTACCAGGTGCCACGGCATGGAGGGATGGAAGGAAGATCCTGGGGATCACTGGGAAGGCAAGACGGAGGGTGAGCTGGATGTCATTATCCACCTAGGTACTAATGACCTGGCAAATGGGGAGCCAAAGGAAGTTCAGGAAGAGTTTAGGAAACTGGGGAGGGGTCTCAAGCAAGTAGCTACTTCTGTCACTTTCAGAAGTACTACCTGTGAGAGGCAAGGGAGAGCATAGGAGTGCATGCACCAGGAACTTTAACTCATGGTTGAAGAACTGGTGCTGTGAGGAAGGGTTTGGATTCATTGGTGACTGGGGACCCACCTGGAGGGATGGAGGTTTGTTCAAGCCTGACGTCCTGCATCCATCCTGGAGGGGAATCCAAGCACTCAATGATAAGTTTAAATGCTACATTGATAAGCATTTAAACTAGCAAAGGGGGGTGGCAGGCCAGCAAGGAGGGTACCTACTTGCTCACTCCCCACAGCTAGTAGTGGAACCAGTGAACCAGAGGAGTGGCTATCTCTGCAAAGCAGTGTGCAAAAGATGGAGATTAGTGCCCAAGAGGTGGATAAGCAGAAAAGGGGCAAAATTCAGCAGACGGGCAGATGGCAAGGAGAACCAGGGATAAATGACAACCAAGGAAGGGGCTGGAGTAGAACAGTGAGACAGTCTAGGGAGGTCAAATCATGGAAAGCCATGTGTGCAAATGCCAGGAGCCTTAGCAACAAGATGGAAGATCTGAGGCTGTCATGGTGCAGTCAGACCTGGACATTGTGACCATCACTGAAACCTGGTGTAATGATAACCACGACTGGGAGATGGCCATACCTGGCTACAACATATTCAGAAGAGACAGAGCAGGCAGGAAGGGAGGAGGTGGCACTCTATGTGAAAAATGACATAAGGGACACAGAGATCCAGGAGGAACAAAATGGAGAGAGATACTGTGGGTTAAGCTGGAAAGGAAAATGGGGACAGCCATCCGCACAGGTGTGGTCTATAGACCACCAGCCCAGGAGGAAGAAACAGATAGGGAGCTGATGCTAGCCATCCAAAGGATGGCAGACAAGGGTGAGGTAGTACTGGTTGGAGACTTCAATATTCCAGACGTGGACTGGAGCATCCCAGCAGCAGCATCAACTAGGAGCAGATTTATCCTGGACTCCTTCAGGGTGCCTTCCTCAACAACTGGTCATGGAACCAACTTGGCAGAAGGCAATACTGGACCTTGTGCTCACAAACAGGGACAGTGTGATGGGGGTAACAGTGGGGGAGCACCTGGGAAACAGTGACCACCAGTCACTGTGGTTTGAAATCACAGAAAGAGCAGAACCAAATCACACAAAAACACGTATCCTGGATTTTAGGGGGACAGACTTTGGGAAAATGGGGAGATACTTGAAAGAGGCATTAACGGGAATGGGACAGGAATCAGGGGTTGAGGAACAGTGGGCAGTATTTAAAATGGGGATTACAAGAACAACAGAATTATGTATTAAGCAGGTTAGCAAGAGGAAAAGGAAGAGGAGACCATTATGGTTTTCCAAAGAGGTAGCAAAGAAAGTGAAAGCCAAAAAGATTGCATTCAGGCAATACAAAAAGACACAGGCAGAAGGGATAGGGAGAAGTACCAGGAGAAGCAAAGGGAGGCAGGGAGGTCAGTAAGGAAGCCAAAGCTCAGACAGAAGAACACATTGCAAAATCAGTGGGTAGAGGGACAAAACCTTTACAGGTACATAAGGAAAAAAAGAAAGACAAAGGGAGGGATAGTGAGACTGAAGGGGGAGGATGGGGCCACGTGGAGGATGACAACAGTAAAGCTGACATACTGAACAGGTATTTCTGCTCAGTCTTTACTGAGGAAGAGGAGGTAATGGGCCCTGAAGGAGTACAAGGGTGAGAATGGTGCAGAAATGGACACAAGTTCCTTTACACGAGAAAGGGTCCTGAAGGAACTGGAAGTAATAAGAGTTGATAAAGCAATGGGGCCAGATGGGTGCACCCCAGGGTCCTTAAAGAACTAAGAGAGGTGGTGGTTGAACCTCTGGCTATCCTGTTTAGCCGATCACTGGAAACAGGGGAGGTACCCAAAGACTGGAGGACAGCAGATGTAGTCCCCTTATACAAAAGTGGGAACAAAGAGGAAGCAGGGAACTACAGACCAGTCAGCCTCACCTCAGTAGTGGGGAAGATCATGGAAGCACTACTGAAGGAGATATTGGTGGAACATCTGGTTGTCGATGGACTACAGGACCCAAGGTAGCATGGTTTCACCAGGGGGAGGTCATGTCAGACCAACCTCCTTGAATTTTTTGACTGGGTGACTAGGGAGGTGGATCAGGGGAGGGCAGTGGACATGGCCTATCTGGACTTCAGCAAGGCCTTTGACACTGTGCCACATAGAAGACTATTACACAAACTGGGGAATATGGGTGGAGGCAGGACAGTAGTGTGGTGGGTAGGTAACTGGCTGGGTGGCAGGACACAGAGGGTGGTGGTAAATGGCTGTCACTCCACAGAGGAAGAGTGACCAGTGGGGTACCACAGGGATCAGTGCTGGGACGGTCCTATTCAACATCTTCATCAGTGACATGGCGCAGGACCTAGAAGGCAGAATTTCACTGTTCGCTGATGACACAAAGCTCTGTAACAGAGTAGACACACCAGAGGTGTAGACAGAATGAGAAGCGACCTGCAGAAACTTGAAGAATGGTCAGGGGTTTGGCAGTTGAAATTCAATGCAAAGAAGTGCAAGATAATGCATATGGGTACAAAACCCTGGCACAATATATCAGTTGGGGGTGAGGATATAGCATGCACCAAGCAGGAAAGGGATCTTGGGGTTATCATCTCTGATGACCTCAAGGTAGGAAACAGTGTGACAAGGCAGCAGGTAAAGCAAATAAGATGCTGGGATGTATAGGCAGGGGCATTACCAGCAGGAAAAGGGAGGTCATAATTCGCTATACAAGACACTAGTGAGGCCCCACCTGGAGTACAGGTGCAGTTCTGGAGACCATACCTACGTAAGGACATAGACAGGGTAGAGAAGGTTCAGAGGAGGGCAACAAAGATGATGCATGGATTGCATCACAAGTCCTATGAAGACAGGTTGAAGGAACTGAACATGTACTCCCTGGAGGAGAGGAGGGAGAGGAGAGAGAGAGGGGATATGATAGAGACATTCAAGTACCTTACAGGGTGCAGGAAAACACTATTTTTAAGCGAAAAAGATGTTCCAGGACTAGAGGGCATGGGATGAAGTTGGAGGGAGGACGATTCAGAGAGAACATGAGAAAGAATTTCTTCACAGAACGGGTGGTGGACAAGTGGAACACCCTGCCAGAGGAAGTGGTGGGGGCTGAAACAATCACGGGATTTAAGAATGCATGGGATAGACATAAAGGAATTCTGGAGGTCAGGGGTAAGGTGCAACAGACTTCTAGGAAAACAAACTGAACTTACAAGCTCAAATGGGCAGACTGGGTGGGCCATAGGCCCTTATCTGCTGACACTGTCTATGTATCTATGTATCATGTTCCTGCTTAAAATTCTTCAGCCTGCAGCTGTTGTTCAGGAGAGACTGTTTGCTGTAATCAGAGCAGTACCGCCAAACCTTATCCTACTTCAGCACTCCAAAAGACTGTCAACAATCTGTGTGTACCTGTGGGCTATGGCCCTGAGGAATTTTTTAAAGTAGTTAGTTAGCTAGTTAGATATTCAGAAGGGATGAAGTCCTGGGTGGGACTTAGTGAATCTGTGGGATAAACCCAGGCAGAAAATTAAAAAAAATTATTTGTTTGATTGTTTGGAACCGAATTTGGGCCCCTTATCAAGTTCTGCCATTGCAAGTTCAAAAGACTTGTTCCCACTGTATTCCAACTTTTTTTTTTTTAAACTTTAGTTTTTATTGCTTTTTCTTTTCTCATACATATCCATGCAGGAGTATAGGTGAGACATATTTGATGCATTACAGGGTTGATCATGCAGGTGTACAAAGAATATATCACGTACAACTCTGAAATATTCTGGGTTGTAAAAGTCCATAAATAAAAACACATCATAGGACATAGGTACTGTGGTAAAGCATAGATTAGAAAACTAAAGGTGTCCAATCTGAGGCTAAGCAGACAAATCTCACAACAGGGTGTTAACCTGTCTGGTAAGTCCTCAGGTTCCTCTCTGTAAACAATTTTATTCTGTTGACTCTGCATCACGGCAGAAAAAGAGGGTCTTGCCGAGATGTATTGATAACCCATTTTCTCTATCTAATTTCAATGTATTCCAACCTTTTGTCATCTGGTTGTCCATCAGCAACCCGGTAATGTACCCACCACAAAGAACAGTAAGAACTTTTACGGCTGTGGGGGAAAATCGGGTGCACCCATGGAGGTGGTACGGGGACTGTGTAGGGAAAACTGTTGAAACCAAAATTGTTTGTTGTGTGTTTTGCTTCCCCTTCACCCCTTCCCTATAAACCTGGGGTTAGTTTATGTTACAGTTGGTATTCCTGGTTATTGCTTATTGTGTATTATGACTGTGTGAGGGAAAATATTTGTTCCTGGGTGGAGTTTGGGCCACATTGGGTAGCCTGTATATACCCCTGCCCCAGGTGGAGGCACCAAAACCTGTACCTGGTATTCTAATTGTATGCTGCACCCAAAAGAACCCAGTCTGACCCCAAGGTAGGTCAGGGAGTGAGGAGGTACCAGGGGTGCATAAAGAAAGGATTCCCTTACACAGAGGAGGCTTTGGAGCAAGCAGGCTGGATGAAGACAGAGGATGGAAGAGGTTGGATCAACTGGTCCTGTTAATGCTGTGGAGCTGGGGAAAATGTTTCCCACCTACAAAGGTCAGTCCACTTCTGATTTGAATATTTTGAAATTGAACAGTGTAGGGCTGCCTAAGGGCATGCAGGGGGAACAGCCCGTGGAGAAATAGGGTGATCCTGGGGGAAGTACTAAAGCCCATTTGACATATCTTTGCTGTCCAGTTTTGAGCTCTCGAAAGAACAAAACCCCCTATTATAAGAGGGTGCATGGTGTTACTTCAGATTTGGAGGTTCCTCCATACAGCCATGAGTAATGATCCTGTGACTGCACAAGCAGGGACTCTCTCTCCCACAAGGGAGCTTAATGAGGACACTATACTTCCAGCTATGGAAGGAGAAATGGAGCAAGAGATGCCCCTGTGCCATATGTGCTTTGCAACCCCACAGTGGAGACTGTGGCAAACATTGGCGAACTTCCTGTACACACCAGTCAAGGCAGCAGATCAAGTCCAGTATTAACACTGAAATAGAGTATGATGGGGACCCGGTCCTGCTTGACAGATGGAATACTACTCAGATGCCCCCCTCAAAACACACAGGGGAATGGGAGGCCTGGAAAGGAGATGTGCTCTAACAGCAGGAACAGATATTCTGACTTTTTCCAGCCCACTACAGAACCAACACACGGGAAATGCAGCACGTGTTAAATATAAAAGGGGCTTGCTTGAACACTCAGACCACGTATATGTTGCTAAGACCCTCGTGAAGGATAGTACAGTATGTGGTTCATTGTGACTGAATATTATGCACTGATTAATACTCATAGGGACACCATGTTTGTCATTAGCTTTAAGAAAGTAGAAAGTCTGGAATGGTTCTGGGCCAAATACCACCAGTGTATGAACACCCCACTTTGGTCACCCTACTTTGTTATCCCCCTCACTAAGCATGTGATCAAAACAGTGAATATTTTTATCAGAAATGAAGGCGTGAGTGTTGTGGATATTCTACAATGATTAAAAAAGTGATGTACAGTGACTGGGTCTTCTGAGCCCATAATGGACTCCAAAAACATAAGATGGTGCATCAGAGGCAAACTGACATACATCAGCTCCAGGGTAAACGATCTCCCTAATAGTTTTTTCCTGGAATGAGAGGGGTGATATTATACATGGGGAAGCCCCAAATCTGTTATAAGTGTGGCTGAAGATCACACTTAAATAGTGCCTCTGGCACCGTCAGATGAAGGCTTTGCACAGAACTAATCCACACTAGCAGGTCTTGTACAGATACAATCAGGTGCAATCTCTGTGAAGAAGAAGGGCAATCCTTTTGCTCCTGTCCATGGGCCTCCCATAATACAGTGGATGAGATGGATGATGCAGAACAAGAGTTCTATGTTAACATAGTACAGAAATGTGGACCCAGAGGAAGCCACCCCCCCCCACTGCCACCAGGACCCCATGGCCCCAGTGCTTATGCTCAGCTACCACAGAGACATAAAGAGCAACTGGATGACCAGTCTAGCACCAGTATGGCCCAGGCGGAGCCCACACCTGCTTAGGCCACCAGATCTGGGACACCTGAGGGGGATGCCGCTGTTTTGCTGCAACCTAAAACTTAACCTTTAATTGAGCAAGTAGCAAGACCTATAGATTGGCAGGAGGCCCAAAGGGAGTAATAGGTCCTGGAGCAGTCTTAGAAGCAGGCCATACCACATGCCCCAAATCCTTCAGAAATGCCCACACCTGAGAAAGAGGCTTTTAGAATGGTAACTCAACAGAGAAAGCTGAAAGGCCAGTCAAAACCCAAACAATCCAGGAAGGAGTCAGTGGAACTTACCAACCTGGTGTTGGTGTCATTCACTAATAGGGACTGGGGAGATGTGGGAGAGGAATCTGACACTTCTTCAGCTCCCTCATCACAGTAAGACCCCTTTGCAGAACTGCAAGATTTGGTTCTGGATGCTGACTCTGCTATTTTAGCTAAAAATAATTGTATATCATCTAGCAGAGTGAGGGGTAGCAGGGGTGGAGGGAAACATAGAAACATAGAAGTTGATGGCAGATAAGGACCGCAAGGCCCATCCAGTCTACCCATTTCTTTTTCTACCTTATAAATGTGCCATCGGCCTTTGCTCTGTCAGTGGCCTATCTATTCATACTCATTTGTATTGCTCCCATATGCCTATCCCATGCCTGTTTGAAGCCCTGCACTGTATTCATAGCCACCACTTCTTGAGGTAGGCCATTCCATGCATCCACCACCCTTTCTGTGAAAAAGAATTTCCTCTCATTCCCCCTTAATCGGCCCCCCTCTAATCTCATGCTGTCCTCTTGTCCTGCTATTTTTCTTATATTTAAACATGTTAGACTTTCACCTTGTTAATGCCCTTAAGCTGTTTGAATGCCTCGATCATATCACCTCTCTCCCTCCTTTGCTCAAGGGTATACATATTGAGCTCTGTTAATCTGTCCTCGTATGTCTTCTGATGCAGTCCCTGCACCATTTTGGTTGCCCTTCTCTGGACTGCCTCAATAGTTAATGTCCTTATGAAGGTGTGGCCTCCAATACTGCACGCAGTACTCCAGAAGGGGCCTAACCAGTGTCTTGTAAAGAGAGAGATTATTACCTCCCTCTTACGACTTGTGATACCCCTACTAATACACCCTAACACCCCCTAGCCTTACCTACTGCTTTAGAGGTCTGTTTGGATGATTTCAGGTCACCAGTGATGATGATGCCCAAGTCTCTTTCTTCCTTTGTGACTGCTAGCAACTCCCCTCCCAGCCTATAGGTGGCTTCAGGGTTTCTCTTCCCTATGTGCATGATCTTGCCCTTCTTTGCACTAAATCCCAGTTGCCACTCTTCTGACCATTTTGCTAGTTTATCCAGATCTCTTCTCATTCTGCCCACCCCATCTGGATCATCTACTCTGTTGCAGATCTTGGTGTCTTCTGCAAACAGACAAGCCTTACCCTCTAGTCCATCTGCAAGGTCACTAATGAAGATGTTGAAGAGGACTGGCCCCAGGACTGATCCCTGAGGTACCCCACCTGTGACTTGCATCTCTTCTGACTGTATACCATTTACCACCACTCTCTCTATTTTCTGCCCATCAACCAGTTTGCCACCCAGTTGACCAACTTCTGACCCATCCCGAGCCTACCCAGCTTATTTATCAATCTTCTATGTGGAACAGTGTGTCAAAAGCTTTGCTGAAGTCAAGGTAGGTGACATCAACTGCTCCCCCTTGATCCACTACTCTGGTTACCCAGTCAAAGAAATCTATGAGATTAGTTTGACAGGACCTTCCTTTTGTAAACTCATGCTGTCTTGAATCCTGTGCCCCTATGTATTCCAGGTGTTGCACTATCCTTTCCTTAAGGAGTGCCTCCATCATCTTGCCCACCACTGAGGTAAGACTTGACTGGTCTGTAGTTCCCTGCCTCCTCCCTGCTACCACTCTTGTGGAGCGGGATCACAAGAGCCCTTCTCCAGTCTTTTGGGGCCTCTCCTGTGCTCAGAGACTCACTAAACAGTTCTGCTAATGGCTCTGCTAGTTCCACCTTTAGCTCCTTAAGTACCCTGGGATGTATGCCATCAGGTCCCATTGCCTTATCTACCCTGAGCTTAGCAAGCTCTTGTAGGACCCTTTCTTTTGTGAAGGGAGTAGTGCTCACCTTCCTCCCCCCTGTGTCCATGGTGCTGAGCTGTGGGCCCTGCCCTACCTTCTCTTTAGTAAATACTGAGCAAAATTATCTATTTAGGATAGATGCTTTTACATGGTCCTCCCCCTCACCTGTGTTTCTTTTTGCCAGGGCTAGCTTAACTCTGTTGGCCATCTTATCAAAGTCAGCTCCTCTGAAGTCCCATATTTTTGCCTTGGAATGGGATGATTTAGATGTAGTAGCCAAATTGAACCATACTATGTGATGGTCACTGGCCCTCCGGTGACCTTCTACTTGGAGATCTGTGATCCCTTCCCTGTTAGTCAGTACTAGATCTAGGATAGCCCTGTCTCTTGTGGGTTGTTGTACCAGTTGTTTGAGGCCCTCCCCCTGCAGGGAATCCACTATGTGTCTAGTTCTCGCAGATGTTCCTGCTGGCATTGACCAATCTGTATCCGGCATGTTGAAGTCTCCCATTATCAGAACCTCCCCTTTAGCTGTCATGTTTTGTATATCTTCTAACAGTAATGTATTTATGTCCTCCCCCTGTTCTGGGGGCCTGTAGACAACCCCAGTTCTTATGGCTGTCCCATTTCCTGTTTCCAGGGTGACCCACAGTTCTTCTGGCTCCTTATGTGTATTGAATTTCTGTAGCTTTGATATTTTCATTGACATACAGAGCCACTCCTCCCCCTCTTTTTACCTCGGTCTCTTCTGAACAATACATAGCCAGGTACTGAAGTCTCTAAAGTGCGGTTACTGGTAAACCACGTCTCACTAATTCTACTATGTCCAGTTTAGCCTCTGACATTATTGCCTGCAGGTCTGGGATCTTATTTCCCAGGCTGTGAGCATTTGTGTACATGGTTTTCCATTGGCCAGATTTCGGTGTGTTAGTTGTTGAGTGAGGTTTGGCATTACCCCTGTGCGTCGTATGGGGAGACAAACCTTTTTTCTTACCTGGTGATGCAAATGAACTGCAAACATGCTGAATCCCTGTTTGACCACTAGCTGATGATGTTTTGAATTGTGGTACAGTAGTAGCCACAGACATTGCCAGCTATTTTCAGATATTTCACAGAATTTCTAAAGAGTTTCTGTCTGCTGCCCCTACTGTGGAAATGCAGAAAGCAGGAGATTTCTTTAGAAATATCTCAGAAATTTTGGGAAATAGCTGGCAATGTCTGTAGCTACTACTGTATTGTTAATATTCATTATTACTATGAGTGACTTGCAGGTATCCAACTTTCAGGGCTCCACTCTGAATGTTAATAGCATTTGTAATGCAGAGAAGTGGGTGGCCACACTGTCTATCTTGTGGGACATTAATGCTTGTGTCATATTTTTACGGGACACCTGACTGCATAAACTGAATGATGTCACAGCTACTAAATGATTGTGGCACCGTGGCCCTTCATTCTGGTCCATAGGGGAGGATCGCTGTTCTGGGTTGGGGATCTTGTTCTCCAATTTTGTGGTCTTTGTTCATACCCTGGTTGATTTAATACCTGGTAGAGCCTTAATTCTGGATATTCAGATGAATGATGTGGAGTTTCGTCTAATTAACAAGTATGCCCCACAGATGAAGACTGGCAGGACAGAGCCGTTTAACTTTATACAGCCTTATTTGTATACATCCAAAGGTGTTATACTGGGAGGGGATTTCAACAGTTCCATGTCATTTCCACTAAACAATTACAGTGAGTGCAATGTGAGCTACTCAATTACAGTAAATGCAATAACAGTGAATCCACATTTCAGTGACGCACATTACAGCTATTTTGTTAATGCGGGGAGCAGAGCTCCATGCATCCCCCAATTTCTGTTATTCTAACACCATGCCGCACTTCGATAGTCACAATCGCAGAATGTGTGCTGCAGCTTAATAGGTGGAGTCACTGTAGTTTACCAGTCGCTCATGTTGTAGTCGCCCAACCTGAGTAGCCCAAATTGATTAGCCCAAATTATGTGATACCATTTCAAATATGGTTACCTGGCTGTCACTTGTAGAAACTCTAGGAGAAAAACATTCTGTGACTCCTACTTTTATTCTCATATGATAGCTTCTACACTCCTTGTGGATGCAGCTGCAGCTAGTCATGGAATTATGGGGAACACTTTCTATAAAAGGTCATTAATGTCCAGAATATACTATTTGTTTTCCCCTGAGTAAATTCCATGGTGGCCCATCTACTCCCAGTAGAGACTTGGTCCATAAGGCACTTTGCCTTACCACTGGGGGAGTCTTCAGGCCTACAGTATCATGTTGTATGTGGAGGTTAAACACAACCCTATTTGCTAAACTCCAGTTTAGGGAAAGAGTCTGGTGGTCTACTGGAGAGGGCTGCCTGGGGAATTTTTATAAAATGTGTATTGAGGAACTTGAGGAAGTATTATTGGAAGTGTGGAATTTGGTTCTAAATGATGACCTGCGAGTTAAAGACCTTTTAAACGGTATTGTGTTTTTTTTTTATATAAAAAAGATGGCAAGGCCGACATTAGGACTTGGAGACGTTTAACCCTCTTGAACATGGACATCAAGCTCATAGCTAAAATTTTAAATAAGTGTCTTGCTGCAGCTGCATCCACAGTTTTAATTAAATCTCATACATGTGCCATACCAGGCAGACATATTCAGTGCAACCCGACTCTGTTGAGAGAAATTATGAGAGTAGTGAAAAAGGAAGGCAGAGAGCCTTCTTTAACATTAGGCCATGAGAAAGCCTTCGATACAGTGCAGCATCAAGTCATGTTTTTGTGTTACACTTTCATGGAATGCCACCTGTACTCATAAAATGGATCAAGATTTTTCTACGGAGACGACATTAGTTCTGCTTGTAAACAGGCGATTTGGAAATATACATAATTTTATTAAAGGGTTAGGCAGGGCTGCACACGCAACCCTCTTCTGTATGCCTTTTGTATTAATCCTATCCTGTGCAAAGTTGAACTATAATTTTCCATAACTCACCTTATAGATGAGTCCGCCCTGGTCCTATAAAGATGTCAGCTTATGCAGAGGACAAATGTTGTAGTAGTAGTAGTAGTAGTAGTAGTAGTAGTTTATTTTGTTCAAAATCGTGAAAAAGGAAACACTCCATTGAGCAGAGCTCATTTCCAAGGAGGTCCAAGTTAGATGCAATCAGTTTCCATTCAATCCATCAAATATACATAAATAATACAGTTCAAACTTTACATAAATATATGAAATTTAAAGTACAAGTAGGAGAAACAATAAAAGAGGATTTAGACCTAAAGAACAACGTTCAGGTAATACTTGACTGACAACAGTGTAAGGGGGTTGCACCCAAGTCATAAAACCATTGTTTTAGGTGGTGTTTCTTGTTTAAGAGATTTACTTATCTGAATTGAATAGGGACTGAGTTCCACATCACAGCACGTTTATGTATTAGAAATGATCTCCCTACAGTATATCCAGCCTGCAACTTTGAATATTCAGTTCTATGCCCCTTGCAGCTCTCAGGCATTGTTTTACAGATCTGATTTTAAACAGTTCATTAATATACAGTAATTAGGAACATCACCCTTCAGTACTTTTAACATGAACAGTGAAACGTGCATGTCCCTCCTTTGCTGCAGACTGATCCAGTTTAAATTACTATACAATTGACAATGATGTGTCTTATATTCAGCTTCTTGAATATACTGTGCTAATCTACTGTACAGGACATCAATTTTCCCAAGCCAAATGTTAATAGCCCTAGAGTACAGAATACCCCCATAATCTAGCAGTGGAATGATTGTGGTATTTATCATTTTCAATTTCACATCTCTGGACATGTGGTGTTTTACCCGATGCAGTGCTCCCAATTTTTATTAGTATTACATACTATCGTTTTGATATGCTCTTCCCATCTAAGTGAGCTATCCAGCCACATTTCCAGATATTTGTAACATGTAGCTTGTTTTATAACTTCCCCTTGTTTTGTTAAAATTTGCAGATCTAGATTGGGAGAAGATGTATTTGTTCTTTTGAACAGAATTGTCTGGGTTTTCTTTACATTAAACTTCATTAAATGGGCCTCAAACAAATTCTAAATATGATCGAATGCAGTCTGGAGTTTAAATTGTATTTGATCTTCAGTACTCCCCTCTGTATAAATCATCATGTCGTCAGCATATAGGTGGAAATTTATGTCCATGCCATGGAAATGGAGTCGATTAACATAGGTGTTAAAAAAGTAGTAGCCCCAGGATAGACCCCTGGGGCACTCCTGATATTATTTTTGTTAGAGAAAAGCTGTAAGAACCTAATGACACAAACTGACTCCAGTCCTGCAGGTATGACCTAAACCACTCTGCTACTGAAGGGGGGAGTCTGAGGTCTGTGAGCCTGGACAGGAGAATGTGATGGCTTAGCATATGAAATGCTTTAAATAGATCTACAAAAATAGCACCAATCATCAGATCGCTGTCCAGGCCCACCGGGGAGATCATTCACTACCTTGACCAGAGCAGTCTAGGTGCTGTGGTGGGATTTGAACCCTGACTGGTTTTCATTCTGGTTTTCCTCAGTTTCCAAGAATGCTATGAGTTGACAGGATATCATTCATTCAAAAAGTTTAGAAATTTGAGGCAAGAGTGAAACTGGCCGATAACTACCAATGTCATATTTCTGTCCAGATTTATATATTGGGCTCACTATGGCTGTTTTCCATTGAGTTGGAAATTCAGCACCAGCAAGGGACAGATTAAATATAAAAGCTAAAGAGTAAGCAATGCAAGGAGCAGCATAACTAAATAGTTTTGAGGGTATTCCATCAACACCAGCAGCCTTGGTTACATTAAGTTTTAACGGTTCAGATCTGACTTCATCCACTGTAATTTCATGAAATTTAAAGTGATGACCGAGCCCTGAATTCTTCATTGTGGACCCTGTCTGTGTCTCAGCTTTTATCCAGTTTAACTTCTCCTGAATATTAAGTCTATTCCACTGATCCCCCCCACCCCATTGAATATTCATTAAAGACCTCGGCTACCTTTGTACCTTTTGGAATCTGTTGACCATTTAAGTGAAAACAGCCATATATTTAGTTTTATGACCCCCCCATTAGTCCTGTAAGAATATTCCAAAAAGCTCTGGGGTTGTTTTTTCTATTATCATCTAGTTTGCTTTCAAAGTACTCTTGTTTAACTCTCCTAATAGCTTGGCTGTATCTGTTGGGGGGGCTGTCTATAGGCCAGTCAGTTATTTTTGCTAGATGTACATTTAGCCCTATGCCAGAGACTGTCCCTCTCCCTTTTTAATTTATGTAATCCTGGGTTATACCATTTGAACCCTGTTTTTTTCACATTTCTTTTAGTCATTGGGGAATGCTTATCACAGATCTGTAGAAATTCTTGGTGGAAGTAACTCAAAGCATCAGGCATGCATGGAATGAATTTCAGCCTAGTCCAGTCAATATTTTCAACACTCAACATAAAATTGATATAATAAAAACCCTTTCAATTTCTCACAAATACAGTGTTTACCATATGATTAGTATTTTTTCAGTTTTTTGCATAATGCAAAGATAATTTGATGGTCCAAAAAGTATGGGGTAGTACCCCACTGAGTGCGTATAGATTGGGGTTATTCATGAAAACAAGATCTAATATAATAGATTTTGTACAATCTTTGTTGTTAATTCTAGTTGATTCATGTGTCAGTTGACATAGACCTAAATTAAATTGTAGATCTATCAGGCTGTGAGTATTATTGACTATTTCACAATTGACAATAAAGTCTCCTAAAAACATTTCATGGGAATTCATATAAAGTTATAAGAAATATTGAAGCACATTAAATGTAGTTGAATCAGTTTAAGGGGGGTTGTATAACCCTACTAGGATCATAGGTTTACTAAAAGGAATTTTTACTTCAACAGTTACAATTTCTAAGCCCTCTTAATTCAAATTATTCTTTATTTCATTGGAGGCAAGGTTTGAACTGACATACACCAAGAGTCCTCACCCACATTTATTACTGTCTTTCCTGAACATTTGATAATTTTCTAGTTCTTCTTGAGAATCTGGGATCCTTTGGTGTAACCAAGTTTCTGTAATTACTGTTGTATTATGGTGGAATGCAATTACCCAGTCCCTAATCTGGTCAGATTTCTTCCATACACTCCATGAGTTAAAATGAACCACCTAAAAATCTCCCTGCTTCACAAGATCAGCATTAATGTAGGTTTCATTCTGTAGTCCAGGGTTGTGATGGATATCACCGCATAATACCAGGATCAAAAATCCATAGCGTTTCACAGAATTTAAAACATAATGCTTCTTTATCATTTTTTTCCACACTGGGGTCATCAGATTGATAAATTTAAGTGCCAATGTAGTGTTCCTGGTAAATACAGGGCCATAACATCCCCAAATTAATTTGAGTTTGACCATGTCCCTGTAAATATATTTTACTATCGATCCTGGGTCAGGTAAATTAGCTTCCCAATTCAGCCAGTGTTGATAATGGCTGATAGTATCTTTATGAAGGGACTAAAAATTCTTGGCTTCTGGGATGAAATGCTCAAAGTTATCTTTTCTGTATAAGCTTATCAGGAAAAAACAGATGCAGATTATAGATGCCAACCTCAGTTTGCCTATTTTCAAACAATCCCCATAATAATAATAATAATAATACATATAGATAAGTCCAATCTAAATAGAAAAAAGATCACTAAAATTAAAATAAGGATATAGAACAGGCTGATCTGATTTAGAGAATCACCCTTGTGTTATAGCACAGAGCCTTAAGTTATATTAAAATCCAGACAGGGTCGCTAAACTAAAACCTGTTATGTCTAAGTCCTCCTGCTTCGATTTTAATAAAATATGAGTCTTCTGTTAGGAGAAGCTAGCACCGTGCCGTGAGTTGTTGATATTTTTGCAGACTTTGGGAGAATTTCTGGTTCTAAATTAAACATTTATTTATTTTATTTTAGTCTTTGGTAATCAGGTAATGCCCACTAGGCAGACGTGCCTGTTTTCAGGGGCAACCTGGGTGGTTAAATGACTTGCTCAGAGTCGCACAGTATTCAAGTGGAGGGTGTGAGAATCAAACCCAGGTCTTGTCTGCCGGATGTACCAAGCTCGTTCACAGCTTGTTACTCTAACCTCTAGGCTAAGCATTGGTATTGCATTGGGGACAAGAAGGAAACACTTGCTCAAGGATATTGCTGGAATAAAATTATCTTATGAGCCTGTCAAGAATTTAGGGGTGGGGTTTGGGAAAATGGACATGGCCAAATTTAATTGGGAAAAGAAGCCTGACATTGCAGAGGCCCAGGTCACAAAGTAGTGTTTTTGGTTCATGTATAAATCGAAGAGGATGTATTTGATTAAGTCCTTTCTGGTTCCAGTATTGCTATATATAAGTTTTGTTTTTCCTCCTTCCATGACCCTGGAGGCCAAAGTGTATAGTGTCTTTTTTTTGTTTCCTGTGGATGAATCGATTGAATCCCATTAGAAGGAGTCATACATACAAGAACATAAAGGAAGGATGCCTGGCTATAGCTAGCCATATTGTATTTTTTCTTTTGTGTCTTTTTTAGTTTAAATAGGAGGCCCCATATCCAGGTCACAACCTTTGTACTGTAGGCTCATCCATGCTTAAGAGAATGTGTTCCACTCACATACAAGCATAGGAATCTGGTTTGCTTAGAAATGTGAGGCGAAAGGGAGGACTGAGTCTAAGTATATGCCAGACTGCTTCACTAAGCTAAAACAATGGCATCTTCAGGGAACGTTGATAACCAATTATTCAGGGAAGAAACTGTATGAATGGATATTGTCTACAAGTTTTTATCTCACCCCTATATTTTTTACAGCACGGTATAACAGATTTGGTAGTCCTTCCCAGCTGACCGATGGCAGAGTGCCACAAAAAATGTGGGATGTGATGTGGCTTTGTGCACATGGGCATTTGAATTTGAAAGGAAATGCCAAGCATAAACAACTTGTAGAGGGACTTTGTGTTAGGCCTGAAAGTGTGGATCAGGAGGAAAGCACATAAAATTTATTTTTCATGTGTATTATGTTGCACTGTTTTGGGGATTTTTGACTATTAAATGGAACCTGCCAGACCTACGGCATTTGAACTATGACAGTTTAATTCTGGGGGACTGGAATGCTCCATGGTGCACCTGGAATAACAGTACCCTAAATGTTTTGTTCACATGCATAAAATGGTGGATTTAGCAGTCATGAGCCAATTTTGCTTCAGAGAAAAGATATCCCACTGCCAGGGAAGAGAAGGGAAAGGGAAAGGAAAAGGGAATATTGTTTAACTAGGAAAGACACACTAACCCAGAGCTTGTTTTCAGGTGCAACCTGGGAGAACAAGAAAGTTAAGTCACTTACACAGGGTCACGCAGTATGCAAGTGGGAGCTGATGTGATTCAAACCCAAGTCTTCAGGATTACAGCTCAATGCCCTTAACCATTATGTTATACTGCCTCCTAGACTTGGCCTGGTGATCTGTATTGAAACAGAATTAAAAGTTCGGAGGCATGTGTGATCCAGGAAGGGAATGGCAGCTTGAGGACGGAGCTCTGTAGCTGTCAGTTTTAATTCATAATATTTGCCTACTAAGTGCGGTCCAAATAACCCCAAGTATTACAGTTTTTGTTCGAGTGCACTGATATCTTGTGGAATCAGTGCCTCTTGTTTCAATCAGACCAGTTTTGCGGCAGCAATAATGAAAGTAAAAATCACCTTAGGCAGTCCCTGGAAGCATGGCAAATGGTGACCACAGCTGTGCCATCCCTGATAGGGCATTTCAGTAGAACAACATGGCAGAAATCAAGACTATGTTTAAAGCACTTCTGCAAGGTATTCCTCATCTTTGTAGCACTATTCGCCCTTTTTCTGCCAGCTGAAAGTCTGCTGATGGTTTTACTGATGGGTGGCAGGTGATGGCAAAAATAATGTATAAAAAATGGAGGTTTAACATTTGATGGCACTGGTGAGTTTTTGGGGTGCCACTTCATAGTAACCACAAAATTTCTACTACACAACTTTATCACTCTCAACCCCATCACGGCATGGCTGGCATGGGAGGGGGAGTAATGAAGCATGAGATTCTAAGGTAAACTGTAGATAGCAAAAGACACTTAAATTCTGGGACCTGGGTTGGGAGAAGGCAGTGGAGCACTGAGGTGAATTGACCTCCCTCACATCTTTTTTGGACATGTCAGAAGAAAGATTTTAATAGGCATGTTGCTATGCATGAGACCACAAAGCCCACACTTAACTTGTGGAATTGGATATATGGGGGGTGGCTCCTCAAGGCCTGGCTCTAGTACACACCTCTCTTAGAATCCTCTGAGTGTATACTCCAGCAAGGGGAGGCAAAACCATGGTCTCACTACAAATGGCAGATAGCTACATGCATATCTCCTGAACACAAGGAGGTCAAAGAAATGACCTAGTCTGTTGTCACGAGAAATGGATTGTGCACATCCAGGTGGAGGTGGACTGAACTCAAGCCAAGTTAATCAGTCAGAGTCGGGTAGGGGTGACTCCTCCCGAGAATCCTGATAACAGTAAAGCTAAAATGAAATCTGATTAGGTTATTTTCTTGGCTAAATACATGTGGCAGCATGGTGGGTGCTTGGGTTACTTCCACCAATCTCCCCCAAGATTGGGGTAGGAACCTTTCAGACTGTTATTACTTAAGTCCCCCCTTTTTCCAATGGAAGTTAAATGGGATGGCTTCTCTATCTGTGTACTGTTTAACTTGGGGTTAGGTACATACTTCTTGGGCCCCCATATACTAATAAATAGGACTTGCACAGGTGTTTCCTACAGTACCTTAGGCTACTGAGCCTGGACTCAGATAACCACATATACCACAGAGATAGGTAGGATAGAAGGGAGACGGCAGTAGGCAATCAAAAGGTTGCCCTTTGTGTCAGCATACCCTTCGGGTCATCTTTAGGCTGTTGTGCAAAGCTAGCTAGATATGTCTTTCTACAACCTTCCACTGAACTTTGTTAACAGTAAAGACGACAAAGCTAAAGTCACATATGCTCAGACAAGCTGCAGATGCTTTAATATTGATGTTTGTAACTAATCTGCTCACATCATAACTTCAGTTTTCCCAGTTTTGCAGAGTATCTCCTGATTTAATTCAGTGTCTGGGCTGCCTGCCGAATCTCCTATTCCCTAAGGCATTCTCCCAAATTTCCCAGCATGCTAGTGTGAACCACATGGAAGTCAGCATCTGACACAGATTGCTGGTGCCCACTGTTTTTTTCAAGAAAGTTTGCTTCCTGCTGCAGTTTCAAATGACTATGGGGGGACTCTGTAGCATGTCTGATGTTACAGGCTCGGAGCCAAGAGCCAATAGAAAGTTGAAGGTTATGTTCTCCTCAGGTCCAGTGCTACTTCATAAACAATGCAGCCTGAACAGCCAGCTGAAGATTCTTTTTTTCCCTAGCCAGCTGATGGCAAGTGGTACTGCCACAGTGTGAACCACATTGAGACCATCTGCCATCATAGTGTCTCCCTTGGACTGCCGCACATCCGCCGATCGGATCCGCTAACTTTGTTAGAGTAAGTCAAATTGTGGTTTATTCTGTTGCTGCTGGTTTGGCAGTTTGGGTCATTGTGAAGAGGGGAGTGCAGGTGCTTACCCTGCCTGATTTAGACTGCCACATGCTCGCTGAAAAACTGAGGAGAGTCGGTCAGTCAGGGTACTACTTAAGAGGGATGCCATCAGAGCGAGAAACAGTAGCAGCAAAGAAAACAATTCCTTTGAACTGATGAGGTACCTTCAATTTGTACCATGTTAGGCACTTTGTTTCTTTTGAAAGGATTTTTAAGCAGCAGAGCTCATGCTACAGACCTGCTCTTGTTTGTAACATGAAAGAATACTGAGTTGAGCACTTTGTTTTAAAAGAATATTAAGCAGCAGCAAGGCACATGTTGTTGCTTTTATAAGATGAAAGCAAACAATTAATAATCATATTGATTGTAATTGAAACAAAAGCTAATAACCATAATAATAGCAATAATAATAATTATTGTAAGTGATCCTTCATCATTCATCTTGTTCATGAAATTGTGTTTTGAAGCCACTAAGTGCAGCTGTTTTTATTGCTGAAGGGTATTCAAACACAGAAAAAAAGAGGGAATTCATCTTCCTATAAGTTAGCACACACCAATACCTGGCATTGCAAACTAAATTAAAAAGATCAATAAATAAGCTTCCTACAACATTTACTATCACTGCTTTAAATGGAAATTGGAAGGCCACTATTTTAGGGACTTAAAACCACAAGAAAATTAGACCAAATGTAATTTGTGTTTTATTGAAAGGCAGCTCCAAATTGTTATTGGCTAATGAAACATGTTGCTTTCACTTTTTTCTCAGAGTGGCTGCAGTAAGGGGGGAGGTTGTAATAAGGGAGTTCCATAAAAAGGGCAGGAATTGATGTTTGCAAAACATATGAAACACCAAGCAAATTGTATGAGAAATGTAATTTCAGTTCTGAGATAGATTGCAGAGAAATGATGGCAGATGATTTTTATGATGTTTTTTGTGCTTTGTCTCCTCCGTGGTTCTTGTTGGCATCTGGGAAGTTTATGGTCTTTATAAATGGTTTGAACATGGGATCCATCACCATTGTAGTAACAGTGTGTGGAGATGCTGCTAGCTTATCCCTCAGACTTGCATAATGTTGTGGCCTTGTGTGTTTAAGAGATATGCATAACTATGTGGCTGTATTTGTCTTGGTTTAAGAACTGAATCATAAGTAAGGGGTTACTTTCTCTACCTAGGTCCACTCCACTCCAGCCAACCCAAAATCATTAGAAATATGTTTGTGCTGGCTCCGTGGTGCTGAGTGATGGGAGTTCACTTGGCAAGCTGGTGACCCAGGTTCATGCCATGAACCCGGACATCAGAAACAGAGACCAGTGGAGAAGGAGTTAAGAGCATCCTTTGGATGCTTCCCTCCTGGGGGGGTGGGACAGTAATGGACTGCTTACTAAGCAGCTCCTGAAAGTGGCTTGCGGTAAGGCATTCTTGGCGGCATGAGCCACAACATGCTGCTCAATGCCCCTGTTGCCAGGATGCTGCTGAGGACGGACCAATATGTGAGAGGTGGGTGGGTTGGGGAGAAAACAGAAAATCACTGCTTGGGTGACTGGATAATGGCCACCCAGATCCCCTCACATTATGAAGCCCTGGAGTGGCCTCCATAAGCTGATCCCCCATTGTGTGCCTGGTACAGATTTAGACCATATCTCCCCTCCTGTGGGCCCTGGAGAGGGCCCTCCTGGTGAAAGGATATGTTGGGTTGACCAGGGGCATGACATGAAGGGGGATGGTGGATGGCACTGGGGACGATGCGGCATGATGGGGGTCCATTGGTGGCCTGGAGGAGTAGCTGGTCGAGGGAGTAGGAGGTGCAAAAAAAAAAAAAAAGAAAGATGTTTGCCAGAAGAATGCTATGGGATGTGAGTTTGAAACCATGTGTCCTAGGGCCACTAAAAACAGCCAACAGTGCTTGGACCCACCGTTTTAAATCCACTAACTAATGTTAAAATGTCCTACTGTTGAAACCCACTTATATGCTCAACCCATTGACCCATTAACAAAACATTGTAAAACCAGCCAGCAGCACTTGAACCCATCATTTTAGGCCCATCAATTCATGGCTGGCTGCTTTTTACAGTTATTTTTTTATGAGCTGGTGGGTTTGAAAATGATGGGTTTAAGGGCTGTTGGCATGAGTATTTGGGTGGTTTCAATGGTAGAACATTATAACATTGTATCATAGTATTTTAAGGCACCATCATTGTCTCCACAGGTAGGCTGTGTGAAATGTTGAATGCCCTGTGTGAGAAAAAGTACCTCCTTCATTACCCCTGAATTTACCAACTTGGAGCTTCAGGTTGTTTCCCTCCAAATCAGAAAAAGACATGTCACAAAATAAAAGGCAATAACTTATTCTTTGATGTAAGTGCACTGATTTTATTT
Source organism: Neoceratodus forsteri (assembly GCA_016271365.2). Taxonomy (NCBI): domain Eukaryota; kingdom Metazoa; phylum Chordata; order Ceratodontiformes; family Ceratodontidae; genus Neoceratodus; species Neoceratodus forsteri. The sequence goes on from CM057454.1 coordinate 902,729,926, forward strand.
TATACTTAGTTTTACACATATGAAATGACCACACAAAAATCCCCTGATTTGAGTTGAAGGAAACACTAGATCTTCTGCATTTCATGGCTGTTGACTTGGAAGGTCTGCTCACACCAAACTCTTTGTGTTCACATACTCCTCTCTTTCTTGCAGTTCACACCCTCTTTGTTGTTACCCCTGTACTATCTACTCATTTCCTCTCTCAGTATTGCCGTGAGCCACATACAATGATTGGAGTCAGGCTGAATTTAAAAGCAAAAGGTAAGGGCTCTTGGTGGGACATCTCACACACACTTTCATACAAACACTTAGGGAAGATGACTGACTTCAAGTACATGTCATGGAATGTTCAGGGGTGAATCATTCTATTAGGAGAAAGAAAATATTGGTCAACCTAAAAACTCTTAAGTGTGATATAGCCCTAATATAGGAGACTCACCTTCTTAAAATGGAGGCAGCTAAACTGAGGACAGAATAGGTAGGTACAGAAATGTCCAGTGGCTTTTCTACAAAGAAAAGAGGAGTATTTGTCCTCATTAAGAAGGGCTCCTCATTTCTGGTGCAAGCTAGTGAATCAGATGAAGAGGGCAGGTGGGTATTGATCAAGGGGAGGATGCACCTCAGGGATTTGTACTGGTAAATATTTATGCCTCCAACGAGGACAACCCAGAGTTTTTCCACACCCTGGCACAGAAGGTAATTGACAATGCAGCTCTGAAGGGCTTATTCTGATTGGAAGTAATTTCAGTGTAGTATACAACTCTATGTTGGATAGAACCCCAAGGGAGCAAGGGCTTCCAGCCTACAGTAGAGTGAGGAAGGCCATACAAAACATATGTGCAGATGTAGCTCTACAAGAAGTACTGTGGATGCTCCATCCCAGAGAGCAGGATTACACATACTGATCCCCAAGATTCTCCTCCCAAAGCAGGCTGGACTATTACCTCCTGAGTACAAATGCTACGGCAGTGGTCACAGGGGTAACAGCCACCCTGGGATAGTGTTGAACCATGCGCTAGTTCCATCTAACACAGTAAACAGTAGCAGTGTCAGTGGCTCAGCTGGTTGCACACTTACATCTGAGTTCAGAAGATCAGAAGGCTGTATGTTCTATCCCCACATCAGGCACTTGGGTTAAATCCCAATACTGACACTGTGGTGCAGCACGGGGGGGGGGGGCTGCACTCCTGAGTTGCCATATTTCAGATGAGATGTTAAACTGAGGTCCCATATGCCTGTTCTGGTGGTAGTTCAGGTGGATGTTAAAGACCCCATAGCACTTCTCAAAAAGAGTAGGGGAACTTTTCATCCATACTTCAAAAAAATCATAATACATTTCCAAAAATAGCAGAAAGCAAAAACTTCAAAACAAGATTAATATTAATGCACACATCCCCTTCTAGAAATATTAAAACATATTCTAAATAGTACAGCGATACAGAAACCCTTCTATTAAAGAAAATTACATATTAATTCATACAACTAAATTGGAATTCATACAACTAAATAAATCATCCCATTCCAAGGCAAAAATATGGGACTTCAGAGGAGCTGACTTTGATAAGATGGCCAACAGAGTTAAGCTAGCCCTGGCGAAAGGAAATACAGGTAAGGGGGTACAGACAAAGTGGGCAAGCATTAAGGATGCAATACTTGAAGCAACATCCCACTGTGTTAGAGAGAAAAGGAAGTGCAAAAGAGGAAGGAAACCACTTTGGTTCTCAAAAACAGTAGTAGAAAAGGTCAGAGCCAAAAGGCTGGCCTTCAGGAAATATAAGGGAACACAGTGGGATGAAGATAGGAGAGATACCAAACTTCCCTAAGGGAAGCAGGGAAGGCAGTAAGGCAGACAAAGGCCCAAACCAAGGAAACACTAGCACAAACAGTAAAGAAGGTGACAAGACTTTCTATAGATACATTAGTGAAAGGAGAAAGTCCAGAGAGGTATTGCTAGAATCAATTGAGACTAAGGGGCGTGTGAGGAGGAGGACCATGTAAAAGCATCTAGCTTAGATACTTCTGCTCAGTATTTACTGAAGAGAAGGTAGGGCAGGGCCCACAGCTCAGCACCATGGACACGGGGGGAGGGGGGAGGTGAGCATTAGTCCCTTCACAAAAGAAAGGGTCCTACAAGAACTCGATAAGCTAAGGGTGGACAAGGCAATGGGACCTGATGGCATACTTCCCAGGGTACTAAAGGAGCTAAGGGTGGAACTAGCAGGGCCATTGTCAGAACTGTTTAGTGAGTCTCTAAGCACAGGAGAGGTCCCAGAAGATGAGAAGGGATCATGTGATCCCGCCCCACAAGAGTGGTAGCAGGGAGGAGGCAGAGAACTACAGACCAGTCAGTCTTACCTCAGTAGTGGGCAATATTATGGAGGCATTCCTTAAGGAAAGGATAGTGCAACACCTGTAATCCATAGGAGCACAGGATCCAAGACAGCATGGGTTTACAAAAGGAAGGTCCTGTCAAACTAATCTCATAGATTTCTTTGACTGGGTATCCCGAGTGGTGGACCAAGGGGGAGCAGTTGATGTTGCCTACCTTGACTTCAGCAAAGTACTGATACTGTTCCACATAGAAGATTGATTAATAAGCTGGGTAGGCTCAGGTGGGTCAGAAGTTGGTCAACTAGGTGGCAAACTGGTTGACGGGCAGAAAACAGAGAGTGATGGTAAATGGTATACAGTCAGAAGAGATGCAAGTCACAAGTGAGGTACCTCAGGGATCAGTCCTGGGGCCAGTCCTCTTTAGTATCTTCATCAATGACATTGGAGATGGACTGGAGGGTAAGGTTTGTCTGTTTGCAGATGACACCAAGATCTGCAACAGAGTAGATGATCCAGATGGGGTGGGCACATTGAGAAGAAATCTGGATAAACTAGCAAAATGGTCAGAAGAGTGGCAACTGGGGTTTAATGCAAAGAAGTGCAAGATCATGCACCTAGGGAAGAGAAACCCTGAAGCCACCTATAGGCTGGGAGGGGAGTTGCTGGCAGTCACAAGGGAAGAAAGAGACATGGGCTTCATCATCACCGATGACTTGAAATCATCCAAGCAGACCACTAAAGCAGTAGGTAAGGCTAGGGGGATGTTAGGGTGTATTAGTAGGGGTATCACAAGTCAGAAGAGGGAGGTAATGATCCCTCTTTACAAGACACTGGTTAGGCCCCATCTGGAGTACTGCATGCAATACTGGAGGCCACACCTTCACAAGGACATTAACCAAATTGAGGCAGTCCAGAGAAGGGCAACCAAAATGGTGCAGGGACTGCATCAGAAAACATATGAGGACAGATTAATGGAGCTCAATATGTATACCCTAGAGCAAAGGAGGGAGAGAGGTGATATGATCGAAACATTCAAACACCTTAGGGGCATTAACAAGGTGAAAGAGTCTAACATGTTACAGTATAAGAAAAATGGCAGGACAAGTGGACACAGCATGAGATTAGAGGGAGGCCAATTAAGGAGTAATGTGAGGAAGTTCTTTTTCACAGAAAGGGTGGTGGATGCATGGAACGGCCTACCTCAGGGAGTGGTGGCTATGAACACAGTGCAGGGCTTCAAACAGGCATGGGATATGCATAAGGGAGCAATGCAGATGAGTATGAATAGATAGGCCATTGACAGCGCAAAGGCTGATGGCACATTTATAAAGTAGAAAAAGAAATGGGGAGACTGGATGGGCCTTGTGGTCCTTATCTGCCATCAACTTCTATGTTTCTATGTTTCTGTGAATTGAATATAGACAAATATTGTTACATCACACAAATTCATTTATAAACAAAAATGAAAAAAAGATCATCAATCCCAAATATTGTAAACATGCACCCTACGTGTGACTTCCATTTTATAATCCCAAACAAAATAACTAAAAGGAAAACAAAAATATCTCCCCACTGAAAGAATGGGGAGAAAAAAAAATTCCTCCAAAATTCAAGATTGTCGTGCAGTATATCCATAACTCGAAACATAACTTCGCCCCTTAGGGTAAAATTATTTTCTTTTGGTTTTTAAGAAACACCTATCATTGATCAAAGTACCTGAAGATCATAGTGCCATATTATTGTTACCTTTACCTTCTCCTTAAGAAAATCTTGGCTATATTGTGTTCCTTACATGGGGAGATCCCTATCTTATTTCTAGACTGTACCTGTATAGATATGTTACAATCTCCTAAAAACAATAAGGAAAAGACATATTAGCCGCATATACCAATTTTGCAGAAGTAATTTTTCATGACATAACTAATTGGGTTAAATAAATAATGCTTGAGGTTACAATCAAGATTACCCCACCAATTATCGTATTGTTCAGGGGTCACTGCACTGCTTTCTTTCTGCTTAATTTCTAAAATCACATTCCTAATGGTGCAGAATAACTGTTCGGAGGTCACTTCTATTTGTTGCAAAGTTAACTTGACCCTTGCAATCCAAATGTGGTATTTTACACAAAGAAGGATCACATGGACTGTCTGACAGTTAAGACGTTGCCACTGTTTTGATAAAATACCTAAAAAAAAATGATTCGGGGTTCATGATATGGACAGAAAATTGTCTCCAATGTTGGGAGAAAACTGACCAGAACTGAATAATATATGGGCACTGGAAATACAAGTGTTCCATAGTTTCCAGCTGTGTCTCACATGAATTCCTTGGGCAGTACCGGTCTTCCACTCCCTTATGTTTTAAATTATTCTTGATATTCAACTTGCCATGGGTGTTAAGCTATAAGACATCCCACATTTTCTCTGTGTACCTTTTACATGTTAACATTTTCCCTATCAATTCCTGTTCTCTCTCTGTTTTCCCACAATAGTGGAGTCTATCTATAAAATGTGTTTCTAACACTTGTGTATAAAAGGATTTCCTATTACCTCCCAAAATCTGGTGCTGCATAATTTTCTATAATTTTATTTTACTCCAACAGTCTTGGAAAAAAAGAGGTAAATCTCCTATTGGTTTTTGCTTCGCTACATATCCTGTTTTTGGCCATGCCTCTAGCCATACTCCTATACTATCCTTGATCTATGGGGACCAAATGACCCTGGTCCCTCTTAGTAAAGGCATGATGTTATGGTAGATAAACATAGTGTGGAAAATTAATACTGGTTTAACTTTTGTTACTTCTTCTTGACTCTTGGGTATGTATAACATCCCTCTTTTAATCGGGTTACGTCTAGTACCCCCAAAACAGGAGAAAAAACAACTAAACAACACCACTGCTAATTGTTTTGGTGGAGGGAATACTACAGATAAATGCAGAAACATAGCTACTAGAAATGTTTTTATCATGTAAACTCTTTTTGTTTTGGACATATGCCAAGTATTCCATAGTCTGACCCATTGTTGTGCTTTTTTGAATAAAACATCCTAATTCTGATATGTTGGATCTTTTATACCAAATTTGACTCCTAAAATTTTGCATCCTGTTGTTTGGACGGTAATTCCCATCACTTCCTCCCTGTCTATTCATCCATCTCCTATTGGAATACACATACTTTTGGAAAAGTTAATTTGAGTCCCTGTTAGTCTACAGTAATCTTTGATTAAATTCCCAGCCTGAATGGTGGATTCTTCATCCGCCAGTATCAGGAGGAGATCATCTGCATAGGCCACAGTCTTACTCTCTGGGTCTTCACTTGAAAATGATAGCCTTATTATCTGTTCTGATGTATTTATCCTCTGTAACAAGGGATCTAAGGGGGCTGGCCTGGTGGCACTGAGGGTTGAGGCGCTGGATGCCACACCTCATGCTACGCTGGTGATCTGGGTTTGGGAATGAGCCTTGGCCATCGGGGTTCGGCAGGGGAGAGAGAGGATTGAGCATCTCTAGATTGCTCTCCTCTCTCTGGGGAGGGATCTGGGGACTGCCCGGTGCAACAGCGGCCCCCCGGTGGAAGCTGGAGGGATGTGCACACATCTGAGCACAGGGTAGAGGGGTGGAGCTGTGGCAGACATCTAGAGACACCATTGCAGGACTGAGCTCTGGGGGGCAGGACAAGGGACAAAACAAGAAAATCCCTGCCTCAGCTCACAGAGATGAAGAGGCCTCCAGGGATGTAGCCCACATCCCAGTGTCGGCCAGACACCTTAGGGGACTCTACTGCCAACCCGGCACCCAGGTAAGACCGCTCTAATTACAGATAGGCCGTCGGGGGGTGATGGACCCACCTGGGGGGGTGATATGGGGGCTAGGCCTGCCTGGGTGGCTTGGGGAGTTCAGCTATGTCTGTAGGGTTCAGACAAGGAGTAGAGGCTCCAGTTGAGAGAGCACCCTGGAAGGATGCCCAGGCAGAGGAGGAGCAAAAATAGAGTCAACAAAAAAAAAAACAAGGGCTCTAAGGACAGAACATATTGTTGGGGGGCTTAAGGGGCACCCCTGATGAACCCCTTTCTGAAAAAGGCATGCCTTCTCTAACCATCCATTCACATACGGGATGCACTGGACCTGCTTATAGAAAGTTCTAATCCACTGTATAAATTTATTTGGGAAGCCATAATGTACCATACATCTCCAAAGAAAGTCATGGAAGACCCTATCAAAAGCCTTGGACTGGTCCAAGCTAACCAAAAAGCTTGACAGTTCCCCATTGGTTCCTTTTTCCAGTATTTCTCTAATTAAAATGAGTGAATGCCCAATCCTTCAGCTAGGTATACAGCAAGACTGGGAAGGGTGTATAATCTCTTCCATTACACGGGCTAACCGTTTACTTAAAAGTTTTGTCAAGATTTTAAAATCTGAGTTAAGCAAAGTGATAGGTCTCCAGTTACTTAACTGTTTATTTCCTGATTTAAAAAGCAGAATAATTAATCCTTGTTGCATACTATTAGTCATTTATTTCTCTGTTAAACACCATTATACATATCTGTAAGTTCAATCATTAATTTAGAGACTACAGTCTTGTATATCTCATAAGGTAATCCATCTGACCCTGGCATGGACCCCTTTTTTAAGGCTGAAATAACTTTCTCTAATTCTGATACCGAAATAGGTCCAATCAATTCCTGCTGCAGGTAATGTGGTAATTCTTGTACTTTACAATCTGTTAGCCAGCTATCTAGCTCCCTAGGTGGGGAGTAACTTTGTCCCAAAGAGGCTTGTAGCATACTTTTCCACTTCCCCCATAATTTCCACCTGGGTAGGTTTTATGCCACCATCTTCTGCTTCTAGAGCTGAAATAATTTTGTTATTTCTATGTTTCACACAATTATCAAAGGGGTTTGAACTAACTTGGGCCCCCTGTACCCCATACCTTTGCTCCAACTCTAAGGATTTCATCCTATCATACTGTAGGTTTCCCATTTCCTGCTTTATTTTTTGAAAGAGATCCTGATCTGTTTCCTCCATTATTTTGTATGGAACGAAGCCTATGAAACCTGGCTCTGAATTCAAGATACCTATCAGTCTTATGTCTCCCTTTGAGTCTTCCCACTTGTTTAAAAAACACTCATCTCCTCTTTTGTGCATTCCCACCATTCCTTCTTAGATTCATACAAAAAACCCCCAAAAACATGGGATTGTCTGGCATCCAGCACATATTCAAAACCTTTCGCTATTTCTGGTTCCTCTAACAGGCTTACATTCAGTTTCCAATATCCCCTGCCTCGAGAAGTGTTGGTAATCTCTACAACTTGTACGCTCAACAACCTATGGTCTGAAGAAACTGCTGGGACCACATCCATCCTACTCACTGGCAAGGAGAGGGATAGAAACCAATAGTCTATCCTAGTAGATAATCTGCCCTTATGAAAGGTGTGTTGGTCTGCATTTTCATGTTGGTAAAACACTTCTTTTATGTCTGTTTGTGCTATTAGTTGATTTAAACATGTAATATCACAGGACACTTTGTCTGTTTTGGAACCTCTAGCTTCAGGGAATCGGCTGATGTTAAAATCCTCCCCTCCCAAAAAAAATGTGGCATGCTGTAAATAAATAAATAAATAAATAAGGTTGAATTTTGTGTAATAATTCAACACACAAGGCTCTTGTCTGGGGTGCATAAATGTTAATCAATCTAAAGCCACAATTCCCTATATCTATATCTATCCATCTCCCTGGGCATGTTTCTACAGTATGCACCACTGTAATATTCTCTAAATTGATGCAGATACTCACCCCACTACAATTATCTTCCCCAGCGACCAAAAGTACTGGCTCTGTACCTAAGCTTCACTAGCTAGTTGTATGTCATGTGTATTTCGTAACCTAGTATCCTGCAAGAATACAATATCATAAGCATTCTCTGTAAATATAGAGTATGTCATTATTATTTTTTGTCTGATAATATACTGTTTATATTTAGTGAAGCAAGGGTTAAACCCTATATAAGATTAGGAACAGCAGCTTTCTCAAGTCACTTTCTTTCTACAAGCTCTCAACCCCGTTCTTCGTTTTGCAGGTTTAGTTTTAAATTTTGGATCAGCTGGATCTCCTATATGGTGTTCTAAGTCTGACCCCATATCTTTCAGTGAGGAAGTTACTGACGCTGAGTCAGACTCCTCACTCATTTCTGTGTCCCTCCACTGAAAAACTGAAAACTTATTCTGGGTCAAGATGTTCTCTGAACAACCTGCCACCTGCTGGTGGGACTGAACTGACGTTCCCTGAGTAAGATCTTTCTCCAGGAACCTGTTTTTTTTTTTGACAGTCTGGAACCCATCTACCTCGGGTACAGTGGGGGGAGGCATATCATCTATATCCTTCTGTACAGTATCTGGGGAGGTGGTTGTTCCATCTCTCTCGTAGCGGGTCCTGACGGAGCTGGCACCACATTCTCAGATGGTGGTGGGGGGGTGGGGGAGTGCTCCGTTCTTTGTTAGGTGCAGCTGTTGGATTCATCTTGTTTGCTTTTCTACCAGATTTATTAATATAATAGTCCTGAATAGCATAATCTTGATTTCCTGTGTTGTGTGAAGCCCATGGACAATCAGTGAAATAATGGTTTTCATTGTCACACAAATTACATTTGTTGTACTGTCTGCAAAAGAAACCAGCGTATCCTGTTTGACCACACTGCACACATTTGAGGACTTTATACTGATTACTTAAATGCCTCGGTGACCCACATTTATAGCATTGTTAAGGTTGTCCTGGGTAAAAAATAAATCCTTTGTCTCACCCTAAAAAGAAACAATTTGGTAAATGAACCAGTCCAGTATCTGTTTGATGCAGGGAAACCTTCATTCTCCACCCCCCATTCCAGAATTCTTGGGAGTCAGAAATGGGCTCTGGATTCCCTTCCACTTTATATTTCTTTTCCATCCAATATAAAATGTCTATAATGTTGACTCCCTCGTTGCGGAAAAGTACAGTTATGAACTTAGTAGGGCTTTTGGTTAAAGGAATTGCCTGGAAGGGCACCCATAGTGGGTTCGTTTTTAAATTAGAGTATTTTGTCCAGAATTTATATAATAGGTCTGGTGGGTGAAAACTGATATCAAAGGTGCTCTCACCAGGAGCATGGATAAATGCATAAACTTCCCCAGGGGTGAATCCCAGTGACTTTTTTATTAGCTCTCTCCATCCATAAATCTGTCTGGTGAGTGTTCTAGGCCTCCCACATATCAAAGGTGTACTGCATTCTGGCATTTTGCCAGCTCCACTGGTTTGTGGAACAAGCTGCAGTATGAGGCTCTGTTGTCTGATCCCACTGAATTGTACTGTTGTGAGGTTTCATGTTCCCCCACTGTATAGCCATCATCAATAGCCTATGTGTGCCCTTTTTCTCTTTGTGTCTCTCCATCCCCTGTTGTGGCATCATAAAATATCTTAGATTGACTGCCACATGGGGAGTAAGAAATATTTTCTGTTTCAGACATAACAGTTTCTTCAGGCCTCACTTCCTGCCCTGTCTGTTGTTGTTCTGCATTCCCCTGCTCCCCTACCATGGTGTCAATATTTTCTCCCATTGTTTCAGTTGTACTTACAAAGTTATGATGTTTTGAGCCTGGGATAGGTTCTTCCTCTGCCACTAGCCATGTACCATCCATCCGTTGCTTCCATCCAAGATTTCTTAAAGCTTTATCTGGAGACCACTGTTAGCAATCCCCTCCTGTTTGTCCTGTTGCTGCATCCCTTCTGCATCACCTAGGGCTAAAACCTTTGCAGGTGCATCTGATGACATACTTGGTGAGTGTTGCATCCCTCTTTTTCATGTTTTCTCTGCTTCCAGTTTCTGTTTAGCCACTCTGTATTCTTCTTCGACCTCTGACATTTGTTGGAGTAATTTTTTTTTTCCTCCGCTTGTCTCTGTAACGCTACATCTTCTTCCTCAGTCTCGACCGCCATACATTCCATCCTGTTGTTTATTTTACTCATTTGTTCCATACCTCTTGCATTGGAAATAGTATTCTGGAGCTGTGTATTTTCTGTGTGAGCTGTGGGTGCAGCTCCTCCGTCGCCATCCAGCCCTCCGCTAAACTCCTCCATGCCAATGGGAACCACCACAGCGCCCCCTACCAAGAGTAGGTGAACTTCCCCAATGTTCTGGCCAAATTTCCTCTATTTACTAAAAGTATTACTAACAGCTTTACCTGGTTCAATGTCAGTTGGCATCCATCTGTATTCCTCCCCCCCCAGAATGAGGCTGACAATAGGCAGAATTGTCTAGTCCTCCATTCCCAGTCAACAAAAACTAAATAAACAGAATGCCACAGTAGAGAATCAGTCCTCATATACTATAGTCAGAGGAGTTTGTGATCTGATTCAGAGGTGAAATAAAATTGTAGTTTGATATCAACAGGCAGCCTGACATACCAGAAAAAAACACTATGGGAGGCATTCAAGGCCTTCATAAGGGACCAAATAATTAGCTAGGCAGCCTCTCTCCAGCAACAATTAAGAGATGCAGAGAAGGCACTACATAACAACCCCAGTGACCTGGAGGCTGCAGCAGAAATGGTAACACAGTTAAAATATGAATTGAATCCGATCATTCACCAATAGGCTGAGAAATCACTATTGTTCTTGCCACAGAAGTATTGGGAAGGGGGAGAGAAAGCCTTGAAACTTTTGACATTCATTCTCAAAAAGAGAACTACTGAAGCCCCCTACCGGGTCATAATAGCATACGACATTAGTGTTAACCCAGAATAGAGCTATACAAAACATTGAGTGGTGCAATACTGAATACTGCTGCATGTGGTATTGCACCACTTGCACTATCCCAGGAAGAGGATAAGACCTCTGCTGGGATGGGGTTCTGCCGAGCAGCTGCTGTGGCTCAATGGACTGAGCCACTGCAGCAAGAACCCAGGCACTGTGTCTGGGACAGGATTTGGTTCCCAGTCATGCAGACCCCCCCAGAGTTGAGAATCCTTATTGGGGGGGTTTAGGGGGCATGGCCCCCCATAACAGGCCCCCGCAAAAAAACAGAATTATGCTGCATGCAAGAAATCACGCTGTACTGGCAGCATGATTTTTGCATGCAGCATAATGTCTTGTGACATTATGACCCTGTGCCCTGAAGGCCATATCCCAGTATTGCACATGAACATGGATCTGGTGGTAACAGATCACAAGCAGAGCAATAACATTTTCTAGGCCTTTTGTGAAACATTATATGCAGAGAGACCCTTCAGATAATAACATTACAGATTTTCTAAAGGAATTGGATATGCATTACATCTTGGAGGAAATGAGACAGGACCTAGAGCTCCCTATTAACTTAACAGAGGTTAAGGTTGCAATACATGCTTTAGCTAAAGGTAAGTCACCAGGCCCAGATGACCTTAGTGTAGATTTTTTTTTCAAACAATTTGCTCAAGAATTGGCCCTTCACCTGCACAAACTCCTCCAGGAAGTGGCCAGAGGATGTAACCTCCCACCCTCCAAGCAGGAGGATACCTTTACAGTTCTCTCAAAACCACATAAAGATAGAATGGTTTGTGGGAACTACTGAGCTGTATCCCTTATAAATGTTGATACAAAGGTTCTTGCAAAAATACTTGCCACACACAGAGAAAAGTCCTCTCATATATTATCCATCCTTCCCAAATGGGATTTATGAAGGACAGGCAAGACTCTGACACACCAAGGCACTGGCCAGTCTAACTGTGGCATCGCAGAAAGGGCCCAGCATGGCTGTCTTGGTCACAGTTGATGTGGAGAAAGCCTTTGACTCAGTGGAGTGGGACTACCTCTTCAAGTTCGTGGCTCTTGTGAGGCTTGACTAACATCATATTCTCTGGGTCAAAAGGCTATACTCAGCACCAACTGCTTCAGTTATGATCAATGACATGCTCTCAGTCAAATTCCCACTCCACTGAGGCACAAGGCAAGGGTGCCCACTCTTGCCATTACTCTCTGTATTAGCTATGGAACCTCTGGTGGTGGCAATAAGAGGCAACTGTTGATTAAAGAGATTCAAGTAGTCAACAAGAGTCACAAGCTTCTACTCTATGCGGACAACTTGTTAATGACCATGGCACAATCAAACAATATGTGCCAGACACTCTGTCCCTGATGTCACATTTTTGGCACCTTGTCTGGTGTACAGGTCAACTGGTTCAAGACTGAACTCTTACTATTAGTAGGATGCCAAACCCTGTCCTCTTCCTTACAAACGACCAATATCATTTGGGCCAGACAAGGTATTTGCTACTTAGGTATGCACATTTCTTCCAAAATTGAGGACTGGGTAACACTCAACCTGCAGTCTCTAACATCAGAACTGGTCATGGACATAGAAATATATAACAAACTTAATCTGACCTTCCTAGGTAAGAGTGCCTCCATTAAAATAATGGCCCTTCCCAAACTTAACTATTGTGCCTCTAACCTACCCATATGAATTCCAGACTGGTGGTGGCAAAATACTGACAAGCTCTTTTTCATATTCCTATAGGGACAAAATGTCCTGCTTTGGGAAAAGTTTACTCAGGGCCCCATCTAACTTAGGGAGTTGAATGCACCCTGGCCATGGGCATATCATATTGCCCAATATCTCAGGCGTGACCTACTATGGTTGCAAAAGGACCAGTCTGCTCCCTTATGGATCACATTAGAGATAGATATATTTGGCATCAAACCACTTTAGGTTCAGCTATGGGGAAAAAACACACAGAGAGGAAAACTAATCCCTACCTGTGAGTTTACAAGGTCCTCTTTCAAGAAACTTTTCAAATAATATCTAACTGGGGTTCTTTTCCTTGGGCCTCTTACAGTCACGCTGGCACAATCCCAAACTTCAGGTCACTGGCAAGGTTTTGCGCTGGCCCCACTGGGAGTAGCTAGGGTTTAGAGTGCTTAGAAATGTAATATGCCCCCTCACCAGTGCTCTGATATCTTTTCAGCAGCTGAAGGACGAGTATCACCTAGCCACCATGGACCACTGGAAAGTTTTGCAGTTCCATCGTGCTCTCAAATATTGGCTAGGTCCAGATTACCAGTATCAGTGCCCAGCTATGGGTGAAACTATAGACCACTGCAATCTTCCTAATGGGAAAATAAGTAAGATGGTCTATGCACACATTCAGCAGCTACACCTCCCAAATTGGGACCCTCATAGGCTCAAATGGACCTCAGATCTTCAAGTCAAATTACACCAGAAGCCTGACAACTGTCCCACCAGGGCTCCACAGACCCCAAAACACAGCTCATTCAAAACATGATTCTTGGCCATTGGCACAAAATGTCTGACTGATTGGTGAAGATGGGCATTACCATTAAGAATGAATGCTGGCACTGCCATCATACAGACCACATAGGCCACATTTTGTGGGCCTGTCTGGAGGTCTGACCCTTTCAGGAGGAGATCATATGCAGAGCAGAAAAAGTGCTGAGGTTGCATTTGTCTGCCTGCCTCCTGCTATAGATCCTGGGGAATACATCCCTCCTACAGGGCCCATGAACTCAGGTCAAGCTTCTTACTTATATAATGGGCATAGAGGCCAAGCAACAAATCCTAATGTGGTGGCACTGGCCCACAACACCTACTAGATCAGAATGGAGCATGGGTGTTATGAGAACTGCCTCCTACATCAGGATAGTACAGAAAAGAAGGGGGGCTCTGGTGAACTCTGACGAAACATGGAACCCATGGGTAAGTAATATGAACACTAGGATTCACATGGGCATAGGGTAGTAAGGAAACAGGCCTGGGGATAGAGGTGGATCCAAAGATGAGCTGGTATGACCTGGAAGTACCAGAATAGACTCCATTTTAGGGAGTTCACACATCCCCCATGTATGCCTTCAGTAGGACTGTGACCTAATGGGTTTAACCCCCTCTCTAGAGTGCTGCATTGTTTGCAGCTCACAGATCCATCAACATACAGTACACCTGTTGTATACTTAGCTGTTCTTTCCCACTCTCTTCTCTTTAGCTTTGCTGACACTTCTCCCTAACATATATATATTCATAGCTTTCAAGGATAAAGTGAATTTAATAGAGAACAATATAAGAGGGTAACATGTCTCAGTGGATTTGTCATCATATACTGTCTATGTTTCTGTGACAAAGGGATAATACAGGTTGTGGAAATCTTCACAATATCAGGAGAAATTCTTCATATATAGATTTGCCTTTGAGTTTGTATTATAAAGTTGCTGTTATAGTAATTACAAAGTTTTATTGAAAGGTATACTACAAGGTTCCTCACAGGCCCAAATTTTTTTGGTAAAGTTCTTAATTGTGTGGATAGCTTTGCAGACTATATATCTAAATTACTCCTTTGCCTTGTATACTGATCCAGTGCTTTTGAGGTTTCCCATTACTGACTGCAAGTATTTACTCTGTACTTCAGTGTTGTATACTCAAGTGGTTTTCCTGGCTAGGTTTGTCTATATGTACTTGTAGTACCATATTGTGTATTATTTCATACTGCAGAAAAATCAATAAAATTGTTATACAAAAAAAAAAAAAGAATTAGAAGTTCGGAGCAGGTAACTTTGCCTGGACCACTATTTTTTGCTCTTTGGTCACAACAGAACTGCTTGAGCTAATTATTAGGTTTGAGTGCAGAAGCTAGAATGGTCATGTCAGCCATGGAAGATGGGGATCAGGGCCAGAGATTATAGTTGACTACAACACCTAAACATCAATCAAACCAGGGCAGACACTTTGAGGTCCTTACATTAAGGTAACAGTATTTGCAGACTAGTTAATTAACAGTCTGCATTTTCATGTGGTTAGTGGCTGAATTACTAATTAATTGCTCTGAGCTAATAACAATAAATAAATAAATAAATAATTCTTCCATTAGTAAATATCAGTTAAATAATATCACTACTGTCACCAAGTACTGGAGGTGTGGATACAAATTGCACGACTCTGGCAAGTGGGGAAATTGGGATTAAATGTAATAGCTATAGCAAATTCAGCTTGGAGGAGATTTCTGAGTTTAACCAGTAAACCTGCAAGCAATGCTGTGAGCTGAAGGACTTAAGGGTTAAGATAACTAGGTTAGAACTGGAACTGAAATGTGCAGAGTTTACCATCAGGACACTCTGCAGATATGCAGAAGGCTAAGGATAGAGTTATCACAGAAAACAGTATGCAAAGAGGAGGAAAAAGACACAGAGAACAGGAGGAGGGGGAAGAAAGGTGCAGTAGTGAAGGGACTACTAATATAAAAGTAACGGAACATGGTCTATGGAATTCACAATTACAACAAACAATCAGTTCTCTCCTCTGTTGAAACTAATAGAAAGTATAGACAATCAGTCTCAAGAGTTTATGGATATTGTCACAGATAAGGACTTCCAGAATGTTTCCCAGAATGTAACTTGTGAAGCTGATATTTCTATAAATGAGAATAACAATAATGGAAGTAAAATAAAGCCTGGACATCCAGTATATATTTTAGGTGATTCAATAATCAAATACATGGATCATTACATAACTAAGGAAAATGAAGAGTGTGTTACTAGTAGCTGCTTCCCTGTTGCAGGTGTCCAGGACAGTAATTCTTTTCTACCAAGTATCTTAAAGAAAGCACAATCAAATCCCTTGGTACTTGTGCGTGTAAGGACAAATGATGTCAAATATAAGACAGAAGAGGACATTTTTAATATCTTGAAAGATGTAGAGACTACACTTAAAAACCTTGAATGTGGAACTATTTTTTTCTGAAATTCTGCCGGTTCCCAGGACAAAATATTGAATAAATAACAAAATATCCAAAATTAGTAATGGGCTGAGATAACTGTGCCTCTTTAAAGGGATTACATGTGTGAAAACATGGGAATTATATACAGAGAAAACAGAATTATGCTATCGTGATGGGCTTCACCTTAACAGAAAAGATAACCAATTACAAGGGGTTATTTTCTTAAAACACATAAATAGCATTCCAAACTAGCTTGTTTGGGGAGAAGGAACCCAATTGTGAACCATAAATTACCTAGTGCAGCTAATAATGGAAAAAAAACAGTCAAATTCAACCTAAAGTAAAAGCTCCAAAATGTGACAACAAAGAAATCTAAATACTATTAGTGAATGCAAGAAGTCTCCGGAACAAAATAGAAGAATTGAAATATAAATTATGCAACGATCAAATACAGATCTGTGCTGTAACTGAAACCTGGTTTAGAATCAATGAATAGTGTGTGGAAATTCCAGGTTACAATATATTTCAAAAAGAATGTAGGGAAAAAGGAGGTGGAGGTGTAGCATTATATGTTTCTGAGAACATTCGGGCACAAGAACTTACTCCCAACAGACAGAATGTAGCAGATACAGAGCTTATCTGGGTTCAATTACAGTTAAATACAAAAAAAAATTACTGTTGAAATAGGTTATTGTTCCCCAAACCTTAATAATGAAGAGAATAATAGGTTCCTTGATATCATTGAAGAAATTGCCATAGAAGGGGACTATATACTTTTGGGGGACTTCAACCTTCCTAATATTAAGTGGGATACTCTAGATGGGACCACTCCATTAGAAAATAAATTTATAGAGATGACACTACATAAAAATCTAGACCAAATAGTACAAGAGAACACAAGTGGGAGTAACACACTTGATCTTGTCTTATGTAATTTTGTAGAAGATATAAGTAAATTAAATGTCATGGGACCACTCGGCAACAGTGATCAGTGTGGTAATTAATGTAGCCTGTGGAAACATCAATGGGGTTACCAAATTAAAATGCTATAATAAAGCAAATTACGACATGATGAGAACATATCTTAAGTTTTGAGACTGAGAGAATGAAATGCAGGATCTCTGTCAGTGGTAACATTATGAGGTATATTAAAAAATAAAATAAATTATTGCATTAACACATTTATATCTGAGGTCAGAAAATATAATTAAACAGGAAAGGTACCTCAATAGTTTGATAGAAAAAATAAAAAAAAAATCGGGAGAAAAAGGAAGGTTTTTAAAAGATATAAAAATCATCCTACAGAACAAAACTGAAAACAATATCAAACACAAGCATGCAAAAAAATTGATTAAGAATGCTCAATCTGAAGCTGAGATAAAAATGACCACAATGGTAAAAGATAGCAAAAAACAATTCTTCAATTATGTGGGCAGTATTAAGGATGGTTGAAAATTGGTAGGACTATTGCTTGATGGTGATACCTTAATTAATAAAGAACAAGACATGGCTACAAAATTCAATAATTATTTTGTAATTGTTTTCAGGCAGAAAGAAACTGAAATAAATAATATCAAAACTGGAGACTCTGTCAATAAAAATAATATAATTATAGCTAAGCAAGAGGTTCTGGAAAAACTAACAAAAATCAAAACAGACAAGTCCACTGGGCCAGATGGAATACACCCAAGACTTCTCAAGGAGTTAGCAGATGTCTTGGTAGGTCCCATTACCATGTTATTCAATGCTTCCTTGAGCGAAAGGTAATACTATTGCAGAATGGAGGGAGTCTAACATGACCCCCATCTTTAAAAAGGAAATGGGTGTCATGTGAGGAATTACAGGCCAATCAGCTTTACATCGGTTTTGGGAAAGATAATGGAAGAGTTTATTAGAGAAAGGATTGAGCATCATATAAAACAGAATGGGTTGTATGGCATAACCCAACAAGGAATCTGTCAGGGGAGATTGTGTTTGACCAGTCTCCTGTAGTTCTTTGAGCCAGTCAGCAGTGCAGTTGACAAGGGATTACCAGTAGATGTTGTGTATCTTGACTACTCTAGGGCTTCTGATTATGTTCCACACAGAAAATTAGTAGAAACACTCATTACTGTAAGGTTACATCCAAAAATTATATCCTGGGTTAGATCATGGTTGGGAGATAGATGCCAGTGTGTTTGCATCAGAGGTTTCTTTTCTGAATGGGGTGAGGTCACCAGTACAGTACCGTAGGGTTCTATGCTTGGCCCCACACTTTGTAATGTATTTGTCTCTACAATGCAGACATCAGATAACACCTGGATATGTAGATATGCAGATGATACTAAAATCAGAGCAATAATTAACAACTTCGAAGCAGCAGCAAATTTTCAAAAAGACTTGTCCCAACTCGAGCAATGGGCTACAAAGTGCAGGCTAAAATTCAGCAAGCAGAAATTGTAAAGTTATGCACTTCGGTCATAATAATCTAATAGTTGAATATAAACTAAACAATAAGGTACTTCAGACCCCCACAAGTGAAAAAGATCTGAGTTCAACTGTAATGAACAATTTATCTTTTGATACCCATGCTAGGGAAACAGGTGAAAAATGTAATAAGATTTGGGATGCATTTTTAAGAACATTAAGAGCAGAGATCCCAGGGTAATTGTTCCACTTTACTCATCACTGGTGAGACCACACTTGGAATATTTTTTCTCCATTTAGTGTTCCACAAAGTATTGGGAGTATAAAGATGATGGAGCAGGTACAATGAAAAACAACAAAGAACATTAAGAAACTAAAATACATGTCATATGAGGATAGGTTGAATTAGTTGGACGTGTGCTAATTGGAATATAGGCGGATAAGAGGAGACTTATGTTTTATATACAATGCTTTCAATAATGAGAAAATATGGGAAAGCATATGGTTATACAAAAATTTAAGTAATAGAATAACTAGGTCCTACAGGCTTCAATTAAAAGGAAAAACATATAATACTGAAAGAAGAAGCAGATGGTTTCATCAAAGGGTGGTAGCTGTACGGAATGCCATACCAGAACCTATAGTTTCTAGTAGCTCAATGGAAATTTTCAAAAAAATCAGTAGATGATTATATGGCAATGAATGAGATGGTACCACTGATATGTGTTGAGTCTTAAAGGTCTCAAACCTCCTGACTTGATTCTCACCTATGTTTGCACCTTGGTATTTCCTTTTTCTTCTGCATTAGTTTGGAGAAGTAGCCAGTCTGAGCATGTTTTCTTTATTTTTTGTACCTTTTTGATTGTGCTTCCTTTATTGATTTATTTGTAGTTTACCTCTTTTGATTTTTTCATTTATCATTTGACTCTGTATTCTTAAATTATTCTTTTAATAAAACATTCCCCATCCCTTACCAGTAGGGGGAGTTTCTGTCAGGCTTGCTTGCAAGCAATATGGTGGAACCTGTAGAGTAGACAGAGAGTGCAGCTGCTGGGGCAGAGGAGCCAGCCTCCTGCCCTGCTCCTAAATGAGGAGGTTGAAATGGTCAAAATATTGAATGTGGGTAGCATCAAGGATGCACCAGAGTCAAAAGGGGAGAGTCTGGCTATGGACAGAATTCCTGGTTAGAATGGACCCACTAAGAGTGGGAATGTTCTGCAAATTGAGGACTTGCTTGTACAGGAGGTGGTTATGGAAGAAAAAAGCAAGGAGAGGAAGAAGCTCACTTAGCTTCTTAGCTGAAAGAAAGGAAAAAAAATATCTGTTTGGCCTTATGGAGGAAGAAGAGGCCTGTTTTTGGAAGGAGAGGGAGAGGGATAGGCTGGTGACTGTGACTGCATGGGACAAATCTTCAAGACCCAAGTCTTTGCCGGATCATTTAACACCACCAGTACCCTTGCAAAGTTCACAGACTCCTGCAACAATGCCAGAGTCTGAAACGCCAGCAAGTCTCGGTCTCAGGAGGAAACGAAGAGAGGTTTTGGCTCAGTTGGGAATGGAAGCTGATGAAAAAGGCTGGTTATCTGAGAAAGCCTTGAGGGGAGCCGGCTGGGAACAAAACCAGGTGACAAAAGAGTTGAGGCAGGCTGGAGCCTTACCAGATAGGAGCAGCATCCTCAGCTGAGTACGGTACATCAAAAGCCAGGCCGCACTCAGCTGATTACAGTATTTTAGGTGCGGCAGGGAGATCAGACATTTTGGCGATGGCTGAAACATGGCAGAATGAGGGATTCCTGAATGGTGGAACACAAGAGAATCAGCATCCCAGGATCACAGCTACACAGTTTGTACTAAACTTGCCAAAGTCCTTTGATTTTTTTTCGAGGAAAAAGATTGTTTGTAGTTCTGAAGCAGGAATGCATACAAATAATGCTACCAAATGCAGTGAAGAAAGAGATAGAAAAATAACTGGCTGCAGAAGGCTCTGATAACAGAACTGGGGTGGGGGGGGAATTATATTGGGATTCAAGGAAACATAAAGGCTTTTTACACAGATAATGCACCTGACAGAACACAGAAATTGTTATTTTTAGACAGGATAAGAACTGTTAGGATTACCGTGGGCCTATTTTCAGAGTTGTCAGAGTGATGGAGTTGAGAATCATGTTAATCAAGGTGAGTCTGGTCATCAAGATGAAGGGGTACAAGAAGAGACTGTTACTTTATTTCCTTCTGCTATACATACAAATACCAATACAGCTGGGATAGACAGAGTTACCAGATCCTTCAGGTTTAAGGGGAGAAAGGGTTAATGCAACACCTGCTTTAACAATGTCCAGGTCCACAGAGGGAAAGTGGGGTTTCACAAAATACCACAAGACAACAAAGCTTCAGGATGTCAAATTAATTTCAGGCACATGGGGAACCTGCCAAATATTATAATGCAGTACAGCTGAAATATAAGGGGAGGCTTGCCAGAAATTACAGGCCTGATTTATGTTGCCAAAAAGTTATTAGAAGATTCTGTGAAATTTTTTGCCTCCGAGCAATATGCTTTAATCCACTCAGTGGCGGAAACAACATATGATCTAACTTTTAAAATTCCTGATAGATTGGAATGGTTTTGGCAACAGTTTAATACTTTAAAAAATCTGCATTTTGAGCCCCCTTTGTGGCAATTCCGTTAACAAAGCCAACCATCAAAATCATTACAATATTATTTAAAAATGAATGTGTCAGCATTTTTCGACATTCTGTTTTGGTTAAGACAATCTGTGAGGTTACAGACAGACCATAACCAATAATGGATACAAAAATTATCTGGGGGGGGGGGGATAGAAGATTAAAGTAAAACTGTCATAGCCCAATACAGGTGTAAATAATTTACCAAACTGTGTTTTGCTTGGATGAGATCAAGGCTTTTCTGTTTTATCCAGGGCAACCAAAAGCCTGCTTTAAGTGCAGCAGTAAATTTCATCTCAGTAGTGCCTGCAACAAACTACATTGTGGATTGTGCCTAGACTATGGACATGCCAGTTCATTCTGTCCAACCCCACTTTGGTGCAAACTTTGTGATGAGCAAGGGCAATCCTGTGGAGAGCAGACCATAACTGGGCAGGTGGCCTGAACCAAGATACAGCAGTGGGAAATGCACAAAATGTCAGTTCATTAAGTGACCAACTGTTACAAAACAGAGTGGATTCTGGACCTGAAGAAGAGACTGAAGGCCAGATTTTTAAAGGGTGGTGCAGGGCTTGAATCAAGTCCTGTGCCACAACACTTTGAATCTGACAGTGTGCTAAAGGGGTTTTGCCACCACTGCATCCTATATTAGTAAGTTAGACACAGTTGCAACAGTTTACCAGATTTATGGCAGCTTGTGCCAAATTTGTTGTGCAAGTACTGTAAAAAGGGTCCCCAAGATTGACACAAGTTACACCAGAAAAGCTTGTCTAACTTGTGGCAGCTGCTGCATAGGATGGAAAATCCGATTAAATTGCCACAAGCTCTGGTGTGCCATATCTTTGGTGCACCTGGGTCTTGCGGTAATCTGGCCACTTTGAAAATGTGGCTAAGTGCATGAACCTGTTGCTGAGAATGAAGTCAGGGATGAACCACCCCACAGACCCCTTTATTCCCTCAGCCTCCACCCTTACACCTCCCCAAGATATTATAGGCAGTGGTGCCTGCAGATGAACCATCTTCCAGGGTGATAACAGAGGGAGAGGTTGAGATAGAAAATACAATCACCCCCAGGAGGTATACCCATGCTAAAACAAAAGGAAATGGGACTAAATGCCACCTCCCCTCCCCCAAAAAGGGCAGATGAAAATGGTGACCAGACAGAAGTACTAGACTGTAGCAACTGAGAGGAGAATATTCAAAGAAAGATGCTCTGGAACTTTAAAAACCAATTCAAGTCACTAAGATGAGTTCAAAGTGGGGGATCTCAGATGAGTAGGACTGGGATCTCAGAGGTGTCTTCTGTGTCTTCATCCCAAAAGGATTGGTTATCAAATATGGAAGGTTTGCTTTCTGAGCCATTGTCAGTGAAAAAGAGGAAGGGACAGGTGGCAAGAGAAAAGGGAAAACATTATTTTGCTAAGAAGTGTTGACTTGTCTTTCAGTAACAGAGGTAAGAGAGACTATAAAAGGCATGTCATGGAGCACTGCTCCAGCAACTGTAGAATTTTTAAAGATTTCAGATGAATCATGTAATGACTAAGCTGAGATTTATAATGAGATGTTATGTTTCTCTCAGGATTTAAGCAAACTAACTGTACCTCCTCTATGTACTATTTAACTTGCACCTCTGTATAACTGTTTGGAATCTCCTATTGTACAGCACTGTATATGTGTTTGTTTTTACCTCTTCTCTGATTTGTACTCTCCTGGGTCGTGCCTGAAAATAGGCAGTTCTGTCTAGTGAACTTACCCGATTACCGAAAGAAATAAAATAAACTCAAGCTATTTAAAAACATAGAAACATAGAAGTTGATGGCAGATAAGGGCTGCAAGGCCCATCCAGTCTGCCCATTTTTTCTACCTTATGAATGTGCTACACACCTTTACACTGTCAATGACCTATCTATCCATATTTGTCTGTATTGCTCCCTTATGCCTATCCCATGCCTGTTTGAAGCCCTGCACTATATTCATAGCCACCACTTCCTGAGGTAGGCTGTTCCATGCATCCACCACTCTTTCTGTGAAAAATAATTTCCTTACATTCCCCCTTAATCGACCTCCCTCTATTCTCATGCTGTGTCCTCTTGTCCTGCTATTTTTCTTATATTTAAACATGTTAGACTCTTTCACGTTGTTAATGCCCTTAAGGTGTTTGACTGTTTCGATCATGTCACCTCTCTCCCTCCTTTGCTCAAGGGTGTACATATTGAGCTCCGTTAATCTGTCCTCATATGTCTTCTGATGCAGTCCCTGCACCATTTTGGTTGCCCTTCTCTGGACTGTCTCAATTTGGTTAATGTCCTTGTGAAGGTGTGGCCTCTAGTACTGCACGCAGTACTCCAGATGGGGCCTAACAAGTGTCTTGTAAAGAGGGATCATTACCTCCCTCTGATTTAGATTTTTTCTTATTTAAGAAAGGAGATGGTTCAGAATTAAAGAACTGGAGACCTATTAGTTCAATGGACATGCGCATAGTGAGGAGTTGTGCTTGTGCAACATTGTTGATAGTCCGGAGGTAATTAAATAAATGTGGTGTTTGACCGTTGTACTTGGATATTTTGGCTGTTTGCACTCTGTCCATGGAGGACTAGCACCCTGTTGAGGTACCATGAAGACAAAGGAACCCTCTTAAGCGGGTACCATCCCTAGAGGTGCCATGGGAACATAATTCCTTTAGGTTAAAGGTACCTCAGAAAGGCACTCCAAGGAAAGAGGAATCCCACTAGAGGAGGAGAGAGAATGGCAGGGCAAAGACACAGTGCTTCTGAATGAGGCTGGAGGAAGTTGGCTTAAAGCAAAACGTCACCTTTATATCTTGTAAATTTTTTTT
Organism: Neoceratodus forsteri; assembly: GCA_016271365.2. NCBI lineage: Eukaryota > Metazoa > Chordata > Ceratodontiformes > Ceratodontidae > Neoceratodus > Neoceratodus forsteri. The sequence continues at coordinate 902,753,906 of CM057454.1, forward strand.
GTTTCCATGTCAACAGACAACTCTTTTCGTGTAGCTGTCAGGGATATATGTGATTGCTTTTGTTCATTTTCACTGTTCATACTAGTCCCTGTAACTGTCCTAGCGGCCTTTATTTCATGGTTGTTGAAATCTCATTGTCCCCGAGAGCTGCATTAGCATATGAGAACATGATGTGCCTGCACCCTTTAGACACTGTAGTATACCTGCCTGCTTGGAGTACTATGCCCTCATATCTTGCAAAATTATTTGTTTCCTTGACAATAGATAATGACCTTCTCTAGTTAATGTCTTCACTGGGCTTGACACAGGCGGTTGCTTCTGTGACCCACAAGCATGGTCACGCACTCAATCTGGTGTTCCAGCTGTGTCTTGGGGTTGATAACCTCAAGATTGATCTATTCTTTTGGTCCAATCACTACACTGTGGAGTTCACATTTGGGGCCCCCCCGACAGTCCTGTCCCTGTGGAGATGTTAGCTAGCGCCTTTTAAGGGGTCTATACCTAGAAGGACTTTTGGAGGTAGCTGACCTATCTAGAGTAGAGGCGGCATGTGCAATTGGCACCTTGGAGGCAGTGGCCACCTATAATAAGGTGGTGTCTGAATTTCTGGATGCCATAGCACTGGTTGGTATATAACCCAGATCTTTTCACTTGAGATCCCCATAGTTTGACGGTGATCTCAAGGTGATGAAGATCAAGGGTCGGAAGTTGGAGTGTTGCTGGAGGAAGTCCCGGCTAGATGCTGACAAACTGGTCCTACGCACCCACTATCGTGAGTACCAGGAGGCAATTTCCTGTAAGAAGGCAGAGTTCCTGTCCAGGGAGATTGCAGCAGGGAGGAACAGACCTGTTCAGCTTTTTTGGACTGTGGACAGGCTTCTCCATCCGGCCTGCCTTCAGCCCAAAAAAGCTTTTTCATCATGCTTGTGTGAGGAGTTTGCTCTGTTCTTCTCTAACAGGGTGTTGGCTATCTGGTGAGGGTTTCTGTCAGGTAGGCTTATGCCTCACAGTTTCTGGTCTGTTGGGAGCAGAGGAGCTCTGCCTGCCTGGGAAGAGTTTAGGCCACTGGAGGTGTCTAAGGTGACTCGGGTGATCTTGAAGCATACATCCTGTGAACTGGACCCAGCCCCGATGCGTTTCTTGATGGGATGCACTGAGGCTGTTGGCCAAGGCTGGGATGGTCAGGTGTTTGATGGCAGAGGGGGTGTTCCCAGTTCCTCTGAAAGAGGCGTTGGTGAGACCTCACCTAAACAGATCTTCCCTTGACCCAAACATCTTAGTGAATTACCATCCAATCTCCAACCTACCTTTTTTGATCAAGGTTGTTGAGAAATTGGTAGCACAGCAGCTCAAGGATCGGCTCATGTCCTTCGACATCTATGAGCCATTTCAGTCGGGTTTTCAGGCTAGACACAGCACAGAAACCACACTAGTCAGGGTACATAATGACTTACTCAGAGCTAGAGATAGAGGAGACAGGTCAATTCTTGTTCTCCTCGATCTCTCTTCGCTTTTGACACCATGGACCACATTGTGCTTCTCGATCGGCTCTATGAATTTTGTGGACTCACTGGTGTTGTCATCAGATGGTTTGAGTCCTATCTCTCACACAGGGTGCAGCGGGCTGTGATGGGAATTTCTCCTCCTCCCCAATGCTTCTGTTTTGTGGAGTTCCACAGGGCTTGATCTTGTCGCTGATGCTGTTTGCGGTGTATATGCTGCACCTGGGTGAGATCATTTGACAGTACAGTGTCAAAGTGTAGAGTTGCACTGCTATGCAGATGACACCCATCTGTATTTGTCATTTGACCCTGGGACTTCCAGTGCTGTTGATGTGCTTGACATCTGTCTGGCCAAAATTAATGACTGGATGGCTTCCAGCTGGCTACGACTCAGACCAGACAAGACAGAGGTGCTGGTGGTTGAGCCAGGTTGTGGGCATGATGGGTTGCTACCTGGAGCAGACTCTGGTCTTTTCCTAGTATCTGCTCCATTGTTTACTCCACTGAAGGTGTGAAATCTAGGTGTGATCCTGGACAGCAGACTGACCTTTGAAGATCAGGTGTCATCTGTTGTGAAGAGTGGTTTATACCACTTACAGAACATCACCAGGATCAAGTCCCTTGTTCCGCGCAGAGATCTACCAACTCTAGTACATGCCTTTGTGACCTCTAGACTCGACTACTGTAATGCTCTTTACTTCAGGATCACAGGAGGGACCTTCCGCAGGCTGCAACTGGTGTAGAACGCAGCAGCCCAGCTACTGGTGGGACTATCTCGGTCGTGCCATGTAACCCCAGTTTTACGTGCTCTGCACTGGCTGCTGGTCAGGTGGAGTGTCCTTTTCAAGGTGGACTTACTTACCTATAAGGCCCTATATGGGACTTATATGGGTCCTGGCTACCTGTCTGAGCTCCTGTCGCCTGTGACCTCTGCCTGCTCCCTCCGCTCTGTTTCAAGGGGCCTCCTGGATGTTCCCAGGGTTCGGCTCAAGACCTTTGGTGATCAAGCATTTAGTGTCTCTGGGCCGACCCTGTGGAACATGCTTCCAGCTGCAGTCTGGGAGGTCCCATCGATTGGTGTCTTTAAGCAGAGTCTTAAGGCCCATCTCTTCTGCCAGGCTTTTGGGGATTAAGTTTTCTCCCCCCCCACCCTCAGTTATTTCACATTTTATGTTTTATATTTAGATTTTAAGAACATTGTTTTAAAGATTTTGCTATGGCACAAATGTTATTTATGTATTTTGTATTATGTTTTTATTGTGTACAGTGCCCAGAGCCTCCGGGATTGGGCGCCTTAGAAATAAAATTGCCTTGCCTTGCCCTTGTCTTTTCATGTAGCTGGTGGGGATATATGTATTTCCTTTAGCTTGTTTTCACTGTTTGCAACAGCCCCTGTAACTATCCTGGGGTCTCCATTTTCTGATTGTTGAAATCTCATTGTCCTTGAGAGCTGCATTAGCATATGAGAACATGATGCCACAGCACCAATTAACACCATGTATCACTATGCTGAAAGTACAGATACCTTGAAAAAACTCTATAGAAATAAACACACAAATTGAATGCAATTTAAAGGAAAAAAAACTGCATTTAATCTAAGACACTTTGCAAAGCTAATTGAAGGTAAATGTGATATTTCACACCTTGCTGCAGCCTTTTCCACTGAATTCTAAGTAAGCAGACAGGCATACTGTGAGCCTAAAGGGTGCTGACACATCATTTTCTTATATGCTAATGCAGCTCTCGGGCACAATGAGATTTCAACAACCAGAAAATGGGCCCCCCAGGATAGTTACAGGACTAGTATGAACAGTGAAAATAAACTAAGTCAAACACATATACCCCCAACAGCTACACAAAAGTGTTGTCTGCTGACAAGGGAACAACATTTACAAGACATGAGGGTGTAGTACTCATTTGAGTTCAACAAAACAAATTGCAGCAAGATGTGAAATACCATGTTTACCTTCAGCTAGTTTTGCAAACTGAGTTGTAATACAGTTTTTCCCCCTTTACATTGCATTCAATTTATGTGTTTCCAGAGAGATTTTTCAGTTTATCTGTACTTTTAGCATAGAGTTATATGGTATAAATGGTTGCTGTGACATCATGTTCTCATATGCTGATACAGCTGTCATGGACAATGAGATTTCAAGAACCATAAAACATAAACCTCCAGGATAGTTACGGGAACTAGCACGAACAATGAAAATGAACTAAAGAAAACATGCATATCCCCAATAACTACAGGAAAAGAGTCGTCTGATACGGAAACAAAAAAAAATGTATAAGATATGAGGATGTAGTTTTCCTTTAAACAGTTCAGGAAGGAGGGTGTATGGCTGCTACCCAACTCCCCCCTGAACTGCAGGCATAGCCTTTGCATTCAATGGGCATATACAGCTTAGTGAGAAGCTATGCTTATTCAACACTGTTTATAGTCAGAAAGTAGATAAATGAATGTATGAAGTACATAGTTAAGCATGAAGCTTAATGTTTAGCTGCCACCCATTTAGAAACACTCAGAACACTGTTGTTACAAATTGTTACACTGTCTGGTAGTGTCTTATCATAGCAGTGGCTTTGGAAACCCCCTCAGTCTGAGGCATAGCTTCATGGTGTGCAGAGGTTCCTTGGGGTGGAGAAAGACTGTTCTATGTTTATTTTATGCATCTGATTTAGTTATTTGCATGGGTCCAGCAAGACGACGTTCACTGGTACAGCCAGAGATGGGCATGGCAGACCCGAAGAACATTTAAGGGTATTAGTGGCAGTTTGTCTGAAGCAAAGTCCAGAACAGCTTTGTGATATTTAGTAAAGTCCACGCCAGGAATCACTGCTGGTTGGTGATAAGGCCTACCAAATAGGCAGAACCTGACAGTAACTTGCTGTGAGCCAAGGTGTAGCTTGAGGTAGACAACACCTGTGATAGATACTATGGTGGCATTTCCTGTGACAATGTACTTCAAGTCAGCTGGAGAGAGAGAGAGTGTGGCTGCTGTAAAATGCATAACCTCTCAATGGCTTTCCACAAACATACCAACAATATGCTTCAGGGTAGATGCTACTGAAAGAATGGAGCGAATCACCGGTGAATTAAGGTTAGAAAAAGAAAACTTATTGCACATTACCCACTGTCTTAATACACGCCAAAGCAAATGCCAATCATCACAGATCCGTTTATATTTCAGTGCCGTTACTTGCACATTCCTCAGAACATGTGATCACTGACGCACAAAACCTCACGAGTCTGTGATGGTTGGCATTTGGTTTGGCATGTATTAAGTCCGGGGATAATGTGCAATAATTGTGTAGCCATTGGAACCGCTATTGGACTTTTCAAGTAATGCTGTATTGAACCATTCACCTCTGCTGCTGATTTTGGAAATTAAAAAGTTTTGTGAAGTAAACCGAGGAGTGCTGACCCATTTCTCTGATACCTTTGGTGTCCTGGAGTGTGTTCTGGATATATTTTGCTCTTGTTGCTTCCAGCATCAGATGCACACTATTGCCTCCATATTGTCTGTTAGATTTCTTCAGTGCCACTGTGGTTTGTCTTAGTTTTACAAGTACTTCCTTCATCTATCTTGCCCATAATCCATTCTCTGAAAAGGGTAGGCCCAAATAAGCATATGACTTGACTGAATTCAGTTTTTTTGTCCAATTTTCCAAACCCCATTAACATTCTTGGATCCAAATACCAGGACGTCGCTTTTGGTTTTATTTATTTTGAGCTGAGAGTTTTCTGCATAATAATTCAAAGAGTCCATTTTTTTCTATAGTCCAGGTCTTGTGAGAGCTATTAAAGCCAAGTCATGTGCATAAACTTAACGTCAGACAGGAGAAGGCATCTATTTTTGGAGAGTCAGAATTTAAGTTACTCAGACCTACAGATATGTTATTTAAGCAGATACTGAATAATGTAAGGACCAGGATACATCCCTGCCCCCCTTCCAATTAGTAGGGAAGGTCGAGGAGTGTTGACCCCTGGACCCCAAACCGAACCTGAGCCCATGTATAAGAATATAGATCTCCAATTTTAGTAATAAGATTTGGGTCTATTCTCCAATTCCACATTATTTTCCGTAACAAAATTTGACCTATTAACCCACTGCTCAAGAAAAGAACTATCTCTGTTGTCAGTATCATAGAAATATTTTTACAATGTTTAACCCATACATCTGGGGAATACATGTATCAGTTTTGAACTTGCTGTTTGTACCCTTGGCTACCACGAGACAGAAAGATTAAAAGTCTGTTTTGTATTAACATTAGCATCTTATTCCACTGGTTATTATAGAATTCCTTTTTTTGTTTTCTATAAAGAATTTATATACTTTTCTTTCTCTACAGAGTATCCAAAATCTGTTCTTAGCCATGGATATTTTAGTTTGCCTTATGAGTTTAGTAAGTCTTTGTTTTTGATTTCCTGCATTCTTTATCGAATCAGGTCATCCTAGGCTGTAGGTTATCATTATTTCTGGAAGCACTATACAGAAGATCTCTCAACCCATTATAGTAGTTATACAGCTCTTTTTAAAGGTTAAGAAATCACTCATCAGCCATGTTCTTTGAGCAAGAGGCATTAGAAAATGCAATAAGAATTTACCAATTGCTTCCTGCTGAGAATAATTTCTCCTTATTTTTGTGTAGTTCCTGACCTCTATTCCATAATTGGTATTGGGGTCCTGATCTCTTTTGGTTAATGTACCACCCCATTCTAGAGTTACTGGGAAGTGATCACTTTCGCCCTGGTTATCACCCAGCAATTATGCCATAAACCCATAATGCCATTCCATAAGATTAGTTTGATTACTGATGCACCCAAAGGACTAAAATAGATTGACTCTCCTGACATATCTCCCTTAATCCTCCCATTCAGTGGTGCAATATAGTTAGGGTTGAGTAGCCTGTTTAATGTAAAACCCCTAACTTTGCACATTAATATCTGTGGCTCCCTTTGATGAAATAAGATACAATTGTGTATGTCTTGTCTAGGAAGCAATGTCCTAATGTGTGGGAATTTTTGTGATGGCAGCTTGTGCAGTTTCTGAGATCCACATGTGTCATTTATTTGTAAAAATCTAACATTTTTTCTATACTTAACATTGTTTTTTTTTGTTCTCTCCTACAGCCTACATGGAATAGAATTTGTATCCCAAAGTTGCAGGGGATATATGCCATGACCTAAGGTAATGCCTTTGACAGGTCTGGTGAGAAAATATTAAAGGGTTCCAGAGTTATATGGCTTAAAATGTTACTGTTTTCTGACCTGTGCACATGCAGTAGGGTTTTTGAGATAATATTTGTTATGGTCTCTGAGCCCTGGTCAGGTTCTTGGCAGTGCTGGACTAGCAAAAGAGACACAGACAAATGGCATTTGGTAATAAAACTTGTTTATTACACAACAGGTAATCAGTTTGCCCTAACAGTTGTCTTACCATAGATACTGGGAGCAAAAAGTTTCCCAAAACCCCTAGGAATGAAGAAGGTCTCGGGGGGCTATATAGAACAATAGGTTATATAGTGAAGATAGTCTCCATGACTACCACGGGACTAGATACATAAAATAAGCCCTAGTGGGCAAAAGTTGGGTGGCTCCACAGTGTCATCTGTCATCATACAAATAGCGCAGTGGTTTAAGGCTCTGAGCTGTAAATCTGGAGACCTGGGCTTGAATCCCACAGCTCCTACTTCCATACTACGTGACCCTGAGCAAGTCACTTAACGTCCCTGTGCTCCCAGGTTGCACCTGTAAACAAGCTTTCAGCTTAGTGTGTCTCACCTGGTTAAACAGTTGGAAAAAAATATATGTATTTGTGAAGTCAGCTAAAAATGTGGAACAAAGGATGCATACAGCTGTAGACAAAATACAGGATATAGTGCAGTAATATAAAAATATGCAGAGTGGTGGAATAAGCTGTACAATAATTCATCAGAAGATATACAAAGACACAAGTGTCTTGGCACATTGCTTATGGTGCATTGCTTGGCATAAAATGAAGCAATATAGTAGAGTACAGATACACCTGGCTACTTACTCTTATATGGTAAGTGCTGACACCCTATATATAGGGGATACATGATCAGCATGAGTGTGATATGGCAAATATTGTCACTCCTACAGAGTGAGATATCCAAGCTCACGATGCAGGAGTGACAATATTTGCCATAGCACACGATCTGCCCATCATGTATTTGATATACAATAGGGCCAAGAGTTTCAGAAGTTTTGTTATGCTTTCTTGTGTTCTATTCCTGTTTATGTGTTTGATCATTCAGTGTGTGAGCTTTTCTGAATGGGCTGGCAGTGTTATGAACTCTGAGAGACACATGAGTGAGTTTTGCAATGCTAAATGAGTTAGTTTTAGTTAGGAGTGAGAAACATACTTTTGTGAAGCTGTATTGTTTAGCAGTCTGGCTGCAGTGAAGTTAAGAGCATCACAGTAATTGTAATGAGCTGAGAGGCAGAGTGTCAGAACAGCTGATACTGTGTTAAGTGGTAATTAAGTTAGCTGCATGCAGACTGCAGAGTGTTCTGTGAAATTGTGCTCTTTAGTATTCTGGCTGCAGTGAAGTTGAGATTGTAACAGTAATATTAATGGGTGAGAATCAGAGTTTGAGGTGAGAGTGTGTTTCAGTGGTAGTTGAGTTAGCTGCAGGCAGTAGTTTAGACTGTTCTGTGAAGCTGTGCTGTATGGAATTCTGGCTGCATCAAGTTGAGAGCAACACAGTAATGAGCTAGAAGTGGGGGGATAGGTGTGTTTTGTAATGCTCAGTGTGTTAGCTGTAGGCAGCAGTGAGACCTCTCAGGTAGTTCTGCATTTGTGTCTATGGTAACAGGACAGGTGTTTATTTCATGCTGAGGGGAAAGCTGCCTAGGGTGATGGTATCAATGACCTTTTGTGACCTGTGTGAGTAAATGGCTGATATCATCACAGTAGAGCAGAGGGTAAAAATATCACACTGCAGTGGATGATACGCTGTTTTATCTCACTCATTTATCACTCACCCCTATTGTATATATTAGTATTACATCTAGCATAGAAAATAGATATGTATATTGTTTAAGGTGCACAATGGGTTGGCCAATTAGGATGTGGGGACCTCGCATAATATGTTACTTGGTGAAAGTAAAAATTTCATGCCACAAATGCTGGTTTTTGCTTTCACACCACTGGACTGACAGGGCACCAAACATTTTTTGTGCCATGCCAACCACCATCTTGTTACTTTTTTCCACAAACCAACAAATGTGGAAAACATATACAAATGCTGGGATTTTAATAGACAAACATCAGAACCTAGCTAAATGGGACCCATTTATCTAGATTCTGATGTTTGTTTTTCACTCTGCTGCCGACAAATACCTTTTTGGGGCACCCAAAATTCTGGGTGCCCAGCTTAACGCGAGGAGCATGTCCCCCATGTTATCTGTATGAGAACAGTGGGGTTTTCTTGAATTCTGCAGCCATAGCTGAAGCCATCCCATCAGCCGATTAAGTGATGTGCTGTCAACTGTAGATCAGCTGAACGAAGTGGCTGTGAATTAAGGTTACTTTGAGTCTCACTATCAATGTCAACTAATGAACTCTGGTAACCTGGGCACAGAAATGTAATTGACATTGAACTGTGCCCATTGAAATAGTGGGGCAGTAATTCTGTACTTGCAGTCAGCCTTGCATTTGCATTTTGATTTACTCGAGTTCAGCTGACACTGAGAAGCGGGGTGACTGTCAGGCTGTCATTTGTGTAAATTGCGTATCTAAGGCAGTGCAGTATGAACTGTGAAGATCAAGATCAAGTCTTTTCATTCTGGCATCTACATTTTGCGTTTTTACATTTGCTTTAAAAAAAATGAATACTGAGAGGGACATCTGGCATGAAGTTTGATAGGCGCATTTGCCACATCTAACCTAAAACCCCAAAATTAAGAAAAAAAAATATTTACAGTTCTACAGTATATTCCTTGGTGTCTAGTGGCACCTGCCACCCACTGTTCCTGATTTTCATGGTGTCTAGTGGCACCACCCCATCCTCCGATCACTGTCACCATTATTTTTTATTCCCTGGTGTCTAGTGGCACCCTCCCACTCAGTGATCACCATACATGTTATTTATTTATTTATTTTTTTAACTCTTTATTTATCCACCTTCCTGCCTCGGTGTCCACTCCTTCGGACTGCTCTTACCTTCCGGACCACCACTCGAGGATCTGCCCCTAGAGTGCCTCTTTTTTCCTCCCTCCTAGCCTGCACAGTGGGGTCTGTCCTGGAATTGGTGGTCTTGGGTGGAGCAGTCGCCATCTAGGACCACCGAGGGATTATCCGCTTTTCTGTGCTCCCCTCAACCCCGCCTCCTGGGATGCTGGCGCAAGGACGTACGTCCAGAGGCGACGTGCTGATGCACATCTCTGTCAAGTGCCTGACAGTGTCCCCCTTCCCCGACTCCATGAATGGAACCGCCAGCCCCCTCGAGAGCTCGCATTCCCGATGGCTGTCTCGGGTGCATATTGCACCCCTGGTATCCCACCCCTGAGAGAGGAGAGCATCCGTTGGGATGCTCAATCCTCCCTCTCCCGGCCGACCCCCGCTGACCTGAGTCCGTTCCCGAACCCGGGTCGCCGGTGTGGTGCAAGGTGTGGCGTCCAGTGCCTTAACCCTCAGCGCCACTGAGCCGGCCATACATGTTATTTTTATGCAACTCCCTGGTATCTAGTGGTATGCCCTACCCTTCAATTGCCATCCACATATTTCAGGGTTGTTCCCTGGTGTCTAGTGGCACCACCCACCCTTCCATTTCAGGCAGAACCTTGAAAAAAGAGAGCAGTCCTTCAATATTTTTTTATTTTTTTCAAACCTGTAAAAAAAAAAAAAAGGTCTCTCGCCGATCAGCTCACCCACCCCCACCTCCCACTCAGCACCCACCACCCTACACCCCAGCACACTCTCACACCCTCACTCACCTGAACAGGTCCCAGGTTTGAGATCCACTTTTGTTTGAAGACATGTCTTGCTGCTGGAACTGGTGACTGCAATTTGAGAAACTAAGGTAAATGCAGTTCAATGTATTTCAATAGGAGTTTCAATTTTAGTGCATAACTTTGCCTTTTTTTAACATTTTGACCCCAAATTTTCAACATGGCCTTTTGGAGACCTTACCTCATGAACAATAGGACTGTCATTATGCAACTCCTGCATTAAAGGTGATTTTGCGGTTGCTTGGCAAATTCACCTTTTGGGTGAGATTTGGATTTTTTTCCTGCCCTTGTTCATGAAGTGGGTCATAAGAAGGTTGTGTTGAAAATCTGGGATCAAAATAAATAAAGGCAAAGTTAAGACCATTTGTTGCAATTTCACTGTGCACGCTTATAACTTCGGAAATTTTAAATATTTTGCCCCAGATTTTCAACGTAGTCTTCTTATTACCCCACCTCATGTATGTCACAGCTGTTATTTTCAAATCCTGGCCAAAATGTGTTTTCACACCTGTGTCACAGAATGGCATTACAGTTGCACAGAATTATGTTTTGGCGGGGATTAGGAAATTTTCTGTACCAGGTACATGAGGTGGGGTAATAAGATGGCTATGCTGACAATTTGATCACTGTTGTTCTATAAATGGAAGCACCAGGCTCAGAGGGCCCTGTGCTTCCACAGCTACATACATAAACACATCTATTGAGGGATGGGAGTGGAGGGCCCAGAGGGTCGTGCACTCCCATAGGCAAATAAGGATACGATTATACTATCTTAAAAAGTAAGGAGATAAATTGCTAAACACTGTGTTAATGCTCTAGTTAGGATTATAGCCACAAAGTAGGACAATTTGGCGTAAGGGTTTCTGAAGCTAACACCCTGCACACTCCAACAGGCATCGGGGGTGAGCCTTGGGGTCATCAGCCCTAACTCTCACCCGATTCCCCTATACTGTGCCCATCTCGGCTTATTTATTTATGGAATGGGGTGAGCATTAGGACTGATGATCCCAAGGCACACCCCTGATGCCTTTTGGTTTGCACAGGATAGGGGGGTGTTAGCAGTAGGAACCCTAACACCACATTTCCCTACTTTTGTGGCTTTACCCTAGCTAGAGAATTAATGCAGTTTTTTTTCAATTTATATGCATAAGTTCTATCAGTTTGTAACCTGCAGTATTTATTTCTTTATTTGTTGAGCTTCTTGGAAACTAGCGGTCTTACTGTCAAGACAGTTTTTATAACCATCAAAATGTCAGATCCTTGTGTAGAGATCACCAAGTGTATGTGCTTGTGTGAGTTGAGAGAATCAGAGGAGTGGCCACCGTGGATGTTCCCCTGACCCACAAAAGCCCCTAGTTTGTTGGGCAGCACTCATTTCCCTGATCCTGTGAGTACTTGCATTCACCTTGCTGATGATGCTGCAATGGATGTCCTTGGTTCCTGTTATTCCAATTGTCAAACTTTAGCTTATTGCAAACCACAGCATTATGTTCTCTGAATCCACATCACTGGCAGATAACGGGCTCTCCAGAATGTGGTGGTTGAACAGTTAGCTGTCAAGGTGGTTACAGAGCTTTGACAGAGGTAGCAGAGGAAGAAATTGAACTGAGCGATAAAAGATTGATGGACATGATGAGCATGTTTATTTATTTATTTAGCTTAATGAATTGTTTTAGTCTATCATTACTTGTTGCTGGGCTCATACTGTGAATTCAGCCATTTGTGATGACTGAAGTCCCTGCACACTAGTGGCCTGGAACATGGATATGGATTCCTGCTCACGTCATGCAGCTTGGATAGTGTCTATTTAGGTTGTCAGTTTATGTTGGACCACATAAGGACACAGTTGCTGGAGCAGTCCTCAGACAAAGGCTATAACTTGAACCTTCTCTGTCTTCTGCAGATGTTGGCAGCATGACTCAATGTCCACTATGAAGGCTTCCAGAGATCTGGAGGGCTGCATGGTGTGTTCCCACAGCTGTTGTTCTAGTAACCAGGGCACATGTGCTTGAATGAAGTGATCTTTGAAAGTTGCATACAGGGTGGCAGTATTTCCTTTAACAAGTTCTGAAAATGCATTGAACCAGGAAATGTCAGTCCCTCTCAGAAGCAGATTTAAGGTGTTGGGGATATGCAGGAGAACAAAACAACCACTAAAGGAAATCCAGGCTTGGAACTGCTCAAGCCGGTTGACAGCATCTTCGTGAGGCAAGGCTAAGAAGGATGGTGATTGTATATTGGTATGCACCATAGAGTGTGGTGAGACAGTTTTAGTGTGGCAAGATCATCCTGAATGGACTGCATAGCTGCTGATGTTTCCTGTGACAAGGTGGACTGGATGTCCTGAAGGAGTGTTTCTATTTTGTAGCCCCATCCCCTTGAAGTGGGTGAAGGTAGGTTCCGGATGCTCCTACACCCATATTTCCTTCCTCGTTGGACAAGGCCATCATGGGAGATCTTTGCTTGACAGAACAGAGGATGAAAGGATGGATGACAAGGAGCTACCATCATGTAGAGGATGGGATGTTGTGGATTAGGTAGAGTGCTGCTGAGAAAATGTTGTCTTAGATAAAGTAAAATTATTTGTAAGCACAGTCGAGTGTGTGACTTCTTAAATAAACAATTCCAACCCCAATCATTGTTTTGTTATTTAAAGTTTTCTTTGCAAATTCAGCTTTTGTGTCAGTTTTCATTCATTTCAGTAGGGGTTGTCCTTCTTAAAGATGGTCACCATTATTTTCTGTGGGGTGAAGTCATTTAGGAGCACGTTGGTGACTCTAACAAAGATGGCCACCAGATACTGGTTATGGGTCACTTCTTTAGCAGACTGTGTGTGCAGAAAAAGGACGGTTACTGTATGCCATGAGGTAGCCTGGAGCTGCTGCAATGCGTAACATGGCATTTCCCACCATTGAACTCTTTGAGGTGCTGAGAAATAGTGTGGAAATGGCTTGCTTTGTTTTGGTGAGTGGCACTGTTGCTGGGGTATTTTATTTGCTGTGTTCCCAGTTTGTGTATTTCTGTGTCTTTTTTATTTCGGTCTCTCTAGCTGTCTCTTTGTTTATGTTTGTTTGTTTATGAATGTATTTATTTTTCCCTTTCCCTGCTGTGGCTTGAAGAGCTCCCTCTCTGTTTGATTTATTTTCTTTTACAAGTGGTGCCCTCTCATGGTGCATGGCTGCTGTCCTTTAATTTATTGAAGTAAGTAAGTAAAATTTTATTTGTTAAGCACCAGTTTCCTGAGGCTCAGGGTGCTGTACAAGAGAAGGACAATACATACATAAGACAGTGTTCACAAATGTTTACAGAAAATCAAATGTAAATAAATAAAATTCTATAAATTAAATAATATAAGTAAAACATATTGGTCAGCAGCTGACATAAGGGATCCTCAGCTATGTGCCAAAGGCTTCCCTAAATAGGTATGCCTTCATGCCCCTCTTGAAGGCCTCCAGTGAGGGGGCTTTCTTCAGGATCTTGGAAGCGAATTCTACAGGGCTGGTCCTGCTACTTCAAATGATCGATCACCTGATGATTTAAGCTGGGCCCTGGGAACCACTAGGAGGCCTACCTCAGAGCAGTAGAAAGGGTGCTGAGTGCAGTATGGAATCAGGAGGTTACTCAGATATCTAGGGCCCAGCCTATATAGGACTTTATAGGTCAGCAAACAAACCTGGAAGATTATTCTCCATCTCACTGGCAGCCAGTGCAGATCACGCAGCACTGGGATCACATGACAAAACCTAGGTAGGTCTGTCAGCAACCTGGCTGCTGCAATCTACACTAGCTGCAGGTGACACAGGACCCCTTCATTTACCCTTAGGTAAAGAGCATTGCAGTAGTCAAGTCTAGAGGTCACAAAGGATCGGCTGCTGTAGCTGAGACAGAGAGCAGACACCAGCTTTCTTAAAGCAAGGAGGTGATTTAATAGAGTACGCTGAATTGAGTTCTTATTTTTGTGGCCTGTGTAAGTAAGTAGAAGTCAGTGTTTTGGTTCTCTGTTTTTGGGGTTGACTTTTCTTAGTGTAACTTTTATTTGCCAGAGAGGAAATTTAGCTGGGAGAACATTTGCAGTCATTTGTGACTAGATCTGTTACTTAAACTCTATGAAACACGTGTCTGAAAGGAAGGAAGGCACTCACCGGGGTGGTGGGTCAGAGTTGTAGTTGATTGTTTCTGGAGGGCACAGGGGTAGCACCACCCACCCACCCTGCCCCTCACCTCACCTGCCCTATGAGCATCATTCTTTTTATATCAGGGTTCTGACATCACTTCCCCAAAAGTGCAAAGGACATACACCTGTTCATATCCTTAAAGGCACAGCACAGTGAATAGGGGGTAAACACACTCACACACTGAAAAAAAAAAACACCTTAAACAGGAAGGGAGACAGACATGTGGGGAGTGGTGCAATGCACTGGCTGTGGAGTGGCAGTCTTCCGGGAGATGTTCTGGAGGCCACGTTTGCTGCCCTATTTGCTGGCACCTCTCTGGTCTGAGGGAGGAGGTTGCCTGTCTCCATGCTGACCTGGCAAGGATTCAGGAAACCTCCTCCCCACCCAGGGACCACCCCAGACACCACCACTGCCTCAGAGGTTGCCAAGAAAGAGGAGCGGTTGGACCATGGTGGGCTCAGAGAAGGTGAGGGTGGTGGAACAGAGGTGTATCCCTCCAGTTCTGCCTCTCCTTAATTAATTTGCCATTCTGGCAGAGCATGGCTCCTCTATGGAGGCATCTGCAGTGGAGGCAAAGGTGAAAGCTGGGAAACTGCACAAAGGAGACCCATAGGAGGGTGACATGGGACCCCACAGGGGAAGGAAACAACTCCTGGTGGGAGACTCAATCATTAGGGGATAGAACTGGAGGAGGGAGGGAGAGGGAGGTAAGGTGCCTGCCCAGTGCCATGGCTTGGTGGTAGGAAGCAAATCCTCAGGATCACGAGAGCAGCTACAGGGGGAGGGAGCTGGATGTCATTGTTCACCTAAGGACAAATGACCTAGCTGGGAATGGGATCAGAGCAGTGCAGCAGAAGTGTGTGGAGTTGGGGAGGGGCCTTAGACAAGTAGCATGCACAGTACCTTTCTTGGAAGTGCTACCTGTCTATGGCATGGGTGAGGCTAGGGTACTCTGCACCATGGGATTCAATGACTGGTTGAAAAACTGGTGCGGAGCTCAAGGATTTGTCTTCATTGGTGACTGGGGGTCCACCTGGAGGGATACAGGCCTATACTGGCATAATGGTCTGTATCTGTCCGGGAGGGAACCAGGATCCTAGGTGATAGGTTTAAATACTTCATTGGCAAGTATTTAAACTAGCCAAGGGGGGGGGGCACTGAAGAGAAGCAGGGAAATCCCAGCCCCCCAACAAAACAGGGTCATTAGAGAAGTAGACACAAAGGTAGAGAAGAGTCAATAGGGAGCAGGGCAGGGGTAAATCCAGAAAAAGACAAAGGCAATAAGGACAGGGATGGGTCTAAAAGGGGTAAAACCATCAAAAAATGGAGGGTGATGAGTACCAATGCCCATAGTCTGGGTAACAAGCTCACTGAACTAGTGACCTTGATGGAAGAGGGACACCTGGATATCGTGGCAGTCAAAGAAACATGGTACACAGAGAACCATTACTGGGAGGTCAACATACCAGGGCACACAATCCACAGGAGGGACAGGGAGGGTAAAAGAGGAGGAGGAGTAGCGCTCTTTACATAAGGGAAGGAATCAAAGCAACAGAACTAAAGGGTAAACAGGGAGGGGAGGAGGCACTGTGGGTCACACTGGAGACAGGAAGCAGCACTACAATCCACTCAGGGGTTGCTTACAGAACCCCATCTCAGGAAGAGGCAGTGGACAAAGAAATGATGGAAGGAATTCTTAGAGTGGCAGAAAGAAGAAAGATATTGCTGATGAGGGACCTGAATGTGCCAAATGTTAACTGGAGCACCTTTATTGCAGCCACATCCAAGAGCAGGGTCATTCCCGATGCCCTACAGGGGACATGCCTCAGACAGCTAGTGTTGGAACTCACTCGGGAGGGAACAATCTTAGACCTGGTACTCTCAAATGGAAATGGAGAGAGGATCTCAGATTTAGAAGTGGGTAGCCATGTGGGAACAAGCGACCACCAAACAGCGTGGTTCACAATAAACACAGCTATAGAGTCAAGCCATACAAAAGCAAGGGTGTTGGACTTTAGGAGGGCTGACTTTGGCAAAATGGGAGAGTGCCTCAGAAAAGCACTAGCAAACAGACAAGAAGGAGGGGTGGAAGAACAATGGGGAAAATCAAAATTGCCATCACAGAGGCAACAAGCCTTTGTGTAAAGCAAATCAACAAAACAAAATGAAGGAAAAAGCCACTATGGTTCTCAAAAGAGGTGGCAGGGAAGGTTAAGGAGAAAAGGATAGCATTCAGGAAATATAAGGAAACACAGAAGAAGCAGGACAGAGAACTATATCAGTTAAAGCAGAAGGAGGTAGGGAAGACAGTCAGAATAGCAAAGGCCCAAACTGAGGAAAAGATAGCCAGCTCTGTTAAGAAGGGGGATAAAACCTCTTATAGGTATATTAGGGAGCAAAGAAAGACCAAGGGAGGGATACTGAGGCTTAATAAAGAGGATAGAATGTGGGCAGAGGGTGACAGTGAAAAAGCAGGGATACTGAATGAATACTTCTGCTCAGTATTCACAAAAGAAGAGAAGGGGGAGGTACCTAAACCAAACAATAGAAACACCCTGGATAGGGGGGCCGATACCAGTCCATTTACAGAAGAAAGGGTTCTGAAAGAACTCTTAAAACTGAAGGTGGACAAAGCAATGTGGCCTGATGGGTTTCACCCAAGAATTCTAAAAGAACTAAAGGTAGAACTGGTGACACCACTGACTACCCTCTTTAACAAATCATGGGAGGATGGTGTGGTACCTGAGGACTGGAGAAGGGAAGATGTGATTCCACTTCAGAAAAGTGGGAGCAAGGCAGAGGCAGGAAACTACAGACCAGTTAGTTTGACCTCAGTGGTAGGGAAAATGATGGAATCACTTCTGAAGGAAAGAATTGTTGAGTACCTAGAGCCCAGCAGGGCACAGGACCCAAGGCAGCAGGGATTCACAGCAGGAAGGTCATGTCAGACAAATTGAATAGATTTCTTTGACTGGGTGATCAAAGTAGTAGACCAGGGAGGGGCTGTGGACATGGCCTACTTAGACTTTAGCATGGCATTTAACACAGGCCCACACAAAAGATTAATATACAAGTTAGCCAGCCTTGGAGTGGGTCCCAAGGTGGTAGCCTAGGTAAAAAATTGGCTGGACACTTGGAGTACTGTGTGCAGTTCTGGAGATCCCATCTCTGCAAGGACATAGACAGGATGGAGGCTGTTCAGAGGAGGGCAATTAAAATGATGCAGGGTCTGCACCAGGAGACAAAGAGAAACTAAAGGAGCTTAATATGTATACCCTCGAGGAATGGAGGGAGAGGGGGGACATGATAGAAATGTTCAAGTACCTCAAGGGACTCAGCAAAGTCCAAGAGGTAGCATCTTCCAGAAAAAGAGATGTGCAACAACAAAAGGGCACAATTTGAAGATAGAGGGGAGAACGGCTCAGAGGTAATGTGAGGATGTATTTTTTTCTTGGAGAGGGTTGTGGATGTATGGAACGGCCTTCCTGAGGTGGTTGTGGAGTCAAAAGCAGTGGGGGAATTCAAGAATGCATGAGACAGACAGACATAAGTCCATTCTAGTGGGAGGTAGGAGGAAGTAGGCTGTTGGTTAACTAGGATCTGCAGCTTATCCATTAGGTAGGAAAATGGGCAGACTACAGTAGGTGAGCCCAAGCGGTCCTTATCTGCTGTGAAATTCAGTTTCTATGTTTATATAAAGGCATGCACTAATGAGGGAAAGTCATCCGGCATAGTTAAAGCTTTATTTCGGGTGATATTTCTAAGGTGGTAGAAAGCACTCCAGGCAACTGATGACACCTGAGCCTCAAGTGTCAATCTATCGTCCAGAATGATGCCTACATTCTTCACCTTTGCAGAGGCAGCAAGTGGGGAGAGGCCAAGCATCAGACCTGACGTTTCTGCTACCTCCTCCACACCCAGCCGAAGACTGGGCTTAATCACCAGCACCAGCACCATTTAGGGAGCATGCGCAAGAATGGCGGCTGAGCTGAGCCGGCCAGAACATCGAGTTTATTGATTTTACTTTCTTTTGTTTTTTTTTTTGCTTTATTTTGCCTATTTTCGATTTATTTTTAAGTATTCTTAGTATTTTAGCCCCCTTTTCGAGCTTTGTACGGTCCGTTACGCAGATTACTGCAGCGCGAAGTTAAATCTAGTTTTACTTGTCCGGTCATTCGTCTAGCGTCCTTGAGTGCTCCGAAGTGGTTAAGATGCGGTCTTCTTTGTCGGTGCCTTTTTTATTCGTGCTTTTGCTCTTCCTGCACTCGTACCTTGGAGTTCCTGCAGCTGCTTGATCGACTTTCGTGGCATTTGCCGTTGTCAGCTTGGGATTTTATTATCCTCCACTCTTCGCTCTACCGGCTGTTTGGTGAGAGGTCGTGGAAGTCAGGGATCGCTGCGAAGAGCTTGGAAGCCGGGATTGCAGGAACCTGCTACAGGTTCCTGCCGGTGAGTGTCTGCGTGACTCTGGGGGAATGAGTGGAGCCTGGATTTGCATTGTGGGAAAGCTGTGCTGTGATTTTTTGGATGGCGCTCTGTTTTAATGTTGATGCACTGATGTGGTGCTGCCCCCAGTGATTCTGTCCATCTGACTCTTTTGGTTGTGGCGTGACGACAAAAGGAGGATTTATTTATTGCCTTGCTGCTGAATAAGGTTGTGCAGCCAGAAACTGGACAAGCTCTCTGTTTGTTGGCTGTTCCTTGGAAGTGTCGAGGTTGCAGGACTTAAGGAACCAGCCTGAATGTTCCTAGGGTGGGTGCGGGTGCTGCTGTTTGTACCTGGGGGGGCTGCGAGCATCTGCCAGAGGGTTGATGTTTTTTGGGGCTCCGGGGGATGCTGGAATAGCCTGGCAGAGGCTGGGCTATGTCTAGCAGCCCATATAGGGAAGACAGCATTTTCCCCGCACCCTCCTGCGGTCTAACCAGGCTTTCACTAGTTGCAGAGTGCTTCCTCCCTGGCAGTTCACGCCAGGCATAGGAAGATATTGATTTCGAAACAGGACGAACTTTGCTATATGGAGCATACAATCAGACTTTATTAAGCTTACGGACTTTTTTAGCTAGGGTCTAAATCGTGTTTATATGTGGATTTTATGATTATATAGTGAGAGTGTTAATATTTTTGAGTAGAAGAGTTTTTATATTTTTCGTTTCTGTTTGTTTTTATTTTATTTTTTATTTTATTTTATTTATAAGTATTTGATCTTGTATGGGTCTTGATTTGATTTTATGATTCTATTCTATTCTTATTTAAGATAGGTTGTTTTGCCATCAATAATGTGTTTGATGGGGCTTAAGATGGTCAGGCGCTATTCTCCCGCTCTGCTCCGGGACCTTCGTCCCTTTTATTGTCCTCGATTACCCGATATTGCCTTCAACAACTGCCGGAGAGCTGGGATACTGAGAAGGCATTTAGGGAATCGATGGACTGGGCAGAGTGGGAGAATGGAGACGAGTGGGCGGATAGGGATAGTTTGGACAAGGAGACGCCCCTGGGGCGAAATGGAGTCAGGAGAGGGGTCCTCCTTGCCTGATTCCCATACCCAAGGGCTCCACAGATCGTGGGCAGGTACTGCGATCCTCTCGAAACTCATCCAACTCAAGCGGTGTTATGTAATGCCAGGTCAATTAGGAACAAGACTGCTATTATTGCAGATCTTGTTGCAACATCTGACCTGGCATGTATTCTGAGACTTGGCTGGATGAAAATGCAGGTCCTATCTTAGACTCTGCTGCTCCAGCTGGGTTCTCGGTAATGCACCGTCGAGATTGGATCGTAGAGGCGGGGGTGGCCATCTTTTAGATCAGAGCTGAGTCTTGTGGAGGTGCCAGTGGGTAACACCAGATCCTTTGAGTGTATCCTGGCAGCAGGTGCAGAGCTCAGATTCTCCTCATTTACCGTCCACCCGGTGATGGTGGTGAATTCCTGAAGGAGTTCGCGGACTTCATCGTTGACATGGCACTGGAGTCGCCTAGATGGTTAATTCTGGGTGACTTCAATGCCTGGGTCGACGATGAACTCTCACTCTTGGAAAGAACCTCCTCCAACTTATGTCTATGTTGGGCCTGTCATGCAGTAGTTACCTCTGCTACCCATATAGGTGGCCACTCGTTGGACCTGGTGTTCCTACTGGATTTGGATGTCTTGCATTTGGAGGTGGAACCAAATGCATGGACAGACCATCACACCATAAGATTCAGTTTTGGGGCACCCCCTAATAGGCCTATCCCTACGGAGATGGTCCAGTATCGCCCTTTAAGGGGAGTAAATCCAGAGGGCCTAATGGCGGTACTGGACCTATCGGGTATTTCGGATGAGAGCATGGATCCAGGGGACATGGTTATTGCCTATAACAAGGCGGTGACCGGGGCCCTGGATCGAATTGCTCCTGTTCGTGTTCGCCCACTCACTCAGCGCCCAAAGACTCCCTGGTTTGATGAGTCTTTGAAGGAGCTGAGGAGAGGAGGCGAAAACTAGAGAGAGCATGGCGGAAATCCTGCCTGGATGCTGACAAACTTAGATTGATGGATCATTATGTTATCTATCAATCGGCAATATCTAATAAAGTCAGAATTCCTGTCCAGGAGATTGCTGCTGCAAGAAATTGACGGCTCAACTCTTTCGGACTGTTGACAGATTGTGCAATCCACTCTGTCTACAGTCTGGAAGAGATTTTCTAAATAAAGTGTGATGAGCTTGCTCGATTTTTGCTGATAAGATTGCGGCATTAGGGCGGATCTCAGCCATGTTCATTCTATAAGGGCTTGCAGTGATCGGAGGGAAGCAATCACCTGTGTCACCTGGTCTGACTTTGGTAGGCTGGAATTCATGGACATTATGAGGACTGTCCAGACTGTCGTCCAACTAGTTGTGGTTTGGATCCGGACCCTCGCCACTTTTATTAGGTTGCGTGAATATTATCTGCCCGACCATTGCTGAAATCGTCTGGAAGTCCTTGAAGCAGGGATCTTTCCTGAACCCCTAAAGGAGATGCGTTCGACACTCTAAAAACCTTCACTGAATCGGACTGTCCAGCTAACTACAGACCTATCTCTAACCTCCCCTATTTGGGTAAGGTTATTGAAAAGGTAGTTGCACTGCAACTGGACGACCATCTTACAAATCATAATGTCTATGATACTCTTCAATCAGGATTCAGGAAAAGACATAGTACTGAGACTGCTCTTGTCCGGGTTCTAAATGATCTCCTGATAGCGAGGGATCAAAAGGCTTGAACTATTCTAGTCCTTCTTGATCTCTCTGCGGCTTTCGACACTGTGGACCATGGTATGCTTTTGGAACGCCTGCGGCTCCATTGTGGACTGTCTGGTATGGTCCTAAAATGGTTTCAATCTTTTTCTCAGGGCGGAGACATGGGTTATCACTGGAATTTATTCCTCTGATGCCGTCTCCTTGCCTTGTAGGGTTCCATGAGGGTTCCATTTTGGCACCCATGTTGTTACGCTGTCTACATGCTGCCATTATGAGACATTATTAGGCAATATGGTCTGGGTTTTCACTGCTATGCAGATGACACCAAGCTATATTTGTCCTTTAGCCCCGGGCAAGTAGATGCAGTCTCTAAACTTAACAACTGTCTATCTGAGATCAGTGATTGGATGAGTGCCAGCTGGCTAAGGTTAAACCCGGATAAGACTGAGGTTGGTGGTGGACCCAGGTTGTCGTAAGGCGGGTTGTAGGGCTGGTCTTCCTTCGGGCATATGGATCGATGGAGCCCAGCTCTCAACCTCAGACCGGGTGCGTAACCTGGGCGTTATGATTGACGACAGTTTGACGCTGAAATTCCAGGTGTCCTCTGCCGTCAAATCCTCTTTTTACCATCTGAGAAATATTGCTCGGGTGAAACACCTTGTTCCTACGGCTGACCTCCCGACATTAGTCCATGCCTTTGTTACTTCTCGCCTTGACTACTGCAATGCCCTGTACCTAGGGATGCCGGGGGTTGATATCCGCCGCTTGCAGCTGGTACAGAACGCTGCAGCCAGGCTTTTGACGGGGACATCAATAAGGAATCATATAGCCTGTGCTGCGCGAACTGCACTGGCTGCGGTTCAGTGGCGGATCACCTTTAAGGTCGGTTTACTGACCTATAAAGCCCTACACAAACAGGGACCCAATATCTGCAAGATCTACTTATTCCCTACCGTCCCTCGGCTCACTCAGATCCACCGGCGAGGGGATTGCTAGAGGTTCCCAGGGTTCGTTTTAAAACATCTAGAGATTGCGGCGTTTTCTTATGCTGCCCCTACCCTGTGGAATTCTCTACCTCATCAGATACAGAAGCTGCCTGACCATCGAAAAGCTTTAAATCAGAGTTCAAAACATACTTATTTCAAAAGGCTTATGGGGAGTAGTTATTGCACTGATTTGAAATTGGAATTATATTTTATTGTTGTTTGTTACGTTATATGTATGTTTTATATGTATTTAATTATTGTACAGCGCTTTGATTTCGAAAAGCGCTTAAAAATAAACTTTTACTTACTTACTTACTTACCTCCGTCTTGTCCCGGTTAAGCTTCAGCCAGTTAGAGGACATTGAGTCCTGGATATTTGCCAGACATAAAGACACAAATGTGCCCCAGTTATTTATTATGCTTGGTTTATTTAATATATTCTGTGTCCCATGTCTTGTTTTGACTCCCCGGCTCCTTCTATTTATTATTGTGTTATATTGCCCCTGTAGCCTGGCCAAGCGGGGAGAGCAGAGTGCTTGGTACGGCCGCAGCCATGAGTCCAGTAGAACGGAGAAAGGCTCTGTATTTGCCTCACTGAAATGAGAGCACCACAGCTGTGAGGAGCGTAGAGTGGAGCTGAGCAGTGTAGTATGGGGCAGCAGGTTGTACAGCCCTGTGAAGTTGGCACGGTGGCTGAAGTAAATAGGTTTGGGCTACCTGCAATATGACGTACCTTGGAGTAATGGATGCAGGGAGGCCTGTGGGTTTTGAGTTGTAGAGGGCATTCCATTTTTCAGCTTGGCTTTGTGTACACAGCTGTGCTTGGATGGGAGCAGAACATTGCAGCAGTAAGGTGGCAGTGGTAGGTGGCAAGTCTGGGAGCAGGGCCAGTCTTTGGAGGAGCCGCAGTCAGATGAGAGGGTTTGTTGCAGGCATGGTCTGCATGGCAGGATAGTGACCTGCATATGGGGCCCTGGATTGTCAGAGGTTTGAAGATACAGTAGAACTGGAGGCTGCAGTAAGGAATGACGTGAAGGTCTGGACTGCTCTTTTTAGTTAGTTGGTTTTGTAGCAAAGGAGCTAGATGTATGTATGCTGCAGGCTAAGCCTGCCATGATGTGAGTGCTACAGCTGGAAGGTGAGTTGTCACATCACAGGTTTTCCCCATGTAGTTCCAGGAAGTGCACAGGGTCCAAGAATTTAATTGCTGACGGTCCATTTAGTTAATAGCAGTTTCAGCAATGTGCCATATTTTGAATGGTGCAGTCAAGTTTGAGTAGTGTAGCTACTGTAGAAGGCAAGAGTCAGTTTTTTTCTCTGCAGTCAGGGTTGTGTTGCAGGTACTTGGAAGACCACAGCATATGGATGCTGGACTAAGGATGGTGACTGGGGACCCAGCAACGCATTAAGTGGTAGAGGCTGGTGCAGGCATTTGAGATAGGGCCAGGGCAGTAGAAGGGCCACATTCTCCACCGTGTCTGGCGATGTGATGTTGGTCTGCCACTAGGACCCTTACCTTCTCTTCAGGTCTGCCATGCACATCTCTCGCTGTACCGGTGGACATCATCTTATTGGACCCATGTGAATAATTGAGTTGGAAGCATAACAGAAAAAAAGAATATTCTTTATTCATCTCAGAGGCAACTTGCAGCTACGGACTGAGTCACTGTGCCTCCTGAGACAGAGATGGTTTTGATTGCCAAGATTGAAGGTGAACCACTGCCACAAGGTGTTGTTGGCTACATCACCACTCTGGATCTTCAAAGCAGATTCTACCAAATCTCCATTGATCCTGCTTTTCGCCAGTACACAGCTTGGTGCTGTTACTTGGAACTTTTCCAATTTAAATGACTGTCTATGGGACTTCGGAATAATCCAGCCAATTTCCAGTATGCTGTGGAAGCCTTACTATGTGCATTGTCTTGGAAATCTTACCCAGTCTACTTGGATGATGTTATTGACTTCAGCAGAACTTTTCCAGAACACCTCCAACACCTCAAAAAATTATTTGAACACCTCTGATGAGCCAGCCTGAAGCTTTGCCCAGAGAAGTGTTGTTTCACACAGCATCAAATTAATTATCTTGGACATGTTGTAAGTTCTCAAGGCAACTCAAGACCCAGACAGACCTCTCAGCAGTCAAAGACTATCTAGAGCCTAACAACCTCAAAGACCTTAGAGCATTCCTTGGCTTGCCTGAATATTACAGAAAGTTCATTAGTAACTACAACAAGATTGCGGCTCCATTGTACGCCTTCAGCAAAAAGGGATGTGACTATACACTGAATTCTGAGTGCAAAGAGGCCTTTGATACCTTAAAGGACAAACTGATCTATGCTCCTGTATTGGTCTACCAAGGTTCAACCAACCTTCAAACTCTACACAGACGCTAGTTCTTTTGCAGTGGGTGTTGTGCCTTGTTAAGTACAATATGGAACAAAATGGGTTGTTTCCTACACTGGGTGTGCTTTTTCTTCTGCTGAGCACAACTATAGCATCACAGAAAAAGAATGTTGAGCCATGGTACAGTATTTACTGTAAAGAAACTTGACAGCTATCTTTGCTACTTCTCATTCACAGCAATTGCTGATCACTCTGCCCTCTGATGGTTGATCGAAATGAAGGAACCAGTAGGAAAGTTTACCCGATGGATTGCCATGTTCTAATCCTACAACTTTAAAATTCAGTACAGACCAGGTCAAGTTCATTCCAATGCAGATGACATTAGTCCTTGACTGTATCTCTCTGCATTACTCTCAAATAAATGAATGAATTCACACAGGTATGATATTAATGGGAAGATGACTGACAAACCAGTGGCACAACACTTCTTTCAGGATGACCACTTAGTCTCAGATATGTCTGTGATAGCCTTGAAAGGACATTTCAACAGTACACAACAGAGATGAGCTTGTGAGATCAGACTTATGTTACTTCTTAATATGGTGGAAGATGGCTTGAACATTGATGTTGGATATATGACACAGTACACATAAACGCACCTGGATCTTTACTTCAAAAGATGGACATACATATTTCAGGTTTTCAGCAAGCCTTGGACTTTGACTCTGATACTTATACAGTCCCACTTAACTGGTTATACACAGGTTGGCCTCTCACATTAATATTGTGTGAATGTATGCATGGGTGTGTGGGTGTGTGTGTGTGTGTGTGTTTGTGTTTGTTGCGGGGGAGAAGTGTGGCACATTGAATTTTTAATATGGGTATTTGAGGTGGGTGGTTATCTGGGTACAGTGGATGTGAATATTGTGATATAGAGGTAAACTTATGTTCAGTTACATGACATTATGGTGTGGTAGTGGCTAGGACTCTGGGCTCAAATTATAGTGGATATTTACTTCCTTCTGCTAGTTCTGTAGTTTGAGTATATACTGTCATGCTTTTACATTCTGTACTGATAAGGACACATTGTCTCATTTACTTGAGGATTCATGAAAGGTGTACTGTAATTCCTTTTTGGGTAACTATTGTAGTGATTGGTGCAGCTGATGGTGTATTAGGATTCATGTACATATATTTCATTTTAAGTAAGTACCTTCCCGGGGGAGGGGGGATTTAATTCCTAGGAATTTTTGTTTAGATTCCTTAGACTGTTTCTGTAAATGTATCATTTCTATTATACACTGACAATTTATTGAAATCTGTACATATCAGACTGCATAGTCTCAATTTCTTGGGAGTCTTTGACTAATACTTCTTCGTATCTGGCACTTACACTGACAATTGGTATTATCATGTATAAAATTGTGTTACAACACTGAAGGCCTTAAGGTTTCTGGAACATAATAGCTAGTTGAGAGTATGTTGGGAATATATCTCCAGCTAACTGTACATTCATCAGTATGATACACTTACTCACTTTGGGTAAACATCATTTTAATCCTTCTATATGCCATGTAAAGATAATTTCTGTTGTTGTAATTTTTGGAGCTTATTATTTATTTTTTACTTGCTAATATGTTACATTTTGGCATGCGATTGTTTTATCCAGGGTCATTTTCTAGTCATAGGCCGTATTCACAAACTAACAGAGTTCTGAGCAGAGTGGAAGCTGACTTCTACTGGTGTGCTCTTGCCTCATTCTTGAAGTATGTGTCTTTGGGAGGTTTTTTCACTTGACATATAATTTAGTGAGTAGAGAATCTTAGTGTTTTGTTTTTCATTAGACTGATACATGGTATAATATATGTGGGTTGAACTCTCTGCCTGCTGTTATTTCTGGATGACCTTTGACCTTTAAGTTTGGTTCAGCTGAAAGCACACTTAAGATATTCAAGCTATCTGACGTCACTTTATGTTTTGAATGCCTGTTTTAAACTAATGAGAATTATTTCTGTTTTTTTCTGAATGTTCTGAATGTTAATGATATGGAATTTTCTAAATAACTGTCATTAAGCTTCCAAAGGAGGACTTGTCGGTACGAAAGATAAAGCTATTTGTTCTTTTTGTAACATCCTTGTTGGTCCAATAAAAGGTATCAAACCATTTGTTCTGGATTTGTTCTCAACAAATGAGGAATCTTACGTAGAAGCTCTTCCTTTCCACGCCACTGATGTGCTTAATGAAGCAGTTCACAATATCATTCCAACTGAATGGAAAGGTCGATTTAAGTCTTGAACCTTTGTGCAACAGAACTCAAGAGTTCCTGAGACTAATGGTTCTGTTTTCCATGGTATTACTCAACATTTGAGCTAAATTATTATTTTGCTACAAGTGTCTCAATGTGGCTAATTCTATGCATACATTTTTTTTGCTAAATAGTACTGAATGCTGCATAAATTGCACTATAATAATGTCGTTTCACAGAGCTGTTTTTTAATTGTGCAGTTCTTGCATTCTTTGTCATGTTCACAAACAGTTTATTGGAGGTTTGCATATCCTAGTTCTGGGTAATCTCCAGCTGCCACCCCTTCCCGTCTCTTCCCTTCTCCATTCCCTGTGCTGTAGCACTTGTTGCTCTGACCAAGCTTTAGGTTGCCATGGTGTTTCCTCTCAGCTTGTACTACTGTGATTGGTCACCATTGTAGTCCAGATTCTTGTTTTTTTGCCTAAACCCTTGTAGGTCAGCCCCAACTCAACTGATCCCCGCTCATTTCTGAGACTTACATCAATGTGGAGATCCTCTCAGGCATGCCCCCTATGGAAACTGGCATCAAGGTTCCCGGCAGACCCCCTAACTTCCAGTGTTCCTCCCTGCCTTACCCCCCAGGGTGGGGCCAAGGGGTTGGGCCATATGTGACAGAGGACTGAACTTGGTCACCAACTGAGTGTCATCGTGGGCATAGCAATGATCAGCAAGTGGGGCATCATCCATGGGGCTGGAGCTCTTTGCATACTTTATCCCTGGGAGGTGTGACATGCAATAACACAAAGCACTACAGAGCAGATGTCTGACACACCTCCCCATCAGTTCACCTTGGCCACTGCTCCCCCTGACCTCCACCATGGGTCAATCAAGCACTGGTTGCTCACTCACCCTGCCCCCAGGAGGAGGAGAGCATTCCACGGGTTGCTCAGTCCTCCTTCCCCCAGCCAGCCCTCCAACTCCTTGGGTCCATTCCTGAACACAGGGCAGCGATGTCGCAGGTGGAAGCCCAGCCACTGTACTGGCCAGTCTTAGTCCAGCTTCTTTTCTGCCCCCTCCCCAGCAGTGGAGTAGTCCTATGGTTAGGTTGTGTCATGCCATGCTTGAGATTTCTCAACTGTTTTAATGCTTTTACTGTTATATTGTTGCTTGTTCGAGTGGTACTCACTTTCACGATCCTGGGGATGATGTAAAGTACACAATTAAGTATGGGATTAATGTTTAGCTGCCACCCCTTTAGATCACTCAGCACACTGTTGTTACAAATTGTTATATTGTCTAGCAGTACCTTATCATAGCAGGGGCTCTGGAAACCCCTCAGTTTGAGACATAGCTTTATGGTGTGCATAGGTTCCATGTAAGAAATAATACACAACAGGGTAGGTGGTATTGGGCAATACCAGATCACCCTGGAGGATATTATTGCTCTTAGAGAATGGCCCATTGGTGACATTTTGGAAAAAAAAAATATATATATAGAATAAAGTATGGGGTGGTGTGTATAACAAGAAGTTTACACACACCCAAGGGGTTTTTGCAAGCATCTAACCTTGAGGGTATGTGTAAACTTTGAGTTTACAAACACACCATCCCATATTTTATTTTATATAATTGCTAGGTCTTTTTTTTGGCCACGGCAATTATATACAGTAAAATAAACAAGACATTCCTGTGTTGCTGCAGTCCGCTTAGGTTTGAGTCTGCGGCCCGAAGTCATTCTATTTATTTATTTCAACTTTTTTTTTAATTCATTTATTTCTGCCCAGAGGTGTTTTTAAATGTTAAAATTTGTGGCAGTGACTTACCACCAAGTAGTCCGAGTGTCAGTACTGTCTCCCGTAGAAAGACAAGGCAGGCATCAGTCCAGGAGGAAGAGGTGCTGCGGGCGCATACCCAGAGCAATGGAAAGCATGTACATGTTTGACGTAAAACACAAAAAAATTATAAAAAATAGATAAAAAACAATGAAAATTACATTTTCAGGTAACGTAGTCCCTTCACTGGTAGAATAACTGGTGGAAGGTATTGCTGTTTTCTGTTACTTATAATTTTTTACTGATGATGATCCCCTCCAGCTTATGGTTGCTTGCTGTTTTGTCTATCCTCCCCACACACACACAACAGCGGAGAAACAGTTGGTTTTATCAGCACCAAGTGGAAACAGGGAAATGTTGTGCTGAGGTGCATGTGAACTAAGGTAACAGAGGGACAGAGATACTAGAGGTCCCCTGTTACAGATAAGAGGGACATCAGATTTAAGCATAACCAGAGAAAGTACCTTTACACATCAAGGATGGTAAATCCCTGGAATTTATTAGCAGAGGACATCATTTTAAGTAAAATTATACTATGGCAAGAAAGAATGCTGGGCTGTGATTGGTCAAGCTGGGACTGGACCCGTGGTGTTGTCCTGGCATAACATCATGGATGTAGTCCAAGCACATACATGACCACATCACACATGGCAGAATCACTGCCCACTGTCCAGCACCGGCACTCCCCATCCACTCACAGTGCCAGCAGTCATCCCTCGCTTGGGCAGACGTTCATGTGTTCCCTCAACATACATTTTCCACAAATTTGCAGATAAACTCCAATTAAAAAAAATATGTTAAATGAAAAAAAAAGCCAGAGTTCACTACTGTACTTCTCTGTTCCCCTGTTTGCCAGCATGATCGTGTGAGCACGTGCAGGGTTTGAAAGTGTCATGCTCGACAGCTCCCGAAAATAACAGCCACATTTGGCCACATTTGGATGGCTAAGTAAAGAACCACTCCCCCATCATCTTCTGTACAGATTACATTTATTTTCCATCATTTTTAAAAAAATATTTGAATTTAATAGTGAAAATGAAGCCGTCTTCGCCATCAGCTTCACCACACTGCACTTCTCGTTCCAGCAAGATCAGCACATGCTTTTCAAAAACAAAACAAACTCAGCACCCCACTTATTCTGGCATTTGTTTAGTTTCATTATTATTTTCTCCCATCACAAGCACACAAGTTCTGTCCTGGGAGAACCAAACAAACCATAATCCTAAAAGTGGGCGGGGCACACAATACTGTGAACGCTGTCTGGAAACTACTGCCACTTACCAGTTATCATCCTCATCTGCCTTCACTCTTTCAGCTGTGATGGGGAGTGAAGGTAGCCACTATTCCAAACTAAAAGGGCATCTTTCAATATTATGCCGGTGAAAGTAAGAGTGCGGGGGGATGAGGGGAGACCATCTCTAATTTCAACAGCATGGTAGCATAAATATCAACAGAGGGAAAAGACAGATTACTCTGGCAAACTACACAACCATAGTAACAGCATCTCCACCTGCTGGCCAGCACAGTCAATCTGCACTATTTTTTTAAAAGTATATATACCCCTTTGAAAAGCAGCAACAAATGTACTTTCAGGGGTACTTTTTAATCTTTTCCTTTTTTTTTCTCAAGCGCCATTGTATAATAAGAATAATGCACTTCAGGGTGTGTGTCATGCTGGGATAACATCACTTCTGGGATGATGGGTCGCACTTGGCCTCGGCCTTGTGCTCAATCACACCAGGCATGATGTTAGCCGACACACACCTTGTCATCCATTATTCCTTTAATAAAGCAGAATTTAAAAGAAGACTGGATATGTACCTTAAATCTGGTGCAATCCTTAGTTATTTCCTGGAGTAATGAACAGGAGCTTGTATGGGTATTGCCACCTCTCTCCTTACCAACTTCAGTATAAACCTCATTATACAATATCAAGAACATTTCTTGTATCCTGATTGGTCAGTGTGTGCCTGGGACAGTGATGTTATTGAACAACAACATCACTATATGAAGTCCAGGCACACAGGTGACCACAGAACACTGGAAGAAATCCCCCCCCAGGCAAGTCACCCTAAAGCTGACATTGCCCTGAAGCCACTGGCGGCTTACCTGAACCCCCCCACCCCACAAACACACACATTCCCTGCCTCATTCCTTCAGTCAATTCAGAAAACTGCCATCAGATTCACTTTCATTTAGCCTCAGAAACAGCCATTGCCTGTGTTGTGCTTCACTGTAGCTGGCTTCCTTTCTTAAAGCGTGCACGCTCGGCCGTTTCCACAGTAGTGGCTATTCCTTTTCAGACTATCACCCATTTCTCACAGAAGTCACATACACTGGCTATTCAATAAAAGCAGTCTGCCAAAATAAAAGAAAAAAGTTTTGTAGCTTACATGTTCAGATTGACATCCAGTTACCGAGCGGAGACGGAGCAGGAAACTGGAAGTTTCTGCTCGGCTCTGCTCTCCTTTACTGATCATACAGTTTTCACAAGGTAAAAGAAAAACAAACAAACATCTTGAACAGGTCACCAGGCTAGCAACAATTAAATCTGATTTTTGAATGAAGCTTACCACACAATGATGTGGGGAGGGGAAGGGGGTTGTGTACAACAAACTCAAAGTATTAGCAGCAGCACCACCTACTGGACTGCTTTTTCATATATTTCTAATATATGCCTCCCATTCAAAAAATAAATAAAAATGTCCTAAAAATCTTTTTAAAAGCTTTTTATTATTATTTTAAAAAATGGCATTGTATAATAGCAATAAGGCACTCCAGGGATGTGTGTTATTGTGTAATAATTAACGGTCTCCGTTTTTTGCCATAGACAAAACCATGTGTTAAATACCGTAACACCTGAGTAGGTGTGACGGGCATTCACGCCGCCCATTTCCATACCAACGCGCTCCAGACAGGTAAATAAACAGAGCGCAAGCTTCCAACTGTCCCTGTTTCCGCAAACAGTACTGACAAGAAAAACACTTACTTCTCTGCATTACCTCCATCCCAAACACACTCTTGTGCTTCTAGGCTCACTAGTAAGAAACTGAGGTAATGCAAAAGAAGTAAGTGTTTTCGTCCAATACTATTTACAAAAGTTCAGATAAACTCAGCAGCTATTTATTTAAAAAGCAAACCCTTCAATTATATAAAATAAAATATGGGAGAAGTGTGTCAAACTCGAATTTAACACACACCCTCATTGTTGGATGGCACTCATAAACCCCTTGGGCTTCGCCCTCGGGGTTTATGTGCCATCCAACAACTCGGGTGTGTGTTAAATTCTCGTAACACACTTCTCCCCATACTTTATCCTATATATATAACGTCACTCCTGGGGTGGTGGAAGCATTTAGCTTCACCTTGAGCTTCAACCCACCCCAGGAGTGATGTTACTGCACAATAACACACACTCTGTCCTGCCTTATTGCTTAAGTATGAACTTTCTTTGGATTTACTTTCGGCTTTTCAAATGTGGCATGAGTCTCCAGTGTTAGTTATGAAACATGACAATCAGCCTCCTACAGAATCTCTCTGACACTTTTTTTCTTTTCCCTCCTGGCTGTGCTAAAGTGCCTAAATTTCTCTGTTAGCCCACTATGAAACAACTATGTAACCTGTTTTTTTTATGTTGCTTGCACGCATGTGCAAGAAACATAGTGCCATCATCGGAGATTTCGGAGGTGTCACCTCCTCCTTCAATTCAGTCAGCGAGCTGGCAGGCGCGGCCCCTGTAAGACAATGCATTTTGGAGCTGTCTATGACACGCTCCAAAATGCAGTGGCATATAGTTGAAAGGGGGAGCTACGCTTCAGTGAGCAGAGATAGAAACCCACTGAAGCATAGCTCCCCCACACGCAGCGCGGCGCACCCCGCACCTCCGCGTGAGCTGACGGAGTGCCCAATCCCGTCGGCTGAGCTGCGTCCCCCAGTTGAAGGTGCCACGCTGGGGCCCACCCCAGCGTGGCAATGAGATCTTTGGCGGCCGGGGTGCCCAATCCCCATCGGCTGAATGCCCCAGCGTCCTTGTGCCACGCTGGGAGCCCACCCCAGCGTGGCAAACCGTCACGACATCTTTTTAACCTGAAAAATGGCGATCGCGGGAGCGCTCCTGACCCCCACAACCCGCACCCACCCACTGGCGCACTCAGCCTCCCCCGCCCCCACCCCATACTTACCTCCGGACTCTGGCGCGGCGATCTTGGTGGACCGGGAACACGTCTGCACTCTTCAAAGCCGACCGCGAACTGAGGAAATGCCGGTAAGCTGTATAATGGGCTAGATAGGGGGGTTTCAACTTTGTTGCATATCTCAGGCATTTTTGGGAATTTTTGCACCAAATTTTCAACATGGGGTTTTGGGACCCCTTCTCATGAATGATGTCACTGTCATGGCGTTATTCGGGCCTGAAGGGTGATTTCGCGCAGTGACTGCGCAGTGACTGCGAAATCACCCTTTGGGCCTGAATACTGCCATGACAGTGACATCATTCATGAGAAGGGGTCCCAAAAACCCCATGTTGAAAATTTGGTGCACAAATTCCAAAAAATGACTGTTTTACTGAGCGTTACGCAGTTCCTCAGGCTCGTAAGTTCGCGAAATTTCAATATTTTCACTCCAGATTTTCAACATTGCCATTTTACCACACCTTCTTATGAGTAGTACAGCTGTCATTTTTCACATCTCACCCAAAATGTGTTTCTGCCCATGTAGCGCAGAATGGCGCAGTCGGTGTGAGAAATCAATGTACAGGACAAATTAAGAAAATTACAGTGACACTGTTCATGAGCAGAGGTCTTAAAATGGCTATGTTGAAAATTTGGTGAAAAATTCCTAAAATGACTGTTTCACAATGATGAATTCGCAGTTCCCGCAGAGCTCGTAAGTTATAAATGTTCAATATTTTCACTCCAGATTTTCAACATTGTCATTTTACCACACTCCTTATAGAGTAGTACAGCTGTCATTTTCTCATCCTGCCCAAAATGTGTTCCGCCCCATGTAGCGCACAATGGCGCAGTCGGTGTCAAACTCAATGTATAGGACACATTAACAAAATCACAGTGACACTGTTCATGAGCAGAGGTCTTAAAATGGCTGTGTTGAAAATTTGGTGAAAAAATTCCTAAAAATGACTGTTTTTCGAGCGTGCGTTGCGCAGTTCCTACGCACGCTCGTAAGTTCGCAAATTTTCAATATTTGCACTCCAATGACTTCCAAATACCTAAACAGCACATAGAAGCAAGCAACATTCGGCATTGACAAATTTGTTTTATTTAATGTTACTATGTAATGTGCTGTTTTTTTCTGTATCTTAAGTCCCGTCCGCTGTGCAATTTATGTATGACGTGGAACCTTTGTAAATGAGTCTCTGACTCAAAGGTCTTTCTGAATATCAAATAAATTCTAATTCTAATAAATTCAAAGTGCGCCTTGACTTGAGCTGGAATGGGATCAGGAATCCCCCAGGAAGTTCAGGAAGGTGATATTATTTAAAATTAAACAGAAGATTTCTGTTTCTGCAGTTTTTTTTTGGGGGGGGGGGGTTCTTTGCAGCCAAAACAGTGTGGCCGAACTGGAGAATATCACGAGCCACGGTAGGGTAGCTCTGTAAGAAAGTGGCATTTGTACCTTGGCATGTTTTTAAAATTGTGACATTCATTTTGTGAAACCAGGGAGCATTTTGGGGACAGATTATGTTTTTAAAAGGATACAATGCTTGTGGAGTTGTGGGCAGGGTTTGCGTGTGTGTGTGTGGTGGGGCTGAGTCCATTTTTCCTCTCGCTTAGTGAGCAGAAAACAAATGGTGGCTACTGGATTTCAAAATTCTATCTGGGACAAGGATACTAGTATTACATTGGGGCATGCAGCTGGTACTTGTTTTTCAAAGGGCTCTATCAAGGAATAGATGCATAGCAATGGAATGCCAGTCAATCAGGAAACAAGGAATTTCATTACCATTTTCTAAGTGGTGAATAAAGACTGTTCTATTTTTATTCTATGCATCCAACTCAGTTATTCACATGGCTCCAGCAAGACAATGCCTGCCAGTACAACCAGAGAAGGACATGGCAGACCTGAACAGAAGTTAAGGGTTCTAGTGACTAACACCAAAATACAAAATACCATAAATGTGTTGTCCAACTGTTATACATGGATGCTTTGACCATTTGCGCTCTCTGTCCCATCGGGGACCAAGACCTTGTGGGGTATCGTGAAGGCAAAGGAACATTCTTGAGGAAGGTCCCATCCCTAGAGGTGCAATGGGAACATAATTCCTGTAGGTTAAGGAGCCCAAAAGTACTGTGCAGCAGGCGGTGAACACACAGACTGAGTGGCATGCTGACTGATAGCAACTGGTGATGACTGATGACAGACAGGGACTGATTGGAGTAATAACTGACAGCTACTGGTAACTGATAGCAGACAGAAGCACAGCGGAAACCTACTGTTGGGACAAATGCTATACATAAATACATATACTACATTAATGCATTCGGCACTCAGGGATAAAAAAATCCCTGTGGAGGAAATCTCTGGAGATCCATGGCCTTGGCCGCTATGTCTCCTGGCATGGGAACTTATTATTGTGACAGCACAGAATGCTAATTTCTAGTTTGAAATTCAGGGGAAGGTTTTTGGAGGGATAACTTTTTATCACTATCCCTCTTATGGGATAATGCTGTGAGGTGTGGGGTGCCGTGAGTCACTCTCTGCAGCTAAGGGAAGTTCCCCACAAAGGAGGCTATCCCCTCCATGCGTGGAATGAGGAAAGTAGTGACTGGTGAAAGGCTATCACCCAGCCTCATGACTGTGAGGAGGCCTATTCTTGAATGGAAATGAAAGGAAGGGGATATGGAACGAAACTAGGTGGACTTTAGACAGATACAGGGAGAATAGCTTTCAGAGGTGCTGCTGATATGGCCTGCACAGCTAAAGAAATGTCTGTGGGTTTAGAAGCCCATCCTTTAGCAGCTGAAGTGTTAAATGCTACACCTAGAGATGCTGCTGACTGAAGGTCTGCATGGCCAAAGCTTCCAATGGAGCTCTGGACCTTACTATCCAGAGGCACCACAAGAGACAACTGACCCACAGAGAAGGACCTTTGCCTGAGATGAAGGGCTTACGCTCAAGATGCAGACTTCAAGGTTGCTAAGAGCTGTCTTCCCACAGGGTGAAACCTGAGTGAGAGATTCTAACTGAATAATGACTGCTGTATGGAATGACTGATAAACTGAAAGGGGACTGAAATTTGAATGTACATTAAAGGTCACTCTGAAAGATAAAACCTAGGTTCAGCAGGAAGCTGTATATACACTAATACTAGGGTGGTAAAATGCTGAAGCAGACTGACTGAGTAAAACTAATTCAATTGACAGAGCTGGAAAGAGAGAGACTGCCTTGAGAAGAAGTCCAGTGAAAGCAACTGAGGAGGAATGCAGTGGAACTGAAAGTCTTGCAAGTGGCCTGGTATGATCAACAAAATGGAAAGCCTGAAATAGCACAAGCCAAAACAGCAGAATGGCATAGCCAGGACACACTGTGTTAATTAGTAAGCACACCAAGAACTAAAACAGAAAGAAACACATGAGTTACATGAGGACAGGAGTACAGCAGGAGTAGCTGAGCAAGAGAGAGAAGGAAGCACAAGCAGCAGCCAGGAAAGGTGGTAAAACAAAATATTGACTAGAAAGCCACTGAAGGCACAAAGGGGTCAGAGCCCCAGCAATGCCTCAGTCTGCAGCAAAGAAACAATACTTCCGAATCAGTCTGGAGGAAGCTGGATTAAATAGTTCAGAAAGAGTGGTGTGGCTGGTAACTCGCACTTCTGAACTGCAGATACAGCCTTTGTGTTAACAAAGCATTGATCTATTGACAATTCTCCCAAAATGGTTGGAGCTGGCAGCTGAACTACTTATTTTGGAGGTTTAGATATATGGAGTTCCTGGTCGAGGGATGCAAGATAACTTAATTATCAATAGAAAGATAGTTGAGAGAGCTCCCATGATGGTGCAGGGAAATTTGCCTTGTCTCAAGCCAGGAAAGGGCTTTTGATTTTGTTTCACATGATTACTTATTTCAGGTGTTAAAAAACATATGGGATCCCTACTGGATAACTGAGAAAGCTATATAAAAAATGCTATCTTAAATTCTCAGGCTAATGGGCACTGCTGAAATGTGATTATCAGTGAAAAGGGGGGGGGGGGTCAAACAATAATGCCTATCAAGTCCTTTATTTTTGAATTTTTAGTTTGGACCCTTTGTTATGGAAATTGAAAGATTCTCAGGATATAAATGGAATAAGACTGAACATAGAACTGGAACTTGTAAAAACAGTGGCTCGTGCAGATGGTATTTGTTTGTACACAATGCTGTAGGAGTGGTTTTTCGTGTACTATGTGATTTTTCTATGATAGCTGGTGCAAGGGTAAATTGGGTAAAAAAGTGTGTGTTTAGACCTAGCCACTATTTAAAACACGGAGCCACTCACCATAGGGACAATAGTAAGTAGATTAAAAATGGCCCTTAGTTATAGATTCTGGGAGTGATGTTTGGAAAAGGGGATGTGGAGTGTATAAACTGGGAAAAACTATTAACTAGCTCAAATGGAACTATGGAAGAAGTGGACATTATCTAAAAGGAAAAAGAGTATCTTTAATTAAACTTTACTGCTACCACTGGTTTTACATATCTTTTACAGTGTATATCCCCCACCTGAAAATATGGAAACTAGGATATACAGCTTGCTCTTTTGATGCATTATCGGGTAATAGGCTGAACCCAGTAAAAAGAAATGCAAT
Organism: Neoceratodus forsteri; assembly: GCA_016271365.2. NCBI lineage: Eukaryota > Metazoa > Chordata > Ceratodontiformes > Ceratodontidae > Neoceratodus > Neoceratodus forsteri. The sequence continues at coordinate 902,791,986 of CM057454.1, forward strand.
CTATTTACTGATTGCTAAGGGGGCATGGGGGAGGGTGGTCAGAACATGGTTAACCCAGTTGTATTTTTATGTTGTCTTGCACCTGCACAAGAAACATGTTGCTGTAACTTTGGAATAGCTGGTTTTGGAGGCGCAGTCCTGTTGTGGCCTGTGGTGTCACTGGTTTTTGGGGTTGGGTTCCATGGCATGAATTAGATTGCACTCTGTCTATGACAGCAGTGCAAAAGCATATCCACCACCTTGAAAGGTTTTAGCTGCTGCAGTGAGGGAGCTCCACCTTATTGCAGGGCATGCCTTTACCCGGTGTAAGTTTCAGTGCGACATGGTGGCAGCTGTGCCATCTGCTTCGCACAGTCCCCAGAAAAGCCGACTTACGGGGTACCCAATCCCCCTGTCAGCATCATCATGCCCCCCTCCCCAGTTCATCTGCCAACAGGGGTGCTCAAACCCCATTGGCTACAGTCCCCCCCCAAAAGAAAAACCCATGCAGGTGACATGCTAGGAGCCCACCCCAGCATGTCAATGTACCTGTAAAAAAAAAAACAAAAAAAAAACTTCGACCCCTGTTGGCATCCTCATACCCCCTTCTCCAGTTCATCTGCTGATGGGGCAACTCAATCCCCATCAGCATCATCCCACCCACAGTCTTTTTTATTTGCCAACAGGGTGCCCAATCCCCATCGGCTCCAGTCTCCCCCCAAAAGAACTTGCAGGTGACATGCTGGGAGCCCACCCCAGCGTGTCAAATGTACCTGTAAAAAAGAAAACCTTCCTGCAATGTTTTGTTTTTTTACCCTGTAAAGTAGAAAACATTCTCTTGCAGTCTGCAGCCCCTTCCCCAACCCGTGTCCACCCACTGCATACCCCACCTCCCCACACACCCCCATAACCTATACTTATATCTGGAGCCCGGCATGATGATCTTCGGTGAACCAGAAACACGTCTGTACTCTTCAAAGCCGACCTCGAACTGAAGAAATGCTGGTAAGCTGTATAATGGCATAAATATATTTTTTTTTTCTACTTTGGTGCATATCTCGGGCATTTTTGGGAATTTTGGCACCAAATTTTCAACATGGGGTTATTGGGACACCTCCTCATGAATTCAGTTACTGACATGGTGTTATTTGGTCCCGAAACATGATTTTGTGGTCACTGCGTGGAATCACCCTTCAGGACTGATTAATGAACCGACAGTGCCACTGTTCATGAGGAGGGCTCTCAAAAAGCCTATGTTGCAAATTTGGTGAAAGAAATCAAAAAAATGACTGTTTTATGAGTATGCATTGCGCAGTTTCCATGCACGCTCATAACCTCGCGAATCTGTAATATTTTCACTCCAGATTTTCAACATTGCCATTTTTCCACACTTCCTTATGTAACCCCCCTGCAAATGGGGTTTCCCAAAAGACTTCCAGGAGCTTGCTTGAATGCTCCAAGCCTGAATGGTGTTTGGCATTTAAGCCATTTATCAGTGAGTGTTTTTAGAACCTCTGGTACTGTCTCTTTAAGAGCTGTCTGCTTGCAGACATAATTAGTTTGTATGGGGGACTGTGTGTTTCTTTGATTGAGTACCACTCAAGCTGCTGCTAATTCACTTCATTTTTGCAGTCACTAGGGTGCAAAGGAACCTATCTGAAAGATGTAACTGTTTGCCAGAAATTATTTAGAGTAATAATGAAATTACAGTTTGTCTAACCTGCTTTCTTTGCAGTCAGAACTGTGTCTGCTAGTTCCCATTCTAGTTTTGAACTGCTGAACTGGACCAATCAGTGTGGGGTAAGCTAGCTCTAAAAATGGTGCCTTGGACGAATCAGCACTTGGACTCATAATCTGAGCCAGCACAAGAGGATTGTATGGGCAGTGACTCTGGGAGATGTAGTTTAGACTTCAGTGCCTTTTTGGACCAACAGCAGCAGTCTATTGTGAGTGACAGCCAATCCAGTCAAGAACTGGGAGGAACTCAAAGGAAGTGCCGGTTTTGTCGGTTGGAGTTTCAGTTGAGCTTTGGCAGTAAAGAAGGAAGGAGCCCTGTGCTTTTCAGTGTGCAGTTTTAGTCAAAACGTGTATGAGGCCCAGAGTTCCGGTCTGCAGCTTGTGTAACTGCTTGTTAGGACTGAATCCGTCCTGTGAAAAGAATCAAAGGATCTCTGAAGAGTAGAAACCAGGCTCACCCTGTAGAAGACTGGAGAAATTGCTGAAAATTGCACTCGGTCTGTCAGGAACTGAATCTGCTGTGTGTTCTCCCGGGTATTGTGCAGTAATTGCGATCGGGATACAGATGCAGCCTGCCTGGTATAGTGCTTTCTTTTATATGGATGTGTGAAGAGGTTTGTGTACCTCAAGTGAGCCCTGCTGACATTGAAGGACCCTATCTTATTTGGAGATCGTGAGTACTAATTCAGGGTCGCTCCCTGTTGAATTGCCACATTAAATCCAAATGGAATTACTGTACTGCTGACTGTTTAATTCTCCTTTTCTCTGTGTGAAAGGGCCCCTACCAGCTGCCATGGTTTGGACTAGCCACTAGGGCTTGGGTACCCAGGGACAGTAACTGATAGGGATAGGCCTGTGCACAGAGCCATAAATAGATTATTAGAGTGATAAGCTAATTAACCTGATTTCCCCTGTCCTTGTTATATCCCCTAAATAAATCAGAGCTGCTTGTTTCAGCAAAGTTATACTGCCTGAGGTATTTGTCTATGTTAAAGTACTGTACTGTGATTGTTACACTGTATCTCATTTCACAGGAGGTCCCAGTGCGGAACCAGACCTGGGGTAAGTGTATACTGTGAAGGTAATTCTGATATATTGTGTGGGCCACTAGTGGGAAGAAAGGGGGGTTGCAGTGTCCCAGAGGGCTGTGACCAAGTTAGTTTAACTATTGCAAACCCTGACCTCTGGGTGGAGGCACCCGCCATTGGATCCAGGCCCCTCAACCTGTTAGTGGCAAATCAGGCAGGGGTAGTAGCCCCTGGGATAGCGCCATCTAGGGGTTACACTTATGAACAGTACAGCTGTCATTTTTCACATCCTGGCTGAATTGTGTTATCGCACTTCCCGCACAGAATGGCATGGTTGCTGTGGGAAATCAGTGTTTGGGACAGATTAAGAAAATCACAGTGACTCTTTTCATGAGCAGAGGTCCTAAAATGCCTATGTTGAAAATTAGGTGACAAACCTCCATAAAATGACTGTGTTACAAGCATGCATTGTGCAGTTTCCACACATGCTCATAACTTCAATAATTTTTATGTTGGCACACATGCGCAGCCAACATCTTGAAGCAGTGGGGACTTGGGGGTGCAGTCGCTGTCGGGAAAATGCAGGGCATGCACCAGTAGGTGCGTCCCTCATTCCCCAATCAGCCTGCATGCCGACGCCACACCATGCATACTAAGCTCGTCATACATAGCGGTCCCTTCCTACATGCTCGCCAGCTAGTAGCATGGTGGCACAGTGGCCCTACACTGCCAACAGCGCTGACTTCGGGGTGCCCAATTCCCCAGTTGGCTTGCCCTGCCCCGTGAAGTATGTGCCGACAGGGGAGCCCACTCCCCATCAGCAGAATGTGCCCTCCACCTCGTTGTTTGCTGACGGGGGTGCCCAATCCCTGTCTGCATCCACCCCCCCTTCCCTTTGTACTGTGCCGACAGGGCCCACCCCATTGGCATCATGTCCCCTCCTCTTCTGTGCTGACAGGGGTGCCCAATCCCCATCAGCTACTGTGCCCCAAACAAAGAAATGACCTGTAAAAGAAAACTGTCCGTGTTTTTTTCCCCCCTCGGTACCTGTAAACTGAAAGCGGTCCTTGTAGTCTCCTACCCTGCACCCGCACCACCCACTGCGCACCCTGCCTCCCACACCCCACCCCATTCTTACCTCCAGAGTATGACGCGATGATCTTCGCTGGACCAGAAACACATCTGCACTCTTCAAAGCTGACCGCGAACTGAGGAAATGCTGGTAAGCTGTATAATGGACTAAATAGGGTTTTTTCAACTTTGCTCCATATCTTGGGTATTTTTTGGAATTTCTGCACCAAATTTTCAACAGGGGGTTTTTGGGACTCCTCCTCATGAATTCTGTCACAGTTTTGACGTTAATCAGTCCGGAAAGGTGATTTCGCAGTCACTGTGGGAAATCACCTTTTGGGACCGATTAACACAAGGACAGTGGCAGTGTTCATGAGGTGGGCTCTCAAAAATCCTATGTTGCAAATTTGGTGGAAAAATCAAAAAAATGGCTGTTTTACGAGCGTGCGTTGCGCAGTTGCTACGCAAGCTCGTAACTTTGTGAATTCACAATATTTTCATGCCAGATTTTCAACACTGTCATGTTTCTACTCCTCCTTGTGAACAGTACAGCTGTCATTTTCACATCCTGGCCGAAATGTGTTTCCACACTTCCGACACACAATACCGCGGTCACTGTGGGAAATCAGTGTTCGGTCAGATTGCAAAAATGACAGTGACACTGTTCATGAGCAGATGTCCTACAATGCCTATGTTAAAAATTTGGTGATGATACTCCATAAAATGATTGTGTTATGAACGTACGTTGCGCAGTTTGCATGCACGCTCGTAACGTTGTGCATTTGTAATATTTTCACTCTGGATTTTCACCATTGACATTTTTCCACACCTCTTGATGAACAGTAAAGCTGTCATTTTATATATTCTGCCCAAAACGTGTTTTCACATGTCCGGTGAAGAATAGCGCAGTTGCTGTGCGAAATCACTTTTTGAGACAGCTTGAGGACACAACAGTGAAACTGTACATGAGTAGAGGTGCTAAAATGCCCATGTTGAAAATTTGGTGCCAAAACTCCATAAAATGCCTGTTACAAGTGTGCTTTGTGCATTTCCCACGCACCCTTGTAACTTCACATATTTGCAATACTTACATGCCACATTTTTACCACTACCATTTTTTTACACCTCCTTATGAACTGTACAGCTGTCATTTTTCACATCCTGCCAAACATGTGTTTCCACAATGCACTACCAAAGGCAATGCCAGCATGACAACATTTGGCATTGACAAATGCCTTGTTTATATTTGTACTCCAGATTTTCACCATTGTAATTTTTCCGCCTGCTTATGAACAGTACAGCTTTCATTTCCCACATCCTACCTGAACTGTGTTTTCGCACATCCAGTGCACAGTGGCGCAGTCGTTGTAGAAAAACAATGTTCAGAACAGAGTAAGAAAATCACAGTAACACTGTTCATGAGCAGAGGTCCCAAAATGCCTATGTTGAAAATGTAGTGAAAAAATTCCTTAAAATGATTGTTACAAATGTGCGTTGTGCAGTGTCCATGCACAGTTATAAGTTTGAGAATTTATAATATTTTCACTTCAGATTTTCAACATTGTCATTTCTGCACACCTTCTTATGAACAGTTCAGCTGTCATTTGTCACATCCTGCCTGAAATATAGTTTTGCATATCTGGTGCACAATCACACGGTCGCTATGGGAAATTAACGTTCGGGTAGATTAAGATAATCATAGTGCCACTGTTCATGAGCAGAGATCCCAAAATGGCCATGATAAAAATTTGGTGAAACAATTCCACTAAATGATTGTGTTATGAACGTGCAATGTGCAGTTTTCACACATGCTTGTAACTTTGAGAATGTTTAATTTTTTCACTCCAGATTTCCCACATTGCCATCTCTTCACACCTCCTTATCAACGGTGCAGCTGACATTTTCATGTGGTGCAGAATGGTGTGGTCACTGTGGGAAATCAACGTTCGAGACAGATTAACAAAATCACAGGGGAACTGTTCATGAACAGAGGTCCCAAATGCTTTCATAAGGTGGGGTCACAGAAAGTCCATGTTTTAAAATCTGAGTGCAAATACTAACACACACCTAGGATGTTAGGGTTTCTAACCATTACATCTCACCCTGTGCAGACTAACAAAAATCAGGGGTGTGTCTTTGGATTGTCTGCTGTACTGCTCACACCATTGGTCCTCCACCTCCACCCTGCAGCCACTGACAGGCATCAAGGTGTGCCTTGGACTCTTCAGCCCCAAAGTTCAACCCATTCTCCTGTGCTGCACCCATCTCAACATACTTCCTTATGAAATGGGATGAGCATAAGGCCAGATGACCCCAAGGCACAACGTGACACTTGTCAGACTCTGCAGGGTAGGGTGAGGTGAAATAGCATGAGCATTATGGCTGGTGACCCAAACGCACACCCCAATGCCTGTCACTCTCTGTATGGTAGGGATGGATTGATGTTGGTTCTATATTTCACTGCTACTTCCATTATGTGTCTCTCTAACTCCTGCACTACCAATGCCAAAACCAGCAAGACAACATTCGTCATTGACAAATGTTTGTCAATAATCTTTTCCCTTTTAACAATATTGGGCCTGTTTTGAGAAGTACTAGTAAACAGTAGCTGCTGTGGGTTGTGGAGTGGTTTAAACCTCATATGCTGAGATGGCAACAAGTTCCACAAAGGATACCAAAAATTGGTAGATTGCAGTAAACCCCTCTTTACATAGGCCAGGTTCTGGGGAAAACCAAAAAATGGCCTCTGCAAACAGAAGTGTTGCGAATGCAGTTATAGTAGGTAGTAACGCTACAGTATGTATTAGATTTATTTTTTCCATCTAAAGTTGTTTTTATGGATTGTCCTGTGGGACAGGAGGGAATTGTTTTAGAACTAACAGAAAAACAGATCCCAGTGCAAATGTGGGATATAACCTGGTTGTGCTATCATGGGAGATGAAATGTGTGGAACTCCCACAAGCATAAGGGGTCAGGTTGAAAGATATTGCCCACGTAAAGGGCGTCAGAGAATATTAAAACACCAATATTTTCTACTCAGTGCCCCTTTGGACAGGAATTCTAAAACAGATTGGGACAGAATGCAATATTTGTTTTTCCACTCTGCCCTAGGAAATAGTGATACTGGATTTATATATAGGTCAATAGAATCTGAACACAGTTCACTAAAGGTATTTTTTTGCTACAGTGAAATTGCCTTTATAGCAGGCACAGTGTAGACTGGTTCTACAATAGCAACAGGCATTTATAGAAGAAAAGGCTAAGATAGTCATCACACATCCTGGATCACTTTTTGTGAAAGGTGAAGGAAGATGGGGTGGGAGGTGAGCACTGCAGCTTTGGAAAACTATGCCTTAGGTTATATTTTGAGTCCTGCCATTTTCTCATTTTGTGTAACTTTCATGAGAATGAGATGAAATGTAGAATTTGTTTCGGAGTTAATTGAATTTGTAACTGGATGATTTTTGAAATATTTTTTGTTTGATTACAGTATGATGTCTGTGTTGGTTTTTATTAATAAAAGATTCCCCTACTCAGAAGTACTATGAGATCTTTTAAGTCCATCTGAACAATCTGAACAACCACCAGAATAGGCAACACCTTATCCAGAAGAGAGCACTGCAGGAGTGCAGCACCCTCTTCATGCTACACTGTGTTATCAGTAATGGGATTTACCTACGTTTCTGGATGGGGCTAGAACCCACAGTCTTCCACTCTTAAAGCCTCAGAGGCTGAGTATGCAACTTGCCGCACCACTGACATGGATATATTATACAGGATAGTGTATGGTAGTCCACACACAACAACACTATTCTTATACCTAGTGGTTACTATGATGTCAACTAGGAGGATTAAGAATAGCAATCTTGTATGTTTGGGCTACCTTACACTTTTCTATATAGTGTATGGTCACCAACTACACATTCGCTTACATTTTTGCAGTTTAAACAAGTCCATGTCTTTTGTCCAAAACCTACACTTCTCTACTTTTTACAGTATGTGGATCTCCTTACACAATAGTGTTCCCCTTCCACCATACACTATATTATCATAAATCACTATGTCACTATGGTAATGATGGTAGAACATCGACATTTTCTAAGTGTGTTCTATAGTATTATGCTGTTCTATCAAAAATCCAATAATCTACAACCTAAACATTATATTACAGCCACACACTACACATTGAAAGTGACTCCCGGTCACCATATTAACGAGGGATGCTGTGTAGAAGGGTTGTGAGATACTTATGGACCAGACACCAAACTTCAGGTTCAACACACAAACCCTGTGTGATGTTTATTCAAAATACAGAGGAAAACCTTCAGAAATGGCATATCCCTTCTTCAATTCATCAGTTTGCAGCAACAGACTATGCAAGTCTTTCCTCTGCACTTGGTCAGCATCTACTGATCTAACTTTTTAGTGAACACCATGTCAACCTATATGTGTCTTGTTTGCTTGGGTGGTGGAGGGCTCAAATAATAAAAAAAAAAACAATAAGCTAAAGACAAAGAACCTCAGTGCAGAAGTACTGAAGCAAGAGTTACCCCAAAGGGCACTGGCAAAAAGCCACGTTTCAAAGAAACACAACATCACACTTACTCTCATAATGCAATGGGATCAATATGCAAATTATCAAGAAATTTTAGACTTGTTCAACTTAAAGCATGGTGCCAAAGGGCCTCTCTAACAATCTGTAATTTACATGTATTTTAAATAACACAACTAACTTAATTTTTGTAACACAGTCCCCTAACTTTTTTACCTTTATCAAAAACACCTAGTGCCAAGGTATTTTCAACATTTACAGGTTTCATACATATAAGGCATATGCATCGAAGTATTTTATGACATAGTGCTATTGCATACTAAATCCAACAATGAGGAACATAGCCTGTTGTTTTACATCAGCTCGCATGTCACAACAATAACCTCTCCGTGCGAGGACCTGAGAGGGAAAAGGAAAATTAAAAATGACACTATAGCATAGTCAAGAAAGGGGAAGCGGTGCCCATAGGTGACCAACCTTATGGACTAGAAATTGTAAAGGATAGATTAGGCTAAGAAATAGAAGAACTGTTGCAACAGATTTAAGAAAAGGTTGGTCCTCAGGCATGGCAGAATCTCCCTGTCACATATCCCCCACCTTAAGAGGGAAGCGGTTATTTCGGACTGCTTACCACCTTCCTGTCCCAGAAAAGAATGGAACTTCCACTCATCCATCTTCAGAAGCCCTGTCTCAGGGTCCCTATTAGTGATAAACATTTCATCAAAAACATAATGGACATCATCATTCTTTACCCTGAAGCATTAACACATTTCTCAACAGAGACTAACAGTTCCTTCCCTGCACTATCTCCTTTTAGGGAAAGTAGGTCATATTTCATTGACATCAATTCCTGCACCATATCTAGACATGAAATCAGCATTTACATGTTTTGCCCCTGCCCTGTGGGACACAGTAAATTGATAGGGCTGAAGTGCTAAGTACCACCACAATAAATGTTTTTTTTTCTCTCTCATTTGGTGCAACCAGCAGAGGGGGTTATGATCGGTTACAACCTTAAATTCAGCCCCCCACAAGTAATATTTCAGAGACTCAATAGTCCACTTCAGAGATAAGCATTCTTTCTCTATGGTAGCATATCTTCTTCCCCTCTCATGTAACTTCCTGCTGATATACATGATCGGATGCTCTTCCCCATCTATTTTCTGAGATAAGACTGCCTCAATACCATTCTCTGATACATCAGTTAGAATCTCAAACACTTGGTTGAAGTCAGGGCTTTTCAATACAGGAGCTGTACATAGAATGGCCTTGATATTTCTAAAACATCACAAATAGGGGTCCGCTGAACCTTATTCGGGGACCTCTTTTTAGTGAGATCAGTCAAAGGACTGGCAATGGCTGAGAAATTAGGAATAAATCTCCTGTAATAACCAGCCAAGCCTAGGAAAGATCTCACATGCTTTTGGAGGTAGGTATTGGGCTGTTTGCTGCTGCTGTAACATTCTCTGCCTTGGGCTTCACTTGTCTGTTGCCTAAAATGAACCCTAGGTATCTTGTCTGGTCTTTGCTAGGGCACTGTGGGCACACTTAGCAGGGTCAATGGTTACTCCTGACTCTGTTATTGCTTGCAATACCTGGGACAAGTGTGTAACATGGGATTCCCAGTCAGGGCTTAATATGACCACATTGTCCAAATAAGCCGCACAGTACTCAGTGTGTGGTCTTAGTGTGTGGTCCATAAAATGCTGAAAAGTGGCTGGGGCCCCATGTAGTCTGAAAGGCATTGTGACAAACTGGTAAAAACTAACTGGGGTGTTAAATGCGGTTTATCTTGTGAATCAGGTGACAAGGGGATTTGCCAATATCCCTTAGTAAGGTCAAGGGTGGAGATATACTGTGCATTGCCTAACCTGTCAATGATGTCATCTATTTGGGGCATTGGATAGCCATCATATAGTGACACGTTGTTAAGCTTTCTAAAATCTAGGCATAGACATATCCCACCCTCTTTCTTGTCCACTGTGACCATGGGTGAAGACCATGCACTCTTTGAGGGCACAATTATTTTAATTTTTTTATTTTTATTTGTGAGAATCAGTTTACAACCTTTGAGCCAGAGGCTCATTTCCGAAGGTACCTTGTCACATTGAGACATACATAGCATTTAGATTACATAGTACAGGTTTTCTTCAAGTAGGCGTTTGTGAGAGGCGCCATGTCACACTTTGGTCAAACATACATTTAAGTTACAGGACACTTGTAATAGAAATAGGTCTGACATGACTGGTTTCATTTGCTGAGCAATCAACTGGCATGAGACAGCATGCTCTGGCCAGGTTATACTTAGGAATGGCATGTTGGGTAAGGGATGGGGCTGGACTAGGTGGGGAGCTGCCCAGTGGGCATTGTCATGGGTGGAGTGGTCGAGGTAGGGCCTTATTCAGAGACAGGAACAGCTACGAGTGTTGAAGAGTTGGCTGAGAAGGGTGGTTTTGAATTTGGAGATTGTGGTGGCATTGGAGGTGGTGGAAGGGAGAGAGTTAAACCAGAGTGGGGCTCTGTACCAGAAGGACCTCTGACCATGAGTGGTTCTTGATCTGGGGACCAGTAGAGCAGTCTTGTTGGAGGACCGTGTAGCAACAGTGGGCGGGATCCGGTGGATGGATGCAGTCACCCCTGGTGGAGAGAGCCCGAGTAGGGTGTTTTTTGTGAGTAGGCAGGTATGATAGCGAAGTCGCTCATCTAGTGTCAGGAGTTTAGCATCGTTATACAGTTGACAGGTGTGTGTGTGAGCCTGGGGGCACCAGTAATCAGTCTGCAAGCCTTATTTAGGGTTATGTGAATTTTTTTTGAGAGCAGTTGTGTTAGCAGCACCAAAGATTGGTAAGCCATAGTCTACCAGGGACAGTACTGAGAATGTGACAGTGAGCCGGAGAGCATTTGGGGGGAGGCAGTTTCGATGGCGGAAGAGGATGCCAAGCCGTATGTTGGCGGCGGATGCAAGGGCATCAATGTGTTCGTGGAATGTGAAGGCTGAGTCGAAGGTAATCCCGAGGTATTTGTACGAGCAGATTGTTCCAGAGGTTGTTTGGTACTAGGAAGAATATGGAGTGGGTGGTTTCTAGCTTTGTTTTGGGGGTGGGCAAAAAGCATAGCTTTGTTTTTTTTAAGATTAATGATTAATTATGCCTAACTGCTCCATTTTTTTGACTTCCTGAATAACCTTATCCCTCACCTTCATGGGCAATCTGTAGGGCTTTTGGTGTATGGGCTTGTCGTGTGTGGCAGTTATGGTGTGCAAAATTCCTTTGGCCCTCCCCGGGATGTTTGTGAATAGTTACTGAAATTCTTGAAATACCCTGTGCACATCTTTTTTGTTGCTGAAGCTCCAATTCAGGGATTTTCAGAATCTCCTCCAACAGTCCTGACTGCTCTACCCTTTTATAGGTAATGTCCAGCTCTGACTCCCTAACCTCGGGATGGATATAAAGGGAGGGGTTAGGCTTCTCATGCCATTTCCTAAGGAGATTCACATGGTAAATTTTCTGGGCGGGTCTCTTTCCGAACATGCTAAGCTCATGGTTCACTGTTCCTGTCTGCCTCAAAATGGTGAAGGGGCCCTGCCATTTCATGAATAGTTTCTTCTCTGTGGAGGGAAGAAGTAACAACACTTTGTCTACTGATTTGAAATGTTTTAGTCTTCAAACCCTGGTCATATCTTTCTTTCTTTCTGCAAGTCTTGCTTCTGTTCTAAACTCTGGTGTGCCAAGTTGATATACCTCACCAGGTGTTTGTGAAACTGAGTCATGTACTCTACTACATTAAGATGTCCCACCTCCTTCTCAGCGTTCTTTAACCACATCCAGTGGCCCCCCTTGGGTTCCTCCCATACAATAATGAAAAAGGAGAGAAACCAGTGGATGCTTGAGGGATTTCTCTGCATGCGAAAAGTAAATAGGGGAGGTACCTATCTCAATCTTTACCTTCCTCTTTTAGATACTTCCTCAACATTCTCTTTATTGTCTGATTAAACCTCTGTATGAGGCAATCAGTCTGTGGATGGTATGGGGAAGTATGCACTGCTACCATGCCCAGCAGACTGCACAATTCTTTTAGCAGGTGTGCATTAAAATTACCCCCCGATCAGAAAATATTTCTTGGGAGATTCCTGTGTGGCTAAATACTTTCGCTATCTCCTCTGCTATCCTTGGGGTGGTAACAGTTCTCATGGGGATAGCTTCTGGGTAGTAGGTAGCATAATCACATATGACCAGTACAAATCTGTTGCCTTGGAACTCTTTTCAAGGGGGTCCACTACATATATGGCTATCCTGTCAAAGGGGTTAGTCACAATGGGAATGGGTTGTAGTGGTACTCTATCCCTTTTTCCTGCCTGAGCAACCTTCTGACTCTCAACACATGCTTTACAAAACTCAGCTATGTTCTTGTGGTTAGAGGGCCAAAAAAACCTAGGTAATATCATATTCAGGGTGCTACCTCTGTCTGCATGGCCTACTAAAGGGATGTCATGCACCAGATACATGATTTGGGAGTGGAATTTTTCTGGAACTATCTCTGTAGTTCTGGGATTAGTGTATTCTCTATACAGTATTCCCTGTTTTACAACAAACTGAGGGGCACCTTTTTCCAGTCCCTTCCCCACCTGTGGAAAAAAAGGGTTAAGTGAAGGGTCTGCTTTTTTCTTATGCTGCATATCACATTTAAAAGTATGTCCCACCAAGTCTGGCTGTACACCAGCATGAGTATCAATCCAGTCCTTTTTTAGCTTCCTCTTCTCCACCTTCCTTTTATGGACCTTGCCATGCTCCTCAAAAACATTATCACCAAATGGCAACACAGATGGTAAATGTCCCTTCTTCACTTGAGTCCTGGTGGTTACAGCAACTACAGCAGTGTCCTGGACTGCATGACAATGTATAAATGAAGCAAAGTCTGGGTGGTCATGCCTGATAACAACTGGGGTAGGCGAGGTACCAACCCCACTTTTATCTCATGTCTCTTTTTTTGAACAGTCATTTGTATGGTGGCTGTAGGGTAGCAATGGGTATCTCCATGCACACAGATGATTGCTGTATCTGTCCCTTTATTATTCCCAGTCACCAGATCTGCTCGCACAAGAGTCTGGTGGCTCCCTGAATCAATCAGTCACATCATCTGCTGTGATCCAATCTGCACAGTAGCCATAAAGTGTCCCCAGTTCACTGAGGCTACATGAGCTGTCTCTTTCTTTGTATTAGGACAGTTTCTGACTTAATGTCCCTTCTTTTGGCACCCATGGCATACAATCTCTGCTACAGAAATTTAGCCCCCTCTTTCTGCTCTCCAGTCTTGTTTCCCAGTGGCTGGGTTTGACAGTTTATAAGCAGAAGGGTTCCATACCAGATTGCTGGTGGTCACAGCTGTTGATGTCTCTTGGAACCCTCTCGATCTGGATGGATGGTTGGGCTGCCAGGAAATCTTCCGCCAGTGTGATGGTTTTATCAGCAGAATCAGGCGGGTACATGACAACTCTCTCCCGTCAGTTCGCTCCCACCAGATTCGCTCCTGTTAAACTCGCACCCATTCTAACTCACTCCTTTACCAATTTGCTCCTGCTCTCACTGTGAAAGTCCGTGACAGTCCTAGGTGAGGCTTTAATGTAATGGGCCTATAAATTGAAAGAGGATTGGGTTCATCTCTTAATTCAAATAAGGACCCTGCTTCCTGTAAAGCAGCTGAATTTTATCAGTTTGAGGGAGGTATGTTTGCATACAGTGCATTACAACAACTGGAATGATAGCATGATTTTGGGAGTGGCCATACGACTTGTTTCTTAATTTGCACATCTCTTTAAAACAACTAAGAGTAGCTAAAACTAGTTTTACCAAATACTGGTCATCTTCCAGAACTAAATGTCTGTATCTCTCATTTGACTGTTGAAGTTTTTTTGGTGTTTTTTTTTCAGAAAGTGGGTTTTGCTGAGGAATCAGTGTAAGTAGAACCAGAGAATATGGCCTCACAGTGGTGATATCCCAATTTATCAAGTCTTTGGCTCAAGATAGAGTCCGATTTCTAAGAAATGGAAGCCATTGAAAAAAAGTTTTATTAGAGAGGATTTACTTTTCCTATTGTATATTTACAGAGAGCGTATTTGACAGGAGCGGATTGTTTTTTTTTTATTTGCAGTCCTTTACGCACAGGAACCATGACTGCACCAGAACCACCTGTACAGTAACAAGTATGCCGGTGCAATTGCAATTGGAAGGAAGGAATCAGGGAGGTTTATTGCCCAAAAGGCTATACTGTAATGTATTTTTTGCTTAATTTACTGCTGCGGGTTTTTTTTTATTTGCACAGTCCATGCATTACATGCAGCCTCTCGGTGCCTTGTACACACAGGGGGCATATTTATTTAGTTTAATTTACTGCTGGTGGCTAGAAGTGAGTTGTTGCTAATATTTCATTTAATTTGCTGCTGCTGGTTAGAAGTGAACTGCTGCTAATAATACATTTTGTTTTGTTCATTTTGTTTAGTGCTTTGTTTTGTTGCACACAACAGGAGCATATTTGACAGGAGTGGGTTGCTGACGGAGCAAATTGATTTGGGGATGAACTGTTGGGAGTGAAATGTCATGGAGCGAATTGTTGGGAGCGTATTGTCGTGCTCCCAAATCAGGCTTATGCTCCCAAACCCAAAGTTTTACATCCTGGGGTAAAACTTTAATAAACTGTTCAATAATCACTGCCTCCAGAAGTTGGTCTTTGCTCTTGTTCTCTGGCTGCAACCATTTGTAGCAGAGCTCCTTGAGACGGGCATAAGTCTCTTGGGGGGGGGGTATCCAGTGACAGTATTTTAAGAAATCTAAACCTCAGGTGATAGGTTTCAGTGTTTATGTCATAGCACCTGAGGATCTCCTGCTTCACATGGTCATAGTCCTCTGCCTCTCGGGAGCTCATGTGGCTATAAACCAACTGGGCACTGCCTGTCAGGTGTGGTGCCAGTCGAAGAACCCACTCTTCCCTTGGCCATGTGCATGTTCAAGCGATCCTCTCAAACATTGTGAGGCAGGCTTCAATATCATCAATGTCCAATAGTTTGGACAGTTTAATGTCTTTTGGGTTACTGATTCTCTCAGTTTTTCCTGCATTGATGGCACACAAGACCCTCATAGTATCAACTCATATGGTATCTTGCCTTCTCCGCTTAATGTCTCTGCCTCTTTCCATCTGTACCTGTTTTATGTAGAGCCATTTTGACAACTCCCCTACATCCTCAGATGAAGCATCTTAAAGAGGAGGCAGTTCCCTTGATTCTTCCTCTTCCTCTTGCATCTCTTTGTCATCTTCAGGCTTGGCCTTCCTCCAAGCTCCCAGGTCCAGTCCAGGCAGCAGCTTCTCTCCTTGTCTGTCGGCCATGGTTCCTGTCAGAACCTGACAGACTTTCTTCTCCGGGTTCTCCTCTAACAACTCCTGGTGCACCAGTCCACCTGGGATATCTGGGCAATATCCACCAGAAAACATCCCTCTTAGGCCAGTCCAGATGTTTCCAGCAAGTTATCCCACTTCTGGCACCAAGACTGTGGAAGGGTTGTGGGATAACAAATGGACCAGACACCAAACTTCAGGTTCAATGAACAATCCCCGTGTGATGTTTATTCAAAATACAGAGGATAACCTTCAGAAATGGCATATCCCTTTTTCAATACATCAGTTTACAACAACAGACTATGCAAGTCTTTCTTTGCACTTGGTCAGCACCTACTAACCCACTGATCTACTAAGCGATCTAACTTTTTAGTGAAAACCATGTCATACCTATATTTGTCTTATTGCTTGGGTGGTGGGGGCTCAAATAAAAAAATAAATAAAACAAGCTAAAGACAAAGAACCTTAGTGCAGAAGCACTGAAGCAAGGGTTACTCCAAAGAGCATTGGTGAAAAGCCAAGTTCCACAGAAACTCAACATCACACATACTCTCATAATGCAATGGGATCTATATACAAATCACCATGACATTTTAGGCTTGTTCAGCTTAAAGCAGAAATGCATGTTGCTAAAGGGCTTCTCCAACAATCTGTAATTTACATGCATTTTAAATAACACACCTAACTTCATTTTTCATAATACAGTCCCCTAGTAATATTTTTACTTTAATCAAAAACACCTAGTGCTGTGGTATTTTCAACATTTACAGGTTTCATACACATAAGGCATATACAACGAAGTATTTTATGACATAGTGCTACTGCATACTAAATCCAACAATGAGAAACACAGCCTGTTTTACATCAGCTTGGAGGTCACCACAATAACCTCCCTGTGCGAGGACCTGAGAGGGAAAAGGAAAATTAAAGATAACACTATAGCATAGTCAAGAAAAGGGAGGGGGGGTGACCATAGGTGGCCAATCTTATGGACTAGAAATTGTAAAGAATAGTTTAGGCTAAGAAATAGAAGAACTGTTGCAACAGATTTAAGAAAAGGTCGGTCCTCAAGAGTGACAGGCTCTCCCTGTCACATGCTGGTCCCCATTTATAAGGTGTTCTGGTCACCATTTAAGTTATGGTTCTTTTCACCATTAAAGGGAGCACTGGTCACTATTTTAAAAGGGTCACTGGTCACCATTTTAAAAGGGGCCCTGGTGCACCGGAAACACAAGTGTGGGTTCTGGAACTAGGCAAAACAGCTAGTTATGAAAGACTCTTAGCAGCTTCCAGGAGTTCATACTGGAATTTTTAAGACAGCCAAGAAGGCAATATCCATTTAGGCTGTCCCCACCATTCAGTGGCGGTAACAAGTGTCACCAACCCTAAAGTACCGATCCAACCTTGCCTTAAATGTGATAAAATTATCTGCCTGCACTACATGTGTTGGCATTTTATTCCACAATTTGACTACCCGACACTTAAAGCTATTTTTCCTTATCTGTCCTACACTTTTCAACTACTAACTGCCAATCGTGCCTTCTCAATACATATGTGCTCTCTTTATATATTAATCCCAATTCTGTCCTTAACATCTCCTGTTTCAATATCTTATACAGTAACAACAGATCCCCTCTAGCTCACCTACTGACTAACGACCACAATCCCAATGTTTTTAATCTATCTTTATGTATTTTCTCCCTACACCCTGATATAATTCTAGTGAAGGATCTTTGGGGTCTCTCGACCAGCAGTTTATCCTTCCTCAAATAGGGACTCCAAACAGTAGAGCAGTAGTCCAAACTCGGTCTAACATAAAAGTTAAATAGTGGAATCAATACCCCCTTACTTGTACAAAAACTCCTTCTTATGCAATTTACCAAATGTATTGCCTTATTTGCTGTAACTCTACTATGGGTACCACTTTTCATATCTTTTTATTTACATATACATATACATATACATATACATATACATATACATATACATATACATATACATATACATATACATATACATACACCCAGGTCCTTTTCACAGTTGGAAGCCGTCAACTTTGAACCCTAAACAAAAAGTAATTGAACCATGGTCACTTGCACCTATTGAGGGACCAATATTTACTTGCTGAATATCCTCAGGGATGTTTGTTAGTACCACATCTAGAATATTATTTCCCCTTGTAGCCTCATGGACACACTGCTTAACTCCTACATATGTTAATTCATCCTGAATCCTAGCAGCCATTGTGTTATTTATGCCTGTGTTACCCCAATCTATATCAAGCATATTCAGGTTCCCTATTAACTCTATATCTGATACTTCAGCAAGATTAGCAACCTTCTCTATAAATGCTTCAGTCTCTCCCATACTTGTATTGGGTGGTCTATAGAATACTATCAGCTTTAATTTCTTTCCCCTCAACCCCACTAAATCTACACTAATGGCCTCAATACTTACACAGTCATTAATATTATTAATTACTACAAATTCTGTCCCTTCCCTAACAAACAAGGCCATGCCACCTCCCCTTGTATCTGGCCTGTTTTTGTTTACAAGACAGTAACCTGGGATATGATGATTCCATTCAGTAACTGTATTCCACCATGTTTCTACTATCCCAATTCTTCTCTATCCATTAAGAGTTCCAATTCAGCCATATTATTTTAATTTAAGCTTCTAGCATTAAAGAGCATCACCTTCACTGGGGACTTCTTTTTACTTTTTGAGCTACAATGTAATCTAATTTCCTCATTTACTGCCCTCACCCCTGTTCATTTGGTTTAAACATTTATCTATTTCATGGCACAACCTTGTTCCCTCTATTTAGCCATTAATTTCCTAATGCTATTCTTCTTTGCTTGTACACTGATCTGATGCTCTTGGTACAGGTATTATCTCCGAGATCATGATCTGACAGCCTTTTTCCATCAACTTCTCTATTAGTTTACTGAAATCCTTCTGTATCTCCGGCAGTGTTTTTCTGGCTAAATCATTTATACCCACATGAACTACTGCTAATGGGTGTAATCCTGCTCCAACAAATATATTATCCACCATATCATACAAATCCGAGGCTCCTGCACCCAAAAAACTGCTGACCATGTTATTTTCCTTGTCCATCTTGCATATGTACTGATCTGTGTACTTTATAATAGAGTCCCCATTACTATAACATGTCTTGGGTCCCTGGATATTTCAACCCCTTGGGGTGACATACTAGATCTACTTCTTCTTCTTCTAACTGGGAGTGCTGTAGATCTTCCAGAACACTGAAACTGTTTGTCAAAGAGGGCCCAGAGATTGCACCACTTGCCCCTGCCCCGCTCCACTTATGCATGCTCCCCTAAGACTCATGTTTTTTTCTTCCACCTTATCTCCTCTGAGATTATCAGGGCCTGGCTTTAATGGACTCCTTCCTCTCTGCTTCCTTTTTACATTCAGTACTTCAGTCCATTCATTATCAGCATTTTCATCTCCTACACCATCACTCTTTCTTTTTCCCTGACCAATAACCTTACTACTCTCCTCCTTAGAAGCTTCACTTTTATTTAAGCTAGACAGAGTTCTTAATCTTGCTGTTAATTCTGACTATATTCTAATATTTCCAACCTCTCAGTCACTCTTTGTAAATTATTCTGTAGTTCCTTGTTTACCCAAGCAAGCCAGACCCATGCTCAAGTGCCCACCAGTGTGAAGACGTTCATGGAGGGCCTCGGAGCCTCTGCCCTCCCCCAAGCAAGCCGGACCCCTGCTCAATTGCCCATCAGTGTGAAGATGTTTGTGGAGGGCCTTGGAGCCTCTGCCCTTCCCCCAAGCAAGCCGGACCCCCATTCAATTGCCCACCGGTGTGAAGGTATGCAACAAACGCTGCAGCTGAAAACACCAGCTGATTCTGTGCACGGAGATAACTGGATTTGAATCTTGGTGCCTTTTTCCAAAAGGGACTCTCGACTTTATCAGTCGGCCCAACAGTGCAGATAGTTTATTTCTGACAAATTCTTATTCAAACCTTCGTTGTCCTGAGCACAACTGAGGGGAGCCCTAATTTATTTTACAGCAGTTTGGGCTGTTTTTGAGGGGAGCCTTAACGTATTTTACAGCAGTTTGGGCTGTTCTTGTGAGGAGCCTCAATTTATTTTACAGCAGCCTTAATTTATTTTACAGCAGTTTGGGCTGTTTTGAGGGGTGGCTTTAATTCTGACTGTGGAGGAAGCTGCAAGTGTGTAGCCTAGTGCTGGAAAAGCCATGCTGCACATCGTGGGCTGATTTAACCTGGGGGCTAACATACTTAGTGTAAGCAAAAAATACTGATGAAAATGTCTGGTTAGCCTTATATTTAAATTGTATGCACTGTGCTTAAAATCCCTTACCCTGAGGTTCATTTCTTCACTAGGCTCCTCTTCCAGCCCACCTTGGATCCTGGCTGCTGTATTTAATCCTGGAATTTTTTCCTCTCTCCTCAGTCATTCGTGGAGGGCCTCGGAGCCTCTGCCCTCCCCCTCAAGCAAGCTGGAGCCCAGCTCAATTGTCCACTGGTGTGAAGGTATGCAACAATTGATGTAGCCAAAAACACCAGCTGATTCTGTACACAGAGCTAACTGGAGCCCCGCCGGCGCACGCGCCAGCTGCCCCACCACCCACCCTACCACCCTAGGTGAACTCAGTCCTATATAGGCTAGGTCATGTGAGGCGTGTAGCCTATCAGCCCACTTTACCATTAGCAGCTTATCTGCTCTCACCTCTAGTGGCCGCCCTACGCATCCTGCTGTTTTGGAAGCACAGACTTATCTCTGTATATTTACTTCACAGAAATCACAGTCTGAGATGCTCCTGGGATTGATATTGTAGGTATTCTCTGCTGAGCTAATCAAATATGTCAGTAGCAGCGACTCCTGCTGCTGCACCCAGGTTTAGAATCTGACCTAAGTCTTGCTACTTGCACCTGGCTGTTTTACGTGCCTAGCCTAATCCCTGCTTACCTCAGCTTGCTGCACCGCTCCCTTGGGAATTGTCTTTTGAGGAACCTCACTGCTCTCTACTGCATCTTGACTGCTGGCTTGGCCCTCCCTGGACTGCCTGGGGACTTGGCTCAAATCCCTGGGCCCTTCTACCACCATGCCCTTGTTCACATCCCCCCCGCCTGGCTATCCGCCAAAGGCATAAAAATGGTTCACCTAAATGTACGTAGCATCCTGCATAACCTAGTGGAGCTAACAGCCTAGGTGGCACACTGTGACCCTGATGTTATGGAGGTCTTGGAAACCTGGTTGAAGCCTCACAACCCTGACTCGGCATGTGCCCTTCTGGGTTGCAGCCCAATCAGACAAGATAGACCAGGGAATAAACGTGGGGGCGGTGTGCTCCTCTACTATAAGGTGCACCTAAATGTGTCTGTCATAGCACGCACCTCCCCACCTCCCCTGCCTGTGAATTCCTACATGTCCTTCTCCTGTTAGGAAATTCCAAAAAGGTTCTCCTGGTCCATGCCTACAATCCTCCAAAGGTAGGAGTGCCTGGGCTCTCCTCCCTACTTGACAGCCTCAGTGACAAAGTCGGCTTAAATGAGGTACTAGTCTTTGGTAACTTTAACCTAAATTGGTTGGGTCTCAATGCCAAGCATCATGAGCCTCTGCTCTCTGGTCTTGCCCTCAGCCAACTCATTACAGAACCCACTAGGCTCTCTTCCAGTGGACATAAAGGATCCCCCATTGATTGGGTACTGAGTAATAGACTGGATAGGATAGTCTCCTCAGGCATTCTCCCTGATGTCATCTCGGATCACTGTCCTACCTTCTGCACATAGGGCATCTCCCCACCAAAATCCCCTGTAAAGTGATCCAGATGAGGGACTACTCCAAATTCAATGTCAATAACTTCCTCATGGACCTACAACACGTGGACTGGTCCTGGGTCACTGCCACCAGTGACCCCTCAGGAGCTCTTGACCTTTTTCTTGCTGTGTTCACTCCCCTACAAAATAAGCATGCTCCCATCACAAGAAGGAAAGTGAGGGGCACTGTTACAAAATGGCTCCATGGCAGCCTGTTCTCCCTCATTAAGAAAAAAAACAAATGCTGGATGAAGAACAAGACCTCCCTCAACAATTTGGATCTCATGGAATATCGGCAGCTGAGAAACTCTTGCAAAAGAGTCATTCACATGGCGAAGAGTGAGTTCTGTCCATCTGCTCTGCTATCGTCTGCCAGAAACCAGAGGAGTTTCTGGCAGAACATCAAAAACACAGTCGGTGAGTCCGCTAGAGTCCAGGTCACTGACATGCATATTGGCGGGGTTAACTGCAACAACCCCCTTACCATTGCCAATGCATTTAACTCCCTGTTCTCTGACCCGCCTGCTCCCCCCTACCAGTTCCTTGACCCGACGGGTCTCGGTACCTCCCAGAGTAGGCACACCCCCCAACCCCCCCTTCTACTTAAAACTGGTCTTCATCAAGGAGACCCAGAAGCTCCTTGCAGAACTCTCCCCTCATAATGGGATGGGGCAAGACAGCCTTGAACTGAAACTGCTCCGCCTGGGGGCAGCCCTCCTAGCCTGGCCTGTCTCTCCCATATTTAACACTTCTCTAATCTTGGGTACCATCCCCGATGTATGGAAAGTGGCCAAGGTCATCCCTGTCTTCAAACACAGTGACCCGAAGGATCTCAGGAACTACCGGCCTATTGCCATCCTGTCTGCGCTCGGTAAGCTTCTCGAAAAGGCAGTTGCCGCTCAACTCTCCCATCACCTTCAGTCCTATGAACTTCTCTCTCTGGCACAACATGGCTTTAGAAAATGGCACAGTATGTTCACTGCCCTTGCTGTAGTTACCTCTGAGATCAGGTCCGCTACTGATCAAGGCAAATTGACTGAAGCCATCTTCGTGGATCTCTCAAAAGCCTTTGATCGGGTCGACCACTCGCTCCTCTGCGTCACTCTGTGCTCTCTTGGCTTCTTTCCCCCCGCACATGCCTGGTTCTCTAACTACCTCTCTGGCAGGCAACAATACACTAACTTCAACAGAGCACTCTCTAACCTCTCTCCAGTGAACTGTGGTGTCCCCCAGGGATCCATCCTTGGACCCCTCCTGTTTTTCCTATTTATAAATGAGCTGCCCTCTGTCACAGCCCATGGGCATTCCACCCTATACAGAGACTACCTCGTCATCCTGGCCAGCTCTCAGGACATCACTACCACTAATTCCAGGCTAAATTCAGATTTCAACCTTATTCAAACCTGGCTTAAGGGCCACAAGCTGACCATCAACCTAAATAAGACTCAGGTCATGCTCTTTGGCTCCAGAGCCAAGACCTTATCCTGCCCAGCTCCCCTAAATATCTTTAGAGCCAAAGGCTCCCTCCTACGGGCCGTAGGCTCTGTCAAGTTCCTGGGCATAACACTTGACCCACAACTTGACTTCACCCTGCATATTCAGAACATATGTAAGGCATCGAATGGAAAACTGGGACTGGCTTACAGAGCAAAAAGCTGTCTCACCCTGGCTGCATGACTTGTCCTAGCCAGGGTGGTCCTCCTACCCATGCTCTGTTATGGGCTTGTTACCTTGGCCCCTGTCCCAAAAAACAATCTCACTAAATGGGACACTGCATATGTACTGTATACCTCTTTGCACTCTCTGCCCCTTGCCTCACACATTGCTGTGAGCTTTACTCACGGCTGGAATGGCTCCCTCCAGAAAAGCACTGCACATTTGTCACTGGCAACTTTATCGACAACATTGCCCGAACCGCCATCCCTTTTGCTTTCTCCAAACACCTCCTACGTGGAACCCCCTCCTACCACTTAAGATCCAGTGACTCACAGGCCCTACTGGTTCCAAAAACCCTCACCTTTGTGGGTGATCGGCCTTTCGCCACTTTCACACCCAGAGTGTGGAACTTGCTTCCTACAATCACCCGCTCTGCCACCTCACATCCTTGCTTTAAAGCCTCCCTATGGGGCTTCCTAAAATTGGCCTCAGCCTGTGTCTGTGCCAACCAAACCCCTGGCTGAGGCTCTTTAGATGCCACTCTCCGGTTCTGTGTATATGGAATATCCCTTCCCCTAAGGTTCCCCACAAAATCATCCAGGTTCGAAACTTTGCCAGATTAAACCCTGACCTGTTCTTGGAGGAACTCAGGCTTACGGACTGGTCAATAGTCTACAGAGCACTGGATCCCTCATCTGCCGTCGCCACGTTCCACAACATCTTTGTGGATCTACAAGATAGGCATGCACCTATCACTAGGCGTAGGGTCCGTGGGACAGCCACCCAGTGGCTGCATGGGGGGTCTCCTCTCCCACATGCAAATGAGAGACAAATGCTGGCATCAGGTAAAACGCTCACACGATACTGCCCTGTTACAGCAATACAGAAAACTCAGAAATGAGTGCAAGAAAATGATCAGGGGGGCAAAAAGCGACTTCTGCAAGGCCGCCCTTCTCAGCTCTGCTAAAGACCCCAGACGGTTCTGGAGAACCATCCAATCACTGGTTGGCGGTTGCTCCTACTCCGGGGTCACTGACATACTCATCGAAGGAGTCTCCTGCAACAATCCTCACGTGATTGCTAATGCTCTAAACTCTCATTTCACAGACCTCCCTTCTGCTGTCCCGCTCGGGTCCTCAGCCCAGAACTCAAACTGCTCTGCCTCCCCGTCCCAGCGGGAGTCTGGTCTGACCCGCCCTCCATTTTACCTAAGGGCGGTATCGGTAAGCGAGGTGCGGTTTCTCCTTCTTGGTCTCTCCCAGAATGCTAGCCCCGGTCCTGATGACCTGGAGCCCAAGCTTCTCAAACTAGGTGCCCCCCTTATAGCCTCCCTGGTGGCCCACATTTTCAACCTATCCCTTACCCAGGGACTGATCCCGGATATCTGGAAGGTTGCCAAGGTCATCCCTGTCCCTAAGCAGGGCAACCCCAAAATCCTGGACAACTACTGTTCCATAGCTATCCTCTCTGCTGTCAGTAAGCTCCTGGAAAAGGTGGTCGCCAAACAAATCTCGGAGTATATCCACTCCCATGGTCTGCTGACCCAGGCCCAACACGAATTTCGTAAAGGGCACAGCACTACCACGGCTCTCATCTCTGTCTCTTCCAGCATCAGAGCTGCTATGGATCAGGGAAAACTCTCAGGTGTGGTATCTATTGACTTATCCAAGGCGTTCGACCTCGTTGACCACGACCTGCTTGCCTTGCAGATGAGGTCCCTTGGTTTGTCCCCCTCGACCCTAAACTGGGTCACTGACTACCTACATGGCAGAAAACAACTAACTAAATTCAATAAAGTCCTCTCTGCCCCCCGGCCTGTTACCTCTGGTGTCTCTCAGGGCTCTGTGCTGGGTCCCCTACTCTTTTCCCTGTTCATCAACAACCTCCCCGATGTGGTCTCCAGCTGCCGTGTCATCATGTATGCAGATGACCTGGTTCTCCTGGCCCACTCCTGTGATACAGCTGCACTAAACAGTCACTTATCTGAAGACCTCTGGAACATCCAGGCATGGCTCTCCAACCATAAATTGGTCCTCAATCAAAACAAAACCCAGGCTATGCTCTTCGGTTCCTCTGCCAAAATCTGAGCCTCTTCAACTCCCCTACATATCAACTATGAAGATGGCTCCTCTCCCTACCGTGACCTCCTCAAATATCTTGGTGACACTTGATCCCCAATTGGACCTTGGTAGTCATATCCATAATGCCTGCAGTGGAGTAAACCGTAAACTGGGATGGCCTACAGGGCTCGGTACAACCTCACTCCAGCGTGCTCGCTTAGCTCTTGCCAGGGGAGTACTACTTCCCTCCCTCGGCTATGGCTCCCTCATATTTGCTCATACTTCTAAGACCCTCCTAAGCAAGTGGAGCACAATGTACAACAACATCTGTCAGTTTGCCCTGGCCGCCCCCCGCCTCACCCATCACTGCGAGCTTTACGAGAAGCTTGGCTGGCTATCCCCGCTCAATCATATTAACTTTAGCACTGGGTGCCTCGTGAGTAAAGTACTTAACTCCGCCCCTCCGAACTGGCCCGTTTTTGCCCCTGCTGACCTCTCCCTACCTGCTTAGATCCCAAGGCTCCCGCCTACTAAATGTACCTACTTTGACCAAGCACCATCATGGGGGACCGAGTTTTGCTGTCCATGGCCCCAGGCTCTGAACTCCTTTCCTGAAAGAGTCCGTACTGCCTCCTCTCACAAGCTTTTCCGGACCTCCCTGTGGGATCATCTTAAGTTGGCCTCTCGCTGTGAATGTCCTAAGCCTCCTTAGCCACCCGGTGCCCACTGGTGCTGGCTTCTTCTCTCCTGCTCTGGCGTCACCACTCTTGCGCTGAGACCTCGTCCAAATCCCCCCTCGTTTGCTTGACCGACCCTATGATGTTCCTATGCTCATAAATCCTCACCAGCCCTGTTGGTCATTGTATTTGTCTCTAATTTATACCTTGCCCCAGCATTGTATCTGGGTGTACCTTCCACGTAAATGTAATAACTGTAAAAATTGTCTTTTCTCCTGTTTCTGTACCTAAATGTATTCGTCAGAACCAATTACTGTATCGATGTACCTGTTGTACCCTTTTGTACTCTCCAGGTCGTTCCTGAAAATAGGCATAAAACTTGTCTAGTGTACTTACCCGGTAAACAAAAACTAAATAAATAAATAAATAAATAAATTCCCAGCTCAACCTGCTTGGGGCGAGAATCCTGTTTTTTATCGAATTGCACTTCCTCTGCTGACGATCTTGAATCAGTTAGCTGTGTTAATTGTATCTCCAAGCACTGGGTCCATTCCCTGCCCAAGTTGCTCATTGAGGGATTGCTTACATAATTCCATCCCACTTTTCCCCTGGTCTCTCTCCCTCTGCTCTCCTCTCCTGTTTATTCTCTCTATCCCTTCCTCACCCCTAGGTTTTATGGCTGAATCCCTTTATTGAATGAAACTGACCACGCCTGTATATATGATGTTATTTATCTATCAATGAATCTGTCAATGCTTGATGTTATTGTATGTTACCTTGACTCTGCCAAATGCTGATGGTATTGTTCCCTGTAATGTTTGTATCTGTTACTTTGTAACCTCCCGGGCTGCACCTGAAAATAGGCACTTGGTTGTCTAGTGTGCGTACCTGGTAAACAAAAGCAAATAAATACAGCACATTTTTCACATTCATATTCAGTATAGTCGGTCCCCTCTTGGTCATTTTATACATACTACACCCTCCACATTTTACAAGCAAATCCCCATTTGATGATAATACTGAGCATGTCATTTTTGTATTTTAATTATCAGCTCTTACTGCTCATATGATATGTACAGCTGCCTGAATATGACTATCTTACCTGTCTCTCCCCTCTCCCTGCTCACCCGCTAACATGTGTGGATTAGAGGGGTAAGTGCAGTCTTGGAGCAGATATCTGAATTCTGTAAGATTCCTGCAGGACACCTCATGCCAAAATACATTCTGCAAGGCCCCAGCCAGACAGATTACCCCTCAGGACCTAGTGTTCATATCCAGCACATACAATAGGGACCACGTCTAGATAAGGGCACAACATAAGGTACACTGGAGAGATTAACCACCCCCATCCTACCTGACCCATGCTAACAAAGTTGCAGATACCACTATTGGCCATCCCAACTCTGTTACTTCAGTAGGTGTCTTACAATATACTTCACTACCTTTATCAGTACTGCTCCAAAGTTGAAACATTAATGTTTATGTTCCTATGGAGTTCACTGACTTTAGCCTATATTTCCATGGGGCTTGTGGAGACCCCCCCACACTAGAATACTGTTGTTCCTATGTATACTGAATGTACTACCATTTTGAAGACTTGTATGTGATTTGTCACAATTTTTTTATCCTAATCTGAACTGAGTTTGTTGTAAAACTGAACATTTTCAATAAAAAAACTGTGATTATAAAAAAGGGGTCTCTGGTCACCATTTTAAAAGGGATACTTGCCACTATTCTAAAAGGAGCTCCGGTCACCATTTTAAAAGGGTCTCTGGTCACCAGCAAAAAAAAAAAAAAACATAACAAAAAAACCCACAAAAAACACAACCCCCTCAGAAATCAGTTGACATTAGCAGAACTCAATTCACAACATACCCCAACAACTTGATATTCGAGCCAGTAAGTTATTTGTTACTAAGCAGCACAGCATGAAAACTGAATCTTTGTCCCAAATAGTTCTTAGAGCTGAGGCTAAACAGGAGTGCAAGTCCTACTCCCTTGCTATGGAAATGACTAGGATGTCACAAGCAGACATTATGACTTTAGCTGCTACAAAACCTCAGATGTAGATGAACTGTAACTGACAAAGCTCTTGTTTCTCAAAATACATAGAAACATAGACAATGCCAGCAGAAAAAGTCCATTGGTCCATCCAGTCTGCTCAGTGTTACCCTACTCTTCTATGTCTTCTGTTGGCACCCTTTGCAAACTGTGTGAGAGGCCTTTTGGCACCATGCATTTCTGCTTAAAGTTGAATCAGCATAATAATCTGTGGTGGTTAGCATATGCAGCCCACGATGCTTTGCATTGTGGGGGCATGTGTGATTTTGTATTTCTTTGTTACCCTGCTTTACCCCATGACCTATTGTCCAGATGGGGTTTTCATTCTCCTCTCCCTCCCTCACTCCCTACATTGCTACCCCCCCAGAGAAACTATTAAATCCTTTACTCTCTCACAGCTATGCTTGAACCCATTAATGTTTTTTGCACCCACCACCTCTGGGGGTAAGCTGTCTGACTCAACCACTCTGTCGATAGAGCAAAACTGTCTTGCATCCCTCCTGATCCCCCTTCCCCTGCCAGCTTACATTCATGTCCCCTTGTTTTTGATCTGCCATTCATGCTAAATACCTCATAGTTTACCTTGTGTATTCCTTTCAGGAACTTTAAGGTCTCTATCATGTCCCCCCCTCCCTCCGCTCCATTCTGGCCTCCAGCAAGCACATGTTCAGTGCCCTAAGCGGATCCTCATATGATCTGCCTTGCTGGCTATGAATCATTTTGGTTACTCTATGCTGCACTGTCTCCAGTCTCTGTCTTTCCTCAGGTTAGGACTTCAGAACTAGGCACAATACTCCAGAAAGGTCTCAGCAGCGATCTATAGAGAGGAAGCATTACCTCTTTACTCCTGCTTCCACTATGTCTCAACATTCTGGTTGCTGTGTTGCCTTGGCTAGTTTGTTGTAGGGAGTCACTTATAATGACCCTCCAAGTCCCTTTTCTCTGAAGTAGTGGCCATCTTAACCTCTTCCATCCAATATTGTTTCTTGGAGTTCTTGTTCCCTGTGTGCATCACCTTGCCATTTTTGGTGCTGAATTATAACAGCCAAACCTTGAAACATATCTTTACCTTTTGCAAGTCCCTCTGCAGCTCCCTTACTTCTTCATCATTGTCTACCATGCCACAGAGATTAGTGTCAACTGTAAAGAGACACATCTTGCCCTGTATTCCTTCTCCAATGTCACTGTGGAACATACTGAAAAGGATTGGTCCCAGGACTGACCCCTATGGTACCCCACTCATGATCTCACTTCCACCAATTTGATCCTGTTTACTACCACCCCTCTGCTTTCTCCCCCCCAATCAACTTCCCATCTGTTTAACTAGGTTCTTTGCTGCTCCCAGATCCTCTAATTTCTTCAACAAAACTTCTGTGTGGCATTGAGTCAAATACCTTGCTGAAGTCAGAAAGAACTGGAAGGGGGACAGGATCAGTTGTGTTCCAGGACAGTAGCTGCTGCTGTTGTTTTCACAGGGTTCTTGTGGATTTTACTTGGTAGGTTAGTTCTTTTCTTTCTTACTTCTAAGGGGCTAGCAGGGTATTGTTTTGGGGGCTGCTGGATGTTTGTAAACTGATTTGGTGGCTGTAAGTGGGGCTCATTTTGTGGATGTTTCACTGTGTAACAGGCTGCGCTGGTAGAGGCCTATTTCTTCTGATTTAAAACCTATTTGGTGGGATTTGCTTGGGCCTGGTTCTTTGGCTGCTGGGCTTGGAGGGGAGACACAGGGCTGATACACTCTCTCTTGAGTCAGGTGTCTTCCCAGGACCGCCCTCCCCACCCTCCCTCCCCAGAAGTCTGCAATTTATAGGGAACACCTGCCCTGCAATTGAGAAAAGGCTGCAGGTGCAGCTCATGTAGTTCTAGCCACTGGGGTTGGATTTAAAGGCTGGGAGAGAGGAGCTTAGGGAGTTGTTCATTTCCCTTATAAGTTTAATGTGTTGTACTGCACCTAGTAACAGGGTTACTGTGTACAGTGGGACTGTCT
Organism: Neoceratodus forsteri; assembly: GCA_016271365.2. Taxonomy (NCBI): domain Eukaryota; kingdom Metazoa; phylum Chordata; order Ceratodontiformes; family Ceratodontidae; genus Neoceratodus; species Neoceratodus forsteri. The sequence continues at coordinate 902,822,010 of CM057454.1, forward strand.
GTAAGATTAGTGGGTGACCTGATTAGGCAGTAGGGGTATCTTGGACTAGGGGGGAACCTGGTGGCTCACCCAAGGAAACCTATTTGGAAGGGGATGGAACCACACATCATTTGGGCCGGCATCTTTGGGAGGGTGGTGGGGTGCACAGGGTGTGGAGCAGCCATGATACTGGACTGGGCTTGGAAGTTCGGTGGTTGCCCAGTGTGCTACCAGCTAGCACAGCTTAGGGAGGAGGTTGCAGGGATTAGGAGAAAGCTGGGGAAGGGGGTGGTATGGTTGGGGAAGGGGGCTGGGAATCTCCCACAGGGTTGCACCAAGCACTGGGGGTGGGGGCATAGGGAAAGGAGTGCAGGAGAATACTCAGGGGTCACATAGGGACCCTGGCAGAGGGGGTCCAAAAGGACACTACCAAGGAAGCAGGCAGGTAACTGGGGACCCTCACAAAGGGGGACGGAGGGACAACATTCTCAGGGAAGTAGGCAGATGGCCAGGGCTGGACAGAAGGAAGCAAGGCGGGGAGGTGGATCAGACCTTACACTCAGTAACCGCTTCAATTCTCTTCTTCTGCTCAAGGATGAGGGGGGTGATGTAGCCACGATAGAGGTGGTTAAAGACAGAAAGGGAGTGGGAGTGGGAGGCAGGAGGCAGGGGCCAGATAGCAGGAAGAACAGGGGGGACCTGGAATCAGGAGAATGGGGGGAGCAGTGAATCAGAGCAGGAGGGGCAGGGGGAAGAGGGAGGAAAGCGCAAGGAGAAGGACCAGTTGGGAGGAAAGGTAAAGGAGAAGGACCAGAAGTACAAGGAGGATTCAGTAAAGGGAGCTGAGGGTTTAGGCCAGGGGAGCACGACGAGCAAGGAGGAACTAAATGGAGACAGGAAGGAAGGGAGGACGAGCCAGGCTAGTTTAGCAGATGGGGGAGAAGGACCAGTTGCGAGCAGTGAGGGGGGAATTAGCAAGGTACAGAAGGATACTCAGGAGGAGGAGAGGCATAGGACTGGAGGGAGGGGTGGCCATGGTAAATAAGGAGGGGGTGGCATGTGGCACCCAGATAGGGGGAGGAACAAGGAGCCAGCTGGGTGGAGGGGCCTGTAGAAAGGATGAAGGACATGGAAGGGGGGAATGGAGGAAAAGGAGTGGTCAGAGTGCTCCTGCTGGGGGATTCTATGATCAAGGGTATCAAATGGGATAGGGAGGGAGAAGCCTGGCCAGTTAGAACAAGATGCTTCCCTGGACTAACAGTGCACAGGGCTAAGCACGAGGTATATCAGCTGGCAAAGGATTGTGGGGTTCCCCAGACATACTGGTCCACCTGGGTACAAATGACATTGAGGAATAGCGAGCTAGAGATACAGGCAAGATTCAGGAGCTCGCCAGGGTCTGTCATGACATAGGATGCACAGTTTCCTTCTGAAATCCTGCCAGTGCCAAGGGCTAGTGGGGAACACAAAGGAAAATTAGGGAGATAAACCAGTGGCTCAGGGAGTGGTGTGAGGCCAGAGGGTATGGGTTGATGGGGGATTGGGGAGACCTGGGAGGATAAGGAGCTGTATGCTAGAGATAGACTACATCTCAATTTGGAGGAGGGAATCATAAGTTGAAAATAGAGGGTTCATTGGTAAAGAGTGGGTTTAAACTTGTGAAGGGGGTGGGATGGAGAAAAAGGCTGTCAAGGGGTGCCGATAAAGGAGGGACTCTGTCTCCACCCCTGGGGACCAGGAGGATTGCAGGAAAAGACCAACTGGCAAAAGTGCAGACCAGGGAAACAGAATCCCCATGGGAACACGAGCAGGGAAATGGAACTATAGGGAAAGGGTGGAAGGTAGTCCTGCTAAATGCCAGGAGCTTGGGCAATAAAATGCCTGAGCTCCAGGCGATGCTAACTGAGGGAGCAGTGGATGTGGCAGCGGTCACTGAGACTTGGGCCACTGCAAGACATGACTGGGACCTGAACCTGGAGGGTTACACTATGTTCAGGAAGGACAGGGGAGGGAAGGGAGGAGGTAGCAATGATAGTCAAAACTGCATTGGCATAGGGGAGTAGAGGAGGCTGAGGGAACCGTGGAGGCGATTGGGTCACCTTGATAACAAGGGGGGCAAGAGAGTAAAATAGGAGTGGTGTATAGACCCCTGCCCTGGTGGAGGAGCTGGAGGACAGTCTGGTGGCAGATGTTAGGAGACACTGCAGACTGGGCAGAGGAACGGTGGTGGTGTTGGGGACTTAAACATGCCAGGAACAGACTGGGAGACTATGACATCCTCTGTGACCAGGGAACAGAGGTTGTTGGATGTCTTTCAAGACGCGTTCCTAACTCAGCAGGTGAGGGAACCGACCAGGGAGGCACGGGTACTGGATGTGGTCCTGGCAGACAGTGACCAGATTGGGGCCTGGAGGTAAGGGACCCATTGGCGGGAGTGACCATGCCACGGTCTGGTTCTGCCTGGAACTAGGAGGGTAGAAGGCTGCACAAAGATGGAAGTAACCAACTTCAGGGGCGGATTTAAAGAAATGGGAAGGATCCTTAAGGAGCATTTGGATGGGATTGGGTCAGACATGGACGCTGATAGTAGGTGGGAAATCATCAGAGGAGTGCAGGATGCTACCAGCACCTGTGCAAGAGTAAGACGAAATGCGTAGGGCCCAAAGCTCTGTTGGTGGACCAGGGAGGTCCAGGAGGTGGTGCGGGAAAGAAAGCAGCCTATAACAATTCAAGTGCTCAAGGAGTGAAAGGGATCGAGGGGAGCACGAGCTGATGGCTAGAAGGGCCACCTAGAGTGGTGAGGGCGGCTAAGGCAAGGAAGGAGCAGAACCTGGCTGGGGAAATTAGAGAGGGAACAAGGTTCTTTAGATACATTGGGGAAAGACGAAGGGTGAAGGGGCAGAGTAGCAGGATTAAATAAGGGGAGAGATGGGCACAAGACCCGGGGGAGCAGGCTGAGGTACTAAATGAGTACTTCACCTCAGTTTTCACCAGGGAAAATGGGGGTGCTGCATCATACATGGGAGGAGACAGAGATACTGAGGAGGGGGGGACCCTTACCGATCGGCAGGTCTGGGGAGAGGGGGAGGCATCACTGGCAGGAGGAGGGAGGGCTAAGCAGGGAGAAGAGGTACCGGAAGTGGAAATCACAGCAGAGAGAGTGAGGGAAGCCCTCAGCTCCCTTAAGAAGGAGAAAGCACCGGGGCCGAATAAATTACATCCCAGAGTGCTGAAGGAACTTGCAGATGTCCTGGCGAAACCCCTGGCAGAGCTTTTCACCATCTCTCTGAGGACAGGGTGGGTGCCCCAAGACTGGAAGGTGGCGCATATAGTGCCTATCCACAAGGGGGGATCAAGGGAGGTGGCAGGAACTACAGGCCTGTCAGCCTGACATCGGTGGTGGGCAAGGTGATGGAGGGCATTGTCAAGGAGAGGCTACGGGGACCTGGATAAGTCAGGGTGCCTGGACGATAGACAGCATGGATTCATCCCGGGAAATCGTGTCAGACAAACCTGGTGGAGTTCTATGACTGGGTGACAAGTGCCTTGGACCTGGGTAGACCAGTGGATGTCCTCTTTCTAGACTTCAGCAAGGCATTTGACTCTGTTCCTCACGTGGGCCTGTTGGATAAGCTGGGAGAAATGGGGTGGGAATCAGATGATCAGATGGATAGGCAATTGGCTCCAGGACCGGACCCAGGTAAGTAGTTGGTGGGATAGTCTCATCCCCAAGGAGGGTCATTAGTGGGGTCCCACAGGGATCAGTCCTTGGGCCTCTTCTGTTCAACGCCTACGTATCTGACATAAGGACAGGAATCAGGAGTGAGATGAGTCTCTTTTCAGATGACTCGAAACTGGGGGTGGTGGTGGATGGGGAGGAGGGGAGGGTGGCCCTACAGGGGGACCTGGAGGCTCTGGAAAGATGGTCTAGAAAGTGTAAGCTGAGGTTCAATGCAGGGAAATGCAAGGTACTCCACCTGGGGGCCAGAAACCCAGGCCAAGTGTACACCCTGGGGGAGATGCTACAAGTCTCGATGGCTGAGAGGGACCTGGGGGGTTGGTGGATGTCAAGATGAACAACTCTGAGACTTGTAGGAGGGCAGCAGCCAAGGCCAACAGGATGCTGGGATGCATCGCTAGGGGATCACCTCCAGAAGGAGGGAAGTGATACTCCCTCTGTATAACTGCTTGTTGAGGCCGCACCTTGAGTACTGCGTCCAGTTTTGGAGGCCACACTTAGAGGGACATTAACCTCCTGGAGAGGGTCCAGAGGAGGGCAACCAAAATGATTTGGGGCTTGGGGGACAGGACCTATGAGGAGAGGCTCGAAGAGCTAAATATGTACACATTGGAAGAGAGAAGGGACCGGGTGGGACATGATAGAGGTCTTCAGGTACATGAAGAGGGTAAATAGGGGAGGAACAGTCAGGGTGCTTCGAAGGAAGGAGGAAGGGGCCACTAGAGGGCATGGGTGGAAGCTGGAGGGGGGAAGATTCAGGGGAGAAAGGAGGAGGTGCTACTTCACTGAGAGGGTGGTGGAGCCATGGAATGCACTGCCTAGGGGGCTGGTGGAGGCAGAGACAGTGGAGGGGTTCAAGAGGGGGTGGGACAGGTACAGGGGAAGGGTTCTGGAAGCAAAATCCAATGCAGCAAGAATATCCGGAACTGGGAAGGGAGAAGCCAGAGAAGGCGAGGGGGACAGCAAGGTCAGCACCCAGGGTGGGGGCTGACCAAACGAGCAGATACGAAAGACCGTTAGGCCTATTCTGCTGGCATTTTAGTATGTTAGTAAGTCTAAATAAAGTAACTCTACTATGAGTCCATTATCCACCACTCTTGCTATCCAGTTAAAGAATGCTATTAGGTGAGTCTGACAATATCTCCCTGCCATGAACCCATGCTGCTTACTATCTTAGTGCCAATTTCTCTCCAGTTAGTCCACTAGGGCCTCTTTGACTAAGAACCTCAGTGATGAAGAATGGAATGGCTTGAAATTTATATTTTGTTTTCAGTGGGACAGACCCAGATTCAGATTCCTACCAAGTCCATTTAATTCTCCTTTCTTATGGACAATCAGGATTTTTCAAAGGGTCAAAGTTCTTTGGACAGTGGAGTCAGCCAAGATACAATGCATTATCACATACCTTGTGTACATGAGCTCTCTAAACCGGTTGCAGCTCCCAACTCATAGGAATCAATGCCATGATCATCGAAGAAATAAACGAAGTAAACTCAATTGGTCTAGTCAACTGTTGTTTTTTCTTTCCATTGTAAGCATGTGGTTCAAAAGAATTGATGCTCGCCAATGTGTTCATGAGTTTCATGCAAACTCTTAAGGTGGAATGGATCGATTATCAATGCATGCGCTGCTAGTTATGCTATTGTGCATGTGTGTGTGTTCGGGCAACCAACAACAAGAAAGGCGTGCATGTGCACACTACTCAAACTTGCACTACCTATATAGTGGCAGATGCATATATAAACTAAAATGCTCCTGGTGGACCTGACCCAGCATACTATGTAAACTCAGCAGTGCTGGAGTCAGGTCCATAGTCATCAATCCTCATTCATTGAAAGATAAGGACATGTAAATGTAGCAACAGTATCTGCCAGTGGAATGCTGCAGAATACTGCAGGAACACAGTGTGATCCAATGGCAAGAATTATTCCAGTTTGTTATGTGGGAATATGTAACATATTTATCACAGGGCGCTGCATCATGCCTGATTATGCTGTATGTTATGTTACCTGTAGATACTGTCAGTGCCTGATTCGAAACCATCAGCCTGAAAAATGCAACTGTCTTGCATCAAACCATATGTAGGATTTCACTTTTTATGAGTTTTCCATTTACTTGCACTTTTCGTGTCTGATTATAGGGTTGCCTTCTTCAACTGACCAGCCTTTCACTGTAAGTGAAAATGGAACAGACTCCGAGACTGAATATAATGAAGAAAATGGTTTCTATATGGACCCACCTAGCTCGTGAGTAAGGTGCAAACTTGCAGTGATAGATGGGTTTATTTGAGCACTCTTTTATTTTTGTTTGGAGGAGTGGTGTGCTGACAGGAGAAATGTGCTGCTTAAATGAAAGTGATTACCAATGAAACTTGATTTTGAATTATCAATTACTGAAATGTCATTATGCTTTTGGAATGCTAAAACATCCTGATCTTAATTTGATCAACTAGTCTTGGTTTGTGTATTTTTTATATTACATCATCAAATTACCCCAACGTCTTACTGATGTGTTGCTCTCTTCTTGTAGAAGTTGAAGGGTCAACGATGCCGAGAATGATATTGTGCACAGTATAGTTTGCATTTACTGTTATGCCAGTGAGGTGGTTTAGCATTGTTTTTTAAAGTTTGCACTGCATTAGCAACTCACATTTAACTATTTTTTCAACTTTTAACTACAGTAGCTTGACAGCAACTTACAAGATGCTTTTGCAGTCTTACCAGAATGCATCTGCAGTTCTGGCACAATGCAGTGACAGACTGAATCGATTGTTAGGTAGTGGATTTAGTAAGGTTTTGTGCTAGATACACAAATGATATACAGCTCAATGAGAAATGCTAAAGCAGCTCACTAGCAAAAAACTGTGCAGTAGCTTGTATGAATAGGAGCATGCATGATAATAAAACCTAACACCCAGAAATCACAGAATATGAGGAGTTGTCAAACTTTTTTCCCCAGCTGGCTAGGCATACTCCACAGTGTGTTGTATACTGGCTTAAGAAAACTTAGTTGGAGTTTAGAGTTCTGAGTATGGCCTGTGTGACATTAGGCCTGTTTGTACTTATCTATCAGCACTACTGTGAGTAATGCAGAGTTGCCGATCCATTGCCAGCATATATGTAGACCTGTCTCAAAAGCATTGGGAGACAATCCAATCACAGTCATCTGCAGTGTGTGTGTGTGTGTGTGTGTGTGTGTGTGGGGGGGAAAAAATGATGCTGGCATTTTTTGTCCCTGTGTGTATGTTGCCCACCACCTACAGCAATGTCAGTGTGGGATTGAGGGTAAGGAGCTGGGGAGCGAGCCAGCAGAAGGAAGGAGAGATGGTGCTCCACAAACCCCACGTGTGGATTTCTTGAAACTGCTACAGTGCAACATTTGGCATGTGGGAACTGTGTTGCTGCCATAATTCACAGTCTGTGTGAAAACACCATACTGAATAATTAGCAGTAGCATTTCCTTGCTTCCGTTCCTCCACCCTTCCCATCACTTTCTTTCCCTCTCAACCTCACACCTAATTCCTACTCCCCTCTCTCTCATTCTCCCAACCTCCTCCCTCTGTCCTTTACTGATCCTTACAATGTTTTCCTGCCTCCAATTTCACACCAAAGCTACCTTTACCCCTCTCTTTGCACTTGCAAGATTCTCTACCTTATTTATTTATTTAAAAGTTTCACCAGGTGAGCGTACTGAGTGGTCTACCGCTCAATTCCAGATGTGACGTAGGGGGTGGGGAGCAAGGGAGTCAAGCAGTTTATTTACAACAATAATACATAAGTACAAACAGCAATGCATGAGTTATGGTTGGGGTCACTGAATGAAAGAGTTAAAAGACACCAGACATTGAGACATCAGCTACAGGAAGACTCTGTAACTGTAAGTGAGCACTTTCAAAATACCGAACCTTTAAAATGAATTTTTTTCGGCACTGGAAAAGTGTTTGAAACATGATGTCTGAGGGCACGTCACATCCTCCAGAAATGGGAAAATGGGCTCTTGGGGCACTGGGGAGACAGCGCACCGGTGCAGACCCAGTAACTCCTGTCTGCCTGTCCTGTCATTGGGGGACTGACAAGACAAGATGGACTTTGGGGTTAAGGGCCCCACCTCGTACCCACCTGGGGGGTATGACCGCGGCTGCATGGGGTTCCCCGCAGGTACAGGTAGGTGAAGGAAGTGGGGCAGACATCATTGGCGACTACTGATGGTGCAGTGCTCCAGGAGCTTGGGGGAGGAAAAATAGCATGTTAAAAAAAAAAAAAAAAAAAAAAAAAAGTGGCAGCTATATTTGTGATGGAAATCAGAAATTGTTCTGGGAGGAATTGGTATGTTGATGTGCTGTATCCTTGTTGTTGAATGATGCCCAGAACCTTTTTTTTTTTTTACAAGACAGGATGCAGGACATTCCCTACCCATTTTATGATATAAAATAATTACCTTCTGACCCTAACAGTCACCTTTAGATGGAAACATTAGTTAACATTATATACTGATGATGTGCATGCATCCTTCTTCACTCAGTAAGCGTAGAGCATCCTGTAATGCCCCACCACCCAATCTACCAGCAGCAAACACTGTCTGGCTGTTCGCGGATGGGACAGTGTGGTAAAGTGCACTGTAATGCACACCCCAGAGTGCATTGATGCTCTGTGATTTTCTTTAACTTCCATGAAAAAGGAGACAATGTCTACCACTAGTGGGGGCGGGAGGGACTATTACATTGGGTCATGACTAGGATCATGTTGTGGGTCAGATTGGATCCTGGGGGATGCAGGTAGGTGATTGATGTATTTGTTTAGGTTGTTGAGATTTGTTATTATTGATCATGATGTGATGACAGACCCATAAATAACAGCCCCTTACACATGAATTACAACACCATTGCAAGTGGACAAAAGGGGGGCCTGTAACACACTTGGAAGTCATAGCCCCTAAGCCTTCCCTCCACCCACTACAGAGCAAGATAATAACTCTAACCTTACATAAGTTCTGTGATACATGAATAAATACAAAATTATTAAAGAGTAGTGAATAATAAAGGAAATGGTGGTTAGACTCTTGTGGGAGTGATTGGCACCCCTCATGCATAGTATTTTCACAATAGACAATATGCAAATGAGACATACATTTTTTTTCTACCTCCGTCCCAGCCTGCCACCCCCAACCCATCAGGGGACACACCTGACATTCCACTGCCTTTCACCCTACCCAAACAGACCCCCAGATCCCCATGGAGCCACGGCTATACCCCGGGCCGAGGATGAGGCAGGGGCTGAACACCCTGAAACTTACATGTCAGTCCAGGGTTCACTGAGCAGGTGGAGGCAAATCATGGGCACATCCCAGTCTCCCCATCTTTCAGGCAGTGGCAGGCTCTTTTTCCATTTTCACCCTCCACATACAGCATGTAACTCACCTGATGTCAAGGCGCTAGGTGCTGATGTCCACGCTGCAGTGCGGCTGTCCATCCCATGTAGGACTTGCAGTACTCCGAGCCTCCGCTTAGAGTCAGGCAAGTGTGCAGGCAGTGGCCTGTACCCATCCCAGAGAAGGCCAGCTGTTGTAGGACGCTTCAGCCTATCTCCCCCCTTCTGACCCACCAGCGACCCGAGTCCGCTCCTGAAACCGGGTTGCTGGTGTGGAGCGAGGTGTGGCGTCCAGCACCTCAATGAGAGACATTAATTTACTACATTTTTGAACATACTAGTCTCAGAAAAAGAGTTCCTCTAAATAGGTGAGATCTTCAGTGGAGGAAATCACAGAAAATCCAAATTCCTGCACACAGATTCCCTCTGCCTCAGCAGTACTAAGGAAAAATCAACAACAACAAAGTCTAGCAAAAGGAGAGCAGCAGTAAATTATTATAACAAAGTGACTTCTAGCACCTCCAGTGAGGAGCAGTACCTGGTGTCTAGCATGGGTAGGCTGGCCTAGCTGCTTTGGTGCGCCATCCTGCCATCTTGTACCTGCCTGGCTCCTAGGCTGTCTGCTATGCTGTGAGGCTGCTTCCCCTGATCATCTGGTCATTCATGCTCCTCTGGTTACTCTGCCACTTCCAGTCATCTGGTCACTCCTGATCCACTAGTTTATTTATTTATTTATTGAATTTTGATGATCGGGTAGGCCCACTGGGCCCTGGAGGTCCCTTTTTCAGGGGCGACCCAGGAGTTACAGGCAATACATGGTAAACAGTCATACAGATACAGACAATATGGCATGCAACAGTCTACATGGATATATAGCAGTAAAAACGTCTTACATATCAGGTAGCAATTATATTATTCAGGTGCACAGTGTAGGGGAGCCATGGATTTAGCTGTGTCTCTAGTTACCCTCCTTAGAAATTCAAGGGAGGGAGAGACCACTAACGTGTTAGTGCTGCCAGTTCAGGTGCTTGTGATGTAAGTGATGTAAGTGCACACATTGTAGTTGCTCCATTGCTGTTGGTCATCTGGTCACTCCTGGTCCATGGGTCACTCTGTTACTCCCAGCCTTCTGGTGGTCAACCACAAGACTGTATGGGTGATGTAGTCCCTAACTACAGGCCAGTGGGTCCCCTAACTGCCTAACTCACTGTTGGGCTTAGGGATGTGCAAGTCCACCCTACCTAGTCTCGGGTCGTACTGCTATCAACTCTTGACCAGACCCAAGCACAGAAAGGTGGAGAGTGAGTTCACAGCCAGATAGGCCCTATCCACTGCAAGTGAAATGCAGGCAGATCCCTGCAGCAGGCCCTAACTGGACTTGAGGGCACTGCTGGCAAGCCCCAGTTTATATAAGGAAGCCCTTCTAGGCCTGCTGCACTGGACACCTCAGGAGGTCCTCTTGCAAGTACCCCAGAAACCCTTCTTCTGGACTGTTCCAGGCACCCCACCTGTCTAACTGTAGTCTAGACTAGCCCAGTACCAACTGCATGCCTAGACTCCAATGCCTCTCAGGGGTGGATACCATGTAGTATTTCTGGCAGGAGCCACCTCAACCAAATGGCATATTCAAGCAAAATACAACTCCTCTGTTCTAGCTACACACTACACAAGGGCAGCTGCTTCTCCAGTCCAGCAGCACAACTTTCAAGAGTAGACCTGTCAACACTCTGACTTGCTCCCCCCTGCCACATGGTAGCTTACAAGGTACACTGTCTCTTTTAGTTCAACCACTGCCTGACACTACCTCTTGCTTCTAGCATGGCACCCAGGGAGATAGAGAGTGAGTGAGGGTGGAAGCTCCTTTTTAAACCCGCTGACACCCCACTATATTGAGGGACCTGGTTAGTCCCTGCTGGGAGCAATCCAGACAATCAGCTAATGGCCCCCTTGGGGTGAGCCTGCAAAGGGTCATTACAGGGCCCCCATCATTGAACACCTGGAGAGTGGGGAAGGGAGCAGGAGGGCTGGTGGTGGGTGACCATCTTCCTGTACATCCCCTCTGTTAAAATGCTTACCATCCTTAATACAATATAAGAACCTGTTGCAAGGCCATCCTGGGAACAATATTATAAACATAGCATAAGTAAAATCGCAAGACAGAACATTAGGAAAAATTGTTCATTAGATACATGTATACAGTATTTACATTTTGAGCAAGCATATAACCTTTAATAATGCATCACATAAGGCTCATGCAGGTGTTGAGGGAGCTGCCCCTGAATCCTCCTACCCGACCTGTGCACTTCTCTTCTGGCCCTGATTCTAGGGAGGTCAGGTTGCAATATTGGGGCAACTGCTTGCTTAGTCTCTACTCTAAGAAGGTTGGGGTGTACTCTCGTGGCCTCCATCTGATTCTCAAGGTCCACCTCCTGGTCTCTGGTCCCCAATCCTGTGCACCAGTTACTCTTTTGGGTTCTCCCAGCTTGACAAGTGCAACCGTGACTCATCTTCCACCCCCCAGCCCCACTTGGACTGCCCTAATTGTTGTCCTAGTGGTTTCTGTTGCATTCCCCCCTCTCTGATGGGAAAGGGGCTAGCTTCGGTTGGTCCCCATTTACTTCCCTTGACTCACCCTCCCCCCGGGTAGACTGTGAAAACAGTCAAATTGGGGTAGTCCAGCTTGACGACTAACTAGGATTTGTGTTCCTGCTTGTCCTGTATCTTATCAAAATCCCTAGGGCTTATGATTCCTCAGTAGGACCCTATCCTCAGGCCAGATCAAGGCAACTCTTGAACTGTCAGTCATATTATCTCTTCCATGCAAGACCAGCTCTCCCAGCAGTTTCCCTTGCTATGTCACAAGCTGTCTTAAGGTGCTCATGAAGTTGTAGTACCCATTCATCCAAGTAGGCAGCATCCTTATCCTTGATCTCCACCTGTAGGTCCAGAGGCAACTGAGGGTGTCTGTCAAACATCAAGTAGAATGGGGCCTAACTGGTCAATATATGAATGTGTCTATTGCAGACATCACTAAGTCAGGCAGGTAGTTTTTCCACTGGTCTTTCTTCTTCGGTGGGAGTGACTGCAGCAAATTATATGGGGTAGAGTTAAACTTTCACACTGGTCATTGCCTTGTGGGTGTTACAGTGTAGTATGGCTCTTGGATACTATATACAAGTTGCACAGTTAATGGATGATGCTTGCTTCAAAGGTTCATCCCTGATCAGAGTGAAGTCATGATGGGCAACTGTAGCATGCAAACCAGTGTTTCTCAAGGGTCTGGGTTGTAGTATGGGCTGTCTGGTTCCAAATGGGGACTGCTTCAGTGTATTGGGTGAACATTTCTCTCAGGATCAAAACATTTTCCTACCCATTGGTGGTAGCTTCTGCCAGGGAGTAGTTCATCGCAAAGATCTCCAGTGAGGTGGAGGAAGTCATGCATGCGAGCAGAGCCTGTTCTCGTGGAGAAGCATCTTTGGGTAGAGCACATTGCTTGCAGGTGATCACCCAAGTCTGAACATCAGTGGTAATGCCAATTCAGTGGTAGATCTATCATATGACTTCCAACATCTCTTGCTCTCTAAAGTGTCCCCCATGTTTTTGTTTGGCTTGAACATAGTGTGACATAATATTTGAGGGACCATGGACTGCCGAAATGATTCTCCATTGTGGGGATGGGTTAGAACTCAGTACAGAAGACCCCTTTCAGGATCAACTACTCTCTATGTGTTGCTACCACTTCTGCTCCTCGAAGGTGAGACTGGATGGCTCCATTTGGGCGAGACTCCTCTGGGTGTGTAATGCCCGCATTATGGGCTCAAGGGAGGGGTCCTCCAGTTGCAGCCTCTGCAAGGCTGACCAGCAATATTCCATTTCAGAAACCTTTTGGGTATGGCCTGACCAGCACTCAGCCACTTCTATCTCCTTTACGGGCCTCTCCACTGGCCATAGGCATGCTTTCACTTCCAAAGGACTGATAACGAGGAAGTCTTTTTCACCTGCTTCACTCTAGTTCCTACTGCTGGGGGAGCCTGGACAGGGCATACACATGTAGTTTTCCTTCCCTGGCTTGTAACACACATCAAAGTTCAGTTCTGCCAGCTGAGCCTGCCATTTCTGTTCCCTCGTGCCCAAATTATCAGTGACAAAATAATTGAGACAGTTATGATCTATCCACAGAGAACTTGCAGTATATGGGAGTAGGAAGAGGGAGGTGCTGATGCCAGTATAAAAGACCATGGTTAGATCGCACCTGGAGTACAGGGTACAGTTCTGGAGGCCTCATTTAAGAAAGGACATAGATGTAATATAAAGGTTCAGAGAAGGGCAGCAAAGATGGTGCAGGGTATGCAAAGGAAACCATATGAGATAAGATTGAAATAATTAAATCTGTATCTGCTGGAGTTTAGAAGAGAGAAAGGAGACATGATAGAGACATTCAAGTACATGAAGGGGATAAATAAAGTGAGGGAAGGAAGTCTATTTAAAAGGAAAGTCAGAGTTAAAACAAGGGATCATACTTCAAGATTGGAAGGAGAAAGATTTAAAGGTAATGTAAGGGGAGTGTTAGTTCGCTGAGAGGGTGGTTGAACCCTGGAACAGATTACCTGAGGAGGTGGTAGGTGTCAAAACAGTGGAGGAATTCAGGAGAGTGTGGGATAGGCATCCTGTATGAGGTTGGTTAGAGGACAGAGGATAGGCTCCTTGTGCACCGGTGACAAGTATGGGAGGGGGGAGATGGGCAGACGCGATGGGCCAGGATTGTGGTTTTTTGCTGGCACATTACTGTGATACAATGAGTAATCCTTGAAATTCTCTGTGGCTGCCCATTTTAGGGCATGGAGCTGCAACTTGAAAGCACTGTAGTTCTTGTCATTCATTTCAGCCTTTAGAGGCCCCCCTTCTGGCGTACGCAGTTGGATACTCTTCTTGATTTTGTACCTGTCTTAGTATTGGTCTTAGGCTTTTTAGGTGGCATGTGTGATAAGGATGAAAGGCTGCTGGACATGCAAGCACTGGTGTGGACATCATTCACTTGCACAGCTCATCAAATGCCTCCGGGCTGTCTGGTCTCCAACAGAAGGGAAGGGACTGGGTGCTGTTCTGGTGTCACCCTCCATGCAGTGCAAGGGACTAGCCAACTGTGAGAAGCCAGGCACAGATCATCAGCAGTAGCCCATGAACCCAAGCACCTGCTGGATGTCACTGGGAGACCAAAGGTTAGGCCAGTCCTGTAGAAACTTCATATTTTCATCATCCACCTGTATCTCATGCTTCAAAATCACATGTCCCAGAAAGTGGACCTCTTCACTTAACAGTTGCCGTTTGCTAGGCTTGAGTTTCAGTCCATAGTCACCCAGTCAGGTGAACACCATGTGCAATCATTCTAAGTGAGTGTCAAAGTTCCATGAAAACACCAAGATGTCATCCAGGTATATAAAAACGTTCTCCAACGTATAGTGACCCAGAATGGTCTCCATGAGGTGCTGTAAAGTTGCTAGGGCGTTACAGAGGCCAAAAGGCATTGGAGCCCACTCTTACAGGTCAAACGGTGTCATCACTGCTGTCTTGGCCAAATCCCCCTCATCCACAGCCACTGGAAGATACCCGGAGGGCAGATCCAATGAAGAGAACAGGGTAGCCTCCCTCAATGTAGCTAGGGACTCCTCTGTTCAGGGCAAAGGGGTGCATATTTCCTTTTGACCTTGTTTAACTGGCAGTAATCATGGCAGAAGCAGTTACGTCTATCCTTTTTTACAATGACAATTGGGGAGGTCCAGCGGCTGCAGATCTTTTGTACAATGCCCTAGGAGACCAGATCCTGGACATGATATTTAAACTCTGTGTACACATTGGGGGACATCCATCAGTGTCTCTGCTTGATCAAAGTTGTCTCTCCAGTAGGGATCTTGTGTGTTACCATGTCAATATACCTTAGGTCATTATTTTCTAATAGGCAGAAGATATGGTGGTGGTGTAACTCCAGTAACTGTATTAGACACCCTCTACATTCTTCAGACAATTGACTCTGTTCATCTACCCTGGCAGCTGACTCTTAGCAGTCATAAGGGTGACTTTCACTTCCTCCCAGGCACAGTCTGCCTCCCTTCCTTGTCTTCTTGGAACCATTGAAATTGTAGTTCCTCTTCTCCTTCTGCAAAATATACCAGGGCTGGGGGCTCTACCTTTACAGGGTGCACCAACTCTGCCACCCAAGTGCATGCTTAAAATCACTCTGTCTTCTACCCTGAATTCAGGAGTAGTAGTAGCTTCCCCTTGTGGATTCTATTTTAATCAGCCTGAAACTAACTCTGTTATGATCATGGTGACAAGGCACTGGTGTCAGACTACAGGCCAATATCTATCCTCTCCCCACTATCCAAAGCTTTGGAAAAAATCGTGGCAAGTCAACTCACAGAATACCTCAATAAGTACAGTCTGCTCTGCCCAAACCAACATGGTTTCAGGCAAAAACACAGTACCACTACGGCACTGCTGGAATACACTGACTATGCACACAAGGCACTGGATTAAGGCAGATTGGTGGGGTCCATCTTCATTGACCTCACCAAAACCTTCAACACTGTCAACCACCTTCTACTAGTACTCCAGCTTCAAAGATTACAGTGTGGTACCTAACGCCCTGAATTGGTTCAATGACTACCTAACACACAGGAGCCAAAGAGTCAAAATCAGGCAGATGTAATCCAGCTCCAGAGATGTACTCCTAGGAATCCCTCATGGGTCAATTCTAGGGCCCCTGCTTTTCAGCCTCTTTGTAAATGACCTACCCACAGCCTGTGACACCAAACTTATCCTGTATCCGGACGATGCCATGCTGCTGAGCAGCAGCACCTCTCAGGTTGCCCTACAAACAGAACTACAGAACTCTTTCAATAAATTCGAGGACTGGTTCAGTAGACAAAAGCTACTACTAAATTACAAGAAAACCAAGGTCATGCTACAATCCAGCCCCTACAACAAATGCAGCCATGCTCCCCTTATAATCACCAATAAGGCTGGTGAGCAGATTGAGCAGGTGCACTTGTTCAAGTACCTTGGAGTCACCATTGATGACTCTTTCACTTATACGCACCATGTAGACTCCCTTATCAGGGCTGTAAACATAAAGATCGGGTCCTCTATAGGCATACGAAATCCCTCACTCCGGAGGCACTCTGAATCTCAGTCTCCAGCTCCATACTCTCCACGATAGAGTATGGGCTGGTGTTCTATGGAGCTGCTACTGATACAGTGCTCAAAAGGGTCCAAATTGCACTCAATAAGGCATGCTGCCTCACCCTGTGTGCAGATCACTACACTCATACTTGCACCCTGTATGAGTGTACAAACTGGCTTAACCTGAAAGACAGGATCAAATACCAAACTTGCCTCCTGGGAAAGAAGGCACTCCTCGAAAAAAACACCCTGTATAGGAAACCTGCTCGAGGCTTCTCTCTCATCACATATTAGCTGAGGGAGGAAGAATGGAGCACCATCCATACCATTCCACCGAACCTCACTAGGTCAGGGCCGCTTTCTCCTATTGGGCCCACCTCTGGATAAATGAACTCCTGATGAAATTATGAACAAACAGCCTTTCTCAACTCAAAGAAGGCCTCAAACAGCACCTAATGTCTAGCTCAAAATGCACCTGCTTCTCAAACCCCACTTGATAGACAGGCCTACTCCCAAGGTAGCACCCAGCAGGGCTACCTAGAGAACCCTGCCTCCATTCCAGCCTAGCCAATGGCTTAAGTAAACTATCAGTCCTCTTTAAACGCTCTTGGTACTGCCCCCCTAACTCCCCCCCCATACACACACACCCTACTCGACAAAGCCCTCTGGAGCTACTCCCCCATCACAGCCCCGGTTCACTATCCCCCACCTCTCGCTCTTCGGTAGGTTAAAACCCAATCCCCCTTGCTTCACTGTCACCCAGCCTCTCACCATCTGGGATAGTGTTAAACCCTATGCAGTTACTCTGCCATAGTCTATCAACGGGTTTGGAGGTTTCCAGGGGTGTGTTACCTAGGGCAACCAATTAGAAATAGCTTAGTATTCTATTACAATTGTTCGTTTTTTCTCCTATTTGTCTAATTCTCATGTAATTGCTCTTTAATGCCTAATGATCAGGCCTCTGTAACCACTGAATATGTGTATTGTCTTATTGTCCACCTGACGTGGAACCTTTGTAAAAGATCTCACGCTCAAAGGTCTTTCTGAAACATTAATTAAACTAAATTAAAAAAAAATGATCATGGCTGCCCATGACAGATCTAAGCTGCCCCAGCACATGTGCTCTTGTCCTCCAGGCAAGGAATCCAAAAAAATCAGACACTATAGAGAAATGGGTCATTTCAAATATACAAATATATGAAATTAGCCAGCAGATAAAGGACTATAGATCTGTCAAGTCTGCTTGACTCTGCAGCTAGTCGCCCTACTCAGCAGCTGCCCTCCCTCCCTTCCCCTCTCCCATAACCCTCCCTCTTACCCTCTCCCAACCCCTTTTGAAGCAGCTCACTGTTCTGCAGGATACCACTTCCACCGGTAACGTGTTCCACTGGGTCACTGCCCTTTCCATAAAAAAGTGTCTTTTCATCTCCCTCCTGAACCTACCCCCCTCCAGTCTCATAGCATGGCCTCTAGTATCCTTCCCTTCCCTTACTTTGAAAAGCCCCTTGTACTTGTAGGTTTCTATTACATCCCCCTTTTTTCCTCTCCTCCAGAGAGTACATGTTCAAATCTCTGTCTACTCTCGTATGGAAAGTCCCTCAGACCATAGATCATCTTTGTTGCCGTGTGTTGCACCCCCTCCAGTAACTTACTGTCTTTCTTCAGGTACAGGCACCAGAACTGCACACAGTACACCAGGTGTGGCCTTACTAGCGATCTATGCAATGGCAGAATAACCTCCTCCCCTCCTTGAGGATATATCCCTGGCAATACAATCCAGCATTTTATTGGCCTTTGCAGCCACTTTCCTACATTGAGCTGAGTTGTTCATCGATCCCGTTATGAGTAACCCCAAATCCTTTTCTTCCTCAGTCACGGCAAGCTGCACCTCACCCAGATGGTAGCTCCTTTTTGGGATTTTTGCTCCAAAATGCAGCACCTTGCACTTCCTGGCACTGAACCCCAATTGCCAGACATCCAACCAGGTCTTCAGTTTTCTCAGATCCTCTTGCAACCCTTGCCAACCCCCTAGGTCATCCACCACCAATCCCATTTTGGTGTCATCTGCAAACAGACTGATCTTGCTCTTGATACTCACTGAAATGTCTGCAATGAATATCCCAAATAACACTGGTCCCAACACTGAGCCCTGTGGAACTCTGCTTGTCACCACCCATGGTGATGAGAGCTCCCCATCCACCACCACTCTCCGTTGCTTTCCACTTAGCCAGTTCCTTACCCATCCCACCAGCTTAGCACCCACCCCCTGTGCCTTCTTTTTTCCCCATTTATACTTTATGGCATTTTTATTCTTTTATTCCCCTACCCCCTTGGGGCCGTAGTGTACACATACGTGTGCGTGCATGGAGGCGCATGTACACGCCAGGATCTGGTGGCCCCTTCCACCCCTCCCCAGACTAACATCACTGCTGCTATCTGCTTGCACTGCCCACCAGACCTCCACCCACTGGGAGCAGAACTAGGGTGGAGCGGGTATCCATCCCAATGGAAGGGAGAGCCATAGCTCGATGCTGTTCCCCCCCCCGAGCTGGCACACTGGAGGCCCGAGGTCATTGCCGAACCTGGCTCACTGGCATGGTGCAAGGTAAGGTGCCAATGCCTCAGACCCTGTGCCTTCTAGTTTACTTTCTAGCCTCCCATGTGGCAGAGTTGAATGCTTTGCTGAAGTCCAGATACGGGACATCTACTGCATGGCCCCGTCCAACTGTCTAGTTACCCAGTCATAGTATTCCACCAGGTTGGTCTGACAGGATCAGCCAGTGACAAAGCCATGCTGTCTGCAGTCCTGTATCCCATTGCCCTCCAGAAGAGACATCAGCCTCTCCTTCAGGATTGTCTCCATCAGCTTCCCCAAGATGGATGTGAGGCTCACTGGCCTGTAGTTCCCTGGTTCATCCTTGGGGACATAATTATGGAGGGGTACCACGTGAGCCATCCTCCAATCCTGAGGTACAGATTGACTAGGTGTACCTCATTGACTACTGTAGGTCTCCTTGGTCTTTGAATTGCCAGTTATCAGACCTGTCTGGTGAAATATCAGAATGCCTTGCAGATGTCTCTGGCACCCATTGTGGACTCCCTGCCTGTTGGTCTATCCAAGACAGAGGCTTGTAAGGCTATGTGTCAAGGGTTGAAGTTTGCTTCGGTTAGCCTATGATGTATTTGGTGCTTCAGACAGGGTGACAGTGGCAGTTATTTGTATGCATTTCTTGTCTGCATGTGACTGATTTTGAACCTGATGTTCGGCAAATGATACGTCATTCCTCTTTTGAGGTTAAGTTGTTCAGTCATAAGGTGGTGGTAAGTTTGGAGGAAGTAGGTTTACGAGGCGTATAGAACAATTCCAGAGTGAAATTTGCAATAGAGAACTATGAGCTAGGCAACATAAACTAGTATTTAACATAGGCAAGTGTAAGGTCATTCATCTTGGAAACAGAAATATGATGGGGACATATAACTTACAGGGTAGCAGACTAAATTACTCTTACATTGAAAAAGATCCTGGTGTATTTATTACTAACAAACTATTACCTGATGAACAATCATGGAATCATAGAAATCTGTTGGCAGAAAAGGACTCCATGGCCCATCCAGTCTGCCCGAAGCCCCCCCCCCAGGAAGACCCCCGCCTCCATTCCCAGCCTATCCCTGCCAGGTGGCCTATGCACGTATCCAATGCTCTTTTGAATTTGTCTACTGTATCCACCCCCACCACCCATTCCTGCAGTCTGTTCCATAGCCAAACCACCCTCTCGGTAAAGAACCACCCCCGATGCCCCCTCTGAATCTCCCTCCCTCCAGTTTGTAGGTATGCCCTCTAGTGAATTGTTCTTACTCATTCTGAAGATGCTGTCAATCCTCACCCTGTTTATGCCCTTTAAGTACTTGAATGTCTCCACCATATTCCCCCTTTCCCTCCTCTCCTCCAGTGTGTACAGGCCCAGCTCCCTAGTCTTTCCGCATATGACTTCCCCTGCAGCCCCCTCACCATTTTGGTTGCTCTTCTCTGGACCCTTTCCAGCATGTCCTTATCCCCTTGCAGGTATAGCCTCCAGAACTGGACCCCATAATCCATGTGGGGTCTGACCACGGTTTTGTATACTGGCAGAATCACCTCCCTCCTCCTGCTTGTGAATTCCCTCCTCATGCATGCCAGCATTCTAGATGCCTTTCCTGCTGCTCTGTCGTACTGACTCCTGACTTTCAGTTTGTCTGAAATAGTGATCACCAGGTCTCTTTCGTGTTCTGTTACCTCCAGTTCCTCCCCCCCAAACCAGTATTTTGCCTTTGGATTATTATGCCCTATATGCATAATTCTGCACTTTTTTGTATTGAGCTACAGCTGCCACCTTTCTGACCACTCCTCCAGCCTAGTCAGATCTTCCCTCATATCCTCCACCCCTCACTGCCATATCAACCCTATTGCTGCATATCTTCATGTTGTCTGCAAACAGACACACCTTCCCCTGTAAATTCTCTGTGATGTCCCCTATGTATATATTGAAAAGTATGGGTCCCAACACAGACCCCTGGGGAACCCCACTCATCACATTTTCTTCATTTGAGTGCACCCCATTCACCACAACCCTCTGTGTCCTCTCCTTCAACTAATGTTCTACCCAGTTCCTGAGCTTGCCTAAGCTGCCTACCTTGTTTACCAGCCTCCTGTGGGGGATGGTGTCAAAAGCCTTCCTGAAGTCCAGGTAGGCCACGTCGACTGCCCCACCCTGGTCCCATACCTCTGTCACCCTGTCAATTAATTCAATCAGGTTGGTCTAGCAGGACCTACTGTACCACATGTGAATCCATGTTGATTGTCACTTAGGACACCTTCCACCTCTAGATAATTTATCAGCTTTTTCTTAAGTGCAATGTCTGGAAGCAGCCAGGAAAGGTAACAGGAGTACTGAGTTGCATTCTTAGAAACATTAGGAGCAGAGAAGGGGAGGTTTTGGTGCCCCTGGTCAGGGCTCCGGTTCGACCCCATTTAGGGTGCTGTGTTCAGTTCTGGTCACCTCAAACCAAGAACATTATTGGATTACTCAAGGGGCTCCAGAGAAGGGCCACAAGAAGCATTAGATCACTGAAAAATAAGTCATATTGTGAAAGGCTGACAGTCTTGAACATGCATTCACTTGAATACAGGAGGCTTGGAGGTGACCTACTGTATGTTTAGTGTACAAGGCATTTCACAATGAGGACCTCTGGGAATGCCTTGGGTTACAGAGAAAACTAACTGAAAGAACGAACAGGTTTCATTGCTTTCAATTAAAAGGGGAATTCTATAAGACCGGTAAATGTGGAGCGTGGTTTAATCAGAGAGTGATAAACCACTGGAATGGACTTCCTGAGGAAGTAGTTCTAAGCAAATCCTTTAATACCTTTAAAACAATGCTGGACAAATATGAGAGACAGAATGACCACATTTTCTAATTAAGAGTTGGCAACAAACCTTACATGACATTTATTCTTGGACTACTAATAACAAATTAGAACTGAACATTTCTAAATGTAAGGTTATGCACTTGGGATACCAGAATAAGAAATATCAGTATAAAATCGGGACAAATGTCCTAATGGATACAACTACTGAGAGAGACTTAGGAGTCAAAATAACTTCTAGTTTGCAGTTCAGCGAGCACTGTAATGAACAAGTAAAAAAGGCAAACCAGTCCTTAACCTGTATACTGAGGCATATATCCAGTCGAAGTAGGGAGGTGTTGATGCCATTATATCGATCCCTGGTTAGACCACACCTGGAGTACGGTGTCCAGGTGTAGGCGCTCAAGAAAAGGGAGGATGTGATCAGAGTGGAGGGAGTGCAACATAGAGCCACCAAATCTGTGATGGAATTAAAACAACTGGCTTATAATAAAAGATTGGAAGCCTTAAATCTTTATTCATTAAACTACAGAAGATTCGGAGGGGATCTATGTATGATGCGTAACACCATCAATGACACAGCATTAAGGGAAGCTTTAGGAATAAACTTCAGATCTGGCTGGACTAGTGACAGAAGACATCAACTCCAACTTGAACTACCTAAATGGAATACAAATCTAACAAAAAATTGGTTTACAATTAGAGTAATTACAGCCTGGAATGGACTCCCAGTATCAGTAGTAGAAAGTCCAAGTATGGATACCTTTAAGCGAAATCTTGACATTGTCTTTTCTGATAAAACTACATTGTTCTAGTTAATTGGCAAGCATTCTAATTAATTGCCAAGCATTATGGACGAAAGTCCCACAGCTTGGAAACACTTATGAAACTTATGAAGTCATACAGGCCCATGGCTTATCAACTTGTACCATCCTATGAGCATAAGAATTGAAATCCTTTCTTCCGATTGTAAGTTCTATTAAGTCTGTCACTCCTCAGCAGTTTTGATGTAGGGGTAGTGGTTCCTCCCGAGGCATTTCCTGTCCCGTTCATGCCAGTTGTTGAGACAGCAGGAGACAACAGCAGAAATTAATGGGGACCCCTTATAAAGCCTCAAAAGGCAGAAGTAGCTCACAAGCACAGCAGTCTGTTTCCTCATCTGCCTTCAGACTCCTTTGCACCTACATTTGCACCACAATCCAAAAAGCAGGTCTGCTGCAGAATACCAGTGCTTCTGTCCCAGTGGTAGAACATTACTTTGGGCAAATATATTCTAGAAATTGTCAGACTGGGGTATGCTCTGAAGTGTTCCTCACTGCCTTCAAACAGCCATCTAACTCCAGTCAGCCATTCACAGGAGCACTAATTTTACAAAAGGCATTAAAGACACTGATTGTCGAAGGGCCTTTCAGGTGGTTCCCTTTTCTGAAAGAGGTCAAAGATTCTATTCCTCCCAGTACTTCCAGGTGTCAAAGAGCACCAGCATCCAGCTGTTCTGCCAGGGATTCCTATTTTCCTCTCCGTATTACTGAATTGTATTTGCACTGAAATCTAAAAAAACAAGAGGCCCTGCTTTGCTTTGAAGTTCATTTAGGCTTCAAACAGAATTCAGAAAGGGCATTTATTTCTCTGAATATGAGCTCCTCTATTCCCAGAGGTACTCTCAAGGGTTGGCAAATGGCACTTCCCTTGCCAGCAACCCACTACCCCTACTAATGCCCCGATCCCAGCAAGGGCCCACCAGGTCACATCCTACACACAGCCACATATGCTACATGGCAAACCTTCAATCTGCTGTTCAGTTCCCTTTTCCAGCAGGTCATATTGTGGGCACTGCTCTACATGGGATTTGGATTCTTCTTTCCTTCTGCCCTGGAGATGTAACTCCTACATTATCTTGCAGCTTTAAATCTTATCATAGTTTGTCTTCAGTCTTCAGATACAGTGACTTTACAAGCGAGTCTCCAAGGTTGACCCACCCCCCACCAGGGTCTCCCTTGATGGCTTTGTGGGAACTTGCCACAGGCCCAAGGGTCATAGTGTGATCTCCCTGAGGGGATCCTTCCTCTGGGATTACCAAACCCTTTGAGCGATCCCCTATTATTCACCTCTAGTCTATAGACAGTACCTACAGTGTGACACACAGATACCCAGTGGCTTGCACTCTTCCTCCGGTGCCCGAGGTCCATACCTAGTGGCCACTAGGTTCTTGCTCACTGTACATATGATGCCTTCAAAAGCTTGAAGTGTGCTCCACCTGTGCCACTCTTGACACCCCAACAGCAGCTGGCACCTATCTCCTGCCCATGCTGTGTGGTGGGAACCCCCCCTCCAGTGCCTCTTGTGCCCCTCACCTGCATCCTGAAGCCAGCCACCACTGGGGCCAAAACCTGAGCACCAACTCTTGTGCTGTGGTGAGGAGAGAGTGGTTCAGTGAGGGTTAGCTGGTGCCTACCTTGACAGTTTCTCCAGATGGCATCCATGATTCCCAAAGGCACCCTGGTACTACCAGGCTTGCTGTATGCTGTGCAGGTTCTTCAACAATTTGGGCACAACACTAGCATATATATTTGACTCCACCAGGTAAAGTTTCTAGTTCTTTATTGAGAGAATAAAACCACCATTTTGGCACATGCTTGATGTGTTTCTGAACCTCCTAGTTCCTTTCTCAAAAGCTTTTGAGAGAGGAACCAGAAGGTTCAGAAACGTGTAAAGTGTGTGCCGAAATGGTGGTTTTATTCTCTCAATAAAGAACTAGAACTTTACCTGGTGGAGTCAAATATATATACTGGTGTTGTGCCCAAATTGAAATGTATAGACTAAGTTTTTTGTGAGCACCACCTGCCCAGTGCGAACTTTAGTTTGTGTTGTGATACTGTGAATGCTGTTCCCGGACTGGCAACCCAATCAAGAGTATCTCAGTTTGCTCCTGCCTGACAGGTGAGGGCATCTAACTGAACAACACTGGCACCACAGGGGTACCTTGTTTTATCTGCTCTATAGGGAGATGGGAGATGATCTGCCAGCATGTCAGTCCTCAAGGTCTTTACTGTTAGAGGGGGTTGTTACACTCATAAACTTAGCTAGCATTAGTGAACAAATTAGCTGGCTCAAAATGCGGCTAGCAAATTACTTAGTTGTCTTCCTCTGTATAACAGAAGCAGAGCAGAAGGCTTGCACAACTGAAGTCAAATTGGAGTGCAGGTGTATCACAAACACATCTGAAAAAGTGTAAAACTATTTATTTTACTTACACAAAAAGTTAAAACAGCCAGACGTATATAGTGTCCCCACAGCCTGAAAAAACCACTTGGGGACACTTTTTATATATGTCTGTTTGTTTTAACTATTTGTGTAAGTAAAATAAATACTTTTGCACATTCTCCCATGTGTTTGTGATACATCTGCACTCTGTTTTGACTTTAGCTGTGTGAGCCTTCTGCTGTGCTTCTTACATATTTATCGGCTAACGCACCTTTTCCTTTGGCAACCCTTCTACTTCATTTAGCTCTTTATAGCAGCCTTATTATATCATTAATCGTCCACTTAAGAAATCCATATGTGAAATAAATGTAGACAATACCAGTTTGTCTCAAAAAATACAATGGGTATATATTTTCACTCTTCTGTGTTCTGGGGAACTGAAACAAAGATTGGATTATCCATGATGCTAGAAACTGAATAAAGCTAGAATAATTTGCTTGCTTTGGTACATTTTTCTATCGGTCCTAAATTTAAATTACCTACATAAGGGTGTGTGTGTGTGTGTGGGGAGGGAGTATGTGGATCAGGGGTGTTGGGGGGTATGTGTATCGGGGAGTGGGGGTTCGAGTAAGTTCTGTTACACTTCACATACTTTTGTGTGTTTTTTATTTCAAATTGCAGGTTGGACAGAACAAGAAAAAAAGTTAAACTGGATGTGATGCATCTCAGAGAGCATACTTTACTGTTGTCACAGTCCCTCCCTTTACATTTCTGGGCGTTTTTCTCTGGGCAATGTTTTTTTTTTCATCATTAATACATGCAGACCTGGACCATGCAAATCCTATTGGAGATCCTTTGCAAAACTAAATTCAAACTCATCCTGGCTCTGGCAAATCCCAAATCAAATCCAGATCCACACCAGTTTTGCTAATCCCTAGTTTGGGTTAATTCAACACACAATTTGGAATTATAGCCAGTTGCCAGTAGAGGGCAACAAGTGACTACAAGATTTGCAGTTTGGAGCGTACCCATTAAACAATGAGCATAGAAAGAATCCTTCATCATTCCTTGTGGTCTACAATTTGATTTATTTTCACTGGCGCTTTTGTTTTTGAGATCTAATTAAATATAGTTTTAGTTTTAGCTTCTTGTACTGTTTATTCTCTGCCCACTGTTTTTAAGTTCTTCAGATAGCAAGTCAGGCACAGTGTCAGGCATGGCTATAAGCAAAACTTCACATTTACTAGGAAACCATTTGGAAACGTTTGCAAAGTTTTGCACTTGACTTACATACTGTTGCACTTTACACATGTGCTTTAAGGGACCTATACATTGCTTTGGAAGACTTGATTTGGGCAATATAGGAACTACAAAGCAAACTCTTTGCTCTGCTTTGTAGTACATCTACTAATACAAGATGTCTACACTTCTTAGTCAGCCATAGCAAGGGATAACGGACATCGGGGGTTGGGGGGTACTCTAAAGTCGCTAATTGCACCTTCTGACAAGTCATTGAACTGTACAGTCCTACTTTTTGCACATGGACAAACTTCATTTTAGCAACAAATACCAGCAGGGCCAGTGGACAGAAAAAAATCACTGGCCAAAGACACATTCCACTAGACTAACTTTTACTGAAATATTATCTCATCTCCCTGATGCAAACCAGAAGGGCTAGTTGAAAGAATATTTTACTGTCCAAAGGCAACATCTATCAGCATTTAGCTGGTGCTCATTTTAGAACTTGCCTGTTACATATTAATTTACTGCATTATAATATATGGATACTTAAAGTAATAGTACCGAAAACTACCTAAAAAAATCTCATAATACAGCAGTACAGATGCTATAATACTGTAGTTGAAGTCCCATAATCCTGTCATTCAGAGCCTGTGATACTATTGTTCTAAGCTCTGAACAGTAGTATTATGAGACCAACAGAGCAGCACAAGCCAGAAAACTCTTTGTGCTCATTGGGAGCCGGATTTTACCGTAACTGTCGCATACAGTAAAAGCTGATTCGCAGCTGACGAGACACCAGAGAAATCTCTCAACAAATGTTTGGTTACAATTACAACCCCCTCATTTTTACTTCTCAGTGTCACCCATGGCCCACCGTTCTATTGGCAGGATGCAGTACACACATGATGTCATGAAATTACAGTATTTGTGAAGCTTCACAGTTCAAAGCTGATCAGTGGTCATTTTTTGTCACTGTCTTTGTAATGCCTGAGGTACATCTCAGTCTTTGACCCTCAATTTTTTAATTATTTTGTTCAACTGATCCATCTGAAATGGGCTGAGGGAGAAACTAGCTTGAAGGAGACAGCAGCAGTAATGCATATACTTTTAATATTCATACTATTTAATATCCTACCTCCTTACCTCAGCTCTCTCCTCTCCCCTATGCCCCCCCCCTCCACATACTCTCTCCTTAACTTAGGTTATCATTCTCTTTTGCTCCCCTCTTGTACTGTAAATCCCTAGCTGGCCAGTCTGGTTTCTCCTCCCACCTTCCTAATCTTTGGAATTCCCTTCCACTAACAATTTGTTCTGCCACCTCCAAATGCTTTCTTTCTTCTCTTCTCTTGTCCAAGCCCACACTGCCCCCTCCTGTAAATGCCCTTAGCCCCATTGACCTACACTTCTCTCCTACCTCTATACTTCTTGCCACCACACCTCATCCCCCTTCCTCTCCCCTTTTCACCTTCACTGCTTCCTCTCACTCCCTTACTTCTTTCTCATTCATTTCTACCCCCAGTAATCACCTTTTCTACCCCTTCCTAATCTGCTACACTCTATTCCCCCGCCCTATCCACCATAATCTGTTCTGTTCTCTTCTCCTCTCTCTTTTACTTCCACCAATATTTTACCTCTTCACCCCCAGTCTGTCTTTCTCACTCTCCTCTAATTACTCCCTCTCTTACCCTTTCCTATTTTGTGGCATTACCTTCTTGTGTGTGCCAGGTACTTTTCACTTCTGCTGTTTAACCTGCATTATTATTTGCTCTGGTAATGTATATTATTGTACATACTGTGTATTACTGAATTGTTATTACTGTGCTTCTACTTGTTTTTACTTATCACCCCGGGAGGGATAATGACCTTTTTGGCTCAGTATGTCTTTCCTGGTAAATCTATTTTAAATAAATAAATAAATAAATACATAAATAAATAATTACTATTCATAAAGGGCTTTTTGTGACTGTTGAAATCCACTTAGGCATGGCAGCTTGTTGTCCATGTTCTACTGTTCCATTTTCAGGATCTGTATATTACATATAAATAACAGATAGGGGACTCTTATTACTCAGCTATAATACCATCTTAAGGTTCTGGGGACATGTTGGAACCACTTAAGCTTCGTGCTTGAGGTTCCCATGTCACAAGAACCTCTCAATGGGATTGCAGCCTTATAATACGTTGTCCCCAATCTATTATTCTATCTGTTGTTTGTTGTGTGATTGCTCTATATTTACCAAGGGGGGTCTTGGAAACAAGATGTTATATCCCATGGGGCTATCATGGAGGGAAAAGTTGTATATGAATTAATTAATAAATAGATTACTAAACTACTGCCTCCATGCTACCACTACTGTATATATCACTTGATCCTACTTCTCATTTCAATGTTGAAAAGCATGGTTGCAACTGCCCTGAGAGAAGCTGGGAACAAAAAGTTGGTTGACCATTGTTCCTATGCCATTATATATATATATATTTTTTTTATTTTATTTTTTTTTATTTTAGTTTTTGTTGACCGGGTAAGTGCACTAGACAACTCCTGCCTATTTTCAGGCACGACCCGGGGGAGGGGGATACAGATGAATGCCAACTGACCTTGAACCAGATTAAGCTGTTGGTGGTATTTTTAGTGAATTATATGCACATCTGCTGAATGTTTGTGGTAGTAGTCACTTTCTTCTCATGTTCTAAAGCTGTTGATTTTCAGTGTAATTTAAAAAGGTTTAGTTTGGCAGACAGCTATAAATACTCTGTATAAAGCTGTCTCTAATACTGTAAAGTTCCAATTTCTCAACCCTCAGTTACTTAGGGAATGTATCTTGAGGTTTTCTGGACCTTTTGATCACACTTTGAGTGCATGTGGACAACTAGGTAGGCTAGTTATTCATATCCCATCCTAACAGCTGGAAGAAGTCCTGTGTATCACGAACACCTGAAAAGAATTCACCTTATCTAGAAATTAATGTTTTTAAATATATTTTTACATGGAAAAGAAGGTTTCTTATTGTTATGCAATTCAGGTGATTCCACTATAAAATGTATTGCTATGCATGCCAGCTGAACTTGTAAACATTACAATGTTCTGATTAACCACTCTACTTGGCAAAAGGGAGTTTCAGAGATCTTTTAATACTAAAGTTTTAGAAATAGTTTTACTACTATATTGTGAATATTGGATCATTTTTAGAAAAAATGTTAGCAAACATGAGTAGAAGAAAGACGAACATTCGTCTATATTTCGCTAATACTTATAGTTTTCTGTAACTTCCTAGTTTCTTCAGAAAAAATGTTGTATATAACCATCTCTCCCCATTTCTAACAACATTAGCCTCTGTAATACAAGGCACTGCATTGTTGTAGTAATAGCAGTTCCATAAAAACTCAGCAGAGGGTGCTCACACACAAAGAATGCATATGGAATTAAATGGTTGGTAGAACAAATCCATTTCTGTAAACTAATAACAAAACAAGCATTTGTCAATGCCGAACATTCTCTTGCAGGTGTTCGCAGTGGTGTTTGGCATGTATGGTGCTTTACCCTAATGCCCTGTGCGATTGCTGGTATTTGCACAATAAATTGTCAGCATGACCTTTTTGTTACCCCCATTGTGCGGTACATAGGCGGAAACACATTTTGGGCAGGATGTGAAAAATGACAGTTGTACTGCTGATAAGGAAGTGTGGTAAAATGGCAATGTTGAAAATCTGGAGTGGAAATATTGAAAATCCTCAAACCTAGGAGCGTGCGTGGGAACTGTGCAATGCACGCTGGTAAAACAGTGATTGTTAGGAATTTTTTCACCAAATTGTCAACATTGGCAGTTTAAAACCTCTGCTAATGAACAGTGACACTGTGATTTTCTTAATGTGTCCCATACACTGAGTTCGCACACCGACTGTGCCATTGTGTGCTACATGGGTGGAAACACTTTTGGGCAAGATGTGAAAAATGACAGCTGCAGTGCTCATAAGGAGGTGTGGTAAAATGGCAATGTTGAAAATCTGGAGTGAAAATATTGAAAATTCGAAAACTTACGAGCGTGTGTAGGAACTGCGCAACGCAGACTCATAAAACAGTCATATTTAGGAATTTTTTCACCAAATTTTCAACATAGCCATTTTAAGACCTCTGCTCATGAACAGTGTCACTGTGATTTTCTTAATGTGTTTCATACATTGATTTCGCACACCAACTGCGCCATTGTGCGCTACATGGGCGGAAAAACATTTTGGATGAGATGTGAAAAATGACAGCTATACAACTCATAAGAAGGTGTGATAAAATAACAATGTTGAAAATCCGGAGTGAAAATATTGAAAATTTGCGAACTTACGAGCCTGCTTAGGAACTTCACAACGCATGCTCATAAAACAGTCATTTTTTGGAATTTTTGCACTAAATTTTCAACATGGGATTTTTGGGACCCCTTTTCATGAATGATGTCACTGTCATGGCATTATTCAAGGCTGAAGGGTGATTTCACGCAGTGACTGCGCAGTGCCTGCGAAATCACCCTTCAGGCCCAACTAACACCATGACGGTGACATCAGTCATGAAAAGGGGTCTCAAAAACCCCATGTTGAAAATTTGGTGCAAAAATTCCAAAAAATGAATGAGATATGTAATAAAGTTGAACCCCCCCCATCTAGCCCATTATATAGCTTACCGGCATTTCCTCACTTCGCGGTCACCTTTGAAGAGTGCAGACGTGTTCCCAGTCCACGGAAGATCGTCGTGCCGGGTGCGGAGGTAAGTATGGAGTGAGGGGGTGTGGGGAGGTTGGGTGCGCAGTGGGTGGCTGCGGGTTGTGGGGGGTTGGGAGGCCTTCACGGACAGTTTTTGTTTTACAGGTTTGGAAAAAAAAAAGGCGGCGTGGGGCGTTTGCCACGCTGGGGTGGGCTCCCAGCATGGCAGAAGATGGCTGGGGGGCCGAGGAGCCGATGGGGTTGGGCACCCTGTCAAAATCCGTTGGGCGATAACAGGGAGCCGACGGGGATTGGGCACTTGTCGCGGCAAAATAAAGCAAATGTTTGCCACACTGGGGTGGCCTTGTACGCGGGCAGCTGGATGCGTTTGGGGCCGTGGAGCCGACGGATTGGCACTTCTGTCAGCAAACAATGTTTGCCATGATGGGTGGGCTCCCAGTGTGGCACGAAGCTTTGGGAGGGAGGTAGCGCAGATTTGCATGGCGCTAGTATGGCAGTGGTGTTTTTCCTTGAACAGAGGAACACCACTGTCATATTGAGCTGCTGCACCCATTGGTGCAGGATCGCACACCTGCTCAAGGGAGCAGTGCATTGGGTGGGAGAGGCACACCTCTAAGTGTGCTACTCTCCCAAAATGTTCCTTGTGCATGCGCGCAAGCGAACGTAAAAATAAATGAATAAATTATACTATCAAATGTTCCCCCAAAAGGAAGGGGCTACTTAGTACCTCTCATATATATTGTCTCAAGTGTCAGGCAGGTTGTTTATCTGCATTTTTTCACTATTTTCCCCCTTGCATTTATTTTCTTCCTCTCTTTTCTGAGGAACCTAACTCATCTTGAGGTGATACTTCCTGGCATGTTCTTTCCATATCATCTAGCCCTGGACTCCTTGCTAAACCTGTAGTAAATCTGAATTTCTAGTATTTATCCATCATTCAACTAGGGACCCCTCCCACTCCTTCTTCTAGGGTGACTTAGTTTGGTCTGGAAAGCTGGCAAACATTTTCCATGTACAGATATCAACTCTGTTCTGCACCTTTGCCAAAAGAGGGTGCCACAGCACCATGTATGTGACATGGCAATGAAACAGAGTTATTTGAGTGACATGCTTCATCCTCCACAGGCTCAGCTTCTGGTGACATTGCAGTGTGCCACAGTGTCAGCTGTGTTTAATAAAATATACGACCATTACAATGTTTAATTTATTTCTCAGCTTTTTACTTTTAGGTCACTACCTTATCTGCTCAAAAAGCACTCCTTCTAACATTAAAGTCATGCATTAATGATACATTGTAGTGAAATAGTCATATGAGTTTTATTATGCTTATTCATTTAGAAATTGAAGGCCAGGAAGGCACACTGAGATTAAGGCTCATTTCCAGTTCCTAGGGGAAGGGGTGCATGCTACCCATGACCTTTGTCACACTTTAGATCTCGTCTTCTCACTGAGTCTGAACATTCCAGATGTCAGGGTAGATCTGTTCAGTTGGTCAGATCACATGCAGTGAATTTTCTTGTTGGGACCTCTCAGGCAACTTAATACCCAGTAGAGATGGCTCAGTACTGTCCAAAACAAAATATTGAGGCTGGTAGGCCCAAGATGGTACTGAATTTCTCAGACTCTGCTGAGTCTTGGCTGATTTGGAGGTCCTCGCAACCCTCACATCTGCCCATTGACTTCCATTCAAAGGTGAACATGGTATAGTGATTCACTGTGGTAGTTGAAGGTCAGGGGTCAGAGCGATGGAGGAGGGCCCATTTTGTGGAAGACAAGCTGGTTCTGAGGGCTCATTATAATGAGTATCAGAGGGAAATCACCCTGAAAAAAGATGAAGTTCCTGTAATGAGAAATTGCTTCAGGAAACAGTAATCTGCTTTTCTACACCATGGACAGATTACTTATTTATACAGTATATATATTTATTTTATTTTGATGACCAGATAAGCCCACTGAAACAAAGTTGTCTCTTTTTCAGGGGTGACCCAGGGCACATAAACATTCCATTAATAAAAAAGGACATTACAGAGGTGAATAACAATTCAGAATTACTATTTAAATAAATATAGCATAATTATTAAATAGCAACACTGGTGAGAACAATAGGATTACAGAACAGAGGAGCATAAATACATTACTGAGTTTCTAGGAGTTAATTGGTGATGGGGAGTTCGTAATCACACAAGCATATACAGCATCATATAGAGGAACATAAAAGGGTTGTTAAAGTACAAGGAGTAGATACAGTTTATGTACATATTTACAAAAAGTCAAATATAGTGAAGGGTGTGGAATAAGAAATGACTGAGGGCTGATCAAGAAGAAAGGAAAGAAGGGTGGGTGGAGAGGAAACCAGAGATGACAGTTGAGGTTAATTACATTGACAGATAGCAGGGGGAAGGAATATTTGTTTAAAATGTTTTTAAACTGAGGAAGAGTTGTGCAGGAAAGCAGGCCATGTGGGAGGCTATTGCATTTTTGTGGTGCAGTAAATGCAAATGATCTCTTATTGATAGCTAAGTGAAACTTAGGTATACATAGCACTGGATCGAAGAGTCCTGGTAATAGGTTTTATTGTCAGCAGATTTGAGAGGCTGGGGGGAGGGAAGGTGGATGAGTTTATACATAGTACTAAGTAAAGGGAAGTCCAGTTTAGCTTTGAAGGAAGCCCAGTCCAGGTTTTTCGGCACATGGCACACGGGCTGAGGCAGTAAAATGGGCTATCCTATGATAAGTTTGTCTTAGTTTGTTTATGATTGGGGGTTTTGCAGAGCTGATTAGTGGGGCTCTGTAAAGTAGGCCTGGCAGTAGTGTTGTGGAGGCTGTGGTCCCTCTGGAAGGTGGTTTTAAGGTACGAGGCAGTATGGTAAAGTAGTCCTTGCTTCTGATGAGTAGCTTTTATAACTTTATCTGCATGTGTTTTGCAAGATAGGTGCTCATTGAGGGTTACGCCAAAATATTTCAAGGAATTTACTCCTTCAAGTGCCTCACCGGTTGAATTCATTACTACCAGTGGAGAATGGGTAGACAGGTCAAAGGAGGTGTGGCAGAACAGCATGGTTTTAGTTTTTTTTATATTGAGTACCAGTAAGTTACGTTCGAACCATACCTTCAGCGAGTGGAAGTTATCTTCAGGTTGGAGTTTAGGAAGGAGATATCCTTGGAGGATCTGCAGAGTATTGCATCATCTACATAAAGTTATACTGATGCTCCACCACAGTGTAAAGGAAACTCATTAATAAAGATGGAAAGTAAGAGAGGACCCAATATGGATCCCTGGGGGATACCATCTGTGATGGGAGATAGGGATGACACAGTACTAGAACATTTGACAGGCTGTAACCTGTTGGACAGGTTAGGTCTGGGATCACTGCAAGTGGCCTGTTAGGGGATGTCAGTGTTGGTTCAACAATAGCCGTAAGTCTTCCATGGTCCTACCGTGAGTTTATTTATTTATTAATTAAATCATTTCAAATGTTTCAACTGGAAAGACATACTGAGCTGCAAACAACTCATTTCCAGATACGTCCTGGGGGTTAAAATGGTTAAATTGAGGGTGACAAAGTGCATATGTTGAGTGCAGTACAGAAAGAATGGCAAAACATTGCATATGGATGATAAATGATTTGGCATACAAATCATCCATGCAAATTTGGCAAACTCAAAATGAATAGTACCAGAGTGAAGGGAGGCTGAACTGGTGCTGAAAGTCGGAGTCAAAACAGGTTGATAAATTTCACAGAGGTTGCCGAACTATGAGGTTAGGGGGAGGGAAAGCTAAGGGGTGGTCAAAAGCCAGGGAAGGTAAAGAAGGGTTCAGCAAGAGGGTTTATTGTTGTGTGTTGTCATCTTCAGTCTCCCATCACCTTTTAGTGCAGTGCACCATGGGGGTTTAATAAATCACCTGAGGCAATATAGAGGGCTCACTGCTACAGCTCTTATATGGTTTGAGTCCTTCCTATCGGGCAGGTCTCAACAGGTTGGGATGAGAATGTTCTTATTACAGCCAGCTGTGGGTGCTCTAGGGGGTTGGTTTTATCCACCCCACCATGTTGTTTACTGTATAGACGTTGCAATTGGGAGAGGTCATTAGGCAGTACCAGCTGGAGTTGCACTGTTACGCAGGTGATACCCAACTGTACTTGTCTTTTCTTGTGACCAGGAATGATGCAGGTCCCATGCTAGACCAGTGCCCAAAGTATTCATGACTGGACAGCCACTAACTGGTTAGGCTTAAATTATAGAAAGAGGGAGTTGTTACTCGTAGAACCAGGTGCTCATGAATCAGCAATGGCAAGCATATTTCCAGTGGGGCCATCTTTAAGCTGCATTTAGCTTGGAGCTGTGGCTTGGGTTAAGAATTTGGGAGTCATTGTGGACTGTGGGCTATCACTGGAACATCAAGTGGAAGCAATACTCTGTGGTGGATTTTTTTCCACCTGAGGAATATTGCCTGGATCAAGCCCTCTCTGGTACATAAGGACCTGATGACTCTAGTATGTGCTTTTATCATGCCTAGACTTGATTACAGTAATGCTCTTTACCTTGGACTATCTGGGAAGTTGGTGCAGTGCCTGCAACAGGTGCAGAATGTTGCTGTCAGACTGATTGCTGGAGTAAAAATCGCTGACACTAGCACTTCGGTGTTGCATAAACTGCATTGGTTGCCAGTTCGGTGGCACACCATTTGCAATGTTGCATTATTAACAACAAAGCCATACATGGACTGGGCTACCTTAACGGTCTCTTGGGGTTTGCATATTCTGGTCCATCCTCTGCTGTACCATGGCTAATTTGTTGGTTTTTCCCAGATCTCAATTAACTCAACTCAGCTCAGAATTTATTTGTAAGAAGCACAAGTCAACAAGTATTCAAGCGCTTGTACATTCAACAACATAAAATTGACAGTTAAAAGCAGCATAAATAATGATTCATAATATACAGTATATCTAAAACACAATATAATCTTCAAGATTCAGGCATACTCCCGTGTGTTTTTAGTGCAGATTTGAAGCTCTCCACAGCCAGACACTCCCTTATCCGGTGAGATAGAGCATTCCACTGGGTTGGGGCCATGAACATGAATGCCCTGGCACCTGAGGTCTTCAAACAGACCCATGGAACATCTAGCAATCCCCCATCGGTAGAATGGAGCAGGCTGGGGGTGATGAGGTGCAGAAGTTCTTGCAGGTATCATGGACCCTGTCAATGTAGGGCTTTATATTGATGGTAAGAAGAATGACCTTGATGGTGATCTGCCACTGAACTGGCAGCTAGTGCAGTCCACAGTGCACAGCCATCATATGGCATGAACAAGGTCGGCCAGTCAACAGCCTGGCAGCTGCATTATGCACCAGTAGCAGTCAGTGAATATCCACCCCTGGAAGCCCTAGGTACAGGGAGTTGCAATAGTTAAGGCAAGAGGTCACAAAGGTGTGGACCAATGTTGGAAGGTCGTCAGGTGGGACCAGGTGTTTAATCCGGGCAATATTTCTCAAATGGTAAAAAGAGGACATGATGATGATGATGATGATGATGATGATGATGATGATGATAATGATGACACTTGGGGTTTCAGTGTTAATCCCTCGTCAAAGATCATGCCCAGATTGTGTACCTGGTTAGAGGTCACCAGCGTAGCTCCCCGAGTCAAAGTCTGCAAGGCAACCTGGCCGAAGGCCCCACAGCCCGATGACCTGGGTTCACCACCAATACCTCGGTCTTGTGAGGATTCAACTTCAACCAATTGGTAGTCATCCAATCCTGAATCTCAGTGAGGCAGTTGTTAAATAGTGAGATAGCATCACCCTGTTCATGAACAAAGGACATGTACAGCTGAGTATCATCTGCATAGCAGTGAAAACTCAGCCCATACCACCTAACAATGTCTCCCAACAGCAGCATGTACACCACGAGCAACATGGGTGACAATACAGAGCCCCACAGTACCCCACAGGGCAGGGAGACTGGGTCCATGGAAAAAATCCTGGCACCATTCTCTGAAACCTGCCGGTGAGAAAATAATGGAACCACCTGAGAACCGTACCTGACAGCCCGCTGATGAACCACAGGCACTCTAGTAACAAACACACCATGGTCACCAGTATCAAATGCTGCAAAGAGAGCAAGGAGGACCAAGATGGAATGTGTCTTCCGATCTCTCTCTATCAGGAGATCTTTGAGCACCCGAACAAAGGCCTTCTCAGTACTATGCCTCTTCTGAAAGCTGGACTGGAGAGGGTGGTACTGTAGATATCATGGATGGTGAGATGGTCCTCCAGCTGCAGCGTGACAGTCTTCTCAATAACCTTACCCACAACAGGAAGGTTAGAGACAGTCCTGTTGTTAGCTAGACAGTCAGGGTCAAGAGAGGGTTTCTCAAGGAGGGGTGTAACCGCCACTTCCCTCACGGTGTCCGGAAACAGACCTGACTCTAATAAACACCTTACTATCTCTGCAAGGACCAGGCCGGTGACTTCAACGCACCCCAATAAGAGGTGAGTTGGGCCTGGGTCCAAACTACAACAAGTCAGCTGCATACTATGGATGATCCTCACGACATCCTCGACTGCCAACTGATTGAAGTTGGACCAGACAAACTGAGGGCAGCAAACTGACCAACACAACCCCCATTGGAGTGGGCTGCACAGATTTCAGACCTAATGTCAGCAACCTTAGTTACAAAGAATTGAGCAAAGTTGTCATATTTCTGCTGTGACCATGCTCACCTTGAATCGAGACAAGCTGGATTGCAGTCTGTAAACCGTCCAGAAGAGATGAGCTGGTCAATTCTGTGCAGCGATAATCTCCCTGGATAGGAACTATGCCTTCTTACGGGAGATGGCCGATTGATAATCCTTATAATGGGTCACCAATCTAAGTCTGTTGGCATCATGGCTGGCCTTCCACCAGCACTGCTCCAGCCTTCGTCCAGCTTATCTCAACTCCCTCAAGGTCCCATCAAACCACAGGGACCGACGGCGAAGAGTGAATGGATGAATGCAGACAGGAACAATGGAATCCAGGGTCTCTGCCACAGCCTTATTATAGGCCTGCAGCAGATTCTCTGGATCCACGCTTATACTGAGAAGGCCCGATAGGTCCAGTACTGCCATCAGACCATCTGGGGTCAAACCCCTTAAAGGGTGGCACTGGACCATCTCCACAGGGGTAGGCCTATAAGGGGAAGTCTGAAAATTGAACCCTTTAGTTTCATGGTTAGACCAACCTACCGGCTCCACCACCAGGTCAAAAATCTCCATCCCCAGCAGGAAGACCAAGTCCAATGAGTGACCCTGAATATGGGTCACACAGGTAATAACCTGTGTGAAGCCCAGCAAGATCATTAGTTGGAGGAAGTCCAGACCAAACTGTGAGAGTTCATCATTGATAGGGCTTTTTCAGTGGTAGCACCAACAATCTTAAGCGCTCTTCCTGTCCCTCTTCAAAGTTCCCCTCGAATTCTGTAATGTTCAGTATTATATGTGTTGTCTATGGATTGTCTATGTACAATGGAACCAACCTTAATGCAAGACAACAGCTTACAGTAAATGTCTTGCCGCAGAATACTGCATGACAAAAGGGCTCAATTGCCATTGAATTACACTGTTCCCTGCAGTATACTGCAGCATTTTGTGAAATACTTCTGCATTACCATGTTGCATCGTGGCTGATGCTTCTGTAAGTATTAAAATTGCTAACCCTCTCCATGGTTCATCCCAGCCCTTTGCTCTGGGTGTCCAACCTGGCTGGGATTATTCTATGCCCAGTTTTAGGGCCTTCTAATCCCCCCCAGGCTGTGACCATGGCACCTTATTTTCTATACTATCCGTGTAAAGTATATTAGCTTCACATCTGTTATACTTTTCATTTTTGCACCTTAATTTGTTTCCATTAATTTTATTGCTGCTACTGTTATGTATTTTACTTTGTACCTTATTGCATCTGTGCATGTCCCTTCACACATGCTCCCCAGGACACAACTGGAAGCGAGCTGTTACCAGCTGAGTGTGTCTTTCCTTACAAAACTTTTGAAATAAATGCACAATAAATATGCTTGTTTTGCAAGCTGTACAGTGCTCTGAAGCTGAGGGCCAAGGTGATACAGAAATAAAAGTTGCATTGCTTTACCTTGTCTTACAAGAAAAAATATAAAAACGACAAACAGAATTGTTGAATTATCCAACAGTTTTATTCAGGGACCATGTTCCGGAGATTGGTATTTCACTGTATCTGAAAGGTACAGGGGAAGGGATCCATAACTTCGTGCCCTAGAGCTTTCCTAAAGTGCTGTGGTTGTTTCCCCTTTTCAATTAACATCGCCTCCCCCATTTTTTATGTTAAAGCAGCAATATTTGGCAGTCAGCAAAAATGCCATCAGTTTTTTTAGCAGTGTTGTTTTCTAATTTCCTTCAGTTCATCAGGTAAAACTCTTGAAATATGAATGAATGAATGTATGAATACATAAATAAATCATTTAATAAATAATTAGGGTATAGCTAGTTCCCTCAGAAATTTTTAAACTGCTTTTGTTTTATCACTGAATTTGTAATTAATGACTCAAGTAATAAATTGGCCACCACTAGTAATTTAAAAAAAATCTCTTTGACTGAGTTACACTTTACTGTATGAGCTAGATTCAAAATGTAGATGTGTTAGGATGCTCCACAAATGCATTGCTGGTGGTAAACAGCACAGCACCATAACAAGATGTTTAAATTTGTTTATGATGGACATGGCAAGAAAGAGGTCAGAAACTTTTAACAGCTTGAATGCCACATAATGTATGTCAGTTCAAGAATGAAACTGAATGATAAAAAATGTGTATATTGAGATTTTTTTTGGTTGCAAAAATAGTGTGATGCAATTTTTGCCGACTGAAAAATACTGCAGCTGTGCGTCGAATGCAATTCTTTTCTTGAGCAATTAGTGTAACTCAATATTCTTTGGAAGAGAAAATGTGGCTTATAACTTTTAATCATAAGTAGTATAATCTTAGGCACTGAGCAATAAATAAATTAAAATAAAATAAATTTGGGTTAGAAGTAACAGGTGAGAACAAACTTTTTTGCTGTTCAAATTGATCTTGGCAGTGTGTGTTACATTAATGACATTCAAAGACGGAATGAAATTAGATAGAGTGTGCCACTTTGGACATTTTATGACCAAATGTAATCCATCAGAATATAAGAACAGACAACACACTCAAATCGTTATTATCGAGTGTGCACATTTATTATATTATCAAAAAATGTTTCACCAGTAGCTGGGCTTCTTCAGCTGTTTAGAGATAGACAGCTAGATAGATAGATAGCTAGATAGACAGATAGATAGACAGACAGACAGATAAAGTTTATTTATACAGTGCCTCTTCCCGGGGCTCAGAGCACTGTACAATACATAAAATCTAACATAACTAAAAGTGTTCATTGTAACCTACATAAAAAACATTACGTTATGGAGCATAAACATTGATCAAATTCAAGTCACAATATTACTAGATACAATGACAGTCTATACCACAAAATATTTCAGTTTTTAATGGATTATATGCTTGTTTGAATAAAAACATCTTGAGTCCCTCTTAAAGGCTTCCACCAAGGGGGCCTCTCTAAGATACCCTAGGAGTGAGATCCACAGGACAGGCTTGACCATGAAGAAAGAACAATCTCCTGAAAGCTGCAGCCTTGCCCTGGGAACCACCAAGAGGCTACCCTTGGAGGAACAGAGAGGGTGAACTGGGCAGGGGGGGAACTAGGAGGTCTTGCAGATAGTCAGGTCTCCAACCTCGACGTGAGAAAGGCATGTATCAGGGCAGCAAGGTCATCAGGCATTATCAGGTAATGGATCTGGGCAATGGTTCTTAAATGGTGGAAACCACTTTGGATGATGGCCGACACCTGAGCATCAAATGTCAGCGATATCATCAGGTACCACACCCAGATCCCTAACCCATGTGAAAGGGGTCAGGGATGAGGCACCCAGTCTAAGACCCAGGTCACCCCCCCAGCACCCCTCCACTACATCGATGACCTGACTCCACCACCAATACCTCCATCTTGTCTGGATTGAGTCATAACCAGTTTTGAGTCATCCAGTCCTGGATCTCAGCCAGGCAGGTGTTAAACACAGAGACTGCCATCTGGCTCTCAGGCGCACAAGACAGGTGTAGCTGGGTGTCATCGGCATAGCAATGGAAACTCAAGCCATACCAGCTGATAACATCTCTCAAGGGCATCATATACATTGTAAACAAAAGAGATAACAGGACCAAACCTTGTAGAACTCCACAGCACAGGGGCATTAGGCTGGCAAGGATAACCCCATCATCACCCTTTGCACTCAGTCCATGAGGTAGGACCTGTACCAGCTAATGACATTGCCAGTTAGTCCACACCAGCTCTGCAGATGGTCCAACAACACCTCATGGTCCACGATGTCAAACGCTGCAGAGAGATTCAGGAGAACAAGAATAGATTGCTCTCTCCTGTCCCTCACTCTAAAAAGATCGTTAGACACCCTCACCAGGGCAGTCTCTGTACTATACTCAGGTCTAAATCCAGACTGGAATGACTCAAAAATTGCAGAGGAAGTGAGATGAGCCTCACGCTTACTGGCCACCACTTTCTCCAAAACCTTCCCTAAAAACGGGAGGTTTGAGACTGGTCTGTAGTTGGTGAGGCAGTCCAGGTCCAATGAGGTTTTCTTCAAAAGGGGTCTCACCAGGGCCTCTTTCAAGTCCACTGGGAAGACCCCACTTCTCATGGAACACAGGATAATCTTAGCAACCACAGGCCCAATCAGGCCAATACAACCTACCAAAAGTCGGGTTGGACCCAGGTCTAGTTCACAATAGGTTGGCTGTAACTTTGAGACTATTTCGCTCACCTCATCCACTTCAAGTGGGTCAAACTCACTCCAGACAACAGGGGTGCCCCTCCACAGCATTGGTTTGGCCCCACAAGCCAGTTGAGTGATCCTGGAGATGTCAGATCTGATAGAGGGCACCTTGTCCACAAAGAACAGAGTGAATTCTTTACACCTAGTGCTTGAACTAGCTCCCCCAGGATGGAGACCGGCTGGGTGTAATAACCTGTCTACCATGTGGAAGAGTTGAGGTGGTCTGTTCCTTGCTGTAGCATTCTCTCTAGACAGAAAATCTGTCTTTTTTCTGGAGCTTGCCCCTTCATAGTCACTATAATGTGACCTCAAAGCCAATTTGTCCTCCATCTTCCAGACCTCCTCCAGTGAAGCTCCAACCTCCAGCCCTTAATCTTCAACTCCCTGCGCTCCCCATCAAACCATGGGGGGGGGTCTCCGTTGAGTGGATAAGGGCAGTATATGGATTGGCATGATAGTCAAA
This sequence comes from Neoceratodus forsteri, assembly GCA_016271365.2. Taxonomy (NCBI): domain Eukaryota; kingdom Metazoa; phylum Chordata; order Ceratodontiformes; family Ceratodontidae; genus Neoceratodus; species Neoceratodus forsteri. The sequence continues at coordinate 902,864,194 of CM057454.1, forward strand.
AGTGGCGGTGACAGTCCTATTATAGGCTGCCACCACCCTCTCTGCTCTCATCCCTCGAGCAGTTTCCACACTCGATAGGTCTAGCACTGCCTGTAGTATTGATTTGAGACAGTCCCCATACAGGGCGATACTGGACCATCTCCATAGAGGAAGGACACTTGGGGGGGGGGGAGCCCAAACGAGAACCTTATGGTGTTATGATCCGACCATACTACTGGGTCAATGTTGATATCAATGACCTCAAGACTCAGCGTAAACACCAGGTCCATGTGCCATGTCAGTGGTTGCTGAGGCAATAACCTGCAACAGGCCCAGAGCTTCCATACTTTGGAGAGGGTCACGTCCAAATGATGAGTCTGTCATCAACCCAGGCCAAAAGGTAAAGAAGATAGGCTATTGGGGAAATGTGCTTTATTTACATAAGGTCATCCTCGCTTAATAATATACTGCAGACTGGGGTGTGCTGTTTGCTGTTATATTCTCTGATAGTTTACAGTTGCAACACTGAAGAAGGTGGCAGTTAATGGCAAATGGCATACAAGGCCGTTATGTCACCAAAACATGTAAAAATGCCTTTTTAGATGTTTTAAGCCATTTGTTCAATTGTAGCACAACTTCTGATTAAAATAGATTCCCATGTCGGCCTACCAGTGCAGCGGTATTGCTGCCGATTGTGGTGCCTACGATCTAGGTTCATACACAAACTCGGGACATCAGAAAGTCAGCCAGGGGTTGGAAGATTGAGTGTCTGTGTGACTGCTCTCTTCCAGGGGTGGGATGGGGGGGTTGCAGAACACGGTATACACCTAACCCTTCGTGGAGGCTAGTGGGAAGACAGGCTGGGGCTGCCAGATGCATACAGAGGTGCAACGGCTGTTGACACATATTGTGCGGGAATGTGTGACATGCATCATAATGGCATTGCATGTCCACATCTCCTCCTGGGAGAACAAGAGAAAAGTCTGCCTGCAGGGTGACACCAGTTCCCAGCAGGCACCACACCTGGCTATCCAGACCCTGTGCAGAAAAAGTGGATCTCAATTGATAGTGAGGGTTGGGGAAACCAACTTACAACAGGCTTGTAAGGTTGCGTGTCAAGGGTTTAAGTTTGGCAAGTGCTTGATTCAGTCAGCCTATGATGTATGTGAAGCTTCAGCCAGAGTGACAGCGGCAGTTATTTGTATGCATTTCTTGCCTGTGTTCGACTGATTTTGTACCTGATGTTCAGCAAGTGATGTGCCACTCCCCTTGTGAGGTTAACAAGTTGTTTGGCTATAAGGTGGTGGTAACTTTGGAGGAATTGAAACCCTTTCTTCAGGCTTTAAGGTCATTAAAGTGTCAGTGGCTCAGTAGGTAGCACATTCACCTCTGAGGTGGGGAGATCAGAGGGCTGTGGGTTCAGTTCCCACATCTGGCACTTGGGTTAATATCCCAGTAATGACACTGTAGCGCAGCATGAGAGGGGTGCTGCACTTCTGAGGTGCCGTCTTTCAGATGAGACGTTAAACCGAGGTCCCATCTGCCTGGATTGGTGGTAGTTCAGGTGAATGTTAAAGATCCCATGGCACTTATCAAAAAAAGTAGGGGAATTTCCCCGGTGTCCTGGCCAAATTTCCCTCATTCACTAGAAGTACCACCAACAGCTTAATCAGGTTTAAGGTCAGCTGGCATTCATCTGTATCCCCCTCTCCCAGGTCGTGCCTGAAAATAGGCAGGATTTGTCTAGTGCATTTACCCGGTCAACAAAAACTAAATAAAATAAATAAAATTAAATCTATCACCCCTCAGCATTTGTTTTTTTTCTGCTACTGCTTTTTTCCTCCCTTGGCCCTGGTTGGCTCCTTTCTTCAGCCGTCCGCCCAGCCCCATCCCCCACCATCAGGCACTCACCTTCTTACCCCCACGGCTTACCCTCTGTAGCAGGGTGGTGGGGAGCCCCCAACTCGACCCACCAGGACTAGATCTAGTTTTTTGGTAGTGCCTTCTTGGGGGTGGTGCCTGCAGCAGATGGCCATCATGCCTCTCGATTGGACCACACATTTTCCTGCTGTTCCTGTGGAGGGGAGTGTGCAGTGCTGACAATGGCCATGCCGTGTGTGCGTCTCCATGCAGCACATCCATTAGCTTCTCTGCCTCCATGCCCCACTCTACAGGACCTGGCCTGCCAACACCTAGCCTCCACTAGGTGTCAGGGAAACGCCGCTCTCTGTCCCCCCCCCGGGAGAGGAGAGCTGACCTCTGGATGCTCAATCATCTCCTGCCCTGTCTGGCCCCTGGAAACCTGCTCACACGGTGAACATGGGTCACTGGCATGGCAGGAGGTAAGGCATTGCTGCCTCAGCTCTCCATGCCACTGGGCTGGCCCCTCAGCAATTTTGATACAGGTGTAGAGGTTCCTCCTGGAGCAGCTCCTATCCCTTTTACACCAGTTGTTGCGATAGCAAGGGACAACAGCAAAACTTAATGGGGACCCCTTATAAATCCCCCAAAGGCAGAAGTAGCTCACAACCACAGCAATCTGTTTCCTCATCTGCTTTCTGACTCCTTTGTACCCAGGTTTGCATCACAATCCAAAGAGCAGGTCTGCAGCAGAATACCAGTGCTTCTGCCCCAGTTGTAGTACATTACTTTGGACAAATATATTCTAGAAATTATCAGACTGAGGTATGCTCTGAAGACTTTCTCACTGCCTTCAAACAACCATCTAACTCCAGTCAGCCATTCACAGGAGCACTTATTTTACAACAGGCAATAAAGACCCTGATTGTCAACAGGGCCATTCAGGTGGTTCCCTTTCCTGAAAGAGGTCATGGATTCTATCCCTCCCAGAACTTTCAGGCACCAAAGAACACAGAGGGCTTCCAGCTGTTCTACCAGGGATTCCTATTTTCCCCTCTGTACTACTTGAATGGTATTTACATTGAAATCTTAAAAAAAAAAAACAAAGGGGTTGGCTTTGCGGTTCATTTAGGCTTCAAACAGAATGCAGAGAGGGCATTTATTTCTCTGAATATGAATTCCTTTTTTTTGCATCTTCCCTGCACCCTGGCTGGCCACTCCTTCGGGCCACCTAGGACCTCTGTGCCACCCACCACCCTCGCCACCATCTGCCACCCCTTATCTGCAGCCTCCTGGGTAACCCGACATATCCTGTCATTGGGAGGGTTCTCCTCTTCTGAGAAGAAAGCACTGGTAGATGTAACCAGTTGGCTCGGGTGCTGCTGGGGTCAGTCTGGGCTGTCTGGGGCTCTGTGGTGGTGAGGATCCGGAGGCCATCATCTGTTTGGCAGGGGCACCATTTTTTCCATTTTCTCCCTCAGGAGCGTGGCATGCCACTGACATCAAGGCACACTTCAACATCCATCACGCTCCTATTCAGTGGGGCCTGACACAGTGCTGTTACCCTTGCCTCCACCAGGAGCCAGCAAATGCCAGGCCACAGACCCCCCCCTACTACTGGGAGAAGGCGAGCAGTCGTTGGACACTCAAGCCTTCTCTCCCCCCCCAGGCTGGTTCTCCCGCACCTAAGTCCATTCTCAAACCCTCTGCACCGATGGGCCAGCATATGAAATCCTTTATTCCCAGAAGTACTATCAAGGGTTGGCACTTCCCTTGCTAGCAACGCACCACCCCTCCTAATGCCCCAATGTCTTTGAGGGCCCACCAGATCACATCCCACACACAGCTGTGTATGCTACATGGTAAACCTTTGATCTGCCTGCTCAGTTCCCTTTTCCAGCAGGTCAGATTGTGGGAAGTGCTCTACATGGGATGTGGATTCTTCTTCTTCCCTTCTGCCTTGGAGATACAACTCCTACATTATCCAGATCACTCTGAAGAAGCCTGGCAGCACACCAGGGGAAACATTAGTGTGGTTCTATGGCCAGAGGGCCACCACATGGTTTGTTATTTTCATTACTAATAAGTTAATATTATGACTTTTTAAACTGTGAGTCATTGTAGTACTTCATCTATGGGTGCTTTACTGTTTTTCCTTTTTGTGTTTACACTTTTGTCAGTTATAGCATGGTAGAAGTATTGCCTCATGCTCTCCATTTTTGTTTGAGCAGCTTTAACTCTCAACAAACTTTGCCTTCTGTCTTCAGGTGCAATGACTTTACAGGTGAGTCTTCAAAGTCACCCTCCTCACCAGGGTCTCCCTCTATGTCTTTGGCGGAACCTGCCACAGGCCCAAAGACCACAGTGTGATATCCATGAGGGGATTCTTGCTCTGGGATTCCCAGACCCTTTGAGTGATTCCCTATTACTCACCTCTAGAGGCAGCACCTACAATGTGATTCACAGATCCCCAGTGGCTTGGGATCTGTCTCCGGTGCCTGAGGTTCATAGCTGGTAGCCACCAGAGTCTTGCTTGCTGTATATATAATTCCTTCAAAGGCTTGAGGTATCCCATACCTGTGCCATTCTTGGCACCCCAAGATCAGCTGGCACCTACCTCCTGCCCATGCTGTGTGGCGAGAACCCCCTCTTCAGTGCCTCTTGTGGCCCTGGCCTACATTCTGAAGCCAGCCACTACTAGGGCCAAAACATGGGCACCAACTCTTGTGCTGCAGTGAGGTGACAGTGGTTCAGTAAGCACTAGCCAGTGCCTACCCTTGTAGTCACTCAAGATGGCACCCATGATGCCCAAAGGCACCCAGCACTACCAGCCTTCCTGTATGTAGTGCATGCTGCTCACAGACTGGCAACTATATTAAGGGTGTCCCATTCTGCCCCTGCCTGGCAGGTGAGGGCACCAAACTGAACAACATTGACACAATGAGGTCACTTTGTTTTATCTGCTCTATAGCACCCAGATCTATAACCTTGGGGGATTATGCCAATGTGTCAGTCCTCAAAGGCTTTACTGTTAGAAGGGGGTTGTTACATTCATAAATTTAGCTATCATTAGTGAACAAATTAGCTGGTACCAAATGCGGCTAGCAAATCACTCAGTTGTCTTCCTCTTTATATCAGGCTTTATTATATCATTAATCATCCAATTAAGAAATCTTAAGAAATCCATATGCAAAATAAATGTAGACAGTACCAGTCTGGCTCAAGTAATCTAACAGGTGGGCATTTTCACTCATCTATGTTCTGGGGAACTAAAACAAAGAGTGGATTATCCATGATGCTAGAAACTGAATACAATAAGAATAATTTGCTTTGCTTTGCTACATTTTCTATTGGCCCTAAATTTAAGTTACCTACATAAGGAAGTGTAGGTGGGTGGGGGAGGGCAAGTAATTTGTTACGTTTCACATATTACTTTTTTAATTTGTAGATTGGTTAACATTAAGAATTAAACAGGATGCAGTGTATCTCGGAGAATATACTGTACTGTTGCCACAGTCACCCCCTGTACATTGCTGGGTATTTTTCTCCTGACAATGTTGTTTTTTTCTATCACTAATACATATAAACCTGGACCAGTCAATTCCTAATGGAAATACTTTGCAAAACCAAATTCAAACTCATCCTGGATTTGGCAAATCCAAACCAAATCCAAATCCACACCAGATCCAGAAGCAAATGGTTTGATACTTTCATTGGACTAACATAGATGTTGCAAAAAGAAAACAATGTCTAAGCTTTTGGACCAACATAGAAAGAATCCTTATTTACTCTTCCTTGTGGTCTACACCTTGATTCATTTTCACTGGCACATTTGTTGTTGAGATCTAATTATCTATAGTTTGTTAGTTTTAGCGTCTTGTACTGTTTATTCTCTGTTCACTGTTTTTAAGTTCCTCTGACAGTAAGTCAGGCACAGTGTCAGGCATTGCTCTATAAACAAAACTTTGCATTTACTAGGAAACCATTTGGAAATGTTTACAGAGTTTTGCACTTGACTTACATAATTTGATGCTTTCCACCTGTGTTTTAAGGGGCCTATACATTGTTTTGGAAGGCTCTATTTGGGCTATATATGAACTACAAAACAAACTCTGCTCTGCTTTCTAGTATATCTACTAAAACAGATGTCCACACTTGCTAGTCGACCATAGCAAGAGATAACACTCATGGGGGGTATGGTACTATAAAGCTGCTAATTGCACCTTCTCACAAGTTACTGAACTGTACAATTCTACTTTCTGCACATGGACAAACTTTTTAGCATCCAAATGCCAGCAGGGCCAGTGGATAGAAACATTCACTGGTCAAAGACAAATTTCACAAGACCAACTTTTATTGCAATAGTATCTCAGCTCCCTGATACAAACCAGAAGGGCTACTTGAAGGAATGTTTTACCAGGCGAAGGCAAGATTTACCAGCATTTAGCTGGTGCCCATATTGGAACTTGCTTGTTACATATTAATTTATTGTACTGTTGTGTGAATTCTTGATCTTTACCAAGGAGCTCATCATGGAGCTATCATGGATGGTAAAATTTTACATAAATTAATAAATTACTAAACTGCTGTCTCCATACTACTACTACTGATATCACTTGAACCTACTTCTCATTTGAATGTTGAAAAGCATGGTTGCAACTACCCTGAGGGCAGCTGAGAACAAAAAGTGGGTTGACCATTGTTCCTACTGTATGTCATTATATGCACGTCTGCTGAGAGTTTATGGTAGTAGTCACTTTCTTCTCCTGTTCTAAAGCTGTTGATTTTCAGTGTCATTTAGAAAGGTTTAGTTTGGCAGGTAACTGTAAATACTCTGTATAAGGTAGTCTTTAATACTGTAAAGTTCCTATTTTTCAACCCTCAGTCACTTAAGGAATGTATCTTGAGGTTTTCTGGACCTTTTGATCACCCTTTGAATGTATGTGAACAATTAGGCAGGCTAGTTATTGATATCCCATTCTGACAACTGCAAGTCCTGTGTATCGCGAACAACTGAGATGAGTCCTCTTTATACTAGCAATTAGTATTTTTAAATATTTTTTACATGGAAAAAAATATTTCTAATTTTTATGCAGTTCCAGTGATACCACTATAAAATGTATTGCTATGCATACCAGCTGAGCTGGCAAATATTACAATGTTTGATTAACCAATCTACTTGACAAAAGGGAGTTTCAGGGATTTTTCAATACTGAAGTTTTAGAAATAGGTTTACTACTATATTGTGAACATTGGGCTCATTTTAAGGAAACATGTTAGCAAACAAAGGTAGAAGACAGACATTTGTCTATAGTTAGCTAGTAATCAGTTTTCTGTAACTTCCTAGTGTCTTCAGAAAAAACATACATAACCATCTCATTCCCTTTCTGACAAAATTAGCCTCTGTAATGCAAGGCACTGCATTGTTGTAGTAATAGCAGTTCCACCAATACTCAGCAGAGGGTGCTCACACACAAAGACTGCATATGGAATTAAACGGTTGGTAGAACAAATCCATTTCTGTAAACTAATAACAAATAAATAAATAACAAGTAGTAGAATTAAATGTCCCCCCGAAAGGAAGGTGCTATGTAGCACCTCTCATACCTATTGTCTTTTAAGTGTCGGGCAATTTGTTTGATTTCATTTTTATACTACATTCCCCCTTGCAATTATTCTCTTCCTCTCTTTTGTGAGGAACCTAACTCATCTGGAGACACCTTGATATTGCCTAGCACATACTTTCCATATTGTCTTGCCCTTAACCTCTGGCTAAACCTGCATCAAACCTCTAGTTTTACTCTGTATTCACTAGGACCCCTCCCACCCCTTCTTTTAGGCTGACTTATTTTTGGTCTGGGAAGCTGGCAAACATTTTCCATGTATAGACATCAACTCTGTCCTGCACCTTTGCCAGAAGAGGGTGCCACAGCACCATGTATTTGACATGGCAATGAACCTGAGTCATTTGAGTGACATGTTTCATCTTCCATAGGCTCAGCTTCTGGTGACCCGAGCCTGCTTCAAAAGCTCACTCACAGTGCAGCATGCCACGGTGGCACTTCTGTTTCTTAAAATATGCAACTATCAAAATGTTTAATTTATTTCTCAGATTTTTACTTTTAAGTTACTACTTTATCTGCTTGAAAAGCATTCCTATTAACCTTAAAGCCATGCATGATTAAGGCCACTGATTTACAATGATTAAAGTAATGAAATTCTGTTTTCAAGACTTGAAATTCAGGGAACTGCACCAGTGATTCTTAGTCTAATTTCTGGATTTCACTGTTATTCTACTGTCATTCTTTTAGTACATGTATAAATACTTAGAAAAAAGAAGGCTTAATATACAGAGGCTCAGATATTCACAAGGGGTTGCGCATGGTAGCAACAGTGTTACCCCATCGCAACCCACTGATGCACCCGCCACGATATTCAAAGGGAAAGTGTGCTGCACAAATCCCGATGCGGAGCATCAGCAATGTATGCTGGCACAGGTGGGCGTGCCATGCATAACCTGCACAGCCCGATATTCAGCCGGGATGTGCAGGAGTCAGCACTACTTTAGCCCTACCAGCACCTGCACAAAGTTAAGCCAAAAAAAAAGGAACAAGTGATGGCCACCCACAGGTGAGCTGCCGCATTGCAGGGCCTAACACGGCAGCTGCCACCTGTGGGTGGTCACCTGAGTTCCTGCCGCACCTGGTGGCGCCCCCCATGCCCCATCGCGGGCATCCCTGGAGTGAAATCCCCCTGTCCAATATCCCTGGTGGTCCAGTGGACCTCTATGTGCCTGATCGCGGACATCAGTATAGTCCCCCCCCCACGTCCAATATCCCTGGTGGTCCAGTGGACTGATCGCCACCCGATCACGGGCATCTCCTAACACATAACAGACCCCTACCACCCTGGTGGTCTGATGTCCCCTCCACCGCCCACTGGGCCCCACGCTCCCTCCCCCTGTCAGCGGTGGGCGGCAGAGCCCACTGACCTGCCGCCCGCGCCCACCCGACGACAGCTCGGTGGGCTGCCGCCCATTGGTTCACAGCATGAGCCAATGGGCATGCAGCCCATACCGACTACTCAGTCCAGATATGTGAATGATCTTCCACATATCTGGACTGAGTAGAGGAGAGGGCTGCACTCTACTGGCTCATGCTGTGAACCAACGGGCATGCAGCCCCACTGAGCTGTCAGTCAGTGGGTGGCAGAAGGCAGGCAGGTGGGTGCTACCACCTGCCGGGTGATGGGGGAGGGGAGCGGGCATTGGGGCCAGTGGGCGGGTGGGGAGGGGACACTAGACCACCAGGGTGGTAGGGGTCTGTTATGTGAGGGATGCCCGCGACTGGACGGTGATCGGTCCACTGGACCACCAGGGATATTGGAAGTGGGGGGGGACTATACTGATGCCCATGATTGGGCGGCGATCGGTCCACTGGACAACCAGGGATATTGGATGGGTTTTTTTTTATATTACAGGAATGCCCACGATTGGGCTGCAGGGGGTGTCGGTCCCCGATGGCTGCTGCCTGGCAGGGCGCTAGGGGCAAGTCGTCGGGGATCGGCGCACCTGCATGATAATGGCATGCAAATGGGGCCGTAATGAGATGCAAATGGCCCCTGTGTGCCTTGCATAAATTATGGGCCCATTTGCATGTCCCCTTTGAATATCGCAGGTGCTGTGCATGAGCGCAATGGCACTTGCACCAGCGCATCTCCATGCTCCCTCTGGCCACTTGCTGGCACAGTGCCACTGCGCTGGCACAGTGCCACTGCGCGCCATGCACAGTGGGGTGGCCAGAGATATTCAAAGCTGCTGCGCCCTAGCGCGGCTCCGTTGAATATTGCCCAGGCCACACCCCTGCGCAACAAAGCTGAGCTGCGCCCAGGCTTGCACCACAGCCTGGCGCAGTTTGAATATCCGGGCCAGAGTATTTAATGAAGCAAATTGAAAATAGTACAGGAACCAATTATATTTATTTATTTCTTTATTGAATTGATTCACCAGGAGAGGCACACTGAGCAGAAAATGATGCTCATCTCCCGGTGCGACCTGGGGGGGAGGGTACAAGGGGAGGACAACACACAGGTTATCATATAACATAATAGTTGACAGTTTACACAGTAAAGAAGGAATTACTTGGTTAACAGTTTGTAGCAGACAGCTAAAAGCATGCGCTCGGGACTAACAGGTAGCAGCTATACATACATACAATGTTTGCATACATTTATGGAGTACAGGTTGGTGCAGTAGAATGACCCAATGGCTAAAAACTAGGCAGGTCAGAGAGAGACCAGGGTATGGGTGAGTAAGTGCAAATAGTTTATATATGTATATATATTTTTTTTGTACATAGTATATATAGGCCAGCTACCAAGGGAGGGCGGTGCCGCTGGTCTGACAGAAGAATTTTGGGGAAAGGGGGGGGTTTGATTACTATGTGCAGGCACAGTTTACAGCGAAATAGTTTGTCAGTGCAGTTGCCAGGGAATGGGTAGAGGAAGAGTGGTTAATTTGAGGGGGAAGGGCATTCCAGAGTTTCAGGAATCAATGCTAGAAGGCCATTTGTCCAGCAGAAGGTTTTGGAACCGGAGCCCATTTTACAGTCTGCCTAGCAGTCTGGCGGTCGTGAGGGCTGCACGAACAAGCTCTCCCCCCTGTGTTGGAACCGGAGCCCGTTTTACAGTCTGCCCAGCAGTCCGGCGGTTGTGAGGGCTGCATGAACAAGCTCTCCCCCCTGTTTTGGAACTGGAGCCCGTTTTACAGTCTGCCCAGGTACTACAGAAACTAAATCGCGACTGTTGCTGGAGCGGAGTGCTGGCTGGCTTTGCCCCGCTGAACGCTACGCATTCAGCTCCCCACCATCCCCACCACCACCCTTGGTCGGCACTCGAACATGAAATAACCTATCAGTCCACTTTTCCATCTGCAGCTTATCTTTCTCCACCACTAGAGGTCCCCTTACTTTTTCTATCTGTTTCTCTCCAGTACTGTCACTTACCTCCATAACCCTTTTCCTCCACTAGAGGTCCCCTTATTCTTTCTCTCTTTCTTTCTCTCCAATACTGTCACTTAGTCCAAACTCTCCCCCACCATGCTCCCACTTATCCTCATCACTCTCCTTCTGCAATTTCATCAGGCGCTCTCACCTACCACCCATAATGACATATTGAGGTGCAAGAACGAAGCCCTCTGTCAACATGCAGCCAGGCACCCCCAGCCTTGCCCCCCCACAATATACATTGACACCCCAACCCCGGGATACCATCCACCGAGGCGAGGAACCCACTGGTGCCCCACCCTTTCTAGCCAACCTACTCACTACGCAACCACCACCCAGCAAATCCCCTGTTCTCACAACTTACTTCCACTGTCTGTCCCCTTACTCTGAAACTCCCAATACCCACCATCGGTCACAAGAAACATAAATGCCAAAGACCTACTACTTGAACCAACAGCAACTGCCTCAGATTACTCATCCTTCTCCTTCTTCTGACTGGCAATGTCCACCCCAACCCAGGCCCACAAAAAAACACACCATCCCACCCAACTCCAGGTAAAGACCTGCACATTGCCTCTCTAAACATTTGCAGCATTCAAAAAAAATGGGACTCCTTTCAATGTTGGGTATTCCAGAATCACCCCGACATCATTTCCCTGAGTGAAACCTGGCTCTCCCCCTCTGTCCCCGACTCGGCTGTATACCTCTCTGGATGCCACCTCTACCGCTCTGACCGACCGGGAAAATGAGGGGGTGGCTGTACTGTCTACCTCAAGGACTCGCTCTCTGGCCACCTCCTCCCTCTGCCCACACTAGCATCCAGGGCTCAAGCCCTCACCCTCAAAATTACTCTAGGTAGGTCTACATCCCCTCTCTTACTCACTACAGCTTATGTCCCCCCGGACCAGAAGATAGCCTTCCAATTCATCATGTCCTACCTCGCAACCCAACCCCCAAAGCACGATAAAATGCTACTGGGGGATTTCAACATAAATTGGCTGGCCAAAACAGCCGCCCCTTACATCAATGAGGCTGCTGCCCTCGATCTCACTCAGGTCGTCAGAACCCCCACCCTACTGCATGCCGCATGGGGTCATCCTCCCTTCTAGACCTAGTCTTCACAAACTGCCCGCACAAAATAACCAGCACCCTAATCCTCCCTGACACCCTAAGTGACCACTCTCCAGTACTCTGCAACTGGTCTGGTGCCCCCCTGAAATCCGCTCCCAAAATTACTACTAAACGTAAACTAGGGCCTGGTAAACTAGCCCTACTTAAGACCCACCTTAGAGATTGGGACTGGGCTCCCCTAGCAAACACCCTCGACCCAGACCACGCCCTCGAACTATTCATCAGCACCTTTAACGCTGCCTGCGACAAATACGCCCCCCCTCACCAAAATCATGACCAAAGGGAATCATGCCCCGTGGTTCTCGGACCACCTCCAAGGCCTACTATGTCATCGTGACGCCCTGTGGCACCTTGCTAATGAGACCCAAAAGCCTCTGGACATGCAATGGTATCGGGAGTCCTGTAACAAGTGCACCTGGGCTATACGCACCACCAAAGCAAACTATTATAAAGCCTCCTTAACCTCCACCTGGGGCACTGGACGCAAGTTCTGGGAGAACATTAAGGAACTCTGTGGCAAGGCCCCAAATACGCCACCAGACCAAATTCTAATAAATGGTAAACTCTCCTCCGACCCTGTCAGTATAGCCACGGCCCTTAACACTGCTTTCACTGATCTCTCCCATGTGCTGCCCCCTAATTGCTTCGATCCCCCGCCTGCCCGTACCACCCCACACCCTCCCCTTGCTCCACCTTTCCACCTGCTAGTCCTTACCCCCGAGTCTGCCAAATCCTACCTAACCAAAGCTATTGGCCAAAATCACTATAGTCATGACTCCCTGGACCTCGGACTTCTCCGCCTCACCCTCCAGGAAGTCCTAGCACCACTCACCCACATTCTAAACCGCTCCCTCTGCCAAGGGAAGTTCCCCACCCTCTGGAAATCAGCCTACATCACTCCCATACATAAAAGTGGTGACCGCTCTTCCACAAACTACCGTCCCATCTCTATATTACCCCCCGTCTAAGGCCCTAGAACACATAGTCGCCGACCAATTCACTGACCACCTTAATAAATACCACTTTCTATCCAGACAGCAACATGGTTTCCATAAGGGCCACAGCACCACCACTGCCCTCCTCGAATTTACCTCCCATGTCCACACTGCCCTGGACCACGACCACCTCACTAGAGCCATCTTCATGGACCTATCTAAGGTCTTCGACATCGTAAACCATGACCTCCTACTGAACACCCTAGCCTACACGGGGCTCTCCAATGATGCCCTAACCTGGTTCACCAGCTATCTCTCCGATAGAACACAGTTAGTCAAGGTAGGCCCTGTCCTGTCCCCCCGCCTTCCTATCCGTTCCGGTGTCCCTCAGGGCTCCATACTCGGCCCCCTCCTCTTCAGCCTATACCTCAACTCTCTCCCATCATCATGCACCGGAAATTTGCTCCTATACGCGGATGATGCAGTCCTGTTCGCCTCTGACCCGACCCCCCTCAAACTTCACCAAACCCTCCAACACTCTTTCTGTGAAATCGAAGACTGGCTCACCACCCAGCGTCTTATTATTAACTACAATAAGACAAAAGTCATGATATTTGCCCAACCCCAGAACCCGCTCAAGAACCTCTGCCCCCAACTTCTCACTGCCAACCAGACCCCGCTAGAACAAGTTAGCCATTTTAAATACCTAGAGATCATATTAGACCCCACCCTAAGTTTCCATCAACATATCCTACACCTCTCTACAGCCCTTAGCTCCAGGCAGGGTGTACTATACCATTTCAAACACTGTCTCACCCCTGAAGCCTTAAAACTTACCATAAACTCCTCAATCCTCTCCCTACTAGACTATGGCATCCTAATCTATAGTGCTGCACCATCCACAACCCTAAACAGACTTCGTCTCGTGCTTAACAAAGCCTGTCGCCTTATCCTTGGGTGTGATCGTCTTACTCACTCCTGCTCCCTATACAGCAGCACAAACTGACTAAACCTTGATAACTGAATTAGGTACCACACCTGCCTTATGACCAAAAAGGCCTTACTTGGCTTCACCCCTCCTACCCTTGACCAAATTATCCACCCAGCACCTCCAGGCAAAACAACTCGTAGCTCAAACAAACTGCTGCTATGGGTCCCCCATGGCCAGACCTCCCAATTCCAGCGTACTTTCAACTACAGAGCCCCCACCTGGACTAACACCCTCCCAAGTCATATAACTAACGAATTAAGGCTTGGCACCTATAAATCCAAGCTTAGGACTCACCTTCAGGCCTTTAACCAATGTGACTGCCCTTGACCCCAGAATGTCCTATACCTCCTTCACTCAAACAACTCTCATATTTCCCCCCTTACCAACTAACCCTCATGAATCTATATGACTATCAGCCTCTACAGAGCCCCCTGTATCCTTCTGGCTGTGCTATAGGAATGCAAAGTGAAACTACTGTTAGCCAATCTGTTGAACTACTATGTAACTGTTTAATTTGTTGTAATGTTTCTGTAACCCGTATCGTCAAGTTCTCTCCATGTACCTGTATGTATGATGTGGAACCTTTGTAAATGAGTCCCTGACTCAAAGGTCTTTCTGAATATCACAATAAAATAAAAAAAGAAGTCTTTCGGCTGGGAATATATAGAAGTTGGGGTCAAAGGACCAGCGAGTGTGAGGAGGGGTGGGAGCCGCAACAGCAGTGAGGAAAGATGGGGGGGGGGGGCATCAAGCCAGAATTTTGAGACAAACTTGGAGCAGTGCAGTGTTTGGTTATTCTCTAGGGATGGGAAGGTGAGGGAGCAGTAGAGGTCACAGTGGTGGGAACGGGGTGTGGCATCTAGAGCGAAGTGTCAGAATGCGTTGAAGATAGGATCTAGTTTAGGCAGGGTACTAAGTGGTGCCACACTATAGACTATGTCGCAGTAGTCTAAGGAATGGAGGATCATTTTGTGAACTAGTTCCCATCTAACTGAGAAAGAGAGGCTAGAGTGGTTCCTGTAGAGGACACCAAGCTTGGGGCATAGTTTTATGATAATTGCGTCAATGTGGTCGGAGAAGGTTAGGTGACGGTCGAGCCATACCCCCTAAATACTGGAAGGAAGCGACGTCCTCCAGAGTTGTCCCATCCGATGTGCAAAAGGAGGGGAGGGAGGGAAGCCGGGCTAGCTGCTGTCTAGTACCTTAGGGCATACTGACATTTTTTTTGCATTGAGAGAGAGAGCTGATGTAAGCTGAACCAGAGTTGGACTTTTCCGAAGTCTGTCTGGAGATTTGATGCTACTTCTGCAGGGGAGGAACCGGTGGAAAATAGGACGGTATCGTCTGTGTACATATGTATAGATGATTTTGTGCAGACTTGTGGCAGGTTGTTGAGGAAAATGGAGAATAGGATGGGACCGAGTAGCAACCCTTGGGGGACACTGGTGGTCACGGGGCAGGGGGGAGGATAAAGCATCATCAATTTTTACTGATTTAGTTCTTCCAGAGAGGTAGGCACTGAACCAGTTCGTGGCAGAGATAGAGAGGTCTGCCTCCATGAGGCTTGTAAACAGCAGTGGGTGGGAGACCATGTCAAATGCTTTAGCGAGTTCAACAAATATAGCTGAGGAGATCATCCCTCTATCCATGTTGGAGAGGATAGTGTCCATGAGTCTTAACAGGGAGGTTGCGGTGGAATGGCCCTTCCTGAAGCCAGACTGATACGTTGTGAAGAAGTTATTATCTGAGAGAAAGGAGGTAAGTTGGGCAAGCACCAGGTGCTCTTGAAGCTTTGCAAGGACTAAGAGGAGGGAGATAGGGCCGTAGTTGGAGGTGGAGGAGGGGGGCCCTTTCAGAAGGGGAATGACAATGGCGTGTTTCCAGGCCTTATTAAATAAGAGGTTTAGCAGGTTTGCCAGAGGAGAAGCTATAGCTGGTGCAGAGAGGTGGAGGAGTTTGGAGTCCAACCCATCACGGGCATTGCCTTTAGTGAGGCTTAGTGACAGCAGGGCCTCCAGGGCTGCCATTTGAGTGATAGGTTGGAAGGAGAAGGTGCAAGACCTGAGTGTGTTTGAGATACTTACGGAAGGTCCGGATGGGGCTGTGGGGGGCAGGGAGGAGATGAGAGTTGAGGCACACAAGGTAAAGTATGTGTTGAGCTCAGCAGCCACCGCACCTGGGTCAGAGAAGAGTAAGTTGTTTACTTTTAGGAGAGATGTGGGGTTAGCGGCCGGAGGGGAGAAGAGGGAGTGAATGACCTTCCAGAATTTGGAAGGGCTGTATAAGTTTGACTGGAGGGTGGAGTTGAAATATTCCGTTTTAGCGAGCTGGGTCACTCTGGTGCACTTATTTTGCAGCTCACAGTGCTTATTGAAGTCTTGTGAGGGGCATGAAGATTTATGTGCTTGCCATGCTTTATCATGGGTGTTGTGACAGGCTATAAGTTCTTGGGTGATCCAGAGTAGGTGGTTGCTGTGTACCCTTGAGCGACGCAAGGGGGCATGCACATTCCAGACATTTAGGAACATCTTATGAAAGTGTAGAAGAGCAGCATCAATGGAGCTGGCTGAGGTGAGTGTGGTCCAGTTTTTGAGGGCTAGATCCTCTAGCACAGTGGCTAGGTTGAGGGATTTATAGGAGCGTTGAATTAGAAACCTAGGAGCCGAAGAGGGGTGGTGAATTTTCCTTATCAGATAAGTTATGTGGTGGTCACACAGAGAATCGGGGAGCAGACCAGATTAAATGACTCGATGTTGGTGGGATGTGAGAGCCCAGTCTATTAGAGAGTGGTTTCCAGTTTTGAGATTTAGGCGGGTGGGTTCAGTGATGGATTGTACCAGGTTTAGGGCTGAGATGGCAGTATGGGTTTTGCTGAGGGACTGAGATAACCAGTTGTGATTAAAATCCCCCATAACATATAACTCCCTCTGCAGGGCTAGGGAGGAAAGTAGTGAGAGCAAGTCAGTGACAGAAGATGCTGGCATGCCTCGCTGGCAGTATACACCAGCAATGTAGATAGGGACTGAGAAGGGCAGATGCAGTTGAATCAGTAATAGTTTGTGGGCCTGAGGTTCAGACTTGCTTAGAATAACGGAGAAGTATAGATTGGTCTTTACATAAATGGCCACACCACCTCCTCTGCTAGTCCTGTCCTGTCGGGACATGGTGTAACCTGGTATTGATACTGTGGGCACAGCAATATTTTTGTTTAAAGAAATATTGAAATATTGAATATTGTTATAAGAAAAATACAAGTTCTGCAGATTATTGAACTGGTATAAAATGCCAAATTCTGTAAAATTCTTGGGGCCGGATATTCAAACTGCGCCCAAAAAGTGCGCAACAGCAGGAGCAAGCACAAGTCAATTGCGCATATGCGCAATAGACACGATATTCAAACATGGAGCAAGACAAATTGCGCGCAAGCAGCCAACGTCTGAATATCGCACAAACTGCACCATAGCGCAACCAGGAAGGGGAAGCTGAGCAGAAATGATGCGCCATAGTGCAACAAGGCTAGCCCAGCTGAGCAGTCAAGAGGTGCCATAGCGCAAGCAGAGCCCCCCAGCAGAGCAATGGAACTGCACAACCAGAGAAGCAGGCTGGGGCCCACCACCAGCCATGCCACACATGGGCACAGGAACACACTGCAGAACTAACAATACACCCGCACACCCCAAGCACAGCATCACTGGGGGAGGGATGGATAATCCACCGGCCCATGGGGACAAGCCAACAAAGCACAGCAGGGCCTTGTCGCCCCAGCACACCCACTGGCAGGCTGAGACTGCCACACACAGGGGGTCGACAACCACAGTGCACATCAGCCCCCCCCTTCTGTACAGCACACCCTGCACTGTGACCCCAAGACACCACCCACGTGCAGTGACTGTCACTGCAGTAAACACCGTGCAACCCCGGCACACTGCAACCTCGTGTAGCACAGAACCATACAAGCCACACCCACCCTGGGCACCCAGCAGTGGGCGGCAGCAGATGGCAAGACTGACTGAAAGGCACTCCCACACCGGAGACACCTCCCCATGCACACACACACATACCCAGGACCATACCACCCCAGTTGCCATGCGCACCACTGCAACTGAGCAACCATAGCCAGCTGCAAATCAGAGACCACCACAGAATTCATAACAAAATATATATATTCGAAAAAGATATGTACAACACCAACAACATCTATATACATATGTACAAGACAAGGGTGGGGTAGGGTACAAGGTGGGGTGGGGTAAGGATTAGGGGTGAACAACTGGGAGAGGAGGCAGGGTGGGAGTGCTGGGTGAAGTGGGAAGGGAAGCACATTCAGCGCCTGGCAGGCTGGTCCCCTGCTGCCTGTTGGATCCTCCCGGTTCCTCCGGGCGTTGCCTGACCCCATGGCGCTGCATGTCTGTCAGGAGGTCATGTGGCGACTGACACCCGCGCCAGCCGCTGGAGGCGCGGGTCCATCTGCCGAGGATGCTGAGACCTAGGAAAAGGGAACACAGTCAATGGCTGTATTGTCCACAGCCCCTGAACACCACCCACCCTGCAAGGCATATAGCCTAGTGCCCCGCACCTGTGATGGTATGCACCCACCCACAGTGACCATGCACATGACACGCCCAACCAGGCAGCACCAGCTATGTGCACCATCACACACACACACACTGCCCATGTCCATCACAGCACAAACAAGGCTGTCAAGGACGGGCAATGTGGTGGGATGCCAGTTCCACAGCCATGTGCCCAGTGCATGCATGGACCACCAGTGACGCACACACAGACATGCAGTGACACTGGACAGTGATGACTGTCGCCTGTGTCGTGCATGGTTGTGTTGTCCATGGCTGGTGTTCATGCCCACCCCCTTCAGCATGCAATAGCATCCATGATGTAATGACACTCACAATCATCAAGCAGCTGTGGCTGCTGCTGCTCCTGCTGCTGCCACTGCGGCCCACCCATCTCGCCTCCTCCGGCTGCCACCTGAGCCCCGCCACGGCCCTCCTCAGCCTGGCCTGCATCCTCTCTGCCAGGCCTATGGGTGACAATGGTTGAGAAAAACATCAGTATGACCCCAAAGCAGACTGCCCCAGTGAGTGTGCCTGCCCACACAGCCAGACCCATGCATCTCACACCTGTATACACTGACACAGCCAACCATGACAGAGCCATCCCCCATGCACCGCCACCAATACACAGTCACACCCCTACGGAGAATACAGGTGCATAGATGGTACACCCACCTGGCCTAGGCACAACACCCCTCCTGGCACGTGACCTGAGGTGTTGCAGCACATCCGAATCCCTCCTGTGGAGGTCACTATACCTGTGCCTGCACTGTTCAGAAGACCGGCATCGCCCTGTGACCCCCTCCAGTTCAGTGGCCACCTGCTGCCACACATGGGTGCAGGCCATGGTGAGAGGCTGATCTCCAAACAGTGCCCCACAGTGAGGCTCAACCACAGCCACCAGGTTGGCCACCTCCAACTGACTCCATTGTGGAGCTCTCCTGCGTGCCATTACTGTGGTAGTAGAGCAGGCAAAATGGCGCCCCACAGCGCGGCAACCCCACGTGGAAATGTTGCGCAATAGACCACCATAGGTTCCAATCGCTCTGTTCATATAGCGCCGTCGGTTCACATAGCGCTGTCACCAAACAGCGCAACAGAGCTGTACACATGGCAGCCGAACAGCACCAGGGGGCATAGGTCAGACACAAGGTCAGGGGTCTGTGACGCAAGGCCACGCACAGCGCCATCGGACGTCTACGCATCTTGTGCGAACGGTCACCTGTGTGGACTATTGCGCAGTTGTGCCACAGCGCCATATGGTGCCCAGCACTGTAGCGCCACTGGCACAATGGTGGCCATGTCCTGTATTGCTGATCACGCACAGCACGCCATCAGCGTGGCAGATGCCTGCATAAGCTACCTGGACATGCGCAGTGCAGTGTACTACACAATCACAGAAATGCGCCATTGGCTTAGCTGGCTCAACCGTATTGCACAAAGCGCAATGGCGCGATATTCAGCCAACACATGCAAATCATCTGATCAGCCATTCAAAGGTGCAGTGGCACGATTAGCATGTCATTAAAGTTGCGCCATACCTAATTTGCATGCATTGCGCTATAACTAGGCGACATTGGGCTGCGCTGGCCAGATTCAGTTACTGCAGGTGAGAGGTGAGTTGCATGCTGTGTGATGTTCTGGACAATGGTCATGGGAAAACGCTGTAGACTGCACAGTGACAGGTGTCCACTTCCACCCATACAGACCGACATGACCGAGCAGAGCCAAGGTGAGGGTGAGGATGGTGGGCGAGGAGGAGGCCCAACTTCACCACAGCGGAGACAGAGGCCCTCCAGGCCTACCTGGAGAGGAGCCACTACTGAGTGGTGCGACGGCGGGCACTTCAGGCCGCGGCGGCTGCATGGGAGGGGTAGCTTGGGCAGTGAACCTGCATGGAAGCCACCAGCGCTCCATGCAGGAATGCAAAAAGAAGATGGGGATAGACTGCAGGAGGGTGAAGGAGAAGGTGGCAGCCCTCAGGGTGGCACGTGCTGGCACAGGCGGGGGCCAGCCAGCGGTGGCGGAGCTGACCCCGGCTGAGGACTGACTGGCTGCATCAATGCAGCGGAGTGCTATTGAGGGCATACCAGGAGGTGGATTCCAGACAGGTGGAAGCCCATCACTGCACGGTATGACATGGTGGTGGTGTTGGGGGGGGGAAGGTTGATCACATGCACTGACATGTCCTCACTTTCTGTTACAGATCCTGTTCATCTTCAGGGGACAATGGTGGTGGGACCAGGCAGTGAGGAAGACTTGCTGGAGTTGGAGAAGGGTCCTTCCACCTCTGTCGCCAGCCGGCATGCACTGCACCAGCATGCACGCCTGGCTGGCACCTCTGTTGTCGGTGAGTCAGGTGTGGGGGGTGCACAGCCTGTGTCTCAGCAGTCTGGCATGCAAGCCTGCCTGCACGCTGTGACTGTGGCTGTAGCACGTACCTGCACCATTGATGATGCAAGGACTGCAGTGGGCAGTGACACGTGTGTGTCCTATGACGGACACACAGCAGGCCAGCACATGCCCCTGGGCCTAGCTGGTTCCAATGTGTGTGCCAGCATGTCGGCACAGTCCCAGGCTGTGCCTGTCAGCACCGGTGGGGCAGCACCAGTGGCTGTGCAGGTGTCTGGCACTGTTGTGGCCACAGCAGTGGAACGAGTGGTCCCTGGGGCACAGCAGTTGGAGGGGCAGCAGCAGCAGTCACCCACCAGGTCTGGGGGGACAGTGTCCAGCGGTGGCACATGCACACCGCCCTTTGATATGCCCATTCCTGGTCCTGGTGAACAGCGCCCACACTCAAGGGGTGTTGTGCATCAGGACCTCCCATACCATGGGGGACAGGATGCCATTGTGGCAGAGTACCCATTTGAAGAGCACACCCACCTGCTGCGGGAATCAGTACAGCAGCAAAGGCGGGTTGCAACGTCCATGGAGGCACTGTGCATGGCTGTGGAGCGGCACAGCAGGGACTGTGCTCTGATCCACGCAGAGATGGTCCAAATGCGGATGGATGTGACCGCCGCCATTGACAGGCAGACCCAGGCATTGGTCGCTGTCGTGGCTGCATTGGGCACACAAGCAGGTGCCCCTGTACTGCGCACCCCACACAGTACACTCTCCTCTCCCCATTCCCGGCATCGTGGGACACCCAGCCTGTTGACGCCGGGTTCTGCTGTGGGCATCCCGAGCACCCCTGGTGCAGGTATGTTTGGCATGCTGCAGACCCCTGTGCGGAAAAGGTCACGATCGTGCAGTGGGACCCCTGGTGGGCCATTGGTGCCACCCCATGTGGCTCCTGCTCAGCCTGCCAGTGCAGTTGGGTCACAGCGGGGCCGCCCATGCATCCGTGGTGGCCATGGAACAATGCAACATGACTGACCTGTCTCCCAGTGCGGGCCCTGTCTGGTGCTGCCCTGTGCGCAATGTGTGTCTTGGTGGGCAGTGCACTGGTGGGTGCCCTGCCCAACACGCCGACACATGGACTACCTGCACACCCTCCCGACTGCTGTCCACAGGTGCGTGTGCATGATGATGCCTGCATTGTACTGTACTGTACACCAAGGTGCAAGGGTGCCCAGCATCTGACACACGTACTTGGACAGTACAGGTGGTGGGGGTGGTCTGTGGATCTGTGTGTTTGCCATGTCTGTTCTGCTCTGCTGTGCACCTGCCCATGTACGCTTTGTGCCTGGTGTGTGTGTGTGTGTGTGTGTGTGTGTATATGTATCCATATGACTGTTCACCCCTCCTTGATGTGTGTTTGTGTGCCTGGACCCTTCCATTCCCCTTGCCGTCATGCACCCCTGGTGTGTTACCTTGTGTGCCTGTGGGTTGCGCCTGGACAGTGTTGGTTGCACATGGCCCCTTGACTTACCTGTGTCGTGCATAATGCTCCTCTGTGATGGTGTCCCGGTGCAGCTGGGCCTGCCGGATCAGTCGGGGGTCCCGCCATCCCGGGGGCTGCTCATCACCATCACCGGCGCCGCTGGCGTCCCCATCGCTGTCCCCCTCCTTGACCTGTATGGCTATCCCACAGTCTTTGGCCATGTTGTACAGGATACAACAGGCCAGGAATATCCCACAGGCCTTTAAGTGGCTGTACTGTAGGGCACCGCTGGAGGTGTCTAGGCATCGGAAGCGTGCCTTGAGCATCCCAAACACCTGCTCGATGATGTTGCGTGTGGCGGCATGTGCCTCATTATAGCATTGCTGTGATGGGGTCATGGGGCGCCAGTATGGTGTGAGCAGCCAGGGACGGAGTGGGTATCCGCTGTCACCTGTGTGGAGATAGTGGAGATAAGTATCATGTTCAGGTCCATATTGCCCATATCTCTGTGTGCCACTATCATGGCACCTGTGGCATTCCCACCCTTGCCCCGAGTTTGCAATTCCTACATGCGTACTCACCCACTAGATGGCCTGTGGGGATGTCCCCACTCTCGAATCGATGGCACAGTGCGGACTGATACCATATGAAGGTATCATGTGCTCCACCAGATTATTTGGCACAGACATTGATTATCGCCTGGTCATCACACCACCTGGCAGTTGACACTGGAAAAGCCCTTCCTGTTCCTATATGCGGCCCCATCGGGGCCAGGTGGCATGTGAATGGCCACATGGGTGCAATCTATGGCCCCTAGCATGCCAGGCATACATGCTACCCTGTGGAACCCCTGCATGTTTGCTGTACGCTCTGCCGCGGTGCTGGGGAAATGGATGTGCTCTGCAGCAGTGCGCTGAGGAATTGGGTGAGGATGTGTGATGTGGCTGACTGTGTGATGCCTGTGGTGTCCTCTGTCTGCCTCTGGAAGGTGCCCGTGGCAAGCAGGCACATGCAGGCTTTCACCTTGGTCTTCATTGACAGAGCGTGACTCCGTCGTGAGGGTGCCTGCATCACATCACTGCACAGCTCACAGAGCCACCTCAGTATTGCCCTGTTCAGGTGGTACCGGCCCACGATCTCTACATCTGTGTACAGCTCAAAGCTGATGCAGACACGGTACTGCCTGTTGGGGGCATACTGCCGACGGGCCCTTCCACGGCCACGTCCCCCTGCAGCTTGCATTCTCACCCCCCTCATTACAGCCTCCATGTGGAAGCTGCCACTGTCCATCTCCCTGGCTTCTGTCCCCCCTGGCTGATGTTGCTGTGTTACCCCCGCTGTCCTGACTGCTGCCTCCACTGCACCAGGTACCCCTTGCTGGCCTCTGCAGCCTATGGCCCACACTACTTCCCTTGCCTGCCCTGTTCTGGCCTGTCGCTGTCTGTCTCTCTCTCTCTCTGTCTCGCTTGGCATCCCTGTAGCATTCTTGCGCCTCTTCCTTGATCCTTTTTATTTTGGCTCATTTCCGCAGTGGCGCACCTTCCAGCTGTTCAGCTCTTGCGCATTGCGCAAGAATTTGAATATCGCATTGCGCTCTTTATGCATGGATCCACCCCCTTCAGTTGTGCATGCCTTCATTTGCATTGCGCTGTTGCTCAGCCTGTTTTCAGTGGCGCAACTGCCTCCTGCTGAATATCGCAGAATGGCGCAATTTCAGACTTGCGCATGTGCAACCCTATTGCGCATGGAGCAACCCTTTTGAATATTCCACCCTTTGTTTTTACCAGCGTGCAGGAAGTCCAAATTCTGGAATTTTACTGGGTTCTCCAGTAAAAACTGAAAACCATAGGCTTTGCCCATGATACAGTATAGTGAAATGGTAAGATGTGTTTTATTATGCTTATTATTTTAAGAAATTGCAGGCTACGAAGGCGCACTGAGATTAAGGCTCATTTCCAGTTCCAGGGAAGGGTACATGTTACCCATGACTTTGGTCACACTTTATTTATTTATTTATTTATTTGTACATTGGTTTACAACCTTTGAGCCAGAGGCTCATTTCCAAAGGTATCTCGTCACATTGATGACAGACAGAACATTTTTTTTAGGTTACAGCATAAGAGTCACATACTTAGCATAGCACATAGTGGTTTCATACATTTATACACTTTAGTAGCAATTACAATGATGCAGCTGAGCACATGCTGGTAATAACAGAGGCAATATGCAATGGGGGAGAGGTCGGGGGTGAGGTGGAGTGCAACCCAGTGGGCATTGTCAAGTGTGGAGAGATCTAGGCCACATTTAGAGACAGGAGCAGCTGTGTGTGTTAAACAGTTGGCTCGGAAGGGCAGTTTTGAAATTGGAGATTGTGGAGGCATTGGAGATGGGAGCAGGGAGAGAGTTAAACCAGAATGGAGCTCTGTAGCAGAAGAACCTCTGTCCATGGGTAGTCCTGGATCTAGGGACCAGTACAGTGGTCTTGCCGGAGGTTCGGGTTGCGATAGTGGGTTGAGTGTGATGGATGGAGACTGTCACTCTGGGAGGGGATAGCCCGAGTAAGTTTTTTTTGTGAGGAGACAGGTTTGATAGTGTAGCCGTTCATCGAGGTTAAGCAGTTTTGCCTCATCATAGAGATGACAAGTATGTGTGAGCCTGGGGGCACCAGTAATCAGCCTGCAGGCCTTATTTAGGGTGAGGCGAATTTTATTGAGGGCGGTAGTGTCAGCAGCACCATATACTGGCAGGCCGTAGTCAACAAGGGACAGTACTAAAGATGTAACCGCAAGTCAGAGGGCATCAGGGGAGAGGCAGTTTTTATAGTGGTAGAGGATGCCAAGCAGTGTATTAGTGGCGGATGCAAGAGCAGCAATGTGGGTGTGGTAGGTGAGGGCTGAATCGAAAGAAACCCCAAAGTGCTTGTACTGTAGGAACAGACTTGTTCAAGTGGTTGTTTGGTACTAAGGAGGATATGGAGTGAGAAGTTGCTGGCTTTGTTTTGGGGTGGGCAAAAAGCATTGTTTTGGTTTTCTTGAGATTAACGATGAGTCTGTGCTCTTTAAACCAGGCTTCGGCATCATTGTAGAATTGTTGTAGGGTGTCCTGGAGGGAGATGGGATTGCGGTGGGTGGCAAAAATTACAGCATCATCTGCATACAGAAGAATTTTGCCAGAGCATGCATTGGGCAGGGTGTTTAGATAGTGTGAAGAGTAGGGAGCCCAGGATGGAGCACTGAGGTACCCTGAGTGGATGGGATGAGTTTCGGAAAGTGTCCCATTGATTTTTACACATTGGGAGCGAGCAGATAGGTAGCTAGTGCATCAGGTGAGAGGGCCAGCAGAGAAACCAGTGTGGGAGAGGGCATCCAGCAGAAGAGGGTGGGAGACAATGTCGAAGGCCTTTGAGAGGTCAACGAACACTGCACCAGCTAGGGAGCTGGCGTCCAGGGAGGAGTGTAGGAAATTGGAGAGCTCAACTAGTGCAGTGCCGGTACTGTGACCAGCACGGAAGCCATGCTGCTCTGGGCATAAGATGTTATGCTTAGTCAGATATTTGGTGATTTGATTAGCCACCAGTTTTTCTAGGGCTTTGGAGAGGGGAGGGAGGATGGAGATAGGTCGGTAGTTCCCCGTGGAGGACCTGTCACCTCCTTTATGAGTGGGTGTGACTATGGCTGTTTTCCATACAGTGGGGAATTGTCCCAGGCAGACGGATTGGTTTAGTAGGCTGGTGAGTGGGGCAAGGACTTCATCCAGCACCAGCCGGAGAATACTGGGGTCAAGGGAGTCGCTGCTGGGACTATTGCTATTTAATGCTTTGATCAGGAGAGGTCTGGCTTCCTGGGCAGATGCCCAATGTAGGTGGAAGCTGGGGTGTTGGAGGACCGGGGAAGGTAGGGCAGGGGGAGGGTCAAAGAAATTACTGGGGAGGACAGAGCTAAGGTCACTAAAGGAGGTGTTAAGGTAGTTAGTTATGCAGGCAGGGTCGGTGGAGGTAGAGCCATCAATGGTGAGCTGGAATGGGGGAGGGGAGAGTGATTTCTCATTTAGTTGTTTAACATTGTCCCAGAAAGTCCGGGCACACCCCTCAGGAGGAGGTGACAGTGGTCTAGTAATGGTCAGCCTTGGCTTTATGGATGGCCCATGTGCACCTGTTCCGTGCAGCATTATAGGCCTGTCTATCAGCCATCTGGCCTGTTTCAGTGGCAAGGTGCCAGAGGTTATCCCTATTTCTGAGCATTTGTAGTAGGGCAGGGGTAACCCAGGGTGCATTATGTTTTTTGGATTGAAATCCTGGGAGGGGTGCAAAGAGGTCACAGGCCTTTTTAAAAGTTTGGGAGAAAAAGGCGAGGGCAGTGTCTGTCGGGTGCATGATGAATGGGGGATCAATTAATCTGGGTGAGAAATTGTTTGAGTTTTATCAGCCCACCAGGTCGGAGGCACCTGCAGAGTGCGGTCTGGGCTGTGAGTTCGGGAGTGGGGGTTGCCCAAAGGAATAGGATAGGGGAGTGGTCACTTAGTGAGTCTGGGAGGACCTGGATGTTATGGATTTTTTGGGGGAGGTTGGTGATAATTATGTCCAGAAGGGTACTGGTTCCTCTCTTTAGGTTTACTCTAGTGGGCTGGGAAATGAGTTGTGTCAAGTCTAGGGCTGCGAAAGAATCACGGGTAGTAGATAAGGAGGTGCTGAGCCAGTTCTCGTTTAGGTTCCCCACTAGGATTTGTTCCACCTTGTGGTGGAGGTTGGCAAGATATTCTGTTAAAGATATCAGCGCTGGGTTCTGGTTCTTTGGGAGAATGTAGGCAATGTAGGCAGTGGTGAGATATAGAGGGCCCCTGGAGGGGTCAGAAGCAAGTTTGATGGTAAGGGCCTGGGTCCCATTTACAAGAGCAGGGGGCAGGGAGCATTTGTCCGGTGATTGTGTCCCTGGTATAAACTGCACAGCCACCACTGTGTTTGCCTACTCGGTTCTCCCGGTATAGGGTATAGCCTGGGAGGGAGACAAAGGGGTCAGGGGTGGATTTGGACAGCCAGGTTTCAACCAGAGCTATGACGTCTGGTTGATGTAGCATGGCCCAGCACTGGAGGGCATCACATTTTTTCAGTAGGCTGCATATATTCATGGAGGCTATGTGGAGACCAGTGGACCCAGGTGGTGGGCTGGTGGGGGCAGGGCCTGGGTTAGGATGTATATTACCTGACAGGAGTAGTAGGAGGACCAAGGCTCTGACCAGGGGGTGGTAGTATATAAGCTTCCGGGGGGTACACTGGGATGGGGAGGTGGCCATAGGGGAACAAGGAATGGGCAGGGTTTGACAGGTTGGGAGGTCGAGAATGAGTAGCCACCATGGGAAGCCAGGGTAGGCAGTGGGGGGGCATTCAGGGGCTGGGTGCCGTGGGCCAGGGTACATGGTCAGTGTAGGGTGGGATCGGACTAAGTCAGGGAGAGTTGTGGGTGCTGGTACAAGTGGGCCAGGGGAGATGTCTGGCTGATGGGATGTGGGTACTAGCATGTAAATGAAGGGGAGACATTTGAGGAGGAGGTGGACAAGCATAGTGCCTAAGGTAGCAGCAGGACAGAAAGGTTTAAGTATCTTGGCTGCCCCTCAGAAAGCGTAGATACCACTTTGGAGTAGTGGTAGTGTCACAGACTCTGGTGGACAGAGTACAAGGTTCGAGACCCTGGCAGGGCAGCTGAAATAGGACCTGGGTGAGAGCAAGGATCCAGGTTCTAGGGGACTCAAGCAGGCTGGGTTTGGGTCAAAATTCAGGGTGGAAATAGTGACTCCTAGTTGTCACTGGGGGTTAGTGGCAGGCTGGGTGTGGGTCCGGTGATAGGGCAAGGGGTCAGTATGTAGGGCTAATTAGGAGGCTGGGTGTGGGGGTTAGGTGAGGGCAGAGGCAGAGATGAGAGAAGGGGAGAGAAGTAGCATAAGTAGGTAGAGGGGTTCCAGGAAGTAGGAGGAGGAGGAAAGTCGGGTAGAGAGCCAGATGTGAAAAGTCAGAGGGTCCCTCTAGTGGCTAGCAGGTATAACCTACAAATGGAAAAGTGGGGACTTAGAAATTAGAGGAGACAGGAAGTGATGTCCTAGGAAAGGGCCAATAAATTAAGGGACGGTCCTGGGTGGGTGGGTGCAGTGGCTGGGGGCGGGGCAGTCAGCAGCAGCATCGACGGGTTAACACCCCTCACAAAGATGCAGTCTGAGGGAGGAGGTATCCTTTACCTCTTCAGGCTCTCACGGTGTCTCGGCTCCTGGAGGGAGCTTGCCGGCATCCGGTTCAGTGTGTGTGGTGGGGGGTGTTAGCGAGGCCTATATGGGAGAGAGAACAGTAAGGGCATTAGTATGCAGTGGAAGTATTTCTGTGGTCTGTCTCCCTTACTGTGCATGTGCAAGCTGTTGGACTATGTCCCGATCACAGCACCCTACTGCGCATGTGCGAGACAGACAAGATGGCGATACCCAGGACTAGCCATGAGAATCCTGCAAACAGGTAAGACTAGCTAGCAAACAATTGTACAAATACAGTGAGAGACGGTGGCAATAATCCCTGAAAGGCAGTGAGACATAGGCAGAAAACACAGTCGCTAATAGCAAAACCCACAGGCTTAAAGTACCCCTAGAGAACAGCACGGTATCAGGGCAGCGTTCAGGCAAACTCCAGGTGCCCTGAATCAATCAGTCACTTTGTGGGGATAAAAATTAAAGTCCAAGTAAAACACCCCTCACAAAGATGCAGTCTGAGGGAGGCGGTATCCTTTACCTCTTTAGGCTCTCACAGTGTCCCGGCTCCTGGAGGAAGCTTGCCGGCATCTCGTTCAGTGTCTGTCCGGTTTCTTTAGACCTTATCTTCTCACTGTGTTTGTACATCTCAGAGGTCAAGGTAGATCCAATCAGTTGGTCAGATCACATGCAGTGAATTTTCTTGCTGGGACCCTCAGATACCGTAACCCACATGGAAGATGACTCAGTACTGTCCTAAAAGAAATCTTGAGCCTGGTAGCCTCAAGATGGTACTGAACATCTCTGACATCCCTTACAGAAATAATTATATGAAATGTTTTCAAGCTGCACACATAAAACTACCCATTTGATATGCATGCTGCAAGCAAGATTTAAATATTAAATTGGAAACAACTGCATGCATGTGGCATGCATTCAGCAAGCAGGTGTGGAAAACATGCTTTTAATGGTAAATTGGAAAAGACTGCATGCATGCAGAAAGAGTGGTCACTGATAACTGCACACATAAAAGTTAAGTGACTTGCTCAGGCTCACACTGCATACAAGTGAGGGTTGATGAGATTCAAACCCAGGTCTTCAGGTCTCCTGGTCTGCAGTTCAATGCCTTTAAACACTAAGCTATAGTGCCTGGACACATATGGCTCACTTGTACTTCAGTACAAATCTACGTAGTGTATCTGCACGCATGCAGCATGCACCACTGTTATACTTTTTAGTTTTCTTGTCCCCCTCATCTCAGCTGCACAGCTGAACTGTAGCACACATACCAATGGAACCACATGTGGTTCTTCCCATCCCCAATACACACACATCCCCACAAAACTACTTAATTACTTCTGTCTGGCCTGTACTCCTATTTTCTCTCCACAGTTTTGACTGCTTCCACTCAAACAGACTTTAAGGGGCAGACACAAAAAGTACAAATAACTTGATACCCACACTCATGGCCAGTCCCCCCCCCCAACCACCACCATTCACACACACTGTAGTGAGTGCATCATATCACACTAATTAGTGTGAAAATGTCAAAGGTATTTGTAATCCTTGACAAAATAAAAAAAAAATGTATTGTAGTTCATGAACAGTCGCATTTATAGATCCACATTCATATCCACATCTACAGTCTATAAAATAAAATTGTTGATTTTAAGGGATTTTGAATGCAGCAGTCTATGTTAAAAATATTTGCTAACTGTACACAACTTTTTTCATTGATTATCCTATTGCCTACGATTTCCATTTGACTGTATTCTTTTGACCTCTGTCAGCTATTGGTAGTCTCTCCTCCTGTCTGCATTTTTATTGGACTGCTTGACTATTTGATTTTTCCTTCTCTCTGTCCTTAATCCAAGCAGCTCTGCTTAGAGCA
This sequence comes from Neoceratodus forsteri, assembly GCA_016271365.2. Taxonomy (NCBI): domain Eukaryota; kingdom Metazoa; phylum Chordata; order Ceratodontiformes; family Ceratodontidae; genus Neoceratodus; species Neoceratodus forsteri. Next base: position 902,894,602 of record CM057454.1, read on the forward strand.
GTTGTTACCTTAGAGGTCTGCTCTGTTGTCCTATTTGAATTTTCTGCCACCCACCCATACCCTGGCACACTTTTAAATCCTCTCTAATCGATGAACATGCCTCCCTTCACTGTGACAGTCCTATCTGTAACAGGTATACTACCCTCCATAAAGGGACCATAGCCCTGCCTTGCTGCACAGCATACTAGTCCAGCTCTCAGCCCTAACTTCACAATCCTACTTGCCTGGCTCCTTGGAACCCATTTCAGGTATGGCTCATTGATTCGTGGAGCAGGACTTTCTTGGCTGCGCCCTGCATTAGTTTTGCCTGCTTCAGGATATTCTTAATATTGGCCTCCTCTGTCCTGGCTGGTTGGCAGTCTTCAATTACTTCTGCCCTGAGGGCCGGCCCAATTTCTAATTGGAGCTTCTCGGCCTCTCCATTGCTAGCTTCTTAAATTTTTCCTGTGTACACCCTTGCTTCTGGCATCAGTTAGATACTCACTGTCCCTCTTTCTCCTCTATCTTCACTCTCTCTGGCTGTAATATATTTACAGCGCTACTGTGTATAGCCCTACTGTTACTATTACTTCTATACCTTGTTGACATTCTCTGAGCACCTCCTCTTCTTCTACTCCCTGACTTGTCCTTAACTCCTTCTGTACCAATTCCTGTTCACTTATTCCGGCCTGCAAAAATGGCTTGGTCTCTAGCAGTTCCAGTGATGCTACTTTTCACTTTCTTTCCTCTGGTGGGACAGCATCTCTTCTCTTTCACACAAAATGACTCTGTACTAAGCACTGGTCATCCCTCTTCTTGTGTGCCTATAATTGGAATGGCCTCAACTGTACACAGTGGTTTGCCCCCCCCCCCGCCAACCCATGCAGTCCTGTTTCCTATTAGCAGTAGCTGCATTGTCTGGCTCAGCTGCATGTCCCTCCAAATAAGCATAGGGGATTCTCCCTGAGCCCCAATATTAAATTTAAAAGGGGCAAGACAAAACTCCTCTTCTCTTATACAGTAAGAAATATCTTTCTGCTGCTGCTGTTACTCTCTGGGGACGTTCACCCCAATCCTGGTCCCCCTATCTCTAGGTAATCAGCTGGAAAAAAGGACTGTGGGTTAAAAATTGCGACTATGAATATCTGCAATCTGATTCCTAAACTAACTGAGATCCAAGCGTGGGTACGACTTCACTGCCCCAATATCATCTGTCTGACTGAGACGTGGTTATCTACCAAGATAAAGGATGATTCAATAGCTCTTCAGGGGTACTCTACCTTCAGGCTTGCTAGAACTGGTAAAAGGAGTGGTGGCTGCCTCATCCACTGTAAGGATACCATCCAGGGGAGTGTCCTGCACATCAAGGGCATTACAGAAAGTTATGAGCTACTTGCTCTGAATCTCCTGTTAGGCAGACAAAAAAGACACCCACCATTGCCTTTGTATACCTGCCTCCCAAGAAAGCTAAGACAGGGCTAGGTTTAGTCATGGATGCAATTTCGAAAACCATAAGGAATACTGAAGTCATTGTCACAGGTGACTTCAGCATTAACTGGCTCAGCAAGGATGCTGACCATTTTAAGGAACAGGTTGCCAGTGTGTACCTCACACAAATGGTTTCTGAACACACCAGAGTGAACCATAAGAATGGTAACGGTTCTCTCCTGGACTGGATTATATCTAGTTGTCCCTCCAGGGTTAAAAGTGTTGAAGTGCTCTCCGATTGCCAGAGTGATCATTTGCTGGTAATCTGTAGATGGGCTACAAAAGACTTAAAAGCCCTTCCTACCTTTATGCAAAGTAGAGTTATCAAGAGGGGGCAACTAGACACTTTTAAAGCAGCCCTATCCCAGGTCAACTGTTCCCCAATAGACGAATTTCAGGACATTGACTTAGCTTTGAATTTCTTCTCTGAAAAGTTTAATGAAATCTGTGACATCTTTGTCCTGGTGAGAAAAAGAAAAGTCAGAGGCACTACTAATGGGTGGATTACTCAGGACCTCCTTAAACAGATGAGGGCAAGGAATAATCTTTGGTGTAAGGTGAGTAATTCTGGCAGCATAAATGACCTACAGAATTACAGGGCTGCAAGGAATAGGTGGACTTACTGTGCCTCGCTAGGTTCGCTAAAGCTAAATATTCTAAAGAACAGATGGATAGGAATTGGGGAATTGGAAAGAGGTTCTGGGAAAGCATTAAGGAACTTATTGGGAAAGATGATAGAAACACCCAATGATGCTGAATATCAATGGTACTCCACCCCCGGATCCCCATATAATTTCTAAATCCTTCAACGCAGCTTTCTCGGATCTTAGCTCAGTTCTTCCCCAAGACTATCTCTATCCTGCTGAACCACCTTTGCTAACGCAGAGCTCTCATCCCACTCAACCCAACTTCTACTTCAAATGGGTCACTGTTAAAGAGGCTAGAACTTATGAACAAAAGGCGCTTGGTAAAACTAGACTTTGCAGTGATAACATTGATATGAAGTTAGTGGCTATGGCACTTAATGAAATCATAGTCCCCATCCCCAAAATCTTCAATAGATCACTTGCCTTGGAAAAATTCCCTTCTCTCTGGAAGCAAGTTTTGGTGACCCCAGTGCACAAAAGTGGGGACCTTCCCAGCTCTGCCAACTTCCATCCTATCTCTATACTCTCTCCTCTCTCAAAAGCGCTTGAGAGAATCGTAGCTGATCAGATCTCGGAGAACCTTATGAAGTATGATTTAGAATGTCCACAGCAGCACAGCTTTTATAAGAGCTATAGCACTGCTACTGCCCTCGTTGAATTTGCTGATTATGTGCATAAGGCTCAGGACGATGGAAAATTAGTGGGATCTATAGTTATGGATCTCACTAAGGCCTTTGACACTGTTAACCATCCTATCCTGCTCATGCAGCTGCTGTCCCTGGGGCTGTCCTTGGAAGCAGTCCATTGATTCAAGGACTATCTCTTTCACAGGTCCCAGAAAGTCAGAATAAGGACAACATCTTCCACCACAAGGGAAGTCATGCTAGGTGTCCCACAAGAATCTGTTCTGGGTCCCCTACTCTTCAGTTTGTTTTTGAACAACTTACCTGAAGTCTGTATGAGCAAAAGTATTCTGTATGCTGATGATGCTGTCATTCTGAATGGCATCTCTCAGCTTTATCAACTGCAAAATGAATTGCAGTCCTCCTTCAACCAACTGAAGGACTGGCTCTGTGCACAGAAACTGCTTCTTAATTATAAAAATACAAAAACAATGCTGATTTCAAGCCACCAGCACAAGAAAATGGACCCAGTCCTATTCATTGCTAATAATATGGATGCCCCCCTTGAACAGGTGCACTTCTTCAAATATCTTGGGGTCATCATCGATGATACCATTCTCCTTCTCACAGCACATAGATCAGATTGTCAGAGTGGTCAATACCAAATTAGATGTCCTTTACAGATACAAACAATACCCAACGCCCTCTGCCCTCCAATTATCAGTTTCAAGTTCGATCTTGTCGATCATTGACTACGGCTTGGTAGTTTATGGAGCAGCCTCTGACACTGCACTCAAGTGAGTTGTGATAGCCCTCAACAAAGCCTGCAGATTCACCCTGGGTGCTGACAACCTTACACAGTCATGTACGCTCTATGAACAAACTAATTGTCTTAACCTGAGTAACAGAAGAAAGTTCCAGACATGCTTTCTGGCCAAAAAAAAACCCTCCTTGGGAAAACCTCACCCTGAATCAATGCTATATTGTAAACAAACCACTCAAGCTACTTGACAAGAAGCATGGCAAGAAGTCCATTGACTGTCCCCTTTAGGACAACCTGTCTTGGGCAAAGGTCCTTCGCATATAGGACTCCACTGTGGTTATATGAGGTTCCTGTGCATATACTCAGCTTAGACAGTCTTCCCTCCTTCAAAAACAAATTGAAGCAACTCCTCTCCTTAGCTGGAGCTTGTGCTTGCAGGTCTGTGACCTGAAGTTATGCTCCTTCTACAGCCCCCTACTCCACTCTCACTCCTGGGTTTAACTTGCCTGTGATAGCTTGCTCCCTCCTCTTCTGGATCCCATAAGCCCTATGTTGCATTAATCACACCAATACTATTGAGCACCCCAATGGATTACCTCGCCCCCCTCTACTACTACCACCCTCACATTTCCCAGGGTTTCCTCTCTGACAACTCTTCATCTTTCCAGTCCCCCACCTTCTATTTCTCTGCTCCATCTTTTCCCCTCCTGCTCTCCCTCTTAGCTCTACCTTAATGCCTGGTCGACTACCTAGTCTACTAGCCCTCTTCTGTACTATTACTAGGATTGTGTGGTCCTTACCCCCCTTCTTTCTCCCACCATCCCCCCCATTGAATTCTGGTGACAAAGCCTATTTCATATGGCTGCTAACCACTGTTAAAGTTTGGACTTACAGTCACTTAGTTTTTCTTTTAGGTTTGTTCTTTGTTGTACCCTGGTTCATTTTGGTTATGTATACTTGCAACTGTCGTGCATAGTTTGTTAAAGTTGTACTGTTTCTCTTCCCTATTGCCATGTGCCATTAAGAAGGGGGAGAAGGCTTTCTTTCACTATATAAGTGAGAAAAGGGACAAGAAGGAAGGGATTGTTAGGCTTAAGAAAGGGGTGGAGTGGGTGGAGTATAATAGGGGAAAATCAGAGATACTAAATAAATACTTCTGTTCCGTCTTCACGAGGGAGAAGAATGGACTACTGCCTTCAGAAGGGGAAAAGAGGAGCGGCGGGGAGGGGAACAAAGATGTAGTGATAGAGGAGAATAGTGTGAGGGAGGGGCTGCTGCCATTGAAGGTGAACAAATCACCAGGTCCGGACGGAGTACATCCAAAGGTGCTAAAGGAACAGGCCGAGGATCTGGAAGGGCCACTGGCAGAACTATTTAATAGTTCACTAGAGTCAAGTGTGGTACTGCAGGACTGGAGAACAGCACATGTAGTGCCCCTCCACAAAAGCGGACCCAAGGATGACCCAGGGAATTACAGACCAGTCAGTCTGACCTCCATTGTGGGCATACTCATGGAGACCATACTAAAGGAAAGGTTGGTGGAATATCTAGAGAGCATGGTCTCCAGGATGCAAGGCAGCATGGGTTTATCAGGGGAAGGGGTGATCGTGTCAAACAAATATGACTGACTTCTTTGGCTGTGTCACTAAAACAGTAGATAGGGGCCAAGTGGTAAACATCCTCTGTCTTGATTTCAGCAAGGCCTTTGACTCTGTGCTCCACAAAAGGTTAATCAGGAAGTTGGTGGATCTCGAGGTTGGGGAACAGATGGCCAGATGGGTGGAAAACTGGCTGATGGACAGAACCAAGAAAGTGGTTGTGGGGGGAGTGTTATCTGGCACCAGAGAGGTAACCAGTGAGGTCCTGTAGGGCTCAGTGCTAGGGCTTGTGTTGTTCAATGTCTTCATCAATGACATTGGGGATTGCATTAAGGGCAAAATGTGCCTATTAGCAGATGACACAAACCTCTGTGGGAGAGTAGACACAGCTGAAGGGATACATGACCTACAGGAAGATCTGGAAAAGCTGGAGAGGTGGTCCAGGATCTGGCAGCTTGGCTTCAAAGCCAAGAAATAAAAAGTTATGCATATTGGAGCCAAGAATCCCAGCACAGAGTACTACCTGGGTGGAGTCCGAGTATCTGCATCAGAGGAGGAGAAGGATCTAAGATTTATAATCACTAGTGACCCAAGGCACACCACACAGTGCAAGAAAGCAGCAGCAAAGGCAAACAAGATGTTGGGATGCATATCTAGTGGGATCAGTAGTAGGAGAGAGGAAGTTATACTGCCCTTGTACAGGTCACTGGTAAGGCCGCATCTAGAGTATGACATTCAGTATTGGTGCCCACACCTCAAAAAGGAAATTAACTTGCTGGGGAAGGTCCAGAGGAGGGCTACAAAGATAACAGGTCAGCAGGGTAAGGCATATGAGGAGAGATTGAGGGCACTGAACATGTACTCCCTGGAAGACAGGCGATAGCAAGGGGACATGACTGGGACCTTCAAGTACTTGAAAGTGATAAATAAGGTTGATAAAGAGAGTTTCTTTAAACTGAGTGGCAACCATAACACGAGGGGGCACAGTCTTAAGCTGGAGGGTCGGAGGTTTAGAAGGGAGGTCAGGAAGCACTTCTTCACAGAGAGGTGATAGACACTTGGAATGTGCTGCTGGAAGAGGGCATCTCATTGAAGACAGTGGGCAGCTTTAAGAGAGGCTGGGATAGGCGAAGGGGGAAGGTAAAGATCATGGGTAGGGAGGATGGGGGAGTGGGGAGAAGGGCCGGGACATTATTTCAGGCTGTGGACCCTGCAATATGGGCAGATTCGATAGACCAAATGGCCTTCTTCTGCTGGCTTCTTCATATGTTTGTATCTTCATATGTGACGTGAACATTCATCTTCGTAATGCTTTACCTCTGTATTGTCCTGCTGACGTGGAACCTTTCTAAATGTTGTGTCTTGCACTTTGGGAAAAAAAAAACAAATATCAATATTATCTTTATGACAATATTTTAGTAAGTAAAGATAGTGAAAAGGATTTGGGGATCACAATTGACTTAAGCATGTCATTTGATTCCCATATCTCAAACACTATAAGTAAAGCAAACAAGATATGGTGGACAATACAACATAATATAACATCTAAAAACCCAGATAGTTTGATGCCTTTATATAGAGCATATGTGAGACCCCACTTAGATTTTGTGTCACAGTTATGAAGTCCATATAAAAAGAAGGATATAGCAAGAAACGAGAGTTCAGAGAAGGGTGACAAAATATTTTATATCCTCCAAATCACTTTCATATCCAGACAGGCTCTCCAAATTAGATCTGTTGTCCCTAGAAGATAGAAGGGCAAGGGGTGATCTCTTGCTCACATGGGACATCATTAATGACGATTATCTGTCTGCAGAAAGTGGTCTGGATCTTAAACAAATTAGGGTTAAACAAGAGGACACCCACTGCAACTAGCTAGAAATAAGTGTAAAGACAAAAAAAGGGCTCACTACTGTTCACAAAGGATAGTAAAGCCCTGGAATAAGTTGCCTATAAATGTTATCGTTAGTGATAGTAAGAACATTTTTAGGAACAGACTTGATAGTTTTATGAAATCAAACAAACTGCCAAACCATTATATGTAGGTCTGAAGCTCTATGGGCATTCAGTCTTTTGCTTCATACAGTTTCTTAGTGTGATTCTTAGTAAAAAGAGCTCTGTGTTCAAAGTTTTTTTCCGAACTACGAAATAACTAACTTACTAAATAAATAAATATGTTTGTTTCAAATTCCATATATGAACCATATTTTATTTATATTCATCAAGTTAGAGCAACAAATCAGTGTCATATATTTACGTCACACAAATATGTTTTGGTGAGCCAGGCCTGTGGCGCTGAGGGTTGAGGTGCTGGACATCACACCTCACGCAACACCAGTGACCCGGGTTCGGGAATGAGCCCAAATTGTTGGGGGTCAGCAGGGGAGGGAAGAGATCAAGCATTCAAGGGACCGCTCTCTCTTCCCAGGGAGGGCTCAGGGGAAGCGATCACTTTTAGAGCGACCTCTGGGGATGGTCGGAGGTGCATGATGTAGTGATGCCATGTATACGGGGGGGGGGGCTAAGCTGTGGCACAGGGATGCCGTGATGGCTGGGCTCTGCATGGGACAGTAACCCACAAGGAAAAAAAAACAACCTCGGGAGCCGGTGAGATGACGGAGGCCACTGGAGCGTGCCCACATCCCATCGCTGGTCCAACACACCCAGGACTCTCCATGGGCCACCCAACTACTGGTAGGTTCCTCTAATCACAGAAGAAAGCCACCAAGGGAGGGCAGACCCTCTCCTGGAGGGTGATCCGGGGGGGCTGGACCTGACCAGTCATTCGGGGGAGAGCCTGGGAGATGCGAGGATTCAGGCTGATAGTGAGAGGCACAGCTGAGCAGGCACTCCTGAAGGATGCCTTGTCCCAGGGGAGAGAAAAAAGAGCTAGAAAAAAAATATATATATATGTTTTGGTTTGCATCCTATTTAATTAAATCACACAAGCAACAGGAAGGAGCCACTCCCCCTGCCCTCAGAAACATCTGGAAATAAGGTGTTAACCAGACAGTATTTCTTCCCTGGAGAAAGAAAGAAAGAAAGAAAGAAAGAAAGAAAGAAAGAAAGAAAGAAAGAAAGGTGTGAGAGAGAGAGAGAGAGAGAGAGAGAGAGAGAAAGATATGCACTGCCCTGCCCCCCTGTCCTTTACTTTTAAATTTAACAGGTTAGATCCTCTGAATCACTTCCTGGAATCAGAGGCTTGGTCAGTGGTAGCAAAAGCAGGTGGAGATTCAATGCATCATGTTCCAGCTTCCAGTCACTCATTGGAATTGTCAGGCATTGAACCTCTCAGTGAAGTAAAGTTTCAGGCAGTAGGGGGAGTGGAGGCACAGCTGGGCGAGTGCTATAAGCAGTGCTCCTGAAACTGAGCCTACCGCTGTGCTAATCATGCTGCCAAGTCATGCCCCTATTTGACTGATGATGTGCTGGTGCCAGTGGAGGCCAGGATACAGGAAGGCTACCTCTTACAGTCAGCTTGCCTGCTATTGCTGCAGTAAATGATGGGCAACTCCTGCAGCATTACCTTACCACTGATAAATTAAGGTACAGCAGCACTTGAATATGGATTCAGAGAGAGGCGATCTCTTTATTGTAAACATGCCTAGTAGGAGGAACTGATTTTTTTTGCTAATAAATGCAAATTTAAGCATAGAAATACCATTTCTATTTCTGTAAGAATTATTTTGTGGTTAGCGTCCCTGGCAGCCCATATAAATGCATGGGGAGGTCAAACCTTGAGTGCACTTGCAAATGCTGTACTGCTTTTTTTTGTTGATTAATTTATTCCATCAACATTGTAACTTTAATGAGGGCAGGGCAGAGCACTGTCCTACTTTTACAGACAATGGACAGGTCAGACTTGACAATACCCAGCAATATAATCTGTGTGTATGGGGGGTTTGCGTAGCAGATGCCTTTGATCACTGTGGTGGTGGTGCCTGGAAGAGGGTGTCTCCTGCATTACAGTCACCATCAACATGCAGCTTTTGTCATTCTAAGTGTGGCCTGCAGCTCTAGTTAAGTTGTTTGTGCATTCAGTGACTGATCAGCTGTATTTTGCACTACAACTTCAGCAGTGCGTGGCTGCTTTGTGGTTGCTGCGTGGCTGCTGAAGCATGCACCTTATTGGGAAAATATGTAGAGATCTATAAATACCTCAGGGTGGTGAATAAGGTACAAAAGGGGAGTATTTTTCGTAGCAGAAAGTGCACTAGAACAAGGGGCCATGCAATGAACCTGGAAGGGGGAATTTAGGAGGGATGTGAGGAAGTATTTCTTCACTGAAAGGGTGGTGGATGCTGGACCATCTTCCAACAGAAGTATTGGGGTGAAATGAATGGTGGGCTTCAAGCATGCATGGCATAAGCACAAGAGAATCTTGATAGGAAAACCAGGGGGAGGGGTAACCAAAGATCACATAGGGTCTAAGGTGTCAGTATAGGCAGGGAAAAATGGGCAGACTAGATGGGTCAAGTGATCCTTGTCTGCTGACAAATTTTATGTTTCTATGTTTTGTTTTCAGGATCTCTGGATTCTGAAAATTTGGCAATGATTAGTTCAGTGGCATAATAGTTCTAGAAGTTTGAAATTTAATGAACATATCTTTCTGAAGACATTCATGTTGCTCTCCAATAGCACAAATACAGCTGTGAGTTGAAACCTGAAACTTTCAGGTCCATGAGATCTTTGCCAAGGATGATTCATTGATTGCAGGCTGTACTTAAAACCTTGTAGTTATTAACTGATTAAGAAAATACTGTTTTCATGCTTGCACTGTTAATTTTTTTTTATAAATTTTCCATGAGGTATTTTTGTAACAACGGTATTTTCCAGTTTTGTGAGGAAACTCATATTCATGAGATAAGACTTTTGTTTACTTGAGTCTTAATGGTCACAGAACTGGGGAAAGAAGAGAAACCTTTGCACATCAAAAGAAATGAGTTGGAAGTGAAGTCTGAAACCTATGTGGACTGAGTGGGGTATAAGGTTGATTCTCCACGTGTTGTTTTTCTTACCCTAAAAAGCAGTTTTTAAATTATGAATGAAATTTGGCTGTTGCAAGTCACAAAGACGGGTCCTGGTTTGCTGCAGGACTTGTTTTCATAACTTGCAAAGTCATGTTTGCAGAGTTCTCACACAAGCTGCATAAAAATGAAAGACTGTCATGCAGCTTGCATAAAAACAGTACCTTAGGCATGCACTGTGGAAGAACATTCCCCTTCCATTTTCAAAAGACCATATTCTCAGTCCTGGTGTTTGGTAAGTACAAAATTTTTAGGCCTGTTCACATGATCTGATCTGCATTGTTGTGAGAGGTGCAGATAAGTTGTATCGGTACAGGTCAGGCAGTGTGAACATGACGGGGAACGTTGCAGGTGGCTGTGATGCACCCTGATGCGGCACAGAGCGATCAGTGTTTTTGTGAGTTTGTGTACCAATGTAGCATTTTCTGCTGGCTTATGAACACACCACTCTGCCTGCATCGGTACACCCCAGCGATGTACTGTGCTGTCCCCCCTTCCCAGCAGCTACCAACCCCAATTCCCTTTCCACCAGGTTTTTCCCACCCTCCAACCCTCTGCTGTCATCCCACCCTCCAACCCCAATTCCATTCCCATTAGGTCCCCCCCCCCGCTCCAGCCCTCAGCAGCTGTCCCACCCTCCAACCTTGATTGCCATTGCCATTCTGTTCTGTAACAGCACCTCTCTGCTCCAGCCAGAGGAACTGCTGCTGAAATGCCAGAAGAGAGGAAGTCCATTACAGAGTGCTGCAAACACCTGCCGTTTAAACACACGGTGGCAGCAGTGCAAATGGAGGAGAGGGCAATCGATGCAGAGTACAGCACACTGATCACCCTCATGAAAACATGTCTTCTGTCTCCCACCACACCAAATAGCATACATGCCACCCTCCTCCCCCTTCCATGTCCAAAATACCTCCATCCCCCAGCCCACATGGCACCCATCCCCATTCCTGCCCCCTGGCACCCACCTTTTATTTAAATCCATGGTTGGGCAATTGGCGAAACTCTCTCTCCATCTTAGACGACCACCATCTAGTAAAAGAAGAAAAACCTATAAAAACCCAAGTACCAACCTTTTTTTTTTTCAGTTTTTTTTCTTTTTGTTCACAACTTGGCCATTTTGGGCCCAACTTTTATGGATTTCCAAGTCACCACCTCACTTCATGACCATGTAAGTGGCACCTTGTAAATTCAACTTAAAATGTATTTTGAGCGTAAAAAGTTAATGTTCAGGCATTACAATTATTCCACTTTACTTAAAGTGATACCAGTTTTTAGAGAGCGAGTTAGTGAGCTAGTGAGAAAGAGGGAGATACAGACTCAGACAGGTTATATAATCAGCTACCATCCAGAGACTGCCTTCAAAGACTGGCAAGTCTTAAGCTATCCCTTTTTACAACCTCCCCATGCATTTTTGTGATTTTCACCCTCATTCTGTTTTCCTCTCTATTGGTGAAGAATATGGTGATGCGTATTGATGTTCCATGGTGTTTCAGAAGCTGCAACTGCCTCTGCCTCTGGAGACCTTGTGGGTCCAAGTGAGCCAGCTGAGTACACCCCCATGAACCCCATGCTAAGATTACCCTTTGGTTTAGGTCATGATGCACTAGCTGGACCTGCTGCCATGCACAGAGCCGAGCTTATCAGTCAGCTCCGTTGGCCATCTGTAGAAGAGACTTGCAGTGTAAACAACCTCCAGTTGCCATTTCTTTCCTCTCCCAAACCTTTCTTGGAGTTTCCATAGCTGAAGCTACCTTTGGAATCATTGTGGGTTTTGTTGAGCCAGCTGAGGGCTCCCCACCATCCCCAAGCTTAAACTGCCCTTTGTTTCAGGGTCACAAGGTAGCATCCAGTCACAGAGTTAAGCCTGCCAGTGGACTCCATTGGATTTCCATAGGAGGCCATGCAGTGGATAGAATCATTGGTCTGTGTTCCTTTTCTCATCCTCCCAACATTTCCCAGTTCACTAACAGCTGGAGCCACATATGGAGTCCTTATGGGGTCCCGTTTAGCCAGTTGAGTGTTACGTCACAGACCCCATGCTGAGACTGCCGTTTGTATCAGGCCATGAGATAGAAACATGGACAGCTGCCACTCACAGAGTTGAGCCAGTCCCTGGGCTCCATTAGACTTCCATAGGAAAAACTGGCAGTGGGTAAAGCACTGGTCAGTGTTCCTTTTCTAACTGACATCTCCAGTGTTTCTTCAGCTGCAGCCACCTCTGTAGTCCTTGTGGGGGACCTATTGAGCCAGCCAAGGGCCCCATCAACCCCACACTGAGATTTCCCTTTATTTTGGATCACTATGTACTGTAGCATCTGGGGCTGCTGTCACTCACAGAGTTGAGCCCATTCTAAGATTGCCTTTTGTTTCAGACCATGAGGCTGCAGTTGGAGATATTGCCAGTCACAGAATTCAGCCTGACAAGGGCAGTGTCAGTGGCTCAGCAGGTAGCACTTGCCTCTGAGGCTGAGAGATCAGAAGGTTGTGGGTTCTAGCCCCACACCAGGCACTTGGGTTAATATCCCAATACTGACACTGCAGTGCAGCATGAGGGGGGTGCTGCACTCCTGAGGTGCTGTCTTTTGGATGAGATGTTAAACTGAGGTCCCATCTGCCTATTCTGGTGGTAGTTCGGGTGGATGTTAAAGATCCCATGGCACTTCTTGAAAAGAGTAGGGGAATTTTTTATTCACAACTTAAAAACAAATAATAACAAACAATGTTAATTCACATCAAATAATACATAAGTAAAAGAATAAAAATTTTACAAACATACTATTCAAACAAACAAAATTCACAAAATGTTTAGAAAATAAAAAGAACTAAAAGACAAAGAAAAGTATTAATTCATAATTATCCCCTGTCATAATTCAGAAATGAAAAAATAAATTAATATTTCAATCATACTCCTGTCAGATAACATTCCAAATAAATATTTAACCTGATAAAAAATTATGTAAATACCCAATACCCCTTCCCCCACAAAAGAGTAGGGGGAATTGTTATTAAAACTTAAAACCAAATTATGTACATAACCATGCTACTGCACACAAAATCATACTACAAAGAAAAAAGTTGTGAAAATAAGTATTTCATATTACCAAACTACAAAGTAGCTTTTTTTATAGCCCCAAAACCTATTTGTTAAATACTAAATATAGTCCCCCCAGCATGAAAAGAGCAGAGTGCTGTTTATTAGAATTCACAAGCACAATACTGAAAATGTATGATGTCCCACTGAAACAGTTCATCTTGCAATAACCCCAAAACTGAATAATAATTACTGGAAAACAACCCCCACCCTAAAAGAGTAGGGGAATAATTAATTTAAATATTAAAGCAAATTTCAGACAATGCAAACAGAAAGTTAAATAACAGTAAACAGAATCATATCACAAAGTGACATAGGGAAAGAAAGCAAAAACCTGATTCCACAGGAACTTCTGTACAATAATCCCAATTTATAGAACCAATAGATGAAACCAGGGGAAAAACAAAACCTTCCTTTCCATTCCCTAAGGAGCATGGTCAAAGGAGCTACACTAGGGCATCATACATCCTCAGTCTAACTCATAAGTCTCCACCATAACTGATAGTGATTTGGAGATGCCTGCAGTTTCTCCCTATGCTTAATGTCTATCAGTGCATTATGTATCAACCAAAAAAGTTGCTCAACATTGAGTTATTTTTGATAAATCAAAAACTGGACCCTTACATTCCAAATGTAATATTTAAGGAGAGGCAGAACTAAGTGTATTGTACTGCTATCAAACTTAGACCAAGCTTTAGGCAAAAGCCCTAAAAATTTAATATCTTTAGTGATTAGTTTAAAAGGTGATTTAGCCCACTTATGATACAAAAGAGACCAAAAGGGAAGAATGTAGGAACATGTAAAATACAAATGTTCCATGGTTTCTAGTGTATTGATACAGAAGGTATACCTAGGGCAAACTCGTTCTGACTTATCTTTGTGTATAAGATTATCTTTCACATTTAATCTATCATGAGAAACCAACTAAAGCACATCCCACATTTTGCCTCAAAGTCAATTATGCTGTATTATACAATGGGCTTTAAAAACAAGACACTGGCACTTTTGCAGCATTGTAAAATTCAGCATTACCAACGCAAAAGATGCCAGTCAGCCGCCTTGCTAAAATCAATCCGACACCAAATGTTAGGGGTGAGAAACCGTTATCTTGAATGCCCGCCAAACAGCACATAATGTGTGTGTTTTTTTTATCTCACGGCTGCTCCACACTTACCCTCTTGCCGCTCCCACCCAGCCGAATACATTTCAGTCAATTCAAACATGTGGTCATTGCCGCTCAGAACCTCCGAGAACACTGCATACTTTTTTATCCTGACCCAACCAGCTCAACTGAAACATGCGGCCATTGTTTTTATGAACCCTCACAAACACCGCACACTTTTGTTACTGCATCCGAGCAGCAGAGAACAGCTAGGGGACAATTTTTCACCACACCACAAATGTAATTTTCATCGTACCTGCGTCTCCTCTGTATGTCTCTCATCACTACTTTCACAGTCTCTCACTCCACTCCTACTCGCGCCATTCTCATGGTCTGTCACTCCGCTCCCGCTTCATTCATGGTCTGTTCTCTACCTGAACTCCTACTGCCGCTTTCCGAATACTTTAACTTTAAATAAAAAAAAAAAATGTAAAAAGAAGTGGAAATAAATGTCTCCCGACCTATACAGTTACCGTCTCCTTCCTGAACAGTTGAACCTGGAAGCACACAGTCTCCGGCGCCACCCGTTACCGCTCTCAGCACTGACAGTCACTTAAATCTCCCATGCTGTCTCTGTAAAAAAAAAAAAAAAAAAAAAAATAATAATTACCCACAACTGTAGTCCTCTTTTTAATGCCAAAAAAACACATACTCACCCAAACAAAACAGCACTTCTCTATATATGGTAGCATTATGATAAATAGGGAACTATTTTTTGTGGTGGAATGACAAATGTTATAAAAATTATTATAAGTGGAAAAAACTCTATTTTTCTTTTCATTTTTGTTACAAAAAAATCAAGGGAACATTGTATAATTGCAATAAACCACTCCAGGGTGTTGGTGATGCTGGTTTTCACCATGCCCTCGATGAGGTTTACTTCCACTTGGCCTTGCGGCCTCGCGGACTGAACCACGCCAGGCGTGGGTAAAACCAACATCACCAACACCCTGTCATGGTTTATTGCTTAAATATTTGACCTACTTGTTGAACAACACTGGGCCCTCTAGTCCAAAACCAAAGGTATTCAATAAAGAAATAAAATAAAACTCTTTGTGAGAAAGTGTCATTAATAAATGTTTGGGGATGATCCATAATTTCAATTTTCCAAATACAGTATGTAAACCATATAGTAAGGCAATCTGGTCAAAGATTTTTGTTTTGGGATGGGAGATTCCATTCCCCAAGCAGTCACTCATGATCCTAGCTGATCCAAAATCCAAGGTTGCCAAAGTTGACCACTATTCTGAAGCACTGGTTTTATGTTATGTTATGGTAAAGAAACATTGAGAGAATAAACACCAAGGGCTGGACCATTTTCAGACCCTCTTGTGGAATAGATAAATATGTAATATCTTTGTTGACGGGGTTCAAACAACTCCCCCAGATACAGTACATTGAAAAAAAAAAAACTATAAATTGTAGTTTCCAGTTGTTTAGGTAGAGGAAATATAACACAAAGGTGTAAAAATAAGGGTAATAAAAAAGTCTTAACCATATAAACTCGTTTTAACTTGTACATGTGCCACATATTCCATTTCCGTACTTTTGCAAGGCCAATATTAAACATCAGGGACCAGTTATACGTGCACATATCTCCAGAATGAAAAAAGAAACACTTAGCATCTTAATGGGTCCCTGCTGAATGGGTATCTGAAAAAAGGGCATTTTATTTATTTAGTGAAAATTTTCACCAGGTAAGGTACACTGAACAACAAGTTGCCCGTCTCCCAGTACGACCTGGGGGAGCGGGTAAAGGGAGTTACAATGTAGTATGAAGTACAAACAATTAGCACATATCATATAAAGCATAGTTTACAAGGTAGATAGTTTAACCATATAAGGTGACCTTATGGATGACCAATAGTGGCTAAACAGTGCAAAATGCTCCTACAGCCTACATGCATAGACTATTAGTAAAGACTCCCTGTGTGGAAAATAGAAAAGTAACAGAGTCAGGCTACAAGGCCATGTCGAGACCCACAGGCTTCGAGGAGATATACAATGGAAAAGTAGTTACAACAAACATATAACTAGGAGCGAAGCTAAGTGCTATATGTATAAGTGCTCTGAGTAGGTTATGCTTAGACATGCGGGGCAGCACTCAGGGTGTTAGACCAGGAGGGGGGAGAGTTAGGGGCAGGTACAATTAACTGAGAGGAAATTATGTAGTGCTTTATTTATGGAGCCAGGTGAGGAGAAAAATCGGATTTGGGTAGGAAGTGAGTTCCACAATTTTGGGAGACGGTAGGAGAAAGAGGACTGGCCAATTGAGGTGGATCTCTGGGTAACTGACAGAGTTCAGTGGTCATGGCATCTGAGGAGGTGAGAGGGTGTGGGTGGTGGGGAGATGGAGGAGGTAAGATAAGAAGGGAGTGTGCCAAGCCAGTAATTAGATATGAACTTTGCACAGTGATGCAGCGGCCTATTAGCTAGAGATGGGAAGGCTAAAGCGCGGTAAAGGTGACAGTGATGGATTAGAGGAGGTGCGTCCACGACAAAGTGGCAGAAGGAGTTGAAAAGTGTATCCAATTTAGCTACGGAGGTGGCGGAAGCAGAGCAGTAGACAACATCGCCGTAGTTGATGATTGAGAGAATCATCTTTTGGACCAGTTTGCTCCTTGCCTGGGGTGGGAGGTAGGAGCGGTTTCTATATAAGGCACCAGGTTTAGGGTGAAGCTTTTTCATTATGGCATCTATATGGTCCAAGAAAGTGAGATGTTGATCCAGCCAAATGTCCAGATACCTGAAGGATGCCGTGGCATCTATAGTTCCCCCATTGAGAGTAGTGAAAGTGGGGAATAATGGGAGCCTTGACAGTTTCTGTCTAGTGCCGAACATCATGGCCACTGATTTCTTGGCATTTAGGAAGAGTTGGTGAGATTGAAACCAACCCTGGACATTAATGAAATCACGTTGAAGCCTGAGGCAACATCCAAGGGTGATAGCCCTGAGGAGAAAAGAACCGTATCATCATCATACGTATAAAAGATGATGTACAGATGGACGGAAGATCGTTCAGAAAAATGGAGAAAAGGATCGGACCCTAGTATGGATCCCTGGGGGACACTAGTGCATATGGGTAGAGGAGGGAAGATGGAGTCGGATATTTTTACCAATTGTGAGTGGCCATTTAAGTATGCGCTGAGCCATTTTATGGCGTGTTCGGACAGACCGGTGTATGAGAGGGAGCAGAGTAGGAGGGAGTGGGAAACAGTGTCAAATGCTTTAGCAAGATCAGTAAAGATGGCAGTAGTGATGTGTCCGCAATCCATACCAGACAGGATCGAATCAGTGAGCCAAAGCATCAAGGTAGTAGTAGAGTGGTGTTTGCGGAATCCAGATTGATATTGGGTGAAAAAGTTTGTCAGAGAGGTACGAAGACAGTTGGGCTAGGACTAGGTGTTCTTACAGTTTGACTAACGTTGGGAGGAGTGAGATGGGTGGTAGTTCCCAGGGGAGGAGGTGTCGCCACTCTTTGGGAGTGGGAGGACGATTGCATGTTTCCAACCTTGGGGTATTTTGGCCATTGAAATGAGAGCTTGAGAAGAGCAGTCAGTGGGGGAGCAATAGTTGCGGCAGACCGGTTTAGTGGCTTCGGGTCCAGCCCATCGGGGAGCTACCTTTGCTCGGGTTAAGGGCTTCTAAGGCAGCCAGCATATCAGGTGTCCAGATTTTTGAGAAGGAAAAGCTGTATGGTGGAGCAGGTGGGCTTCTAGTAGAGGCAGTAGTTGACTGATTAATGGTTGAAAGGGAGCTTAGTAGTGCAGAAGCGCATGAGGTGAAGTGCGAGTTGAATGCTGCCGCAACACTTGGGTGGTCAGAGATAACGGTATTGTTAATTTTGAGGAGGGGGGAGGAGGAAGAGCCTGTGGGGAGAAAAGTGAGTGAATTACTTTCCAGAATTTGGATGGGTTATTATATTGGAGTTTAAAGTAGAGCTGAAGTACTCAGGCTTAGCCAAGCGAGTGGCTTTCGTGCATTTGTTTCTGAGGGCCCGGTATGCTTCATAGTCTTTGTGAAGCTTTGTACTTTTATGGAGCTTCCAGGCTAAATCATGCACTCTTTGGCAAGCAATGAGTTCTGGAGAGATCTAGGGGAGGTGGTTACCTCGGACTCGAACACGGCGTAAAGGTGCATGTTGATTCCAGATTTCAGCATCCTCAATGGATCCTATAGGGAGACAACAACACTTATTGAAATTAATCTTCGAGTGCATTAGGGTCAAAAAGTTCTGAACTTCAACCTCCGCTGCTCTGCAGCATGGTGAGTTCGCTAGCAACAGACACACATCATCTGCTTATGAAATTGACTTAATTTCTAAGTCTTCACTATGTACAGAAAGACTGGTGATAGATTCACTTAGTTGTAATTTATATAATAAGGGACTGAGAATTGAAATATAGAGAGAGGGGCTAAGTGGGTACTCCTGCTTCACACCCCTAGACACCGAACACCTTTTCCCAACCCAAGCGATCACATACTGTAGGGTCGAACAACAGAATGGCGATAATGTAATTTAATCCAATTAATAAACTGGTCAGGAAAGCTGTATGCCTTTAAACAGAGCCCCAAAAATTCATGGCTGACCTTGCCAAATTCCTTGGCCTGATCTAAACAGATCAAAAATCCCTGCAATTCCTCATTATCCCTTTTTTTCATGATTTCCTGGAGAAGTATAAGGACGTCATGTATCTTCCTCTCAGGTACTGTACAAAATTGAAGGGGGAAGATAATACTATCCAAGGTGATAGCTAACCTGTTACTCAAAAGTTTCCCAACAATTTTACAGTCAACATTCAAAAGGGAAATAGGTCTCCAATTAGTCAAGAAACTTCTATCACCCGTCTTATGTAAAAAAATAATCAAGCCTTCATACATACTGGATAGTAGAATGTCAATCTGAAAAAAATAAGAAAAAACTTGGGACAATTCTGTGCAAAGTTTCAGGAAAATTTCCTGATAGAATTCACAGAGGAATCCATTAGGTCCGGGTGTTGTCCCTGACTTAAGATCCTGTATCACAGCAGTTAATTCAGGCTCCATCACAACCTTGGTTAAAACTCCTAAAAAATTATCTGGGACCTATGGCAGCTGACAAGAAGTCAGTCATTCCTCAACTGCTTTGGTCGATAGCAGAATGGACTGAAACATAGTGTCCATATATAGTTCCAGAACCTTCAGAATAGCATCCTTCTGGTAGACATCCCTTCCTTCAGGGTCTTTTGAAAAATGGATTAATTTACTCTGTTTCTGCTTATTGCAGGTATCAAAGGGGTTGGCGCTACCCTGAACTTCACACTGACCGAACCTCTGTTCGATTTCAAACGTCTTCATCTGGTTGTATTGAAGGTCAACCATCTGATTTTTAATTTCTCTAATTTGTGCTGTTAGGTCCTCTTCAGAGTCTTGTATTGTCTGGTAAAATGAAAACAATTGACTCCTTAAGTCAAAATATTGGGCCTTTCTATATGTGCCACTTAATCTTCCCATAAGTTGGAAGTACCCCCAAAATATTGTTTACAATCCTCCCACCATAGGGCAGGAGACTCGTAGATAAAAAAGACTGATTGTCTGGCCTGGAGTAAATACCAAAAATCCTGCAAAATGTCTGGGTTCTCTAAAAGTCCCAAATTGAGCCTCCAGTGCCCCCTACCCACAGATGTACCCACAAAATCTGATATTGTCACAGTGAGTAGACAATGGTCAGATGTGGTGACCGGTATTACATTTTTACATCTAATAGGTAAGGAGAGTAGGTAAGGAGGGGGTAAGGAACCAGAAATCAATTCTCATAGATAGAGAGACTCTACAATAGGTGTGGGGGGCATATCCCTCATTAGTTTCAAATATATCCACCAAACCAGTAGCGTGTAACACATAATTTAAGTAAGAAGCATCACAGTATATTTTTGATGTCTTCAGGCCCCTATCTTGAACTAAATGACTAATATTAAAATCACCTCCAAAAAGAATATTTTTAGAGGTATACAAATAAGGCAAATTTTTTTTCAACAAGTCTATTCTAGCGGACTTCTGTTGGGGAGCATATATATTAAGAAGATGAAAGTCTGTCCCCTGAAAGTTGACATCTAGCAGCAAGGCTCTCCCAGGATCTATGTCTACAAGGTGAACTATATCTACTGTATATCATGACTCATAAAACAAATTCTCTCACCACTACATATGTCCAGGCCACCTGACCAAAAACTGGAACCTCACACCCATGCAGCAGTTGTGGAAATAACGTCAGCTGAAACAGGCAGTCTCGTATCGTGGAGGAAGACATCATAAGCATAGTCCGAGAAGAGAGAGAGAAAGTAGCCAACTTTTTCTTCTCGGACAATATAGTATTGACGTTTAAGGAGGCTAATTTAACCTCATAATGAGACATTCAAATAAAGAAACTGTAGCAACGAGCTTCATGGGACTTTCCTGGAGGAGGCATTCATGCCCATCCGGCATTTCTTAGCTCTGGCTGAAATAGACTCAGCATGTTCCTGCTTGTCTACATCAGAATATGCATCAGCCTGAGAGGAAGCCCAAGATGCAGTGTCTGAGTCCCTACCCTCTTCAGAAATGCCATCTTGTAGAACAGAGGAGTTATTAAGGGGAACAACATCAGCAGAAGGGAGAGATGTCACTCTGGGGGCTTTCCCCTTCCCTTTGCCTCTCACAGGCACAACTGTGTAATCAGGTGGTCCATCCCCTGCCATAGGTGGAGGGGGGGCATCACCCCAGACTCAGAGGTGGCAGGAACAAGATCTGAAGAACTTTTTGTTGGAGGAGAAGAGGGTGTAGTGGGGTTAAGCCTAGTCATGGCAGGAGAATCGGAAGATGCACTGTGTGGGGCTGGAGTCCTATCAGTTCCAGAGGCTAAGAACCCCACAGCTTTTTTGGTTTTATAAATGTAAAAATCCTGAATCCCATTATCTGCTTCCCCTGTATTATGAGAGGCCCAGGGACAGTCCGCTAACCAATGCCCTTCCTCATCACACAGGTTACTTCTTTGCATATTTCTACAGTGAATTCCAGAGTGCCCCACTTCCCCACACTGTGTGCATTTAAGGACCTCACCGTCAGGGCTGATATGCCTTGATGATCCACACTTAAAATACCTGTGAGGCTGCCATGGGTAAATAATGAAACCCTTGTCTCTCCCAATATACATGCAATTAGGGAGATGGAGTAGGTCATTTCCATCATAGAGCAGCTTGACCTTTATCCACCAACCCATGTTCTAAAACCTCTCACTGTCTAGGATAGGATCTGGGGTACATTGTATGGTACATTTTTTCTTTAACCAACAGAGAATATCAACAGTATTCACCCCTTTATTTCAAAATAAAACATAATAACATGAGAGGATTGTTTGGTGAGGGGTATCACCTAGAAGGGGGTCCAAAGGGTATTCGTTTTCAATGAGGCATACTTCTCCAGAATCTTTTGAGCAGGTCTGGGGTACAAAAACTAACATCAAAAGTAGATTCACCCGGGGCATGTATAAGACCATACACATCCACAGGGGTAAAACCCAAAGATATTTTTAGCAGCATTTTCCCCACATAAAATCGGTCAGGTGGAGATTCCATACCCCCAAATACCTTAGGCGGATCGCATTATGCCTTTTGGCAAGCTCAATAGGCTTCCTGACAAGGCTAGCATAGGAGGAAGCAATGTTAGGGTGAGGAGCATCCTCCTGAGGGATTTCCTCATTAGCAGAGTGCATGTCAATATTAGTAGCAACAGCACTATGGTTAGAACTGGTTCTAGAGGGGTCAGTGGCCAAAGCCTGGTCATTTTCAAGCCTCTCATGTGTCTGTGCGAGCTGAGAGTAAGAAATTGTACTTGTGTCTGATAGTGAAGTTGCTGCAGCTGGCGGATTTACTTCTAGCAGGCCATTGACTAGTTCCATCTGCGGAGCCTCTGTATGGGAATTAACGTACGGTGGATCAGGCAACCAAGCTCTGGTTGCGGTTTGTGTCTATCCGGCTCCCTGTAGAACTTTCTCTGGAGACCAACTGCCAACCATGGAAGGCACTGCAGGATCAGATTGCTCTGCTTGAGTGTCCTCCCAGGAAGTTGTGGTCGGGCGGCAGCCGAGAGAAAAATATTTGTCCCTGTTTCCACTGGAGATTCTGGAGAGCATTCCTTGCGATCTTTTGCATTATTTTCTTCCTCAAGCAACTGCTGATTAGCCACTTCCCTAGCCGTTTGTTGCTGAACCAAAACCAATTTGTGTTGCAATATTGTTTGCTTCTCAGCAAGCGTCAATATGTCAGAGCCTAATGTGCCTGTCTCTGGAACCACATCCCCTGAGGTCTGCTCAAGTAAATCCACAACTTCATCTTCCTGGTGAGCCATACGAGCATCTACAACACCCTGAAGTTCCATGGAGACACAACCTGCTTCCTGCACACCAACTCCAGGACTAGAGTCTGCCATCACAGTGACAGTGGCTCTCCCTACTGGTGAGTAGGGGAATTTTTTTATTGAAAATAATATAACAAAACCGAGACTTCAGAAAAACAAAACACAGAAAATCAATACAGTAGTTCCTGAACAACAGAAATAACCTATACAAGGAAAAAAAATACAGAAAGGTAATACACCATATGGAAATGAACAAACTACGAGTAATACAGAAAATGTCAACACTTGCACTATTTCCATTTCAAGTAACCCCTTCGAAAAGAATTAAAGGAAGCACCCTCCACCAATATGCAACTAAAGCTGCAGGCAACGCCTTTCTTTCTGATTAATATACATGCGGAATTTCATTAGTAATAAGACATTTCAACCCAGTCAATGAAGTCTGTTTTTGTTGAAGTACAAATAGGCATCTATTGTGCCAAATACACCATTTGAAAATAGCAAAGAAGACTCTAAGAGTACCAGGATAAAAAGCTTTCCAGTCCAGCCCAACTTTCCCATACACTAGATCAGTGTATGATATAGTGGCTAACATAGGTAAAGACTACTCATGGGCCAGCTGGGCCCATAATGGTGCTATAAAAGGACAGTCAATAAAAAGGTGAGCCATAGTTTCCACTTGGCAAACACAGGAATCCCCGATACAAAACCGTTCTTCTAGTTGCTTAAGGGCTTGGTTCCCTTTAACACTTAACTTATTATGGCAGCATAGCCATAATATCTCCCACATTTTTGCCGGAATTCTACCATCCGGTAATTGTTTAGTTAAATAATGACTTTCAATAGGCACATCAAAACAAGATACTGACAAAAAATTAGTAGCCCAAACAGAGGAATAAAAAAGCTTTCTATTTTGCAAACCTGTTAACTGATTAGATACATGCCACTGTCTTATTTTTTTTAAAAGCTCAACAATATACCCAGAAGTTCCTTGTGGGATCTTAGTAAAGGGTTTCCAGGTTGGTGCTCTCCATTTTTCTATAAAATATTGTGCTCTAGAAGTAAAACTCTGTACCCAAATTTCCTGATGTCCAGCCAGACTAGGATAAACATTGGAATGTACAAAAATGGCAAAGAAAACTAATACCGGATTTACCATATTTAGCCCCCCTAGTTTTATATGCCAGTAAGTAATTGATCTTTTAACAGGGTTCAAACAACTACCCCATAAAATTTGAAAAAATAAATAGTACAGGTGTGCTTCTAAATGAAGCGGGAGTGGGAAAATATAACTGACCAACAAAAAGATAGGAATAATAAATGTTTTTAGCATATAGATACATTTTTTTCCTGGACATAGGAAAAGATTTCCATTTACTAACATACTAAAATGCTAGCAGAATAGGCCTAATGGTCTTTCGCGTCTACTCGTTTGGTCAGACCCCACCCTGGGAGCTGACCTTGCTGCCACCCTCGCCTTCTCTGGCTTCTCCCTTCCCAGTTCCGGATATTCTCGCTGCATTGGATTTTGCTTCCAGAACCCTTCCCCTGTACCTGTCCCACCCCCTCTTGAACCCCTCCACCATCTCTGCCTCCACCAGCCCCCTAGACAGCACATTCCATGGCTCTACCACCCTCTCAGTGAAGAAGCACCTCTTCCTTTCACCCCTGAATCTTCCCCCCTCCAGCTTCCACCCATGCCCTCTAGTGGCCCACTCCTCCTTCCTTTGAAGCACCCTGACTGTTCCTCCTCTATTTACCCCTTTCATGTACCTGAAGACCTCTATCATGTCCCCCTGGTCCCTTCTGTCTTCCAATGTGTACATATTTAGCTCTTCGAGCCTCTCCTCATAGGTAATGTCCCCCAAGCCCCAAATCATTCTGGTTGCCCTCCTCTGGACCCTCTCCAGGAGTTTAATGTCCCTCTTTAAGTGTGGCCTCCAAAACTGCATGCAGTATTCGAGGTGCGGCCTCACCAAGCAGTAATACAGAGGGAGTATCACTTCCCTCCTTCTGGAGGTGATCCCCCTAGTGATGCATCCCAGCATCCTGTTGGCCTTGGCTGCTGCCCTCCTACAAGTCTCCGAGTTGTTCTTCTTGACATCCACCACCACCCCCAGGTCCCTCTCAGCCATCAAGACTTGTAGCATCCCCCCAGGGTGTACACTTGGCCCAGGTTTCTGGCCCCCAGGTGCAGTACCTTGCATTTCCCTGCATTGAACCTCAGCTTCCACTTTCTAGACCATCTTTCCAGAGCCTCCAGGTCCCCCTGTAGGGCCACCCTCCCCATCTCCCCATCCACCACCACCCCCAGTTTTGAGTCATCCACAAAGAGACTCATCTCACTCCTGATACCTGTCCTTATGTCAGAGATGTAGGCGTTGAACAGGAGGAGCCCAAGGACTGATCCCTGTGGGACCCCACTAATGACCCTCCTTGGGGATGAGACTATCCCACCAACTACGACCCTTTGGGTCTGGTCCTGAAGCCAATAGCCTATCCATTTGATCATCTGGTTCCCCACCCCCATTTCTCCCAGCTTATCCAACAGGCCCTCGTGAGGAACAGAATCAAATGCCTTGCTGAAGTCTAGAAAGAGGATGTCCACTGGTCTACCCAAGTCCAAGGCACTCGTCACCCAGTCATAGAACTCCACAAGGTTTGTCTGACACGATTTCCCTGGGATGAATCCATGCTGTCTATCATCCAGGCACCCTGACTATTCCAGGTCTCCCCCTAGCCTCTCCTTGACAATGCCCTCCATCACCTTACCCACCACCGATGTCAGGCTGACAGGCCTGTAGTTCCCTGCCACCTCCCTTGATCTCCCCTTGTGGATAGACACTACATGCACCACCTTCCAGTCCTGGGACACCCACCCTCTCCTCAGAGAGATGGTGAAAAGCTCCGCCAGGGGTTTCGCCAGGACATCCACAAGTTCCTTCAGCACTCTGGGATGTAATTTATCTGGCCCCAGTGCTTCCCTCACTCTCTCTGCTGTGATTTCCACTTCTGCTACCTCTTCTCCCTGCTTAGCCTTCCCCCCCCGCCAGTGATGCATCCCCCTCTCCCCAGACCAGCCGATTGGTAAGGGACCCCCCTCCTCAGTATCACTGTCTCCTCCCATGTATGATGCAGCACCTGCATTTTCCTTGGTGAAAACTGAGGTGAAGTACTCATTTCTTAATTTGCTCTTCTGCAACAGAAAGAGAGGTGAGCCAATTACTTTCTGCTGCTAAAGACACTTCAAAAGAAAGACCCAGAATCTGAATCTGCTCAGACCTAATGGTTACCCCACCAATCTCATGTTGGACATCCTGCAAAGGAATCTGCACAGCAGTACCAAAACTTTTCTGAGTATTCAAAATAGACCCAGAGATTAATGAAAAAGAATGCACAATTTCAAGAGCCCGCAATCCTGATGTCTGGTCAGCAATTAATATACAAATATTATCCACATAGGCCAGAGCACTAGGAAAAACCAGTGAAGAATTATCAGAAATATGACTGATAGAAATGTCAGTATTCAGTTTCCTGAGGAGAGGATCTATAGAAAAAACATATAAAAGAGGGCTTAAGGGACAACCCTGACGTACCCCTCTTTTGATATGAATATGAGAACCCTTTAACCCATTGACTACTGGAGTCATGGAGGCATATTTGTATAAGTTTGTAATCCAACAGACAAAATCCTGTGGAACCCCATATCTAACCAGGACTGCAAACAGATAATTATGTGGCACCCGGTCAAAAGCTTTTGATTGATCTAAGCTTAGGACATACCCTCATGCATCAAACCCATCAAAAACCTCCCTTATCAATTTCAAGTTATTGATCGTAGAGTGATCTGGGACAGCACATGTTTGAGTATAAAAAATTAATTTCCGGGCAATATTAGCAAGTCTAACAGAAACAATTTTACACAGGATTTTCCAATCTGAGTTCAATAGACTAATGGGACACCAATTATCTAAATATTCTTTATCTTTGTCTTTAAATAAAAAAAATAAATTACTATCTGCAAAAGCTGTAGGGATTGGCAATCTTCCCTGAACAATAACATTGAAAACTGCAGTTAAGTAAGGTAAAATCAATGTTTTTGCCTTTTTATAGAATTCATTAGGAATTCCATCTGGACCCGGGGTAACAGTATTTTTCAAGTGACTAATTGTGGGATCTACTTCAGCAATAGTGATAGGCCGAATTAACTCTTTAGAACTTTCAAGTGATAACTTAGGAATATGTAGAGAATCAAAAAAGGCGGTCCAGTCATGTGGTTTGAAATCTTGACCATACAAAATCTGGGTATGACGAGAAACCTCTGTCAAAATTCCTTTATTATCAGAAATCCAGGTCCCATTATGAGACACTAATGATGGCATATATTTGGAATGAACCTGCCAATTACTATTGTCAAAGGGATTAACCACTTTGGCTGAACCTTTTCTACCATATTTTTGTTCTAATAAAAGGGAAGTGGACCAATCATATTGATAGGTACACATTTCTGCTTTTAATTGCCGAATCTGTGCAGAGTAATCCAAACGAAATTCAGTTTGCCAAGAGAGCAATTTCTGCAACTGGTGACGGCAATTCAAATATTTAAAATACTGACTAGAAGAAAAAGATTTAGAAAATCGCAAACAAAATTTCCTAATTTCCAATTTGGTGTCCTGCCGCCAAAAAGCAGGATTATCATATAAGTCAAACACCAAAATTTTGTCTTGGAGGACTGTGTACAAGCCATGCCAGCCATGTTCCTCTTCCAAAACAGAAATATTCATCTTCCAAAAATTATGAGAGTCTGGTTTATTCAGTGGGCATCCCAAAGATAAAACAATCAAACAATGGTCAGAGTTTTCACAGGGAATAACTGAATACTGACTACCTGGTAACCAATTAGAAATAAAGAAATAATCAATCCTTGTGGATAGTCTACCTCGGTGGAATGTGGGTGCAGGCGGCTGAGGACCAAACCGAGCCCCATCTATGAGGTTTGCATTATTATATACTATGTTAAGAAAATTCGAGTAAGTATATAGCTTCTGGGTCACCCTGTTTTATCAGCGAGAGCTAAAATACAAGTAAAGTCCCCCCCAAAAAATTATGGACTTAGAAGAATGGAGAAAAGGCTGAATAGATTTAAGAGTGGCTATTCTTTGTGTTTTAATCTGGGGGTTATAAATATTGATTAATCTCCATCCTTGATTTTGAATAATGACATCCAAAATAAGGACCCAACCCTGAATTAAATCAATAAGCCTGATGACTTGAACCTCCAAATTCTGAAAAAGAATACCAACTCCAGTACACACATCCTCCGAGAGAGACCAGAAAGATAGTCCACCCCTCCAATCACGAGATGCCTGACTAGACTAGAGAGTGAAGTCTGGTATTCTGTAAAAAGACAATATGGAGTTTAATGGAAGAAAGCCAAGTAAAAATAGCCCGTCTCCTTTTAGGATTTTTCAGGCAGTTGGCATTTAAACTGCCAAATGACAGAACCTCCCCCATTTAACCTATATAATCTGGATTTTTTTTTACCTCTCCCTTTACCTGGTGATTTCATTTTGCATCTCTTTTTCCTGACAGTTTTGGAATCACCTGATCAGTATCAGTTAACATTTCCACCTGAGAGGAGACCACAGAGGAGGCATCAGAATCATCCTCCATCTCTAGCCTGTTTACGTTTATGTAGCATAGCAAATTTGTTTTTAGTGAGCAAATCAGAGGTCTGAAGTCCTGAAAAAGAAGGGGCCCCTTTAGAAGCAGAACTTCTTGTTTGTCTACGAGAACCCACTTGAACCCAGTCAGAATCCTCCGGAGGGGGCATAACATTTCTAGGGTCACAGAATTGAGTGGAGGTACTAGGAACACTAATCTCATCAGACTGTAAGATAGTGTCCACAGTGGCCTTTGGACCAGAAGGGGTTATCAAGCTGTCCACAGCAGGTGCAGGGTAAGTAAGGGACTGAACCTTGCACGAGTCAGCCTGAGACAAAGTAGGGGGTAAGTGTATGGTGAGACAGGGGAGAAATTAAGGGGGAAGAGGAATGCTCTTGGACAAAAGGCCTAAATTGAGGCCTAGCCTGGGCATTGCGCTGGGCCTTAGAGACAGTCTCATCCTGATTTTCCTGTGGTGCCGCAGGGTTATTGTGAGAGGCCCAAGGACACTACCCATAAGAGTGGGAAGAGTTCTCGCATAAGTTACAATAAATCGGGTGTGGACAATTAATGCTGACATGACCAGAGCCCAGACACAAGGAGCATTTAAGTCTGTCACAGGCATTACTGAGATGTGTGTGAGCCCCACACCAAAAACAAGATTTAGGTTGTCTAGGGTAAAAAACAAAGCCTCTATCCCTACCTAGATAAAAACAACTATGTAAATGCTGAATAGAACCATTCACCAAAGGCAATTTCACTTGCAACTTCCATCCACCTGTCCAAAAGTGTTCAGAATCTATAATTGGATCAGGCAAGCCTAACACTACACATCTAGAGGACAGCCATCTAATGATGTCAGTAATTGCCACCCCTTCGTTTTTAAATAAAACTAATAGATTTAATTGCAGGTTTTGTAAGTGGAATAGCAAAAAAGGGGACCATAAAGGGGTATGCCTGACTTCCTGATACCTATGCCAAATTGTGGCAAGGCCTGCAGCTGTTTTAAAACTAATTTCAAAATAATTATCCCCAGAAGTATGAATTAGGGCATACATTTCAGAAGATGAAAATTGTAAACTGTTTTTTATCAAAGTTTTCCCAACATAGAGGCGATCAGGAAACACCTCTAGTCCCCCCCCATATCTCAGTCTCACAGCATTTCGCCATTTGGCTTGCTCTGGAGGAGTATGAAGGAGACCAGCAAATGTTCTATTTCTTTGGTGGCCAGTAGTTTGTTCGGGAGCTGTTACAGCCTGTGGATGGTCAGTTGACAAAGAATATACATTAGGCAGTGGCAAAACTCCTTCACCCACTGCAGGCTCTGGTATACTACCATCTCCTTCCCCAGCAGAGAGAACTGTAGAGTCCTCAAACTGCAACAAATCAGAGGAGTCTCTCTTCAAAGTAGGAGATGAAGGGCCTTTCTCCAGAGTGACTCCCATAGCAGAATTATGCTCCTTATTGTTACCAAAAGAGTCCAGGACCTGTGCTGCATACCCACCAGCCTGCCAGACAGGATTCTGTGTCAACTGTAGTCCCGAGGGAAGTTCTAATGGGTCAGAAATGTCAAGCAAGTCTCCCTGAGGCTCAGAGCTAGGCGAGCGGAGAGGCCCAAATGTCATCTAGAGGAGATTTCTCCCAGCCCGCTCCCTTAGCGCTTCAGCGATCATGATACCAAGTAGAAAGGTTATTATCAAAAGCTGCCCCAGGCTGACTTAAATCAGAAGCCAGCATAGACTTATGACCCTGTACATCTTGTTTCAGAATATTTGTTAGAGGGCAAATGTTAGTAAAGTCAGAGGTAGCAGACAAGTTCATGCGGAGGTGTTTTGAAGAAAAATCAGTACCTGCATCCAAAGCCGCCATCCAGGTAGAAGGTGCACCCTCAATCAGCTGAGCGGGGAGACACTGACTATGCACCTGGTCTGCACTACAAACTTGTACAACTCCAGCCTTTGGTTGAAACGCAGACGAACATACAAATAACCAGGAGAACAGATCCGAGACTCTAGGCACTCACCCCCAGGCGATGTAGAACTGCCAGTCTCATTCACGATATTTTCTTCAGATGCTGCAGCAACCTGCAAGCAGCCACCAGACAACTCCACAGCCTGAACTCCATTTCGCAGCTGTGCCCTGTCAGCAGATGTCAACTCCATAATGACAGGTCCACTGAAAGCTGGAGTCATCTGTAAAACAACTGTGTTTCGAGTAGATACTGCATGCATGCAAACCTTTTTCCCAGAAGCAAGGCAGGGGCTCTCATTTGCACCTCCAGATTCCCCTGCAACCTCGATATCTCATACCACTTTGCCGCTCATAGACACAGAAGCGATACCTTCAGAATCCATTACACCAAAATCCTTGTCGGTCTCTAGAAGGGGAGATAGAGAAGAAGACCAACTCCCTACTTCCAACACATCTGCTCCATCCAACACTGGACTCCAAGTGACCATCTCGTGAAACAGCCAGGCTCCCCACCATCAGAGTAGGGGAATTTCCCAGTGCCTGGCCAAGTTTCCCATTCTCTAAAAATATCACCAACAGCTTAATCTGGTTCAAGGTCAATTGGCATTCGTCTGTATCCCCCTGCCCGGGTCGTGCCTGAAAATAGGCAAGAAATTGTCTAGTGCACTTACCCGGTCAACAAAAACTAAATAAATTAAATAAATAAACACACTGGATTTCCATAGGAGGAACTTGTGGTAGGTAAAAAAAAAAAGTGTCAGCATTCCTTTCCTGACCACATGTTCCCCTGTGTTCCTGCAGCTGAAGCAGCCGCCAAAATCCCTTTAGGATTCCACTAAGACAACTGAGGGTACTGCCACCCACCACAGGCTGAAATTTCCCTTTATTTGGGCCATGATACACCTCCATGAACCTCATGCTAAGATTCCCCTTTGATTTAAGGCCATGTTGCAGCAGCTGGATCTGCTGATATACGCAGAGATGACTTATCGGTGAGCTCCATTGGCCACCTGTAGAAGAGACTTGCAGTGTATACAACCTCCAGCTGCCATTTCTTTCTTCTCTCAAACCTTCCTAGGAGTTTCCATAGCTGAAGTCACCTTTGGAATCCTAGTGGGTTTTGTTGAGTCAGCTGAGGGCTCCCCACCATCTCCAAGCTTAAATTACCCTTTGTTTCAGGGACACAAGGTAGCATCCAGTTACAGAGTCAAGTCTGCCTGTGGACTCCATTGGATTTCCATGGGAGGACATGCAGTGGATAGAATCATTGGTCTGTGTTCCTTTCCTCATCCTCCCAACATTTCCCAGTTTGTTCACAGCAGAAGCCGCATATGGAGTCCTTATGGGGTCCCGTTTAGCCAGTCGAGTGTTACATCACAAACCCCATGCTAAGACTGCCCTTTGTATCAGGCCATGAGACAGAAACATGAACCGCTACCACTCACAGAGTTGAGCCAGTCAGTGAGCTCCATTAGACTTCCATAGGAAGGACTGGCAGTGGGTCAAACACTGGTCTGTGTTCCTTTCCTAACTGACATCTCCCTTGTTTCTTCAGCTGCAACCACCTCTGTAGTTCTTGTGGGGGACCTACTGAGCCAGCCAAGGGCCCTGCCAACCCCACACTGAGATTTCCCTTTGTTTTGGACCACTGCGTACTGCAGCATCTGGGGCTGCTGTCACTCACAGAGTTGAGCCCACTCTTAAGATTGCCTTTTGTTTCAGACCATGAGACACCAGCTGGAGATGCTGCCATTCACAGAGTTCAGCCTGACAAGGGCAGTGTCAGTGGCTCAGCAGGTAGCACTCACCTCTGAGGTCAGGAGTTCAGAAAGCTGTGGGTTCTATCCCCACAACAGGCACTTGGGTTAATATCCCAATACTGACACTGTAGAGCAGCATGAGGGGGGTGCTGCACTCCTGAGGTGCCATCTTTTGGATGAGACATTAAACCGAGGCCCCATCTGCCTGTTCTGATGGTAGTTCAGGTGGATGTTAAAGATCCCATGGCACTTCTCTTAAAGAGTAGGGGAATTTTTTATTATACAACATCAAAACAAAATCTCATACAAACAGTGTTAAATCACACTAAGGGTTAACATAAAAAAGAACTGAAGGATCTCGTGATCATCAAAAACAGGAAGAAGGAAAAAAATTACTCAAAACTGCATGAAATAAGATAATAAATCTCATAAGAAAACTTGAAGAAAAGGAGAACAAATAATAGCGGTGTATTGTAACAACCCACCTCTCCTTCTGGGCTGAAACAGCTTTTAGAGAGTGTCTGTCCTCGGGTATTTGCTGCCGCCAGCTGAACTGTCTCCAGCACCACCTTCAAGTCTACAAACCTGAATAATTAAACGTGCAATTGCACAAGTTAAAGTCTGATAGTGTGTCTCTCTCGGGTGGTGGATGCTACACAGAGTTTACCTCAGCCAGTGGAAACCAAATATTAAATTAGAAAAATGACATCACAGTCACAACTGTTGAGCAAATAAATAGCTTGTTTACTTAACAGAAAGTGCACTGAGCATTTACAGGATATATATTTGCAACACAAGAGAATAACACTCATACAGGAAAAGTAAAGAAATGTTTTAAATAACAGATGGCAAAAGAAGGCTATTACTGAAATATGCTAGTACTAAACTTACCCTTCCCTGTCCTTTCAAGAGACCACTGTGCCCTGTGCTAACTGCCAGCTCCCACGGACCTAGCTAGAAAGGTAGGCTCTAATCTTAGATTCTTCCTCCAGCTTCAAAGTAAGAAGAACCCTCTTAATTGTCTTTTAGCCTCTTATATATTCTCCTGGGAACAGGTAATGCCTATTCCCACCTTTGAATGCACTAACCATCTAACATGTATGTATTTAATTGTTCCAATCGGACTGAACACCTATTAGTGACCAATTATATTCCCTTTTAATCTTAAGTTTATATTTGAATGAACCAATCCATTCAAACTGGCCTGTGTGTGTGGACAGGTCTGTGTATATGGAGATGTCCACTCAAGATTTATGACCCAGCTCTTATCTAGCAGCTAGGAAGGACTGAGAATTCCATAAGCTGGATGCTGCTGGACAGTGGATTTTAGCCTCTGTGTGTTTTTTTTCAAACTGCTAAAAAAACACCAGCTAGAGAATCCAAACCATTAGTTCTTTCCTTCCCATTTCTGTCACAGTTATCATCACACTAAATGAAACCTTTAAAACAAATAATGCCCTCCCTCCCCAAAAAGAACCAAAACCATATACAATCTGTTTAAAGTTCAATACCAAACATTCATTTATATTTAACCAACATTAAGAATCCCTTCCACCAATTATTGACCTTCCTAGTGGTGTGTACCTCTGAATCCTTAACATAAGCCCTTTCCATGGCCCCATGAATCATTAGTCTCACTGTCTCACAGGGCATTAATTTCTGATATAAAACCCATTGGCATCTAGTTTGCCATAAATAATATTTGAGGCAGCAACAAAAAATCAGTAACGTATCCAAATGATAATGTTTCCCAATATTATGAAAGTACCCCAAGACTAAAATGTCATAATTTAACCTCGACAACCACCCCATCTGCCATTTGGAGGCTAGGAATTTCCAGAGTGAACTGGCATAAGAGCAGTGGAACAAAAAATGATCCATTTACTCTTCTTGATTAACACATCCTACAAAGGGACAATTTCTTTCTTCTCTGGCTTTATGTTTTGCATTACCCCGAACCCCAGTCTTCCCATATACTGCCAGCCACAAAAATTCCCACATATATCCGGGTAATCTGGCATTAAGTTGATGTAGAACCCCCGGGATGTAAGAAGGACAATTTTTAAAAGCAGGCTTCAAGGGATAAAGTATTGACATGACCTTATCATAAAGCTTTGGCCCTTAGTATCTTTCAAAAACTGTTTAGTCAATCCCCATTTAAAAGTTTTTGACTGCAGGTTGGAAGAACTGTGGGACATGCAGGTGCTTCTAAAGTTTAGAGGAGTTATATGCCAAGCTGAATAATATCTAGCTAAAGTTAGTTTTATTAAGGAGTTATGAAGAGAACTGGATACCAGTAATCCTTCTTTAACATTTTGTGAAACGAAAAGAGTTTAAAAATATAGAACGGGATCTACCATTCCCAAACCACCTTTATCCTTTGCTAAGTAAGTATATTGCCTCTTGATGGGGTTAAGTCTATTCCCCCACAACATCTGAAAAAAAAGACTATATAATTTGGTTTCCAAATGGGCTGGAAGGGGAAATATCATAGCCACATATAAAAGCAGGGGAATAAGAAACTGCCTAATGACCTGCACCCATTTTAACTTAACCAGATTCCAATGTTTCCACCTTTGCACTTTGTGTTCTACAGCGTCCAGAATGGTTTCCCAGTTCAAAGTGGGAAGATTTTGAGGTCCAAATATAATCCCCAAAGTTGTTAAAGGTTCAGAGGAGATTTGTAAATCTTGTACTGTAACCTCATTAGGATTTCCCACACCCACAAAAAGGCCTTTACTCTTTCAGGCATTTATTTTTGAATTGGAGACGAAAGGATAAGTGTACATAAATTCAAAAAAAGAAGGCAATTGAGTGTGTTCCAAAAAAAACAAACAAACATCATCCGCATAGGCCTGTAAGTACAGCACCTCTGCTGCAGGTGATCCCAACACCCCCTTCCAGCGGGGAAACTCTGACAGGGACTGAATCAATGGATCAATGGAAAAAATATATAATAGTGGACTCAACAGGCAACCCTGTCATACCCCAGTTGAAATGTGAAACCCATCTGTAACCTCACTGTTAATAACGGGATGAACTATAGCCGTTTCATAAAGGGATCTTATCCAATCAATTAGGTGGTGGGAACCCATATGTTTTAGGGTAAAAACAAGAAGGGTAGACCCTATCAAAGGCCTTCATTTGATCTACTGAAGTAATGCTCCCGTAAGTCCCATGTAATGAGAAATGTTCAATCAGATCTCTAATAATCATTAAAGCATGTTGTATTTTTTTTCCAGGAAGACCACAGTATTGTAAAGGGGAGATGACTGTACGTGCATAGGTTTTAAGTCTGGAATTTAAAATACTAGTTAACAGTTTATAATCTGAGTTCAAGATAGTAATTGGACACCAATTTTCCAGAGTTGATTTTTCCCCTGATTTAAATAGTAAAATTAACAATCCTTCCATAAGCCAAATAGGGAAACAAACTTGTGATAGAAATTAAAAACCAACTCTAGACATAAAGAACGTTCTTGGGGAAAAGTCTTGTATAAATCAGTAGTAAGACAATCAACCCCTGGGGATGTCCCACACTTCAGGGACTTAATAGCTCCCTCTATTTCTGCCACCGAGATAAGTTCCGTCAATCCAGAGGCATCCTCCTGGTTTTTTAGAAACTCTATAGTTTGTAAGAATTGAATAATATCCCTATCACTAGGGGGAACCACTGGGGAATGGGATAACATAAATTCCTTAATGGCTATGTGAAGACCCTCAGTATTTTGAATGACATGACCTTCCTGATTTAGAAGAGAACCCAAAGAGGTCATATTTTTATATGTTTTAAAAGCCTCGTAGGGATCCCCATGAGGGTTTTTTTTGGTACCATATTGAAATATTGCTTTCATAGTATTGGCCCTATCATATTGAAATTCTTGCATTTGTTTTTAAGGTGGCTATCTGGGATGTATAAGCAAATCTTGAAGTGTTAGCCATTGAAAATAAATAATATAATTGCTGGCGTAATTTGAGATAGTGAAGAAACTTACATTTCCCCATCCTACCCGATTCATCAGCATAGTTTTAGATCAACTTTTGAGTCCCTCCACCAATCTGCTAAGTCATCATATAAAAAGGAGACTGAAAGCCTAGCAAGTAGTACTGTCCTAATTTTAAAAAGTACCAAAGAATTTTTCAAGATAGGTGCACTTAATTTCCATCTGGACCTCTGTGGTGACTGTAAAGGAACCGAGGTAAAATTGCACTGCAAAAATAAATGTTCTGAAAAAGCCATCAGAATAGTTTGAAACCTAAAAGGGGGAAGATTATGTGATAGGAACATATAATCTACTGTAGAAGTGTATGCATTACATTTATAAGTGAAGTGAAGGCCACTATGTTGGTGACGTCTGCTATCTAAGAGCCCTGATGAGTCCACTAGTTTCGATAAAGCATTTGAATCACAATAAATATTATTTTCTTGCCCCATTGAACCCCTTTTAGTCTTTAATTCACAATTAAAATCTCCACATAAGAAGATTTTAAAGGAAGATAACAAAAAAGGCCATAGAGCTGCAAACAGTGCAACCCTTTCAGCTTTCACCTGGGAACAATATACATTAATGAATCTACAAGTCATGTGATTCCATAAGCCATCCAGAATCATCAATCTCCCCGGTATTAAATCTATCAATTTGATCAAAGAAAAGTCATAAGAGTTAAAATTGAACCCCACACCATCGGCTGTCTCCATTCCGAAAGACCAATAGGAAGGGCCCCAAATCCACTCCTTCTGGAAAAACCTTGCTTGATCACTTGTGAACATCCAGGTTTCTTGGAGTAAACATACATCAGTAGCATTCCTATGTATATATTCAAACACCACCTGTCATCTCCTAGGGTTCAATATACTGTGAACACTCAAGGATCCTACACTAAAAGAAGCCAGAATTTAGTTAATCATTCAATTACCTTTTGTCCTTTCCTTTTTCCCCTTATAATCCTCCTGGGGTGGGATGGGGTTTGTGGGTCTACTCTGAAAGGCTGGGAGTCAGAATCCCCACATTCCATCTCCGAATCTCTCCACTGTGTGGACAATACTGCAAAAGAATTGCTAGACTCAATGTCAGCAGGAGGAGGGACTACAATAGGTTTAATGTTCCTAGTAGACCTCCAAACCTGCACTACCACAGGAGGTCCAGGTAGAGGGTCCAGGTTCACTGTCTCTTGATGTTCAGTATAGCACACTGGTGAGAGAAGAGGAGAAACACTGGATGAGGAGGGGGGAGCCTCAAGTTTCCTTGAAGTATCTTGTAGTGAAACCGAAGGTGGAGCAAGAACCTCTGGACGGGGGAGGCTCAGGCCAATCATGTTCAGGACAAGAGGCCAAATCTTGGGCTTGTTGAATCAATCAATCAGGGCTGATACAAGAAGCCTTATTCTTTGCTGCCCAGGAGCATTCGGTAAAGAGATGCCCAGTATCCTCGATGAGGTCACATTTGGTATGGTTTGCATGCTGAAAGAGCTATGATGGCCTATTTCCCCACAATTGTCACATCTAGGTTTGTCACAGGAATTGGATAGATGTTGAGATCCACACTTATAACAGACCCGGGTTGCCCAGCATAAAAACACCCCGTCCGTCCCAGCTGAAAAGAATTAGGGATATGGTCAATTCCTGTTTCAGTCTGCCTAAGCTTCACCTTATCTTAAAACTGAAGGTGGACAAAGCAATGGGGCCTGATGGGATTCATCCCAGAATTCTAAAAGAACTAAGGGTAGAACGAGTGACACCACTGACTACCCTTTTTAACAAATCATGGGAGGATGGGGTGGTACCCGAGGACTGGAGGAGGGCAGATGTGATTCCCCTTCACAAAAGTGGGAGCAAGGCAGAAGCAGGAAACTATAGACCTGTTAGTTTAATCTCAGTGATAGGGAAAATGATGGAATCACTTCTAAAGGAAAGAATTGTCGAGTATCTAGAGGCCAGAGGGGCACAGGACCCTAGGCAGCATGGATTCACAGCAGGAAGGTCATGCCAGACGAATCTGATAAATTTCTTTGACTGGGTGACCAAAGTAGTAGATCAGGGAGGGGCTGTGGACATGGCCTACCTAGACTTTAGCAAGGCATTTGACACAGTCCCACACAAAAGATTAATATACAAGTTAGCCAGCCTGGGAGTGGGTCCCAAGATGACAGCCTGGGTAAAGAATTGGCTGGAGAATAGGACACAGAGAGTAATAGTAAATGGAGTCCACTCAGAAGAAAGGAGGGTTACTAGTGGGTACCGCAGGGTTCGAGAGAGACTGTCCTCTTCAATGTCTTTATAGCGTACATTGCAGAAGGACTGAAGGAAAGTATGTCTCTTTGCAGATGACACTAAGATCTGCAACAGAGTTGATGCACAGGGTGGGTGGAAAGGATGAGAAGGGACTTGGCAAGGTTAGAGGAATGGTCAAATGTATGGCAGCTTAGATTCAATGCTAAGAAGTGCAAGTAATGCACCTGGGAAACAAAACCCAGGGAAGAGTACACAATGGGGGTGAGATACTAACAACAACAAAAATGGAAAGGGACCTGGGGGTAGATAGCATCAGATGACCCAAAAGACGGGCAAGCAATGTGAGAGGGCAGCAAGGAGGGCTGGGGGATACTGGGATGCATAGGAGAGGCAACACCAGTAGAAAACAGGAAGTTATTATCCCTCTGTACAGACAGCTGGTGAGACCCCATCTGGAGTACTGTGTGCAGTTCTGGAGACCCAGTCTCCGAAAGACATAGACAGGATGGAAGCTGTCCAGAGGAGGGCAACTAAAATGGTGCAGGGTCTGCACCGGAGGACATATGAAGAGAGACTTAAGGAGCTAATATGTATAGCCTCAAGGAAAGAAGGGAGGGGGGACATGATAGAAACTTTCAAGTACCTCAAGGGAATCAACAAAGTCCAAGAGGGTAGCATCTTTCAAAAAAAGAGGTGTGCAAGAACAAGAGGGCACAATTTGAAGATAGAGGGGGCGGCTCAGAGGTAATTTAAGGAAGTATTTTTTCACAGAGAGGGTTGTGGATGCATGGAACGGCCTTCCGGAGGAGGTTGTGGAGTCAAAATCAGTGGTGGAGTTCAAGCATGCATGGGATAGTCATAAGGCAATTCTGGGGGGGGGGTAGGAAGAAGTAGGCTGCTGGTTAACTAGGATCTGCAGCTTATCCAGTAGGTAGGGAAATGGGCAGACTGGGTGGGCCAGCGGTCCTTATCTGCCATCAAATTCTATATGTTTATAATGCCAGCCCCGTCCAGAACTGTTCAGTATCAAGTATAGCTTCTGGTGGACTCATTACATCACATTTAAGGGACAAAGAATAAGTAATGTCATCCACATGACCCCCATTCCGAAACATAACAGCAACATATTTAATCAAGGGCTTAGATAACGGAATTACCAAAAGGGGGTCCATGTGGGTGAGAACTTAACCTGATTGTACCTCTCCCAGAATAGATCCAAAGCATAAGCAGAATGAAAACTTACGCTCACAATTATCTTTACCTGAAATATTTATAAAGCAAAAACTTTTCGTGGAGAGAAGTACAAGGAATCCTTTAATAAACATTTGCCTACATGATGCCTATCGGGCCTAACATCTAGCCCACCCTTATAGCGGATCCTGACCGCATTTCTCAGTGGTACAGCTTCTTTTTTAATTTTAGAAAACAGTTCCGGTAACAGAGGTTTATTTGTCTCTGGATTCTCCTGTATTAAAGTACAGTATTAAAAAGTTCAATCTCCTTTCCAGGAGAAAGATCAGAAATGACCGTAACAGGGGGAACTGTTATCTGCAAGGCCTTCTCGAGGGGCTGGACTCCGTGTTGTACCCCAGTAGGATTCTCTCCTACTAACTGGAGGGGGGGGGGCGTATAGATGATAGAGGTGCTACAGATAAATTGGGTCGCCATTCAGGTGTGTTTTGTGAAAAATTCTACTTAGGGTCCCACTCTGGGGTGGGAAGCCATGTCCCTTGTTTATTAAGTGTCCATCCTGCCTCGCTCAAAGCTTTCTGTGGAGACCAGGGTTCTTCAGAGAAGGGGACAGGGTGAGGAACAGAAGATACAACCTGTGAGTCCATGCCAGCTTTAGGTACAGCTGGAGCTTGTCTAGGATCTGTAGCATTTATAGGGACATCCATTTTCCCCAAATGTCTTTTAGCCAAAGTAATGGCAGTCCATTTTTCCTTGCCCTCATTTCCTAACCCCACTCGAATTGTCTGGCCCCGTTTTGCAAAGTTAAACTCTGTGACTCCGTCTTGAGTAGAGAAGGAGGTCTGGAAACCATAGTCCACTTCAGGGACCCTCACCCAGTCCAGCGATTTCAATATAGGACCTTGAAAAACAAAACCTGTAGATTTAAACAGGGTAGAGGTGTCTGGAGAAAGAACCATGCATGAACTAGCAAAGTCAGCAGAGTTCGACCCATCGGGGCCTTTAGATCGTTTTCCATCATTGGCTAGCACAGGCAAACCAGGTATTGGAGAGTCAGTTTTTTCCATTGACTGTAGGCACTGAACCTTGCTAGGTTCTGAACTGCCAGCCTTTAATGAACCTTCTGTTTCCATAGCAGTAGTATTAATCTCAGGGAAAATGTGCATCAACTCACCCGATCGCTCGGTTGTTCCAGGAGCTGCCATGTCATCTGAAGGATCGGGCCTTGTGACAGCCGGCTCTTGAGGTTTGACAGTCGATTTCTCAGCCCGCAATAATGCTAGCTGCTTCTGTAAGCGCTCTTGTTCTTGCACATGAAATTCCAACTGACGTAGACTATTTGAATGTAGTGCATCCTCTGAAGTAAGGGTTATAGCTTCCAGAGGTAACTCCACTCGGTTTGCTTCTATCTGGGATAAATCCTCAGTAGACGACAAACTTCACTTCTCTGGTTCTTGCATTTCTGTGGCTGGCTTTAGAGATACAATGGTTTCCACAGATTGTAAGGCAGAACGTCGAATCCGCTCTCCCTCCTCAGGGACATTCTTCTCCTCTAGGGCCTCACTCAAAGTGACCAGAGCTCCCAGTCAACGAATCCCCCTACTGACGAGTAGGGGACTTTTTATTGAAATCATAACAAATCAAAACAAATCATATATAAGTCAGTATTACATCATACAAAATCATAAAAAAGGGCAGAAAACAAGAACATAAATAGGTATTATTTCATACAGTAACCTCAAACGTAAAAAACCCATTAGAACCACCCCTCCCACCCACCCCTCTAAAGCAGTATGGAATTTCCCAGTGTGCTGGCCAGATTTTCCCTAGTCACTAAAATAACACCAACAACTTAATCTGGTTCAAGGTCAGTTGGCATTCACCTGTATCCCCCTCTCCCAGGTCGTGCCTGAAAATAGGCAAGAAATTGTCTTGTGCACTTACCCGGTCAACAAAAACTAAATAAAATAAATAAATTCTCTGGATTTCCACAGGAGGAACTTGTGATAGGCAAAACAAGTGTCAGCATTCCTTTCCTGACCACATGTTCCCCTGTGTTCCTGCAGCTGGAGCAGCCACTGAAATCCCTTTGGGGTTCCACTAAGACAACTGAGGGTACTCCCACCCACCACGGGCTGAAATTTCCCTTGGTTTTTGGGCCATGATACAGCAGCTAGAGCTGCTGCCACTCACAGAGTTGAGCCTGTCAGTTGGTTCCATTGAATTTCTGTAAGAAGGTCTTGTGACTTTACTTGCCAGCAAATTTCCAGTGATCCCCATGTGAGCCTTTTCTCAGCATATTTCTACACATAAGGAAGGCATCGTCTCCTATAGAGCATCTTACAGGTAGCATCTGCAAGCACTATTCCTGAATTTTTCCTGACCACCAGCTGCTAAGTTCTGTAAGTCTGTTTTCTTCCCTTCCAAACTAATGCACTGTTCTTAGCTCCCTGCACTATTTCCTCCTATCCTTGATGACTTTATTAATACTGCTAGGCTGTACTATATACTTTCAAGGCCCTACTGTA
Source organism: Neoceratodus forsteri (assembly GCA_016271365.2). Taxonomy (NCBI): domain Eukaryota; kingdom Metazoa; phylum Chordata; order Ceratodontiformes; family Ceratodontidae; genus Neoceratodus; species Neoceratodus forsteri. Next base: position 902,936,702 of record CM057454.1, read on the forward strand.
TCTTCACTTCTATGTCCCTTTGGCCCCTGACTTACTGTAATTCTGTTCTGTCTTATCTGCAGTAACCTTCCATACATCATTCCCTTTTGTTATTTGCTTCCTCCCTTCCATTGCCCTCTCCTTTCTAGCGAACATCTTTTTCCTCCTCTAATTAATCTTGCTTTAATCAGGCAGACTGGATGTACGTTGATCTTTTCTGCCATCATTGGCTATGTTTCTATGCTGGTTTTCTGAATCTTACCAGCAGTCAACTCATGGTTAATTGTTCTTCTCAGGGTTCTCTCTAGCCATAACCCATGTTCATGTACTTACACTCAAGTTTCTCTCACAGTTACCTACTTCAGCCTACTGCTGCACCAATTAGAGTTGCTCCTTTTGCCCCCATTTACACATAGTGCCTGCTTATTTGCCCATATCTTCAAATTTTACACAAGGGTAGGTTGCTGGTACTTGGCTCCAGAGAGTTATTTGAACTTCTTGTGGTGGGATAGCCCAGCATTAGGGTTAAGGTCAGGTCCTGGAATAAAAACAAGGGTAGAACTAGTAACACCACTGACTACTCTTTAACAAATCATGGGAGGATGGGGTGGTACCTGAGGACTGGAGGAGGTGGATGTGATTCCTCTTCACAAAAGTGGGAGCAGGACAGAGGCAGGCAACTACAGACCAGTTAGTTTGATCTCAGTGGTGGGAAAATGATGGAATCACTTCTGAAGGAAAGAATTGTTGAGTACCTAGAGGCCAGTGGGGCACAGGACCAAGGCAGCATGGATTCACGATGGGAAGGTCGTGTCAGACAGACTAATAGATTTCTTTGACTGGGTGACCAAGTAGTAGACCAGGGAGGGCTGTGGACATGGCCTACCTAGATTTTAGCAAGGCATTTGATACAGTCCCACACAAAAGATTAATACACAAGTTAGCCAGCCTTGGAGTGGGTCCCAAGGTGTAGCCTGGATATAAAATTGGCTAGACAACAGAACGCAAAGGGTAGTAGTAAATGGAGTCCACAATGAAAAAGGAGGGTTACTAGTGGGGTACTGCAGAGTTCAGTACTAGGACTGGTCCTTTTTAATGTCTTTGTAAGTGACATTGCAGAGGAACTGGAAGGAAAAGTATGTCTCTTTGCAGACGACACAAAGATCTGCAACAGGGTTGATACACAAGATGGAGTGGAAAGGATGAGAAGGGACTTGGCAAGGTTGGAGAAATGGTCAGATGTATGGCAGCTCAGATTCAATGCAAAGAAGTGCAAGGTAATGCACTTGGGAAACAAAAATCCAGGGGAAGAGTACACAATGAGGGGTGAGATACTGACAACAGTAAAAATGGAAAGGGACCTGGGGGTAATTATATCAGATGACCTAAAGGTGGGCAAGCAATGTGAAAAGGCAGTAAGGAAGGCTGGGGGGATACTGGGATGCATAGGGAGAGGCATCAGTAGTAGAAAACAGGATGTTGTTCTCCCTCTGTACAGACAGTTGGTGAGACCCCATCTGGAGTACTGTGTGCAGTTCTGGAGACCCCATCTCCGCAAAGACATAGACAGAGTGGAGGCTGTCCAGGGGAAGGCAACCAAAATGGTGCAGAGTCTGCACCAGAAGACATATGAAGAAAGACTAAAGGAGCTTAATATGTGTACCCTTGAGGAAAGAAGGGAGAGAGGGGACATGATAGAAACTTTCAAGTACCTCAAGGGAATCAACAAAGTCCAAGAGGGTAGCATCTTTCAGAAAAAGAGATGTGCAAGAACAAGGGGGCACAATTTGAAGATAGAGGGGAACGGCTCAGAGGTAATGTGAGGAAGTATTTTTTCACAGAGAGGGTTGTGGATGCATGGAACAGCCTCCCTGAGGAGGTCGTGGAGTCAAGAACAGTGGGGAATTCAAGAATACATGGGACAGACATAAGGCAGTCCTAGTGGGGGTAGGAGGAGTAAGCTGTTGGTTAACTAGGATCTGCAGCTTATCTGTTAGGTAGGAAAATGGGCAGACTAGGTGGGCCAGGCGGTCCTTATCTGCTGTCACATTCTATGTTTCTAAGGTGGGAGGAGCCAAGGAGGTGCAAAAGGGGCAGATTTGGCACCAAAAGAGGACAAGTGAGAGAAAGAGAGAGGGCGAGGGTAGGAGATGCTCTGTGATGGTGGGCTAAGGCCCAGAAGGAGCTAGGGGGAAGAAGATCCTGCTGGTCTCCCCCAAAGCAGGGCTACCTGATAGTGTTCAGGACTGGGTTAGGACCCTTAAAAAGCTTTAAGGACCATGGACAGATCATTGAGAAGAGAGCTCTGAGTGTTTTTTCAAGAGCAAGGAAATGGAACAAGGAAAGGGAGATCCCACTCAGTGAGAGGAAATGAGACCTATATAAGGGCTCCATAGTCATCAGTGGCAGACACCCCTGGAAGTTAGGGGGTGGGTCATACCCCTGTACAAAGCAGTTCAAGGGCATGGCGGGGTGCTGGAGGATGTGGATACAGCAGAACACCTGAGAGCTGTAAACATAAATTATTTGTACCCTGAGAGACTCTAGTAAAAAAACATTTCATCTACTCAACATCTGCATTGTGTTTGATGGGTTGAGACAAGAATGAAAAAAGTAAGCATCTGGGCTGTGGCTGGGCTGGCATGGTATGTTCTGAGACCCCCAATCACCAAACTACAGATTCCTAGGGGGTAGCATCCTGCCTACACCCATGTATCTTAAGGGACCACCCCAGGCAAAGGCACCATTTTAAACTCATCACCAGTATTTACAACACCAAGAACACCAAGAACCCTGGTCAGCTCCTTCCCAGAGTTAGGGACATGACCCACCAAGGACACAGGGAGGCTGTTTATGCACAAGCATTACAGATGGTTCAAGATTATTAAATCACAACATGGTGTTGATCCATATTTATTAAAGTTAACTCAACCAGCTGACAGAAGGTTGGCGATAAGATTAATATTGGAAATATATAAGGTCAATTATATATATTACAAACAAAAAAGAGGCAGAGTCACAAACCCTTTTTGCAAATGTGTTTCAAAAACAGAAGAAGATTTGGAACATGTACTATTATATTGCCCGATATGAGAGACAAAGGAAGTACTGGCTTGGCCCTATTTTGAAGTTTTATTGCATGCCACACAGAAAAATACAGAGTATTAGGGACTTTTTTAACACAAATGATATGAATGTACTTCAGCGTTTGGTGAACTCCTTAAAAAGAGCAAAATTATGAAAACTATTATAGAGCCATCTGATATTTAAGACCATATGCAGCCCTGATTTTATTATTTTATTGTCTATTAAAGGCAGTGAATTGCTATGTATTATATATGCAATTTTAATTATTATTGCAAATGTGAATTCTTGTAAAGGCATATATGTCAACAATAAAACCTTTTGCACCCACCTTGTACATGCATACACTATTTTACTAGTGTATGGTATTGTAGTTCCACTTGTACCACCACTTATCTAATTAGTTTTACTTCTGGCCTCTATCACTGTATTTGCTAATCTCTGCCAACTCCCAACTTTTTGGTTTATACGGTACTTGGCATACTTATTTTGTGTTACTTTGTACTTTATATCTTTGATTATAGCATTTCACCTGTAACTGCCTAATTATATTTATTTATTTATTTATTTATTTATTTGAATTTTGTTCCCGGATAAACCCACTGGAGACGCAGCATCCCTTTTCAGAGGTGACCCGGGATTAGTTACATAAAGACAACATTCAATTACAATTACATAGCAGTGGTACAGAGATATAGCAGGGGATACATACAGTATGTAGAACAACACAATTTTAGTTAATTACAATGTGGTAGTTTGCAGGACAACATGAAAGAATTGTATCAAGTATACATAGATATAATGTGAATTTTACAAGTCAATATGAGCCTAATCTACCTACTACTCACAGGGCTTAAATATTTCACTCCTTTGGTATCCTGGACACACCTTTAACACTCATGGGATTTTGACAATGTATTGCTGCTGCTACTCCATTTTGATTACTGGGGGCTTACACTTACTTGTTTTTCACACTGTAAGCAAAGGGCTACAAATCAGCATTTTAATCTTTCACAGAGGAGTGGACACAACTCCAAATTAGATGCCTGTATTGACTGCTTCTGTTAAAGAGTAAATTCCCAGATCCTAAGCAAACAGAAGAAACATAGAAACATAGACTTTGACGGCAGATAAGGACCACTTGGCCCACCCAGTCTACCCATTTCCCTACCTACTGGATAAGCTGCAGATTCTAGTTAACCAACAGCCTGCTTCCTGCAACCCCCCACTATAATTGCTTTGTGTCTGTCCCATGCATGTTTGAATTCCCCCACTGTTTTAGACCCAACGACCTCCTCAGGAAGGCTGTTCCATGTATCCACCACTCTCTCCATGAAAAAGAATTTCCTCACATTACCCCTGAGCCGTCCCCCCTCTATCTTTAAACTGTGCCCCTTGTTCTTACACATCTCTTTTTCTGAAAGATGCTACCCTCCTGGACTTTGTTGATTCCCTTGAGGTACTTGAACGTTTCTATCATGTCCCCCTGTCCCTCCTTCCATCAAGGGTATACATATTAAGCTCTCTCAGTCTCTCTTCATATGGTTTCTGATGTAGACCCTGCACCATTTTAGTTGCCCTCCTCTGGACTGCTTCCATCCTGTCTATGTCCTTGCGTAGATAAGGTCTCCAAAACTGCACACAGTACTCCAGATGGGGTCTCACCAACTGTCTGTATAGAGGGATAACCATTTCCCTTTTTCTACTTGTGATGCCCCTTCCTATGCATCCCAGTATCCCCCTGGCTCTCCTTACTGACTTTTCACATTGCTTACCCACCTTTAGGTCATCTGATATGACCACTCCCAGGTCTCTTTCCATTTTTGTTGTTGTTAGTACCTCCCCTGCTATTGTGTACTCTTCTCCTGGGTTTTTGTTTCCCAGGTGCATTACTTTGCACTTCTTTGCATTGAATCTAAGTTGCCATATGTCTGACCATTCCTCCAACCTTGCCAAGTCCCTTCTCATCTTTTCTACCCCCTCTTGTGTATCAACTTTGTTACAGATCTTTGTGTCATCTGCAAAGAGGCATACCTTTCCCTCCAGACCCTCTGCAATGTCACTTATAAAGATGTTAAAGAGGATTGGACCCAGTACTGAGCCATGAGGTACTCCACTAGTAACCCCCCTTTCTTCAGAATGTGTTCCATTCACTATTACCTTCTGTGTCCTGTTGTGCAACCAGTTCGCTACCCAGGCTACTACCCTGGGACCCACTCCCAGGCTGGTTAACTTGATTATTAATCTTTTGTGTGGGACTGTGTCAAATGCCTTGCTAAAGTCTAGGTAGGCCATATCCACAGCCCCTACCTGGTCTATTACTTTGGTCACCCAGTCAAAGAAATCAATTAGATTAGTCTGACATGAACTTCCTGCTGTAAATCCATGTTGCTTTGGGTCCTGTGCCCCGCTGGCCTCTAGGTACTCAACAATTCTTTCTTTCAGAAGTGATTCCCTCATTTTACCTACCACTGAGGTCAAACTTACAGGTCTGTAGTTTCCTGCTTCTGCCTTGCTCCCACTTTTGTAAAGGGGAATCACATCTGCCCTCAAGCCAGTCCTCAAGTACCACCCCATCCTGCCGTGATTTGTTAAAAAGTGTGGTCAGTGGTGTCACTAGGTCCCCCCTTAGTTCTTTTAGGATTCTGGGGTGAATCGCATCAGGCCCCATTGCTTTTTCCACCTTGAGTTTTAGGAGTTCTTTCAGGACTCTTTCTTCTGTGAATGGACTGGTATCAACCCCCCTACCCAGAGTGCTTCTATTGTCTGGTTTAGGTAACTGCTCCTTGATTTTCTCAAAGCACAAGTTCAGCTTTACTTTTTACCATCGCTACAATTGTCTTGGACCAGAGGGTTTATTTGTTTCAAAGTTCACTCTCTCTGAAACAGCACTTTCACACACACAGTCCAAGATTTTCAAAGTTCACAGCAATTCTCTCAGTTACCTTTACATACATACATACATACATACTACAAAACTGCCAGCAGATACAGGCCGTATGGTTTATCAAGTCTGCTTGAGTGTGCAGCTAGCTGTCCTTATTCTGCAGCTGCCCTCCCCTCCCTCCTCCCTCGCTTTGTCCCATCCCCTTTAAAACTACCACTAACATGCGGAACACCACCTCTTGAGCAGTGCATCCTGCCTAGACACCACCCTTTCTGTGAAGAACTGCCTCCTCATTTCCCTCTTGAATCTACCCCCCATCTCAGACCGTGCTCCCTTGTATCTCTACCACCCCTTAACTTAAAAATCCTTTCAGTACCAATCTTGTTAATACCCTTCATGTATTTAAATGTTTCAGTCGTATCCCCCTATCTCTCCTCTCCTCCAGGGAGTACATGTTTAGCTCCCTCAGTCTTACCTCATAGGGTTTGTCTTCCATCCCCTGGATCTTCCTTGTTGCTCTGCACCGGATCCCCTTCAGAAGCCTAACATTTTTCTTGAAGTATGGGTGCCAGTACTGCACACAGTACTCCAGGTGTGTTCTCACCAGCAACTTGTACAGAGGCAGGATCACCTCCCTCCTCCCGGAGGTGATTCTTCTAGCGATACACCCCAGCATCTTATTGGCTTTAGTTGCTGCTTTTCTGCACTGTTCCGGGTGGTTCACTTGCCCTGTTATAACCACCCCAGATCCTTTTCCTCCTCTGTAGTGGCTATCTGCGCTCCTACCAACTGATAACACCTCCTTGGGTTCCTTGCTCCCAAGTGCATGACTTTGCACTTCTTGGCATTGAACCCTAGCTGCCAAGTGTCGGACCAGCACTCAGGTTTAGCCAGGTCCTTTTGCTGCATTGCTTTCACAGTTCTCGCTGTTTTCTGACTTTATCACCACAGTCAGTTTACTTTTGCACAGGGTACTTACAGGCAGTAGCTGGTTTCCACTGTTGATGTCATACGGCCTGCTGCCGACTCAAGGAAGGCCTCTGGCGTGAAACGGGCTAGCGGTCCTGCTGGTAGTAGCTACGATCCCCTTGATCACTCTCCAGTTGGTCAGAATACAGGTTGAACCTGATTTTACTGTGAAAAGTTTGAAAAAATTGCTGATTCAGAAGTCATTCTGCTGTAAGTGAATCCTCTTGCTGCTGCACTAACTACATGCTGCTTGCACACTGCTGGCTGCTCCTCTTCAAATGTTCCACAACTCTGAAACTCAGGCAAGGGCGGGGCTTAGGTGCACTGGGATCAATCACATGGCACCATGCAAATGAGCTCTCTCTCTCTCTCTCTCTGTCTCTCAGTTGCACTCCTACATAGCGATCATCAAGAGGCAAAATTTAAACTGCAAACTGTCACTTGTTTCTCGCTGGCAATTTCAATGGGGCAAGCATTTAAGGCATTTGACTCTGTACTTCATGCATTTTCCTTAGCGACTCCCCCAATTTTCACTGTATACACTTGAAACTTTCTGAGCACTTAGAACATGTCTGCAAATACTTTTCTGGAAAGTTGTAACTTTTAAACTGTTGCGTGCTTTAATGGCAAGGCAAGGCCAGTCATTGCTCAGTTCCAACAGTCCATATTTTCAAGTTAAACACACAAGCAGCATAGTATTCCACTTTCCTTTCCACAGAAACTCAGGCAGCAAAACCTTTCAGGTGGCATTTTTCTTGGCACAACTTTGCATTTCTGACAGCGATCTTCTGTTTGGGTGCACCGCCACCAGATAGGAAGATCCTAGACATACCCTCAGCATTACCTCTAACCCAAAACATATCCTTTTTGACGAGACCCATTTTTTAACCCCCAAAGCCATTTATAGCAAGTAGGACACCCCTCATTAAATCTGGTGCTTGCACTCTACCCCAGAATTGTCTTATGACTGTCCTGCATTCTTGAATTCCACCACTGTTTTTGACTCTACTACCTCCTCCGGAAGGCAGTTCCATGCCTCCACAACCCTCTCTGTGAAAAAATACTTCCTTACATTACCTCTGAGCCGCTCCCCATCTTCAAATTGTGTCCCCTTGTTCCTGCACACCTCTTTTTCTGAAAGATGCTACCCTCTTGGACTTTGTTGATACTTTGTACCCCCTTTCCTTCCAATGGTAACAGCTATAAAAAGCTTCCCCAGTTAGCTAAGGCTAGGTTACATTCCACAGTTTTACTCATGGGACATTTCCATTTAATATGTGCTTTCTCCCCACAGCTATGACATCTTGCATCAGGTCTGGGCCCTGGTTTGTCGAGTTCTCCCTTCTGTTTGTCAGATATATTTGAAGGAGTAAACTGGGCTGATCTTACTGGCTTACTGCCTCTCTGCCCTCCTGGGTGTTGTTCTGTGTGAGTGTCGGTAGTCTTCCACAAGTTAGACTGCTCTCTCACCATCGGCTGGTCAATGCTCTTGGACACAAACTTGTTCATCGTTAGGGAGTTTGTTGATAAATTGTTCCTAAATAATTGCATCCGTCATCTGTTGCATTGTCTTTTATCTGGTTCCATCCATTTGCAATACAGATCTTTCATCTGAGCGAATGACTCTCCAGGTAGGTCTCCAGGCTTGATCCTGTAACTTCTGAACTGTTATCAATAGGTCTCCCCACAAATATTATATCTGATCAGGGCAGCTGCCTTCAACTGGTTATAGTCCTTTGCAAGGTGGGAATCCTTATGGCTATATGCAGTTTGGGCCTTACCGGTTAAGTAGGGGGCTAAGGGGACCACCCACTGTTGCCGTGGCCATTTACAGGCTTCTGCCACCCTCTTGAAACTGGTTATTAAATGGACCTCAGTATCACCTCCATGCCCCAACTTAGTAATTTTCACATCTTGGAACACCATGGGTTCTGTATCCTCAGTATAAGAATTAGAACTAGGGACAATCCTTTCTTGGAGGACCTGAAACATCTCTCTCTTTTTCTTCCAATTTACTCGTTTGCCCTCTCCTCTCAGCCTTGAGCAGCATGCGATATCCATTTATTGAAATCTGTCAAATCTATAGGATTCTACATCTCCTCTTTTCTCTGACCATGTTTCTGCCACAGTGCCTCTGGCTCTTTTTTGAAGGTCTTAGACTTTACATCATGGTCAATCTATTCTCTCTTAGACAAGGTTCTGGTCAGGACACTTCTAGGTATAGATGGAGATGCCACCTCTTCCTCTACCCCACTTGGACCCATGCATTCACTGAGCTCTACCTCTGGTCTGGGTACTTGATCAGCACCATTCCTGCTTCATCCTACTTACACCACATGTGAGGAGTTGTGGGTGTAGAACAGTGAGGACAGAGGCTCAGCAGACAACAGTTATTCCCGAAATACCACTTTATTTACTATCAAAAGAAAACACAAGTCTACATACAACAGTCTTGATGCAGAGGGAACTTTGGTTAGAGTGACAAGAACCACCACTACACTAGGTAGAAACAGCAGCAGAGTCAGTGGCTCATTAGATGCTTCTCATACTCTGCCTCAGCTCTACATTTATACACCTGATAGGTCTGTGAGCTTGTCACTCTACATTTAAATTTTCCTCCATTTTATTTTTACAGTATTTACAATATTTACACTGGGTATGTCCACAAAACATAAAACAATAAATAGAACATATAACAAGACACAAGCTATTGCATTCTAGTAACACTTTTATTAAATACAAATTCTTTAAATTATAGTTCTGCCTTACTCCCACCCTGATGACCTTACTCCTTGTGCTCCAGCAGGATATAATTAAGATCTAGTTAGGGCTGGCTTGCCACTATACTGAAACAGAGGAGAATCACACACAGGCTGAACTTCAGCATTCAGGACTTATCAATCCCTCTCCTCCCGAACTCGGGTAAAGTCATTTAATTTAACATTTAGCCCTTTCAAACAGATAGCACACTTAACACTCTGTTGTGAGAGGCAGAAAGTCAGGGAAAATGTGTACTATGTAGTATTTAAAGGACAGCTTTACAAACACAAGAAGCAGAATGCAAATGGAGAATGCTTGTTACATGGGCCAAACACTGCCTCACACCAGTTACTGACAAAATACACACAGAACTTGAGCAGTACTAGCAAGTTATCAGGGCTCAAGTTTTTAGAGATGTACATCTTGGCTGGGGTATTCAAAGGGGTTGCGCCTGGTGCAACTGTGCTGCACCAGCGCAACCCCACATTGTGCCCCGATGGGATATTGAGAAGGCTGCCTGGTGCAGTGCAACCCACGATGCACCAGGGCACAATACTAATGTGTGCAGTGCAAATGCAGGGGGCGTGCCCATGCATATGCGGCATATCCCGATATTTAGCTCAGGATGTGCAGCACATATGCTGGCACAACCCTGCATTGCACCGCATGAGGGGCTCAAAGGTGAGCCACAGAAAAGATGGGCACAACTCCTGGCCACCCACAGGTGGGCTGCAGTACTGCAGGGCGCAACACAGCAGCCCAGCTGTAGGTGGCCATCCTCCCACCCAGAACACCATTGGCAAGCACACACATCCCTGGTAGTCCAGTGCCCCGAGTCCCCGACTCCGAATTTTGTAATGACAGCCCATCCCTGGTGGTCAAATGGTTCCTCCCACCAGAGTCCTGGAGTAATGTAATAAGATCATCCCTGGTGGTCTAGTGGATCTCCTCCTGCCTCTAGCCGTGATTGCGGTAATCTGCCATATGGACAATCCTTGGTGATTCAGTGGCACCCTCCACCCCTTCCACCTACACCACACCCCTTGCTCACCCTGCTACCCCCCCATCAGTGGCAGGTGGCTGCAACTCACCCACACTCCGCCCGGCCGTCTGCCGACTGACAGGTACAGTATAGGCTGTATGTCCATTGGTCCCCAGTGTGGACCAATAGGCTTGCAGGGCATGCTGCACCAGACAGTCCCAGTTATGTGAATGAATTCATTCATATTTTGGGCTGTCTGGGTACAGTATGCCCTGCAAGTCTATTGGTCCACACAGGGACCAATGGCCTACAGTTCATACTGTACCTGTCAGCCTATAAGTGGCCGAGTGGTATGCGGGTGGGTTGCAGCCGCCCGCCATGATGGGGGTGGAGTGGTGGGCAAGGGTGCTGTATGGGTGGGAGAGGCTTGTCCATACGATGGATTACCATGATCATGGCTAGGCAGGGGTGTTCCATCAGACCACCAGGGACAGTCTTATTACATTACTCGGTGGGGGGGGACCACTGACCACCAGGGATGGCCATTACATTATTCAGGGACCTGGGAGACAACTAGACTGCCAGGGCTTGGTTTTGGTACATTGCAGTGATCGCGGCTTTGGGCCGGGGATACCCCGTGATCCCCACTGCACACGTCATGCTGTGTTGGGCATGCAAATGGGGCCATAATGACATGCAAATGGACCCATTTGTGCCTTGCATATCTTATGGCCTCATTTGCATGCCCCCTGCTGAATATTGCGGGTGATGCGCCTAGCACAACTGCACTTGCACTGGCACATCCCCGTGCTCATCTCTGTGGCTTGCACCGGCGCAGTACCACTGCGCCATGTGCAGTGTATGCACCAACCTTGCAATATTCAGTGGTGCTGCACCATGGTGCATCTCCTTTGAATATCGCCTGGTCCTGGCCCCAGCGCAGCCCTGTTGTGCTGCACCCAGGCTTGCGCCACTGCCCAGCGCAGTCTAAATATCTGGGCCTTTGTTTGCTAGCATGTCCCTGTATTATTACTACTGCTTTTTTTCTACAGCCTTGTTCTAAAAGAAAAGAAAGAATTCTAGAATCTTGTCAGCAGAAAAGAACCCCATTGGTCCATCTAGTCTGCCCTTGTTCCCTCCCCATAGGTAGCCCTGACTGCACCACCCTACACCCTATTTCCATGATTCCCCACCCCCCCAGGTTTCCTGTCCATTTTTATTTCCAGGTTTCTGTCCCCGAATAGGTTAGGGTGGAAAAGCCTTGAGGCTCACCTGTTGTGCCAGAGAACACTCCAGATTTTTATCAGACTAGGTAAAACAGCTTTTCCACTGCTGTTTGTTAAAAACAACAGCGTAAGGAATCTTTTCTTATTTTTAACAGGTAAATGTTTTCAGCTGTGTCACCAGGGTCTTGCCCAGTGTATCACCTTGCCAAGCCCATACTCCATGCACAGGCTTCCTTTCGGTATCATTCTCAGGATATTCTCAGCCATATCATGCTTTGTTAGCAACTTTGTCCTTTCAGTACTTTTGCAATTAGCTGAAGTAGACCATTGACTGGTGCAACCCTGCTCCAGTTATCTCTGCTCTTGGGTGCTCCCTAAACCCAACAAGGTCTCCTACATTCCACCCTAGAAAAGAATAACAAGGAAAACAAAGGCAAAGGAACCCACTTTAAAGAAAGAATAGTTAGCAGAAAGAAAAGAGAGAAAAAGCTTTTTCCTGTTTGAAAAATGTGTGGCTGCATTTGGTGGCAGGCACATCCCAGTATTCCACACTTCTTTTCACCTTTAGCACAACTTACTTAAAAAATAAAAAGAGGCCAAGCCCGGCATGGTGGAGCGGAGCGGAGTGTGTGAGTCTGTTGGAGAGGGGTAGAAGGGGCACGGGCCCCCAAAAGAGAGCTAAACATCATGCCCTCACAGGAGGGATGTTGGAGATGTGTGGATGGGTCAACCTGGAGACAGGTTCTGGGTTCACTATCTATACTGGAGTGGTGTCCACACCTCTAGCACAGGGTGAGGAGATGGATAAGGCACTTGGGGAAGCCATCATCAGAATGGCAAGTAAGGGGAAAGTGCTGCTAGTTAACAACTTCAGTCTGACAGATGTAGAGCTGAGCCTTCCAACTTCGGCAAGGAGCAGGGACATTTTTGACTTCTGCAGTGGCCTTTTTAAGGTAGCAGTTAGTCAACACACCAGGAACAGGGCAGTGCTGTACGGTGCTTACAGACAAGGATGGAACTGAAATGTCACAGGGAGCAGTAACCTTTGTATCAATGACCTCCACACAGTGTGGTTAGCACAAACAAACCATATAAGGTTGGGGGTTCTGGTCTTTGATGGTGGATTTTATTTTTGTTATTTATTATACTTTGTTCCCACTACCAGTACCTCGGCCCAGTCACAGACCTCACCACTCCCACTCCCACATGAGCCACAACTTCCCTGATTCCTCTGGCTTACCCCCCAGGGCGAGGATGCAGCACTGGCCCCTTAAGTGCCGCACTGGCCCCTTAAGTGCCGCAAGCATTGGGATAGGTCAGTGAAGTCAGCCTGGGAGCTAATCAGAGTGGCAAGGTGGGTTGCATCTAGGCGGTGGCAGCAGCATTTTCTCCCTTGTGTAAGGGGGGCAAGGACATGCAATGAAGACCAGTGTCTGCCCTGCCCCCCCTGAACATTTTGGCATCAATGCATGCGGTACACCCAGCCTCTGCTAGGTGTCCACATAGCACCAAACACTCTGCCACCCTCCCTCTCGGAGGAGAGCAGTCACTGGACACTTAATCCTTCTCCCCCCAGCCGGCCCTCTGACGTCCCGGGTCTGTTCCCAAACTGATGGCAGATTTTGGGTGACTGCCTCAGGAACTGCCTAAGAGGGGTGAAAGAGTGCCAGGGTTGGGGTAGAGGCACAGTGGGGAAGACAAAGAAAGGCATAACTAAAGCAACAACATGTGCATGAAGGAAGGAAGTAAAAGGAGAAGGAGATAATTATGATTCCCCAAGGAAGTGCGAGGCTGCTAAAAGAAATAAGTGTTGCATTCAAGAAGTATAAGGAAATGCAGAGGGAGGAGGACAGGGGGTACACCTAACAAAGCAGAAGGAAGCTGGCAAGGCAGTGAAGGGAGCAAAGGCCCAGACAGAGAAAAGAATTGTCCAAGGGTCCCTACAGGGTATGAGACTTTCTTCAGTTGTGTTAGTGAAAAGAGGAGAACAAGGATAATGATATTAAAAATTAAAAGGGCGAAAGGTGCAATATACAAACATGGAATCTGTCAGCAGAAAAGGACCACTTGGCTCACCCTATCTGCCCAGATGGTCCCTGCCTAATCTGTCTTTGCAGATCCTAACTGATACATAGATACATAGACAGTGTCGGCAGATAAGGGCCTATGGCCCACCCAGTCTGCCCATTTGAGCTTGTAAGTTCAGTTTATGTTTTCCTAGAAGTCTGTGGCCCTTATCCCTGACCTCCAGAATTCCTTATGTCTATCCCATGCATTCTTAAATCCTGTGAAAATTCCATGCGCAGTGACCAGGAATCAAACCCAGTCTCAAACGCACTGCCTGCCTCCCTTGCTGCCAGTGGCTCATCCTTCAAGCCACAGCAGCTGCTTAGGATTGTTGGAACAGTGTTGAAGACTTTGCTAAAGCCTAGATGGGCCACATTCACTGGCTTCCTCTGATGTATTTCCCGGTCACACTGTTGAAAAAATCAGGTTCGTCTGGCATGACCCCACACACACACACACACACACACACACACGAATCCATGCTGCCTTTGGTCTTGTAACCCATGTAACCTTGTAAAGCATGCATGGGATAGTCATAAGGCAATTCTGGGTGGGTTAGAAGAAGTAGGCTGCTGGTTAACTAGGATCTGCAGCTTATCCAGTAGGTAGGGAAATGGGCAGACTGGTGGGCAAGCGGTCCTTATCTGCGTCAAATTTATGTTTCTATGTTTCTTAGCAGCTGATCTCAGGCGACTCTCCCTCCTCCCTGTCCATTTACTAATATTCCCCTTTGTCTGTCCCATGCATGCTTGAAGCCCTCTACTGTTTTCGTCTCCCAGGTATCCACCACTCTATCAGTGAAGTAGTACTTCCTCACAACCCTTTTAAACTTCCCTCTTCCAGCTTCATTGCATGCCTTCTGATCGTGGTGCTTTTTCTCATTTGAAAGAGACTCCCTTCTTGCACACTATTCACCCCATTAGGTACTTGTAGGTGTCTATCATGTTCGCTCTCTTCTCTTCCAGGGTGTACATTTTGAGATTCTTCAGTCTCTCCTTGTAGGGCTTTTGATAAACCCTTGTACCGTTTTATTCCCCCCCCCGCCACCCTACTTCCACTCTATCTGTCCTGTCTGAGGTGTAGCTTCCAGAACTTGCCACTACTCCTGTAGGGACTAACAATCAAATGATTTCTGTAGCAGCACCACCTCACTCCTCCTGGAGATACTTGTCCACGCAGCATCCCACTGGTTCTACCTACTGCTTTGTCACACTGCCCTTCCACTTTGATGTCATTAGATATGATTACCCCAGGTTTCTTTTCTGCTTTATGACTGTCCGTACACTCCTCCACCATCCTCAGCTCTTCACGGGTTCCTATGCCCTAAGGGCATGATTCTGCAGTTTTTGGCACTTAATGTACATTGCTATGCTTTTGACCACTGCTTGAGTTTTCCAAGGTCCCTACGCATTCACTTCACCCTGTTACAGATTTTGGTGTCATCTGCAAAAAGGCATACCTTTTCTTCCAGTTCTTCTGCAGTGTCACTTATGTAGACCTTGAAGAGGACCAGTCCTGCGGCACCACACTGGTCCCTTGCCCCTTATTAGAGTGTGTGCCATTAACCACCACAGTCTGTTGCCTATCCATTAACTGGTTCCTTACCCAGTTGACCAGTTTGGCTCCCACCCCAGGCTGCTCAATTTCTTTATCAGTCCCCTGTGTGGCACAGTGTTGAAGACTTTGCTAAAGCCTAGATGGGCCACATTCACTGGCTTCCTCTGATGTCTTTCCCCGGTCACACTGTTGAAAAAATCAGGTTCGTCTGGCATGACCCCCCCACACACACACACACACACATACGAATCCATGCTGCCTTTGGTCTTGTAACCCATTTGATTCAAGATACTGTATCAGCCTTTTCTTTAACAGGTTGCCGTTCATGTCCCCACCACTGATGTGAGATGGACTGGCCTATAGTTGGTAGCCTCCTCCTGTTGCTGCTCTTTGGGCAGGCACATCTGCTCTCCTCCAGTCCTCTATAATCATGCTCATTTCCAGTGAGCTTTGAATAAGGCCATCAGTGGGGCATCTAGCACGTCCCAGAGTTCCTTTAGTACCTTTGGGTGTATCCTGTCTGGTCCCATAGCCTTGTCCACTTTCAGAGCTGCAGTCCTTTCAGGACTTTTTCCTCTGAAAATGGACTTGTGTCCACCTCCCCACTTTATTAAATGATGCTGCTGTTCCCCGCTGTGAAGACTGAGCAAGTACCATTTCAGGATGTCTGCTGTTTCTTGATCCTGTTCTGTGCAGTCTTCCCTGCCACCCTCCTTATCCTCACTATCCCATCCCTTGCTTTCCTCTTCTCATGTAACTGTATTCCCTTTAGTTACCCACTTAGGTATCCATTCCTCATCTGCACTTTTTCTCTCATCACTGCCTCGTGCTTCCCTCTGTTTTACTTGCTATTCCCCCTGCTCTCCTCAGTCTGCATTTCTTTATACCTCCAAAATGCCACACTTGTTTTTCCTTCACCACCTGACCTTGGCCATTTCCCTAGGGAACCATAATGGTCTTTTTTTTTTCCCTTCTGCTTTTACTCACTTCCTTCATGAAGAGGTTGGTTGCCTTAATTATTTCCTCCCTTATTTTCCCCAGTGTGTCTCTACCTGTTCCTGGTAGTCCCTCCCCCAATGTGACTGTTTCTGAGTCAGTCTCCCTTTTTCTTTAAAATTCTCCCTCCTAAAGGACATCCAACCTCATGTAGTTTGCCTGTGTTCCTATCTTAATGTTAAACCCCACTGTACTATGGTCAGAGGTAGATAGGGGACTGCCCACTATGACATCTGCAGTGCTGTCCTTCTTTTTAAACACTAGGTCCAGCATTGTCCCATCCCTAGTGGGTCCCTTGACTAGCTGCCTGAGAAAAACCCTTTGTACAGAGTAAAGGATGGCCCTGCTCCTTGCTAAAGCTGCACAGAAAGGTTGTAATCACATTTGGAAGATTGAAGTCTTGACTAGCAGCACCCCCTACTTGCCATCCTAATGATTGCTTCCCCAAGTGCCTTATCCACCTCCTCTTCCTGTGCTTGGAGGTCTGTATACTACCCCATATGGATAGCAGCCCTAGCACCTGTCTCCAGGATGACCTATGTCACCTCCATCCTGTCTTTTTCCTCCAGGGGTCCCTGTATTTCTGTGGCTTTGATTCCCAACCTCACATGTAGTATAGCCCCACTTCCACTCCTCCCTTTATTGTCTTCCCTGAACAAACAGTATCCTGGTATAGCAATGTTGCAGTCATGGCTGTCAGTGCACCAAAACTCTGTTATGCCACAACTCTGTTATGGCCACCTAACCCAGGCTAGCCTCTGCCATGATGGCCTTCACATCTTGAATTCAAACAACATGAAGTCTTGCTATATTATGACATATGCAGTATAACCCTAGGTTAGAACTGCTCCGGAGGTGAAAGAGTTAACTTTCCGTGCAGGGCATGGAATCTTGAGCGAGCTCGTTGAACACTCTGTCTGTTGAAGCTCAAACTTAAACTGTCAGATTTTACTCCGCCTCACTGAACAGTCGCCCGGAGATTCCTCCTACTGCTCAGTTCGCTTGTCGGTTTTAAAGTTTAATTCTCGGTTTATTTTACGAAATTTAACCGCAATCGTCGGTTCAAGCTCTGTCTGTGGTATTATAAGTAATAGATAGGCTTATTTATTATTTTTCTTCTGTGTGGAACTTGTAAACGTCTTTTTCGGTTCGGTTTGAACCCATCAGATGGGTTTTAAAATTACCTTCTAGTCCTTTAGAGTGCGGTTCCCGGTTCTTATCGGTTCTAAAAACGGATTTTATTACGGTTTTTTCCACAACCCGTGACACGGTTGGGAACCGATCAAGAGAGTCTTTGTTTGGTGGATTGCCATTAACGGGCAAGTTTTGGTTAGGCTGGCACTATGTCTGAGAAACCCAAAAGAAAAACGGACCCACTGGGTTTCAGCACTGTGGCCTCTGTGGGAAGCCTTTGCTAGCTGACCCACACACCATTTGTGTATATTGTCTGGGTTTGACCACCTCAATGCAGACTGCCAGATTTGTAAAATTTTCCTGCTGCCACCATGGAAAAAAGAGTGGGTAGCTCGGGAAGGAGGCCAAAAGTCCGCTGACCGGATGGCCAGCCCGGTTCGGTTCAACCAAACCTGAGGATTGCCCTCTGACCAGGCGATGCTTCCTCGGCAAACGAAGAGCCAGCTCTGAGGAGCCGGTTCCAACTAAAAGGACTAGAAGGTCAGCTAGTTTGGGGCCAAAAGTTCTTTCTCCAACCGCTGAGGAAATAGCCAAAGCTATTCAAATTGTCCAGTCTCTTTCCCCAGTTCCGTCCGAACCGGCACCATTAGGGAAGCGCCGGTTCGGTCGGTTCCCCCGGTTCAGGATTATGATTTTGAGGATTTTTATGAACCGGGGGAAGGGGAGGAGGGGTACGAGGAGAGTGAGTGTGATTTTGAAAGTCTGGATGTGCCCATTGAACCGACATCTCCAGACAGACCTCAGGAGTGTCCCTCCCAGGCTATCTGAGTCCCTTCTCATTTTTGTTTTACAAGAAAGTTGCTGAGACTCTGCAACTCCTGTTGAGGAAGCTGTTGATGATCAAGAAGAGCCTGATTTTGTGGAAATGATGGATAGTCCAGAGTCTAGGAGACTGTCTATTCCCTTGCATAAATCTTTTAGGAAACAGACAGTAAAAATTCTGAAAACTCCGCATTCTATCCTCCCTGTGGATAAAAGGATGGACAAGAGGTATGCTTTATCAGGCTCTGATACGGAGTTCCTATCCCAGCAGTGCAGCCATGTGGGGGTAGTGCAGGCTGCAGCCTGTGACAAGGCTAATATTCCTCTAGCCTCTCACCCTCCTGAAAAGGATTCCAGGAGGATGGATGCCATGTGGCAAAAAGCGTACATGGCAGCATCTTTGGGACTCAGACAGGCAAATTATATGAGTTACGAGCTAGGTACCAGAAATCCAGGTGGATACTGTCCTGACCTAGCAAACAGGCCCCTGACCAGCTTGCCAGGGAGCTGGAGCAGGTGGCTGCGATGGTATTGAGACATCCAAGGTGCAATTTCATGCTGCAGTAGACTCTAATGATGTTTCATCAAGAGTCATGGCTACATCTGTGTCTCTTCGCAGAATGGCCTGGCTCAGATGTACTGCCCTGTCACAGGATACCCAGTCTAAGGCTATGGATTTTCCTGTTGTGGGAAATTCTCTGTTTGGGGAGCAGACAGAGAATTATATGAAGAAAATGGATGAGTACAGGACCACCTATAGGAGTGCACAGGCCAAAGAAAGGCAAGTCATTCCTCAAAGGCAGCATATCAGGGGCAGGGGCAGGCCTTTTCACAGGCCATTTTACCAAGCCCAGGCCTCCTCTTCTGCTTATGCCCAGAGGGGGTTCTTTAGAGGAAGGGGCAGAAGGGGTTCTAGTAAGTCTGCTTCTACCCCTCAACCCAAAGCCCCTGCAAAACAGGCTCCCTGATGGGGTAGCCAGGCCGATTCTCCACTACCGTGGGGCAGGCTGGCTTACTTTGTCCAGGACTGGAAGTCTTTAACATCAGACAAGTGGGTCCTGGAAGTAGTAAGCCAGGGACTGGTTCTCAGCTTCAAAAAATTTCCAAACATGAGAGCCAGGTCTTTTCCACCTGCAAACCCTTCAGGGGCACTTGCCCTGGAAGCAGAAGTTTCTTCCCTCCTGGCTCTTAGAGCCGTGGAAAAGGTTCCACCCATACACCAGGGCAAAGGGTTGTACTCCAGGTACTTCCTTACTCCAAAAAAGACAGGAGAATGGTGGCCCATCCTGGATCTCAGGTATCTAAAAAGCACCTTTTAAAACCAAAGTTCAAAATGGTGACCCTGGGGATTATTTTACCTCTCTAAGGCCAGGGACTGGCTAGCCTCCCTGGACCTCAAGGATGCCTACTTCCATGTTCTCATCAGAGCTCCCATCGAAAGTACCTCAGATTCGAACTGCCCTCAGGCCATTACCAGTTCAGAGCAATGCCCTCGGCCTCACCTCGGCCCCAGAGGTGTTCACAAAATGCCTGGCAGTAGCAGTTGCTCATTTAAGAAGGCAAAAGATTGCCATCTTTCCTTATCTGGACGACTGGCTCATTGTAGGCCAGTCTCCAGAGCAGGTCAAATTACATTTACAAGTAACGCAGCAACTGCTTACATCTCTAGGTTTCCTTCTCAATCTTCCAAAGTCAGTTCTGGAGCCTGTCCAGCTTCTCACCTTCATAGGCGCAGAACTGAACACAAAAGAAGACAGAGCCTTCCTTCCTCTGGAAAGAGCAAGGACCCTGTGTCTCTGGCCTCCTTCTTTCACTCTGCAGGTCTCACCAGCAAGGCATTTTCACAGCTCCTGGGGCACATGGCTGCTTCTACAGCAGTTGTGCAGGAGTGAGATTTCAGATGAGGGACTTTCAGTTCCATTTGAGAGCTTTTGGTCTCAAAGGACAGATCCCTAACCAAATTGATTCCAGTGACTCAAACCCTGATCCAGGCCCTTCAGTGGTGGCAGAATCAGAACAATCTGAGGCAGGGGGTTCCCTTCACTCCCCAGTCTCATTCCTTGACCCTTACTACAGATGCATCCCTCTTGGGGTGGGGAGCTCACATGGGCGACCTTTCCACCCAAGGGCTGTGGTCCCCTCAGGAATCCCTGCTCCACATCAATTTGCTGGAACTCAGAGCAGTTTTTCTAGCACTCCAGGTTTTTTCCATGTCTGTCCAGAACAAGGTGGTTCAGGTCAGAACAGACAATACCACTACAATGTGGTACATCAACAAGCAAGGAGGCACTCGGTTTACGGCCTTGTGCACCGAAGCAATGAAGTTGTGGTCTCTGGTTTTTCTCTGAGCGCCTCCTACGGCAGTTCACCTCCCAGGCAAGGACAATGTCCCAGCGGATGCTCTCAGCAGGATTTCCCAGGGCCATCACGAA
Organism: Neoceratodus forsteri; assembly: GCA_016271365.2. Taxonomy (NCBI): domain Eukaryota; kingdom Metazoa; phylum Chordata; order Ceratodontiformes; family Ceratodontidae; genus Neoceratodus; species Neoceratodus forsteri. The sequence continues at coordinate 902,957,597 of CM057454.1, forward strand.
TGGGCACTGGATCCTAGTACTGGAGGTAGTATTTGCCAGATGGGGCACCTAAAATAGATCTCTTTGCAGTCCCAGACAATCACCAACTTCCCCTTTTTTGCTGCAGGCCCCCAGTGTTGGGCTCAGTCCCTCTGAATGCCTTCCTCCTCAGTTGGGAAGGGAAGTTTCTCTATGCTTTTCCCCTCTTCCCCCTTCTTTTCTAAGTGCTAGTCAGAATCAGATCTCAACCCTGCAAGATGATCCTGATTGCTCCAGATTGGGCCAGACAGCCCTGGTACCCACTCCTCATGTCCTTAGCAGTCCACTCTCCCCTATATCTTCCCAGGAATCGCAACCTGTTAACCTGTGCCCAGGGGAGGGTTTGGTATCCGAACCTCAAATCTCTCAATCTCAAAGCTTGGCTCTTGAAGAGTTAGAGTTTGCTGACCTACACCTATCTCAAGGTGTATTGGATATTTTGAAGACCTCTAGGAAAGCCTTCCACCAGGGCTACCTATAATTCAAAATGGAAGAGAGTTTCCATATGGTGTGCTGAAAGCATATTTCCCAGAATCTGCTGGCGTGCCCACGATCCTGGATTATTTGGTGCATTTGAATTCCTTGGGGCTGAGACCAGCTACCCTAAAAGTGCACTTGGCAGCTGTGTCTATCTTCTATCAGCAGGTAAGCCTTCTTCTTTATCAAGCTCACCCTGTGTTCTCAAGTTTTTTAAAGGGTTGCTTCACACCAACCCTCTGTTCAGGGACCCTGCCCCTGCTTGGGATCTTAATATTTGCATCGCTCAGCTTATGCAACCCCCTTTTGAGCCATTGTCTTCAGCAGAGCTTAAGTACTTGACTTGGAAAACTGTGTTTCTGGTAGCCATCACCTCTGCCAGGTGCATAAGTGAGCTACAAGCCTTGTCAGTGGAGCCTGATTTTATTTCCTTTCATAGAGATAAGGTGGTCCTCAGGACTAACAGGAAGTTTTTGCCTAAGGTGGTTTCAGACTTTCACCTTAATCAATCCATGTCTCTTCCTGTGTACTTCACTGACCATTCCTCCTCTGGTGAGAGGAGATGACACAGTTTAGATGTCAAAAGAGCCCTTAGTTACTATATAGAACGTACCAAGGGTCACAGGTTCAAATCCCTCCAGTTGTTCCTCACTTATGGTGAGGTTGGTTAAGGGAAACCTGCCACTTAAAGATCCATTGCCAGGTGGATTGTCTCTTGTATCCAATTCTGTTATGAAAAACTAGGTAGGTTCCTCCCTCAGGCTGAGGGCTCACTCTACTAGAGGTACAGCTGCATCTCTGGCTGCTGCCAGGGACATTCCTATCCTAGAGATATGTCAAGCAGCTACCTGGAAAACAGTTCACACTTTTACTAAGCATTACTCCTTGGATATCCAGGCTAGGAGTGATGCCGCTTTAACACAGCTGTGCTCAGAGCCTATTTCCCAAGTAGGTTCTGTCCCTCCTCCATGGAGGTACTGCTGTGTAGTCTGCATATGTCATAATATAGCAAGACTTCATGTTGTTTGAAGAAAAATTACTCACCTTAGTAATGTTTTTCTTCTAATAGAATCTTGCTATATTATGACCTCCAACCTGCCCCTCTCAGAACCTCTATTTTTGGGATGTGGGTGGGCAGTGCAATGTTGGCACTTCACTGATGCCCACTTTATTTTCACCCTTCTGGGTGCTTAGGTGTTATACTTAATTTTCTTTCTTGAATCCCCGACTTGAGTCTTTGCTCTGGGATCAAGAACAAAAGATGTTTTTGTAGTTAGTAGCCAGTGGCTAGTGTAGGTTCTGGCTTCCACAGAGACCTTAGTGAGTTTTTGCTCGTAAAGATCTGACAGTTTAAGTTTGAGCTTCAACAGACAGAGTGTTCAACCGAGCTCGCGCTCAAGATTCCATGCCCTGCATGGAAAGTTAACTCTTTCACCTCCAGAGCAGTTCTAACCTGAGGTTATACTGCATATGTCATAATATAGCAAGACTCCATTAGAAGAAACAACATTACTAAGGTGAGTAATTTTTTCTTTTATTTCACAGATGCCTTGCATTGATGCACATTGTTCTACATATGTTCCACCTTCTCTGCCTGCTTCCCCATCTCCTGCCTGTGCTGTTCCCTAAAGCTCCCCCTGTACCCCGCCTTCCCTTTCTACCTTCTCTGTTACCTGTCTCCTTTACTCATTTCTTCTTGATTGCCTGATTTATACTCTGCCTTATCCCCACCCTTGTCTTCTTGCACTCCCTGCTGTGAGGGAACTTACTCCCAAGGGGCTCTACTGCCATACTGCTTCAACATTGGGGGGGGGCAGTTGTTGCCTCCCTTGGTTTTACAGCCTCCCCTCCTAGCTAGTTTAAATGCTCATCCAAGTAGCATTTAGATCTTCCAGTAAGGTCTATAGTCCCCCCTCCTGGAAAGATGTAGGCTGTCTCTCCCATATAGGCTGATATCCTGCCACGTTGTCCCCCAGTCCCCAAATGTAGCTGAAGCTCTCCTCCATGCACCATGCCTTTATCTAGCTGCTAAAAGCCCTGGTGTGAAATGGCCTGTCTTCTCCCCAGCTGTATACAGGTAACCACTGTGTGTGCCACCTGCTTCAGGCCCCTCCACAGCTCCCTGAAATTTTCCTGTACTACCCCTACCCATCCCTTGCCAGGTCATTCATCCTCAGTTAGACAATGACATCTAGCTCCTTCCCATCTCCTGCTCTAGCAATCCTCTGGACCTACTGTCTGTCTCTCCAAGTTGAAGCACCTCTCGGCACTTCACCTTCCTCCACCTTTGTCCACATTCCCAGGTCTGTTCCCTAACTATAGAATCCCAACCACCAGCTGCTTCCTCCTCAGTGAGGGCCTCCTCCCCCCTCGATGGGGCTCTCCTTCTGAGGACCACGCTTCCTCCCTTACCACTGCTAGTGCCTCCTTCCTCCAGCCCTGCACTGCCAGTATGGCGAGGGAATTGTACAGTGGTATAGACTCAGAAATGTTACCTTTCCCACATCCCCCACCTTCCCTTAACCCACCAAAGTCCAGCCACTTCTGTTCTGCCTAGGCATCCTCTAGAGGACTGGTGGCAGACTTAGTCAGCCCCTGGGTGAGACAAGAGGTTCTCCGCACTTGTGCCAGTTCGGCTTGGAGTCCAGCAACCTCTGCTGTCAACTCAGTGAGGTGAGTACAAATGGGGCAGCACCTCAGTCATCAGTAGCTGTCCCGAAAGACTGCAGCTGCACACCCATTGTACTGCACTATTCCCATGCTTTTGCCTTCTTTTACCTTTAGGGCCTGTGAAACTTCCCTGTACCTTACTGCCTCTTTACTATGCCTGCTGAATTCCTACCTCTCCCTTTGCCTGTCTGAAATTTATTTGGAACCCTACCTTACCTGCAATGTCTCTTGGTTTCCCTTTTTAACACAGCTACCTGTGCCTAACTTGCTCTGTATGTCTAGTACTCCTTACCTACTTGCTTGAACCTATTTGTTACCCTACTCTACATAGGGCATCTTTATTTTCCCTTTTCAACGCCCTTACCTGTATCTACCTTTTTCTGGTGCCTGCTATTCCTTACCCACTAGATGTTTACCCACTACCTGTAGCTACCTACCCTGAAGCTGACTGCTTCAGTATACCAGAACACAGTAGTGTGGTATATATTTCCTTGGCCTGTTGTTCCTCCTACAGAGTCTGCTGTGGATGCAGGACTATCTGCAGATACCTAAGGCAGAATCTCCACTCCTACATTGTTCCATTTGCACGCTGGGACACACACATGATGGGACATGCTGGGAAATGAAGTCCTTTATAGTGCTCTTGTTAAAAGGCAGTAAGCCTCTGGCATCTCCACCAACTAACCACACACCTGATTCACAGGGTTTTCTTAATCTACTCACCCCCAAGATTAAATTCCTGAGCTAGGTTCCCCCACACTACCTGCTACATATTTAAAGACAAGTCTCATAGTGTCCTAAACATTAACTAAAAATCTCTTCTCCACCTACCTACCTACCCACTTAACACTGCTACTTAAAGTATAGAGAAAATATATATACTGTAGGTTAAAGCTTGGTGCTTACTCTCCTCTCTGTCAGCAATTTCAGCACTTCTCTGAATAGGAGAGACTGCAGAAGGAGACCAAAATAAATCTGACATTTTAAACATGCGCTTCTGATCAGTCTTAGCAGTGGAGGGGACAGACCACCAAGGAGAAGCAGGGATGGGGTGAAGAGAGGGGTGGATACAGGTCCATTTTCAGAGGAAAGAGTGCTGAAAGGTTCTTGCAGCCCTGAAGGTGGATAAGGCTGTGGGACCAGACAGGATTCACCGCAGGGTACTAAAAGAACTTATGAAGGTTCTGGCAGCCAGACTGGCAGCCTTGTTCAGTAACTCACTAGAATCAGGAATGGTTCCAGAGGATTGGAGAAGGGCTGATGTTGCCACTCCATAAGAGCAGCAGAAAGGAGGAGGCTAGCAACAACAAGCCAGGTAGTCTCACTTCAGTGGTGGAGAAATTGATGGAAACACTACTGAAAGGCTGATAGTGTCTTGAATCCAGTGGGCTGCAAGACCACAGACAACAATGGCTCATGGGTGGGGAGATCATGCCAAACAAGTGATTTCTTTGACCAGGTGACCAGACAACTTGATCAGGGAGAGCAATGGATGTGGCCTGAGTTAGACTTTATGATGCATTAGTACAAAGGACAAACTTCACTGTAGAAAACTTTCTTCAAGCTTTTATTTTTAATTCCCCACAAACATATGGGCAATGGTTGCGTGGTGGTACCACTTCCTCAGGCCCTCTGTGTTGGGAATTTTTAGTTCTGCATCATTTTCCTTTTAACTTAGACAGAGGTTTCTATAAGTTGCTTCTTTCAAGATTGCTTTACTTTTCAGTTTCTTTAGTCCACTCCAAATCACAGCTCAGGATTCAGTGGCGTGGCTCAGGCTGACTCCTAACCTAGAACTGAAGCACTTAATAAATGAGGATAAAGCACATGTACTGTGCTAGCTCTTGTGGGTACAAAAACTCATTGGAAATTAATTTAAAAATCTCAACACAGAGGGCCCGAAGCAGTGGCGCCACCATGAAACCGTTGCCCATATGTTTGTGTGGAATTAAAAATAAAGGCTTCAAAAAGTTTACTACAGTGGAGTTAGTCCTTTTCTACTAGTGTTCATGTGGAAGGAGTCATACTTTGGGACAACCCAAGCTGAATTATTACTGATTATTGCATTGGAGTCCCTGAACCTCCATTGCCCTATTTAGACTTTGGCAACACCTTTAACACAATGCCACATAGAAAGCCGATTAGGAAGTTGACCAACGTGGTGTGTGATCCATAGTGATAAAATGGGTTAGAAACTGGTGAAGAATAGGAGACAAAGGGTGGCAGTTAATGGAACTCATTCTAAAGAGGAGACTGTGAGAGTGGAGTACCACAGGCCTCAGTACTGGGACCAGCTCTCTTCAGTATCTCCGTAGGTGGGCATTGCAGAAGAGCTGGGGGTATGCCTTTATGCAGATGATACCAAAATCTGGCACAGGATGGACACTCAGGAAAGGGGAGAAAAATAAGAAGGGATCTTGGGAAATTCAAGGAATGGTCAAAAACATGTTAATTGGAGTTTATTCGGTTTACTCGGTTTTCAAAGGTAGAAGAAAGTTAACTGATCCATCGTGTCTACCTCCCCACACTGCATGGGAAAATGGTAAATTAGGAGCACCACAGAAAGTACCCATCTAGATATTTTTTGAATTGCTCAAACTTAGTTGTATCTATTATAACTTGTGGGAGCCTATTCCAGAGTTTAATCGCCCTGACAGTGAAAAAATATTTTCTTCTGTTTGTTGCTGCCCTTGGAACATATAACTGTTTATTATTGCAACTCAATGTATTTAATTTATTATCATATTTTATTTCACACTCTTCCATTAAGGTTTTATCCTTTAGGATATTAAATAATAATGATAAATCCCTCTCTGCCTTCTAGTCTGCAAGTCATACAGTTTGAGTTCCTTGCGCCTGTCACATAGTGTAGGTTTTTAATCTAGGAATAAGTTTAGTTGTTTTTCTGGACACCTCTGTAATTTCTTATCCTTTGTAAGGTATGGTGCCCAGATGGCTGCTCCAAAATCAAGGTGGGGTCTAATAAATTAATTATATAATGGTAAAATACATGCTTCTTGTTCACACGAGAATGATCTTTTTACAGCTGTTAATATAGGATTTGTCGTTTTTGTGATGTGTCTGCAGTGTTCCCCTGGCATTAATTGATCATTAACTAAGATCCCTAGGTCTTTTTCTGTTTTTATTATTCTTAGCTCTTTACCATTTAAATAGTATTTTATGTGAGGAGTTTCAGGCCACAGATGCATAATGGTACATTTTTCTTCATTAAAAGCCTTTGGTTACTTTTTGCCCATCTCTCTAATGTGATGATATCATTTTGCAATGCTATGATTTTCTCAGTAGAATTTACTTACTGCATACCAGTAGTGTCATCTGCAAACTTACTTATGTGCCCTTTTATCCCTGTTTGTAAATCAGATATAAAATGACAAACAAAGTAGGCCCCAGTACCGAACCGTAGGGAACCCCACTAGTCACTGCTGTAGGGTCTGAATATGCATCCAGAATTTTAACCACCTGCGTTCTCTTAGTTAACCATGCTGCTACCCACTTTATTATGTGTGGATCCATCATCATGCTCTGCATTTTGTTAACAAACCTCTGATTTTATGTGAAACCTTATTGAATGCCTTCTTAAAATCAAGAACTATGACATCAAGTGGAATACCTTGGTCCAATGACTTGCTGGCTTTCTCATAAAAACTGATAAGATTGGTGGCACAGGATCTATTCTTTATAAAGCCATGCTGTTTAAAGTCTTTTAATCCTTTGTTTTCCGTTTCTAAAGCTATTCTATTCTTTAGAATGTGTTCCATTATTTTACATATAACTGAAGTCAAAGTAGAGAGTGTTGCTAACTTCCCCTTTGCTCCCTTTTTATGAATTGGAGCAACTACCGCTAATTTCCATTCTGTTGGTACTTCCCCATGTTGCAGAGAAGCATTAAACATAAGTTTAAGGGGGATACAGATTGATTGTGCAATATTTGTTTAAAGATTTGGATTTATACCATCTGTTCCCGGGGTCTTGTTTGGTTAGTTTTAAAGCTTTTAATACCTCGTCTTCACTGATCTCTTTAACTAAAGGTAGTTCCATGCACTTGAGGATAATACTTCATCATTAAACACTGACCCAAAAAAAAGAAATAAATTTAATTGCCATTTTCTGGTTGTTTGTTATGTCTTTCCCATTGTCACTTAATTTTTCAATGCTGTGCATCTGTTTTTTGTTTTTATTAATATAGGAATAGAATACTTTGGAATTTTTGGTGGCTGCTAATTTAAATTCAATTTTCCATCTTTCTTTACTAATTAATTGTTTGGTTACTTTCAATTCCTGTTTATACCGGCTATAGTTTGATTGACTGGGTTGTTCTTTCATATTTTTAAATGCCCTTTGTTTTTTATGGATTTGTAGACTAATAGCATTAGTTAATCATGGAGGTATTTTGCCCTTTTTATTATGGGTTTTCTTAATTCGAACGTATAATATTTCTAATTCTTCTATGACTGATTTAAATAACTCCCAGCATTGTTCCATGTTTAGTTCTTTAAAAAAGACTTTCCCAGTTAAGACCTGCTATTGCTTTATTAATATCATCAAACTTTGCTTTGTTGTAATTATATCTGTAGTTAGTCCAACCTATATTAGTTTTATGTCTATTAATTTCAAATATGATTGTGTAATGGTCACTGTTTCTATGGGCTATTTATAATTAGATTACTTATATCCGTTGAGAAATTAGACATTACTAAGTCCAGAGTATTCTTTTTCTAGTAGGCTCCTGGACCAGTTGGTCTAATCCTGCCATGATGGTGGCATCAAGAAAGAGTCCTTCCAGTGATGTGTTTGTGGTTAGTTTGTTCCAGTGTAATCCTGGGAGAGTAAAATCTTCAACTATCCCCATCTCAGCTTGAGATGCCAGTTGTTCAGTATTGTTAATCAATATCCTATCAATATTTAAGTCTGAGGAAGGGGGTCTGTAGAAATTTGCCAAAAGGAATTTCTTTCCATTTTGCTGAGTTATTTGAATACATAGCCCTTCTATGTCCATTGAATTGTTGGATAAGGGGTATTCTGTTGCTGTGATTTTATTTGATACATGAACAAACACCTCCACCCTTTTGTTTTGTCTATTCTTGTGATACAGGGTGTAGCGAAATAGAATTATACCAATTTGAGTTTTCATCCCACATGTTTCCACATAATGCTACGCTATCATTTGGCTTTCAAGCATTATCTCTGTTAATTCTGAAATTTTAAGCACGTTTAGGCTTCTGGTATTAGCTACTAGTGATTTATAATTGTCAAGATTTTGAAATCTATAATTGAAAGCCTTCCCTGCTCGCCCCTTTACTCAGTTCAAACTTGCTTCAATAGTGTCAGCAATGGACTTGCCTAGCTTAGCCCTTTACTAAGGTGGAGCCTGTCCCAGCTGAAGAGGCTATCATCACAGGAAAACTTTTCCCAGTGGGTATTACATTTAATCTTTTCCACAAGACACCATTTCCATAACCATTCATTCACCTGCTTAATTTTGTTTTGTTTCATGATGTTAGCTCTGGGAACCAGGAGTAATTCAAAGAAACAGTACTCTCATTCCCCTTGTTTTAAAGTTGTGGCTAACTTAATAAAGTCCTCTTTGATATTATCCTCTGTAAATTTATTGATGTCGTTTGTACCTACATGAAGTATTACAAGTGTCTTACTTCCTGCATGTTTGATAATGTTAAGAAGCATTCTGTCAATGTCCCTTATCCATGCTCCTCTATAGCTGGAGCAGGTAATATTTGCCTTGTACTTTTTGCAAATAAACCTGTCTGTATATTTGATGATGGAATCCCTGAAGACAAAAACTTGTCTGTTTGTGCAGTGGGTAGATTGGATGGTGTCCATATCCTTGTCATCATTTATATTCTGCTCTAGGGTTGAATTTTCATGGGCGTTAGTTGTTCCATCTCCCCCGTTTCTATATTTGCTACTCTGTTTTTTGTGATGTCCAAGGTTGAGGGGTTATTAGTGGTACATGCTTTGTCCTTTAGTACATTACTTGTTAATTTAGATTTATCACAGGGTGCATTTTTATTTCACTGGCAGAATGAGAGTTCTTTTCAGAATTCGTTGTTTTATCTTTCTCGCAGTCGGCCACCTGAAGGGTGCCGTTATCAGTATTTTCTCCCAAAAGCTCAGATTCTGTTTCACCATCAGATGCAAGGGGGGAGAAACTATTTTGTGTTGAAATGTTAAACTCCATACATCATCTGCCCTTCTTTGTTTTATTTGTAATCTTTACTGGGCTCCATTCCTGATCATCACTGCTGTTGTCTGTCTCTCTACATCTTTTGTGTGCCCCATCCTGTGATTTATTGATTCAGTTTTGTACCCATGTTGTAGCGATATTTAGCTGATTGGTAATGACCTATTGCTGCATGTCAATAATGTCTTGCTCTAATGTTTAATTTTGCTTTATTTCCATAATCTCAAGGCATTGGGAACACTTGAGACCCTCAAATCCTGCCTGGAATTCTAAGCAGAACTTCAGTGCCAAAAGGTGCAAACTACTGGTAATGTATCTAGGGCATAGAAACCCTGGCACTGAGTATAGGATGGGGGGAATATTAACAGTCAGTAGGCAGGAAAGAGACCTTGTGGTGATCCTATCTGAGGATCTGAAGGTGGCAGGATAATGTGACAAGGCAGTGGGTAGGGCTAGAGGAATGTTGGGTTGCATAGGTAGGGGTATCTCTAGCAAGAGGCGGGTGGTGATGTTGCCATTATATCGCTCACTGGTGCAGCCACACCTAGAGTGCTATGTTCAGTTTTGTAGACCACACTGCAAAAAGGACATAGAGCGGAGTAGAGGCGGTTCAGAGGAGGATGACTAAAATGGTGCATGGTTAGAAGCTTTAGAGCACAGATGGTGTAATCTCAACATGTACACCCTGGAAGAAAGGAGAGAGAAGGGACATGCTAGAGACCTACAAGTACATCAGAGGGGTGACTAGGGTACAAGTAGGGAGTCTCTTTTAAGTAAAAACATGCACCAGGACCAAGGGTCATGCAATGAAGCGGGGGTTCAGGAGTGATATGAGGAAATACTTCTTCACTGACAGGGTGGATGCCTGGAATACATTGCCAGCAGAAGTGGTGGAAACTACAACAGTGGGGGCTTCAAGCATGCATGGGATAGACATTGGGATATGTTAGCTAGGATGCATGGAGATGGGAGGGTCAACAAGACCAGATAAGTTCTGTAGAGACAGAATATTTAGGGAACATCTGAGTAGATTAGATGGGCTAAACATTCCTTTTCTGCCATCAAATTCTGTTTCTTTGTTTCTGTTTGGTATTATCTCAGACGTAGGAAACTTTGTTCTAATTACAGTATGCTGAAACACTTTTAATGCAAACACAGAGACTTGGATAGGGGGAATTAAAAGTACCTATTAGAGACAGCTTGAACCATCAATTTTCTAAGGTTTGAAAGCTCCTAACGTTTCATATTACAACCCTAGACTAAGGAAAAAAAAATATGGTGCAATTACAGCAGGTGAACAGCTGTGCAGTTTATTAATTGACTCCCTAAGGAAGGGGTAGAACACCCTGAAGCACTGGATCATTTTTTCATTGGGCATAATAAATTGTACAGCTGCTACACACCTGTTGTATCTGTGTATATTTTCCTTAAGCATTTGTAGACATTATACAGCAGCACTACTACACCCGGGAGATGCCCGGGGACCTGTTAGCGCATTGGTCTGTTTTTTTTGTTTTGACCCTAGGATAAGTTTGCTGCATATGGCAAGAGTACAATTGATTGTTAAGATGGCAGCCCTGACATGCTGACAGACCAGACAGTTCTCTGCAGTATATCTGGGCCTTTCTGCGTAGTTTGACATAGTGGCTTCTGTCTCTGGGAATCGATGTAGCTCAGGTGGCTGTGAAATCACACTGCTGTGAGCAGAGAGGCAATTCCTCCATGCATGTGGCTGCACATCCAATTTCTAACATTGGGCATTTTGACATTTATATAGCTAGATGTGATCTCAAACAGGCATCCCATCTAAGATGCTGTTGGCCTTTTGGGTGGATCCTCTGGGTTTTTATGAATTTTAGATATAGCATAAAATAGTGGAGCCCTTGGGAAGCTTTTGATCAGGAGTTCTTCCTTCCAGACATAGTGTATCCTGGATAAGTGCTGTATTCATTCAGTGGTGTTTGGCTGTAGGGTATCTGTAATTCTTGACTTCTAGGAGTGTTGTACACATCTACTGTATCTAGGCATACTGATGAGTCCTGGTAGGACGAAACACGTGTCTATGTCTTCTGTTAGCACCCTTTGCAAACTGTGTGAGAGGCCTTTCGGCACCATGCAATTCTGCTTAAAGTTGGACCAGCATAACATTCTGTGGTGATTTGCATATGCAGCCCATGATGCTTTGCATTGTGGGGGCATGTGTGATTTTGTATTTTCTTGAAACTTGGCTTCCCAGCCAAATGCCCTTTGGGGTAACCCTTGCCTCAGTGTTTATGCACAGAGGTTCTTTGTCTTTTACTGTATCTATGTTGCTGTAGTGATTGTACCATAACCTGTCCCGTCTGCTGGCTTGATTATAGTGGAGGTATCCTGTGGTTTCTGAAGTGCCTCATTCTGAACCTTAGTTAAATTATTTTTAGATCTTTTAGTGGGTGTTTGTTCTAACAAAATGTCCAAATCCTTGGTCATAAGACATATGTAAATTTCTATGGGGTGAATGTTACCCTGCAGGAGCATACAGTTTGGTTTTACTTTCAATGTCTGTTTAATCTGTTGTTTATATGTGTCTGCATCACCTCCTTCCTTAAATGTTGCTTGAAGCCTAAGGGTTCTAAAAAAACCATTGTAGGTCAACTTGAAGTTGAAATGTGTCAAAGTACTGGAAGGGTGCAAAAGATAATCCCTTAGATAATACTTCTATCTCTTGTTCTGACAGTTGTCTTGCACTAAGGTTAAAGATAGCTATATCTGCCTCCTTTTAACTTTCTGAGAAACTTTCCTGGGCCTCCTCCTCCTGCTTCTCCTTCTTAATCCGTGTCTGGGACCCTGCCCTGATATCTCATATATGCCTCTGATTGAGAGGTGGTTCTTCTTTTGTTCTGTCTTGGTCCTGACCCCTTTGTTTCTCATATCTAACTAAAAGAAAACTGTCTTTGATCTGTTTTGTTGCCTCTGTCTGCATGTAGGTCTGCTATACCTCTCTGAGTCTGAGGCAGAACTCCTGTTCACAAACTTATCATAGGTATATGTGACAGGGCTGGGTAAGACCCTGCCCAATTTCTTATGCAGAGGTAGGTAAAAACAAGGATCTGTTTTTCTCCTCTCTTATTCTGCCACTCATCTATCTCTTGTCTGTCTGATTTCACAATCAAATTTTCCTTTTGGAACCTCGGAATTGACCACTCTGGTGATCCCATGGTTCCCCCTGTTTTCTCCCTTCCTTCACTTGCTGTTTTTGGTTTTTCTTTCTCCCCTTGCTTCTCTGCGGTTAAAACCCATGTGTGAATATTTATGAGAAACTGAGATCACTTGTTTTGCAAATATATATATAGTTATATTGTTGAAATGAATTGCAGAAAGCTGTTTGGGGCTTGTTAGAGAAGATAGCAAGCTGGAACATAAGGGGTTGATCTTGAGAAACCTTTTGACCTTCTGAAAGCTTGTTCACAGAGCTGTAAGCAGGAAAACTAGCTCTAGCCAGAATGTGTTAATTAGCTGCTCCTGTTGAGAAGAATAGATGTACTGTTCACAGGAAAGAAATTGACAAAGTTTGGTACATTGTGTAAAAACAGGACATATAGTTTAACGAGAACAGGATGCAGAATATAATTGCCAGGTGAAAACATCTTATAAAAAGAGAGCAGTGTTTGTTTAGAGGGTTAGAAAGGAGACTGAGATTTAGATTTACAGATTCTCTTAGAAGAAGGGTTTTGTTTGAACTGTCTGTATAAGAGCTATCCTGCACAATTCTATTATTTCACTTTCTTGTTATTGATAAGAAAATTGTACTTGTAAATTTACAAGTTCTGGTTTGCCTGTGCTTCCTGATCTATTCCTCAACAGTGTATACCCGATTGTCCTGGTAGTCCTGTATATTTTGGTAGAGTTTTTTTCAGCTTATGTTGCTCTATAGTGCTTTCAAACTCAGATAGATTCTTTTAATATTTTCCAAATCTCATTATAATTGTACCCCGTTTTGTTTTAATGTTTCTCTCCCCCCAGATAGTTTGCTCTGTTCCTCCAAGAAGACTTCAGTAAGGGCCAGCATGAAGTCTGCTGAGCATTTTGTTCAAATCCCATCCTATTTCTTTTGCAAGCTAGCTGAACCAATGCCTTTGTTGGTTCTATCAGTATTTACGGCCCCCAGGGATCCTCTGGTATTCTAAGTAACAGACCAAGGTGGGGCCATGCCAATCCAGTCAGGCATCTTTATGTTTAATTCCATAATTTTTGTCATGGTAGTTTAAGGGGATTCATCTCCAGTAGTGATGAAATCCCTGATTCCTTTAATTTGCTGGACCAGTCTAGTCTGGACCTGTTGATTAAAAGATGTAAAAGAAAACTTTGTGCTCAAAATATTTCCTGTGTCAGCAAAGCTACTCATGGTGGCTAGATGCAGTATGTTGTTAAAGCCCTTTATAACAAACTTATAGAAAAATTAGAAATACAATCACAGCGGTGGTCAAACCTGTCTTGGGAGCAATCCTCTTATGGCATGTCTCTTTGGCGAAACCTCTGCAGCTTCAGGAATACACTTATGTTTGCTTTCAGTGGTCCAACAAATGACAAACTTTGTTGCAGGAAACTGCAGGATCTTGTAACTTAAAGGGTGGAGTAGGTGGTGGTGTGTTAAAGTCCAAACTTTGGAGGCAGTATATTGCAGTGGTTTAAGGCTTTGAGCTGCAAATCTGGTGACATCCAGCAGACCAGACCTGGGTTTGAATCCCACAGCTTCCACCTGTATACTGTGTGACCCTGAGCAAGTCATTTAACTTCCCCTGTGCTCCCAGGTCGCTCCTGTAAAAAGCTTTCAGCTCAGTGTGCTACTCCTGGTTAAACAACTAAATAAATAAATAAAAATAAATAAACAGTACTATTGGCTTCTCTAGCTTTTGACAAAGCACTCATTCAGACGTTCTTCTAAATATATTCCTTTTATTACTGCACCAGTGTATCAACATTTTCTATTTATGGCTTCCTCTGGGGCCCTCCAGATACTTACACAACTAAATAAAATTACTGAAAAATCTGTATTTCACGTTAACATATGAGCATATATTTCATTGCTAAAATGCCACGTACAGTATTGAAATGCTCTGTTCTAGGATTATGTTCATTCTTTTGTTTGTAAATATAGTCTTTAACCATTTTTTCATTTACAACAGGGTACAAGCAGTCACAAATTCATCAGTGAGAGTCAGTTTATGTATACAGGAATACAGGACATAGGTAGTTCTGACACAAAGTTCATAGATATATGCGGAAACAGGCTAGCAATACAACATTGCATAAGGCAACACATTATACACGGGAATTCAGGTCCCAACTCTAAATGTTCCCAATCCTGGACCCCCACCCATCCACCCACCCCTCCAAGGAAGCCCCCAGCCCCAGCAAGCTGTTTGATTCTTCAGGGAACAAAGGTTGGATCTTTGGACATAACATATAAGATCCATCTATTCCATCTCAGTGGGCAAAGTTCTGATCTGTCATTCAGAAAAAGGAAATCCTTTTCATTTCTGTATATGCCACTGACAATGTTCCTCCATTCTGAGACTGGGGCAATTGGGACTGTGAGCCAGCACCACGTTATGGCCTTCTTGGCTGCCAGAAGGACTATTCCCAAGAGGTAATGTGTGTGGGAGTCTCTAAAGTCTGGAGGGAATATATGCAGTATGAAGAATTCCTCAATGAGGGAGATAGGTTGGGCAAACAGGGTCCCTAACTTTTGTTCTAGGGATGTCAGAAAAGGTTATAGCCTAGGGCACAGTCAGGATACATGAGAGTGATGTGCTACAGGGTCGCCACATTGGCACCAGCAGTGTGCCAAGCTGTAGTGAAAGGAAGTAATGGCTGGTGTACGGAAATACCCAATAAGGAGTTGCCAGGAGAAGAGACACCAGGTATGAGAAAATGTGAGTTTAGACATGGCAAGACAACTGATGTCCCATTATTGAGGCGTGATGCTCACTCCTAACTCTTCGTTCCATTTGTCAAGGATCTGCCTGGGGCACTCCCCTACTGTGCCCAGGAGGGTCTTGTATATCACAGAAATCACATGTGACTGCCCTGTAGAGAAAAGGAGACCCTGGAGGAGTGTGATCAGAGGGAGGTATCCATCAGGGTGATGGGCTGGAGTGGGAAGGGAATACAAATAGTGTCTCGGCTGGAGATACCTAAAAAAATCTGTCTGATGTAGCTCATGGGAATGGAACATCTAGTGAAATGTCTTAAAGATGGGACCGTTTAGAATTTAAAAGAGAAAGGAGAGACCCAAGTGGCCATAACTACAGTTTGTATGATCCAACCAGGCAGGGAGGACATTTTCCAGCAGAGTAATTGGGCAAAGTAACATCAGGAATGGAGAGAGGGAAAGGTGCTTGTGGATCGCATTCCATTTTCTGACCTGGTGCTGAATCCAGGGGCTGGGGGTCTGGCCAGTGGGGAGTAGTCTGGTGTAGAGTAGCTCTAATCATTTTGTCATAGGAGAATAGCCCCTCTTCTGTCTCCCTCCAGATTGCGGGGGAGGCCCTCCTGTATCTAGCAACAATGAAAGATAGGTGGGAGGCCCAGTTATAAAGCCGCAGGTTGGAGAGGGCAAGGCCTCCCTGTTTATTGGGGAGAGAGAGAATGGTGAACTTCACTCTTGGGCGCCTACCTGACCAGATAAATTCAAGCAGAGTCTTATTCCAAATATGGAATAATTTTGTAGGTAAGTGCAGTGGTACATTCTGAAAGAAGTAGAGGGCCCTAGGCAAAACCACCACCACAACCTCTATTCTCTGGTATAAGTTCAAGGGAAGGACACTCCAGTTGGCCAAATCTTGCTGGAGCTGGGTGTAGAAGGGATCATAATTATTTTGCATTGCATCATGTGCATTGTAGGATAAATAGATACCCAGGTACTTCAGTCTATCAAGATCCCATTGAAATGGGTAGGCCTGCTGGAGGGTTTGGGGGGTATAGTGAAACACAAGGGCGTCAGTTTTAGAGGTGTTAAGCTTGTATCCTGAACATGACCCAAAAGTCTCGAGGATTTGAAATACTGCAGGAATAGACTGGCATGGGTCTGAGAGGAAAAGTAGACGTCATCTGCATAAAGGGCAATGCAGTGTTCCATCCCCCCAGCCGGACACCTGATATTTTGGGGGAGAGTCTTAATGCCTGGGCCAATGGCTCAATGAAAATGGCAAAGAGTCCGAGAGAGAGGGAACAGCCTGCCTAGTCCCTCTAAACTAAAGAGAGGGAAGTAACTAGAGTGATGTCCCGAGACCTTAACGCAGGGCTGTGGAGAGGCATATAATGCTTTAATTATGGCAATAAAAGGGGAAGGAAAACCCATCCTTGCCATGGTGAAAAAAAGAAAAGGCCAGGAGACCCTATCAAAAGCCTTCTCAGCGTCTAGGCTGAGAAGGACAGAGGGAGCTTTTTGGGTCTGCATTTCACGGACCGGGTGGAGAGCTCTTCGGGGTATTGTCTGCTGCAGATCTGGAACTCACAAAGCCTGTCTGGTCGAGATTAATCAGGTTGGGGAGGACTAAGTTTAGGCGATGAGCCAGGGTGGACATAAGATATTTGTAGTCCACACTGAGGAATGAGATCGGTCTGTAGGAGTTGCATGATAAGGGATCCTTTCCTGTTTAGGGATAAGGAAACCGCAGCATATGACCAGCTTGGGGGGGGGGCTGGAATTCCCCTGCATGACCTCATTGTAGATCCGCAGTAGGAGTGGGCTGACTGTTTGCACAGTGCATTTATAAAGCTCCGCCCTGTAGCCATCGTGGCCTGGGGCCTTCATGGTTTTGGATCTGGAAATGGCTGCAGCCAGCTCCACTAGGGTGACTGGGGTAATCAGAGTATGTTGTTGGTCCTGACTGAGACCTGGGAGATGCAGAGTTGACAGGAAGGTGTCAGTAGCAGCCGGGGCTGCTGGCTGTTCAGGGGTGTATAAGGTTTTATAGTAGTCACAGAATGCCTGAGTAATGTTACTGAGCTTTGTGTGAAGGTTACCTGAGGCAGGGTCTTTATTTCTGCTATGGTTGAGAATTTACGTTGCTCACGTAAACATAGGCTAACAGGCAGGATGCTCGTGGACCTATTTCCCCATATCTCTGCCTCAAAAGTGAATGCTATCTCTGTCTGCTGAGTGCAGAGGGCGTCCAAGTCCCACAGAATCTGTGTAAGCTGGGCGGCAACAGAGTGGTCCCCCTCTTGGTGTGCAGACTGCAGGAAATGCAAGGTCTGTTTTAGATGTATGTGCCTCTCCTTTTGAATCCTCACAAGGGAGGCTGTATGCTGAATTAGGTGTCCCCTTAGAACTGCCTTCAGGGTATCCCATGTAATGGGGGAGGAGATTTCTTGGTCAGCGTTGTCCTCCAAGATCTCCTCAAGTTTGTCACTCAGGAACTCCCTAAAGGATTCATTCTTGAGGTGGATCAGGTTAAACCACCAAAACGTGTTACTCCTCTCCAGACCCAGGTCCCACGAGATAACCAAAGGGGCATGGTCAAAGTGAGCAATATCCCCCATTGAGGCATCTACTATTGTTCCCAGACTTTCCTTCAGAGTATAGCAGTGATCAATATGGGTATAAGTACCATGTACTGCAGAGGAAAAGTGTATCCTTTACCCCTGGGATGGAGGGATTGCCACACATCCAGCCAGCCCACCTCTTGTACAAAACGTTTTAAGAATTTGTGAGGGGCAGGTTGTTTACCCCTGAAGAAGTTCATGGAATCCAAACTGGGGCTAGGGGCTCTATTAAAGTCTCCCACCATGATCAATGTCCCTTTGGTCAATTCCACAATCTTGCTAAGGAGGTGTCAGATGGTCGGGACATTGGCACCAGGGGGGAGATATATATTTGCCAGGGTCATCTCTCGGTCCTGTAACTGCCCCTGTACGATGACCAGATGGCCCTCCGGGTCAACCCATTCCATTGTGGACTGAAAGGGGGTGTAGCTGGGAATCCGTATGGTGACCCCCTCCTTCTCCCTTTTCCGAATACAGAAGAGAAGACCTGAGCTAAACCCCTGCCAACCAATTTCTTATGTTCGTCATCTGACAAGTGGGTCTCCTGAATATATACAACCTCAGCCTGACTCTTCTTTAACAATGAAATTATCCTGGTGTGTTTTATAGGGCTGCCCAATCCATCAACATTCAGAGAATAAAGTTTGACGTGTTTACTAGCTACTGTATGCTTAAGTCTGAACAAAAACAAGATGTGCTGAAGAAAGGGGGTTACTAGTGGAGTACCTCAGGGCTCAGTACTGGGTCCAGTCCTCTTTAACATCTTTATAGGTGACATTGCAGAGGGTCTCGAAGGAAAGGTATGCCTCTTTGCGGATGACACAAAGATCTGTAACAGAGTTGATACAGGGGGGTTAGAAAGGATGAGAAGGGACTTGGCAAGGTTGGAGGAATGATCAGACATATGGCAACTTAGATTCAATGCAAAGAAGTGCAAAGTGATGCACCTGGGAAATAAAAATCCAGGAGAAGAGTACACAATAACAGGGGAGGTACTAACGACAACAATAATGGAAAGGGATCTGGGTGTAGTCATATCAGATGACCTAAAGGTGGGTAAGCAATGTGAGAAGTCAGTAAGGAAAGCCAGGGGGTTACTGGGATGCATAGGGAGGGGCATCACAAGTAGAAAAAGGGAAGTGGTTATCCCTCTATACAGACAGTTGGTGAGACCCCATCTGGAGTACTGCGTGCAGTTTTGGAGACCTCATCTACGAAAGGACATAGACAGGATGGAAGCAGTCCAGAGCAGGGCAACTAAAATGGTGCAGGTCTAATCAGAAACCATATGAAGAGAGACTGAGAGAGCTTAATATGTATACCTTGATGAAAGGAGGGACAGGGGGACACGATAGAAACTTTTAAGTACCTCAAGGGACTCAGCAAAGTCCAGGAGGGTAGCATCTTTCAGAAAAAGAGATGTGTAAGAACAAGGGGCACAATTTAAAGTTAGAGGGGACGGCTCAGGGTAATGTGGGAAATTCTTTTCATGGAGAGAGTGGTGACTATGGAACCGCCTTCCTGGAGAGGTTGTGGGGTCTAAAACAGTGGGGGAATTCAAACATGCATGGGACAGACATAAGGCAGTTATACTGGGGGGTTGCAGGAAGTAGGCTGTTGGTTAACTAGAATCTGCAGCTTATCCAATAGGCAGGGAAATGGGCAGACTGGGTGGGCCAAGTGGTCCTTATCTGCCTTCAAATTCTATGTTTCTATGTTATATGGTTTAAATATCATAACCCCCAGGCTAAAGCCTGTAACAGAGTCCTGAACCAAATCTCCAGGCCACAGGCATAGTGACTGCTTGTAGTGAAGTGAGAGAACAAACCCTCCAACATGAAACCTAGAGGGGGAGTATCAAACAGGAAAATTGGAAACAGTGGGGAAACAATGACTAAGTAGGCATTTGCTAGTAAGAGTAAGGGGAGAACAGTAACTACGCAGGCATTTGCCAACTGGGCAGAGCCTGCCGAACTATGGGTGGCCTCCATGGGGGCTAGGTACTGAAAACACCTGGCACCCAAGCTGTGCCAAGTGTGGCCTGTCCCTACCTGAGGGCACTAGATGTAGACGTCCAGAGAAAAAGGGGGGAAGGGGATGTAGTCATGCCTTGACTCCTCCAAGGCAATAGATTTTAAACATGATTAACAATTTCAAACTCAATTACAGTATTTGTATAAGTGCCAGAAAATAATGGCTACCAGGGTTATTTGCCATGTTGTGCCTCAGTGGGTTCATGGACCATGGAGAGCACCCGGGAGGGGATGGAACCAGCCCCCAACCCACCCCACGGACAATGTCTGCAAGGCCAGAACACCTCAAGACAGAGGAACTGTAACTCCAGGAGGGCCCATGGTGGCAGAGGCCATAATCTGGACCATGGAGCATCCACCTCAGGATCCAAAGGAGCCAACCTATCCAGTGCCAAGGTGTCTGATCTAATTTATGCACCCTTCAGGGCCGCAGGCCTGTGATCCTCGGAGGACATGTTGTGGACCCGTAGAGCCACACGGTAGTAGCTCCATGCCCCCGGAAGGAGGAAGGAGTGAGATCAGCAGCAACTGGGGCCATTCAATAGCCAGACAAATTCAGTAAATGGAAGGTGCCACCTACCTGTCTCAGGCCCAATCATCAGGGCAACCAGGGCCTAGCGAAGAACCAGTCCCACCCCCCCAATGGTGGCAGTGCCTGTCCCACTACCCAGACCCCGACCCCCTCCAACAGAGATCCCAGCATCATACCGGGCAATTGCCTGCACAGTCCTGGTCCATGTTATCTAGGGCTGGGGGGATGGGTGGAGGCAAGCCCCCCAGCCCTCGGACTGGCTAACATGGCATGCACTGGAAAGGAGGAGGAGGGAATCCGGGGAAGAGGTGGGGAACCGGACTGCTGCGAGCACTAGGCAACTCAAAGGGGGGAAGTAAGAACCGGCTCACCTGTAAGGAGAGGAAAAATAAGCAGGCTAGGAAGCGTCCATTCATTTGACAGGCTGATGTGTGGCTGTTCTTGAAGGCAAATCCTTTGTCTGTTTCTTCAGGCCTGCCACGATTTTCTGGATTGTGGAGGCGGCATCTCTGCGATGCTCTTCCTTGGATGGTAGCCGATTCCAGACCTGCCAAACCAGCTTAGATACCAGGGATGGATTGGACTGTTTTGGGGCCAATGAGACCTCCATGCTATGCCTGCAGAGTTCTTGGGCGGCCTCTTTGGCTGTTTCAAATGTTCTGGGACCCTCCGCAAATTGAACTGTCAGCTTGGAGGGATATGGGGTCCGGAATTTTATTTTGGCATCCCGGAGCTTTCTGAGAATGGGGGCATAAGCCCTGTGATGAGCTGCAGTCATTTGGGGGGGTAGTCGTTATCGATGTAGATGCGATGCTCTTGGAATGTAAGATCCCCTTGCAGCCAAGAATTGTGTAAAATGATCTCCTTTTCCTGGAAACACAGAAAGCAGAGAACCATGGAGCGTGAGCGACTGGATGGGCCGGGCTGTGGGCCCAAGGTGTGGTGAGCGCGGTCAATCTCCATTGTACAGCTCTGGGGGAGATCTAGCTTGGACTTAAAGAACTTCTGCAGGAATTGAATAGGATTATTGCCCTCACATCCTTCAGGGAAGCCCGAAACCCTGAGATTGTTCCTGCGGTTCAGGGCCTCTGCGTTTTCCGCCCTCTCCTACAGCTCCTGGATGGCATAGTGCAGTTGCACTGTAGCTCGCTCCATGCAGTCCATGCGGGTGTCTGTTTGGGTGGTCTGCTCCTCTAGAGAGTTGAAATGGTGTTCCGTTTTCCTGATATCTGTCTGGAGTGCCACAAAGGTAGAACGGGTCTCCTTCCAAAAGTCATGGAGCTCCTGGAGTACAATGTCCATTTGCTTGCCAAAGTTTGGAACAGTTGGCAAATCGGCCCTCGCGGGCCTGTCGTGGCCTGAGATCTGTGAGCTGTCACTGTCTGTAGCCCATACGTTGGGATCTGTGGGGTCCGCATGCTTTTGGCAGGTCAGGTTTCTTCTAGACATCTCAGAGTCAAATATTATTGTTTGTTCCAAATTTGAGCTTGTGGGTGTAGAGTTTTGAGTTATTAAAGCCTTAGAGGAGGTGGAGCTATGAGCTCAAGGTGCTTCCATGGGCATGATGTCACGGAAGTCCCTATGTTCATTCTTAATCTTATTCATTCTTATATGGTGTTATGGCTGCCTGTAATGGACAGTTAATGTAACTAAATATTTACATTTGTGAAACATGGACTTTTAGTAATGTTGTTTAATTTTGTATGTTGCTAGAGGCCTTCTAAGGAAGCCAAAAAGTCAAAACATTGGCACATTGGTGTAATAATAAAGAGAATATATTGAGAAGAAGGCAGAGAGCACCAGCCATCATCCTACCAGCAGGTTTTCTTCCTGTCCCCACCACCACCACCATGAATATCGGCAGCGATGACTCCTGTACATGTTCATGTATGTTGCTGTGTAAACCTTGTGACTGCTACATACAGCAGTGTGGGTCCAGCTGGCACCCTTCCCTTCCCTCCCAGTTGCTCCAGTCTTCACTTCCACCTGTGCTCAACCAGGCTTTTGTTTTGATAACTTGATAGGCCCAGTGAGCTTGAAGCCCGTTTTCATGGGCGATCCAGAGCAACAGTGCCAGAAATAATATAAAATACAAGTACAAAACAAGATAAAATCAGTCCATGTGTGTACATATAGATGAGCCAAGTAAGTCCAGCTTAATACTCTTTTTAAACTATTTTTAAAAGGAAAGTCGGAATTACATTCTTTTACATCAGGTGGGGAAGAAGTCCTAGTTTTCAAGACCTTATGTGAAAAGACCATCTGACCTGTAGAAGTTCTAATAAAAGGAAAAATCATATTGGCAGAATCTACAGATCTCAAGTTGTGAATGTACTGTTGCTTACATAGGAAATCAGATAATGCTGTAGTAATTGACTTGAGGACGAATCCTCCATGCAAGCAGTCTAAAACAGTATTGAATTCTTAGATTAAATGTGAACATTTAAATTCATCATAAAGACGTCACTGAGTAAAAGTATCAGCAATAAGTACAAAATGAGCAGGCCTATTACAGAGTACCTTGACTCTGGAAAGAACACTATCTGTCTGATGCAGCCATATAGATTAACAAACCAAAATACAAATACAGTTTTAAAATGGGCTTTACAAGTCTCCAGAATCCTAGCAACTTTATTGGTTGAACACTTCGTGTGACCACTCATTCATTCCCAGTTATGAATGGTTTGTCAACAACCTCACATAATCTACAAACGTAAAACATTTTTCCATACTTTTTCCATTAAATTAAATTTATTTTGTAAGTGTAATAGCCCTTAGTCACTTCAGGATATGCCTTTCTTGAGAATTCATGCACTTCCTGGGTGTGCTGAAAGGCACTAAGACATTGTCCTCATGCCTTCCAGTTCACTTGAGGCGTGAAATAACGTTATCCAAAGTCACGCTGTTTTGTGGGTTATTAACCTAGTTAATAAGAGGCAAAATAAGATTTTGACTGCCATTTTTCTTGACTCCATTGTCAAATTTGTGTAATTTTGATATAATATCCCCAAATATGAATTTGTCATCTTAGTTTGGAAATTAACATGGTCTATATAAGACAGTGCTCTATCCAGAGTTCATCCTAAAGGTGGCAGTGTGATGGCAGAGGCAAGCATCCACTGTCCCTGTCCTCTGTGATCCAGGGAGATCATCCCCTGGAATATGCAGTCCTCCTTCCGCTGCCAGTCCTTTGATCCACGCAGAGGTGGAATCCAGGCTGCCACTGTTGAAGCTACAGTGTTGCCACTGCTTCAACTGGCCAGCTTTATAGGAACAGTTCTTATATTTTGCAGGGGTGCTGCTGCACATAGGTTACCATGTATAAAGTAAAAAATGTTGCCACTTTCTAGTTCCTGTCTTTGTTAAAGTAGAGGTATTTTGTTCCAGATTTCAGCCATGACATGTTTAAGCATGGTGACTGTGCACATGCACTATTAGAGAGCAGCAGTGCACTCAACCAGCTAATAGGATTGAAGTATAAGGTTTTTTATTTTACCACATTCAATTATAATGGAAAATCATAAGCTCAGTGTCCAGTAAAAATGGTCAGTTTTACTTGTAAAAACTTCTACAAACAGGATGCTGTAGTTATAGTCAAACTCTGCCTGCGGCTGTTATAAGTGGGGCTTGCTGTTCTTGCTGGCTTTTTTTTTGTTTTGTTTTTTTTTTGCAAATTTGTCTTTTTATTGATTTCTGTCAATAACGGTAAACAGACAAACTAAGACGGAACACTGTTTAAAGAAAGAAAGAAAACATAGCTGCTTGTCCAAATACAAGTATAAAGGTAGATATGCCTTTTGACAAGCAGCTTTCTGAGATATGGTAGACACTGATTCTCACACTTTGTGATAATGAGCCTCCCCCAAGCCATGGAAAATATTTCAAGCCTCCCTCAAATTTGAAAAAAATCTTGAGCCTCTCCATAGAAAAAAAATACTTTGCACAGTACACCAGGAATCAAGCGAGATCAATAAAGCTGACTGAGTATATTCTCTTTTTATTCAACTTAGTGTTCTCCACCCCCAACCCCACACCCCAGGTTGTTCTTATTACTCTACTTTTATGACTCTTGAACCCTTGTTACTGTTTCAAACAACATGAAGTCTTGCTATATTATGACATATGCAGTTTGTCCCAACCTTAGAACTGCTCCGGAGGTGAAAGAGTTAAAGTCCATGCCAGGCATGGAACTTAGAGCTCGAGCTCGTTGAAAATTCTATCTGTTGTTCTTCAAACTTAAACTGTCAGATCTTTACGAGCAAAACTCACTAAGACTCTGTGTGGAAGCTGTAAACCTACACTAGCCAACTGACTACTTAATTAAATAAACACATTTTGGTGCCACAATGAAGACTCAAGTCAGGAGACCCAAAAATGACAAACACAACAAAGATCACCCCAAAAGAGGGGTGAAAACAAGGTGGGCATCTAAAAGTGTTATCGCTGCCCTGCCCACCCACATCCCCAAGAGAAGGTTCTGAGAGGGGCAGGAGGGGGAGGTCATAATATAAAGACTCCATTAGAAAAACAACATTACTAAGGTGAGTAATTTTTTCTTCAAACAACATGAAGTCTTGCTATATTATGACATTATACTGACTACACAGCAGTACCTCCATGGAGGAGGGACAGAACCTACTTCGGAAATAGGCTGTGAAGCACAGCTGTGCCAGTCAGTTGTTCTTCAAACTTAAACTGTCAGATTTTTACTCCGCCTCACACTGAACAGTCGCTCTGGAGATTCCTCCTTCTGCTCGGTTCATTTTGTCGTGTTAGGGGTACAAAGTTTTCGTTTTAACCGAATTAAACCGTGAACCGGTCGGTTCAAGCTCTATCTGTGGTATTTTAAGTACTAGATAGGTTTTACATTTTATTTCTGTGTGGAACTTGTAAACATTTTCATCGGTTCGGTTTGAACCGATCAAGTTACTTCTATTACATTACAGTCTTTTAGAAGTGCGGTTCCCGGTTCTTATCGGTTCTAAAAAAACGGATTTAATTACGTTTTTTTCCACGACCCGTGACACGGTTGGGAACCGATAAAGGGGTCTTAACTTGACAGGTTGCCGTAGCGGGCAAGTTTGGTTAGGCTGGCACTATGTCTGAGAAACCCAAAAGAAAAACCGGGCCCACTGGGTTTCAGCACTGTGTTGTGTGGGAAGCCTTTGCCAAGGCTGACCCCTACACCATGTGTTTATTGTCTGGGTTTGACCACCTTAATTCAGACTGCCAGGTTTGCAAGGGTTTTCCTGCAGCTACCCTGGATAAGAGAGTTTGGTAGACTCAGGGAACAGGAGGCCAAAAGTCCGCTGACGGATGGCCAGCCCGGTTCGGTTTCAACCGAACCGGAGGGAGTGCCCTCTGACCAGGGCGATACTTCCTCGGGCAAAAGGAGAGCTGACTCTGAGGAGTCGGTTCCAACAAAGAAATCTAGAAAATCAGCTGGTGTGGAGTCAAAACTTCCCTCTCCAACCGCTGAAGAAATAGCTAAAGCAATAAAAATTGTTCAGTCACTCTCCCCGGTTCCGACCGAACCGGCATCATCAGGTAAGCGCTCGATTCGGTCGGTTCCTCCGGTTCAAGAGTATTATTTAGAGGAATTTTATGAACCAGAGGAGGGGGAAGAGGAGTATGAGGAGAGTGAATGTGGTTTTGAAAGTTTGTATGTGCCCATTGAACCGGACATCTCTCCAGACAGACCTTCAGGAGTGTCTCCCCCTAGGCTTTCTGAGTCCCCTTCTCATTTCATATTTTATAAAAAAGTGGCTGAAACCCTCCAGCTCCCTATGGAGGAAGCTGTGGATGATCAGGAAGAGCCTGATTTTGTAGAAATGATGGATATCCCAGAGTCTAGGAGACTGTCTGTTCCTCTGCATAAATCGTTTTGGAAACAGACAGTAAAGATTTTAAAAGCTCCTCACACCATACCTCCTGTTGATAAAAGAATGGACAAAAGGTATGCATTATCAGGCTCTGATACGGAGTTCCTTACACAACAATGCAGCCATGTGGGGGTGGTGCAGGCTGCAGCCTGTGACAAGGCAAATGTTCCCTTAGCCTCTCACCCCCCTGACAAGGACTCCAGAAAGATAGATGCCATGGCAAAGAAACAGTATATGGCAGCTTCCTTAGGACTCAGACAGGCTAATTATATGGCTTATGTTGCTAGATATCAAAAATCCAGATGGGATACGGTTTAGCTCTAGCAAAGCAGGTTCCTGGCCAGCTGGCAAAAGAGCTGGAGCAGGTGGCCGCTGATGGTATTGAGGCATCAAGGTGCAATTCCATGCTGCAGTGGACTCTAATGATGTATCATCCAGAGTCATGGCTACATCTGTGGCTCTCCGTAGAATGGCTTGGCTCAGATGTACTAGCCTGTCACAGGATACCCAGGCTAAGGCCATGGATTTCCCTGTTGTGGGCAACTCTCTGTTTGGGGAGCAAACAGAGAATTACATGAAGAAAATGGATGACTATAGGACAACCTATAGGAGTGCACAGGCCAAGAAAAGGCAGGTCACTCCCCAAAGGCAGCCTCCCAGGGGCAGGGGTAGGCCTTTTCATAGGCCTTTTTACCAAGCTCAGGCTTCCTCTTCAGCTTTTGCACAGAAGGGGTTCTTTAGAGGGAGAGGCAGACGGGGTGCAGGCAGGCCTGCTTCCACCCCTCAGCCTAAAGCCCCTGCCAAACAGGAACCCTGATGGGGCGCCCAGGGCCGATTTTCCACTACCTGTAAGGGGCAGGCTGGCTTACTTTGTCCAGGACTGGGAGTCTCTAATGTCAGACAAGTGGGTCCTGGAAGTAGTAAGCCAGGGACTGGTTCTCAGCTTCAAAAAATTTCCAAAGATGAGAATCAGATCCTTTCCACCTGCAAATCCTTCAGAGGCTCTTGCCCTGGAGGCAGAAGTCTCTACCCTCCTGGCTCTCAGAGCTGTGGAAAGGGTTCCACCCCTACACCAAGGCAAAGGGTTGTACTCCAGGTACTTCCTTACCCCAAAAAAGACAGAAGAATGGCGGCCCATCCTGGATCTCAGGTATCTAAACAAGCACCTTTTAAAACCAAAATTCAAAATGGTGACTCTGGGAATTATTTTACCCTCTTTAAGGCCAGGGGACTGGCTAGTGTCCCTGGACCTCAAGGATGCCTATTTTCATGTTCTCATCTGAAGCTCCCATCAAAAGTACCTCAGATTCGAACTGCCCTCAGGTCATTACCAGTTCAGAGCAATGCCCTTCGGCCTTACATCTGCCCCAAGGGTATTCACAAAATACCTGGCAGTAGCAGTTGCCCACTTAAGAGGGCAAAAAAATTACCATCTTTCGTTACTTGGACGACTGGCTCATAGTAGGCCAGTCCCCAGACCAAGTCAGGTTACACCTTCAAGTAACTCAGCAACTGCTAACTTCTCTAGGTTTCCTTCTCAGTCTTCCAAAGTCAGTCCTAGAGCCTGTCCAGCTTCTCACCTTCATAGGTGCAGAACTGAACACAAAAGAAACCAGAGCCTGCCTTCCTCTGGAAAGGGCAAATACCCTGATTTCTCTGGCTTCCTCCTTCACCCTGCAGGTCTCTCGACCAGCAAGGCACTTTCTACAGCTCCTGGGACACATGGCTGCTTCGACAGCAGTAGTGCAGGGAGCCAGATTTCAGATGAGGGACATCCAGTTCCATTTGAGAGCCTTTTGGTCTCAAAGAAAGGACCCTCCTACCAAATTAATTCCAGTGACTGGAACCCTGATCCAGGCCCTTCAGTGGTGGCAGGACCAGGGCAATTTGAGACAGGGGTCCCCTTTACCCCTCAGTCTCACTCCTTAATCCTTACTACAGATGCATCCCTATTGGGGTGGGGGAGCTCACATGGGCGACCTCACCACCCAGGGATTGTGGTCCCTCAGGAATCTCTCCCCACATCAATCTGTTGGAACTCAGAGCAGTTTTCTAGCACCTAGCTTTTCCAGATCTGTTCAGAACAAGGTTATTCAAGTCAGAACAGACAATACCACCACAATGTGGTACATCAATAACAGGCACTCTGCCTATGGCCTTGTGCACCAAGCAATGAAGTTGTGGTCTCTGGCTTACTCCCTGAACACCTCCCTTGTAGCAATTCACCTCCCAGGCAAGGACAATGTCCTGGCAGATGCTCTCAGTAGGATTCCCAAGGCCATCACGAATGGGCTGTGGATCCTTAGTTCTGGAGGTGGTATTTGCCAGATGGGGCACACCCAGATAGATCTTTTGCAGCCCCAGACAATCACCAACTTCCCTTTTTTGTTGCAGGCCCCAGTGTTGGGCTCAGTCCCCTGGATGCCTTCCTTCTCAGTTGGGAAGGAAGTTTCTATGCCTTCCACCCTTCCTCTCCTGTTCAAAGTGCTAGTAAAAATCAGGTCTCAATCCTGCAAGATGATTCTGATTGCTCCAGACTGGCCCAGACAGCCCTGGTACCCACTCCTTATGTCCTTAGCAGTCCACCTTCCCTGTGTCTTCCCAGGAATCACAATCTGTTATCCTGTGCTCAGGGAGGGTTTGTACCGAACCTCAGATCTCTCAATCTCAAGGCCTGACTCTTGAAGAGTTAGAGTTTGCTGACCTACACCTTTCCCAAGGTGTATTGATATTCTGAAGGCTTCCAGGAAGCCTTCCACCAGGGCTACTTATAATTCCAAATGGAAGAGATTTCCATATGGTGCTCTGGGAAGCATATTTCCTCAGAATCTGCTGATTTACCCACAGTCATTTAAATACTTTAGGGCTGAGACCAGCTTCCTAAAGTGCACTTGGCAGCCGTGTCTGCTTTCTTGTCAGCAGGTAAGCCCTCTTCTCTTTCAGCTCATCCTGTATTCTCCAAGTTTTTCAAAGGGTTGCTTCACACCAAACCCCCATTCAGGGATCCTTCCCCTGCCTGGGATCTTAATTTTTGCATTGCCCAGCTTATGCAACCCCCTTTTGAGCCCTTGTCTTCAGCAGAGCTCAAGTACTTGACTTGGAAAACTGTGTTTTTGGTAGCCATCACTTCTGCCAGGCGCATAAGTGAGTTACAAGCTTTGTCAGTGGAGCCTTATTTTTATCTCCTTTCACAGAGATAAGGTAGTCCTCAGGACTAACCGAAAGTTCTTGCCTAAGGTGGTTTCAGATTTCCACCTTAATCAATCCATATCTCTTCCTGTGTACTTCACTGACCATTCCTCTTCTGGTGAGAGGAGGTTGCACGGTTTAGATGTCAAAAGATCACTTAGCTACTACATAGATCGTACCAAAGGTCACAGGTTTAACACTGTTCCTCACTTATGGTGAGGTTGGCAAAGGGAAACCTGCCACTAAAAGATCCACTGCCAGGTGGATCGTCTCTTGTATCCAATTCTGCTATGAAAAACTGGGTAATGTTCCTCCCTCAGGCCTGAGGGCTCACTCCACCAGAGGTACAGCTGCGTCTCTGGCTGCTGCCAGGGACATCCCTATCCTAGAGATATGTCAAGCAGCTACCTGGAAACACGGTGCACACTATTTACTAAGCATTACTCCCTGGACACCCAGGCTAGGAGTGATGCTCGTTTTGGCACAGCTGTGCTTCAGAGCCTATTTCCGAAGTAGGTTCTGTCCCTCCTCCATGGAGGTACTGCTGTGTAGTCTGCATATGTCATAATATAGCAAGACTCCATTAGAAGAAACAACATTACTAAGGTGAGTAAGTTTTTCTTCCTCTCTGTCTGGAAAAACTAACCTAGCCACTCCCTCTCTTACCCTGTTGTTAAGCAACTTACTGTACCCTTATCCCTAGGTCACACCTGACACAAGCACTGGCTCAGTGTGCCTTTCCCAGACATAATTTACATATAAACACCTACTGTAGAACGAGCCTTATCTCAATGTGTTTTCCCAGTCACTCATTTGCATATAAACATCTACTGCAGAAACAAGCCTTGACTCAGTGTACCTTTCCAATTACTACTTTGCATATAAACACCTACTATACAAAAAACCATGACTCAGTCTGCCGTCTAGTCACCAATTTACATATGAATACACCTTTAACAAGCTTTGGCTGAATGGGCCTTTCCTGGTCACAAATCTGTACATAAGTAAAGAAATTCACCTGCCATTATCCATATTTAGTTTACTACATCATTTCACACAAAACATCGACAACTTAAAATTTAAATAATGTACATTCTCAGACTTGACTGGGCCTCCCCTGGAACAGTTTGGGGCCTCCCCTGGGAGGCTGGCCTCACCATTTGAGAACCACTGTGGCAGAGGATTACACTTCACTTCCCAATAACTGTTTATTGTTTATTTAAATCTAGGATTACAAAGTACCTTTGAACCAAGGCTCATTTACAAAAGTTCCATGTCAGGGTGTACAGTATTGGAGTTACAATAACAGTACAAAGCAATCATTAACAAAGGAGGTTTTGACATGATTAATACAAGGTTAACAAGTGAAACAAATGAAAAAATGTACATAGGTTAAGGAGTCAGGAGATGGGAAGGATAACATTGAATGCTGGAGGGACAATAATAGGGGAGGTGAGAGGGAAGGGGGGAGGTGAGAGGAGGTAATATGTGGCAGCCAGAGGCAACTTTGTCAAGAGGAGGATAGGATAAGAGCATAAGTTGGGTAGAGGAGATGTAAGTGCTAGGAAGTGGGGTAAATGGGGAGTCAGTTTGAGGAGGGATTGGACAATAGCAGTTACAGGAATTAGAAGCCAGAAGAGCTCGACGGAGTTTGGTCTTGAAGGCACTCATAGTTGCCAGGGTCGTGATGTCACTATTGAGATTATTTATTCAGCTAGGTGCCCGATAAGCAAAGGACCTTTGGCCTTGGGATGTCCGACAGTGTGGGATTTACTGTTGTTATCAAAGTCCTTGTAATGCCAGCACAGAGGGCTGAGGCTCTGGTGCCTTACCTCGAACCACACTGGTGACCTGTGTTCGGGAACAAGCACAGGTGACCGGGGGTCAGCCGGGGAGGAGAAGGATTGAGCACCTTAAGGCTGCTCTCCTTCTCCGGGGCATGAGTTCTGCAAGCCTCACTGCTTTACTGCCACCTGGGGGAACTTGGGTGAAAGGTGCAGTAAAGAGGTAGTAGCACTGTGGGTGGAAGGACGTCCAGCGAAGGACTGGAGCAGAAGGCACATCTCAGTGTGCCTTTGACTCCTTGCCCTCCTGGCATGCTGACATCCAAAGAAGCAGGGAGAAAACCATGTAGGAAAAACTGCCAGCACTGGCGCCGGTAGATGGGCTCCAGGAGCCGGCGATTGGGGGAATCCGTGGACCTAGGCGCAAGGTGCACACTCCGTCACAGGTCTGGGGGAGTCAGAGGGGAAACTCCTCCACCCCAACTGGGGGGGGGTCATCTGGACATCAAGGTTTGCTGAGTTGGGCACCCATATGCGCCAACGGCCTTGGAGGAGCTCTGACACAGGATACCATAGGAGCCCCAAAGAGTGGAGCCAATGCCGGCAACAGATAGGAGGATAAACACAGAGATAAAAAAAAGTCCTTGTAACAATCTTCTGATTCATCTCAATCCTTTCATGTTAAATAACAATCTTTAATAAATTCATTTATGGTACAAAGGCAGGTTTTCACAGTCATTACATATAACACCAGTCTCCTCCACTGCAGTTCAAATTTTGGTAATTTATGAGATAAATTGGCAGTAAGATTTGCCATAGCATACAGTGCATATGACACATTGGCTTAGTCTACATCTCTATAGAAGGAGCTGTGGGAGTGAGTCATAACCTGGAAATAGTCTTCTTTGATGTGAGTATTACAGCATTAAGAGTTTTCTACTGTCCATTGAGCGATAGCCCTCAGGGATGTCCAGGAAGAGAACTAGAGGGCTCGTGGGCACCAACCTGTCATCCCACAGCTCTCTGAAGACCCTTTGGAGATCCTCAAAAAAGGACCTAAGCGCGGACATGACCAGAAAATTTGTATAGGGGTTGCAAGAGGGGCACCACAATTCCTCCAGCAATTGGTAGTGGCTCTAGCTACTGTTGGTTACCAGGGCACAGCTGGGGCACAACAGCTGGCAGCCAAGGCACTGATATATTGTTACTACAGGGAAAGCTATGCACTATATAGGGCACCAGCTGGGGCACAGGATTTGATTACAAGGGCATGTGCCCTGGTACACCCTGGTATAGAGCTGCCAATGCCAACTATGTGCTCCCCTTTGGGGAAGATACTTGACTTGCCTATCAGGAGTTATAAAGAATTGCACTGGTGTTTTCCAAGAATACACCTTCCAGATATGGGAGGAGGTAACTTTGTGCACATTCTTAAGACATAAATCCCATTGCTGGTCTGACAATTCAGATCTTTTTCCCATGCTTTCTGGATATGAATAACAGAAACATCCTGTAAGGATAATAATGCCTAATGGTCTGGATACAAGATGCTGTATGAAGTCCTCTCCCCTCAGAGTCTGTTCAGTGAACTGTATAAATAGTGGAATCCCCTGTTGAAACCTTGCATGTTGAAATAAAGGGCTCATGTAATCCCTGACTTGTAAGTATCGAAATAAGTGAGTGTGCAGTATGTTAAAACTTGAAGCACGGTCCTGAATGGTTCACATTGTGCCATCCTGCACCAACTGGAACCAGAATTTAAGACCCAACTAGCTAACATAGAACATAGAAACATAGAATTTGACGGCAGATAAGGACCGCTTGGCCCACCAGTCTGCCCATTTCCCTACCTAATGGATAAACTGCAGATCCTAGTTAACCAGCAGCCTACTTCTTCCTACCCCCAACCCCTAGAATTGTCTTATGACTGTCCCATGCATGCTAGGGACAGTCGCGCAAAACAGCAAGTGGGAAGAAAACTGCAAAGTAACAACAGATCTGCAGTTATCCGATAAATGAAAATGAGCAGACTGAAGTAAACCCAGCGTCATTATCTGCCGTCAAATTCTATGTTTCTATGTTCTATGTTAGCTAGTTGGGTCTTAAATTCTGGTTCCAGTTGGTGCAGGATGGCACAATGTGAACCATTCAGGACCCTGTTTCAAGTTTTAACATACTGCACACTCACTTATTTCGATACTTACAAGTCAGGGATTACTTGAGCCCTTTACTTCAACAAGCTGACTGTTTTTCAGTTTTTCTAACTTCTTTTCTAGCTTTTGAACAAGCTTTTGCAAATAAGTCTTTTTGGAATCTTCTTCTGGAGCTTTTTACAGAACACATCTGAGCTTATGAAATTATATTATAAATAAAGGTGACAAAATGATGGACCTTATACTTCAATACTGTTACTGTAGCTGGATGAGTCATTGGTCTCTAGTAGTGCATGTGTACAACATTTCCTTGTAACACTGCCTTTATTTTGTAAACTCCTGTGTTATGCATGAAAATAGGCATTGTAATTGTCTAGTGTGCTTACCTTGGTCAATCCAGGGTTTTATTTAACTCAAAAATTGATTAGCGTTTTGCTCATAAAAGTTCTAAAACATTGTGAAAATACATAGCACTTGCCTCACTGTGTTTAGCAAACCTAACACTTCTAGAAAACCTATATAAATGCTTTCTGTACAGTTAGTATTGTCCCAAGAAAAAAAACTGCTAGTCAATTATTTAAAACCCTGCAATCAAAAATAAATACGTACAGACTCCTCTTGTTTTTTCCTCTTTACCTTGGCTGTAGGTCCAGAGGCCACATTAGGTTCATGTAAGTGTTAAGCTTGATGACTACTTCTTGTAATGTCTAATCAGCTAGATCCTATACTATACTATGTTTTCTGAACTACAGCTAGAAAGAAGGATAAGAAGAAATTCAATGGCATAGCATTATAATGACTTGTAACGCTTGAATGAACTACAACAAAACAATATACCTGCCCCAGTAGTCTTAGATTTCTTGTGCACTCATTGCCACAGTGCACAGACTAATGTGAACTGAAGCCCTTAGCAAGACATACTTAAAAACGTACCATTAATAAGTCCCATCAAATTCTAACAATGGGTACAGTAACAGAGCCAGATTTGGGGACCAGTGGGGGAGGACGGGCGGAGCATAACAGTTAACCAAGAGCAGCAAGATAGCAGCATTAGTGTTAATATGAAAATGTGATGTGGGCTGTTACACAATCAGTGGTTTTTACTTGCAACCAACCACTTTTCTGGAAACCTGGAGGAACTGTATTTTATGTACACAACTTAGCTGATGATCTCTCCAGCAGCAGCACACAAGACCTGTATTAGGAGGGTGTGTTGGTTGAATTTTTAATATATAAGACCATTCTGTCTCTTTTGTGTCTCATCCCTTCCCCCTTCCAGTATAAAAACTGAGTCCTGAGTTCAGCAAGATGTGTGCCTGCAGACAGAAAGACAGGAGCTGAAACAAAGTGTGATAGTCTAGAGAAAAAGATGCGAATGTGTGAGTAATGAGGCTGAACACAGGCAAAGAGTGACACCCCACATCACCGGGTGCCCAGCTGGAGTCTGTTTTCATCTCTAACTTAAAATAGCCTGGCCTGTTTGTAAGCAAGCAAGCACATTATTCTGCAAGTGAGCATGCACTTACGGCTACCTTACCGGACTCCAGTTTTCAGACACAAGTATGGACGGTTTTGTTTGCCACGCTCATCTAGTGGTCAAATACAGCACCACAAAGGTTTACAACTTAAAATATGTGAGAGAGATAATGTCAGGAACTGGCACACGTCTTGGTAGAGGGATGCCAGTTTCACAGTCAGGGATCCAAGGGGGGGGGACCACTCCTCTGCCCCCCCTTTAATTCCATGTCACTTGACACAGCACCTCCCTGGTTGAACAGTAAATGGCAGTCAGGTTTTAAAGCACCTGACCAACTTTCTGATGTACTAAAAGGATTAGAAGATCGTCCTTTATATAGTGACTGATTTACCTTTGATATCCATGCATCCACTATCTCATTGAAATGGCTTAAGTCACATGACAACTCAGATTCATCTTTGCTTATGAAGCAAGCTAGGATGAACTTGATGGACCTAGAGTCCTTTTGGGCCTGAAGTGATTGTTACATGGCAAATAAGATCATATGGTGACCTCTGAAGTCCTGTCTGCTACTCTCCCCATCATTGAACTTGATGGAGATCCATGTGGGGCAGGGTTAGAGAGTGCTTGTGGCCATCATTTAGACAGATTGGTGCACTTACTTACCCCCCTCCTTCCCCCCTTCCTCCCACCACAAATACCTCTGTTAACTTTGTATGCACACAGCATTCCTCTGTGTGGGAGCTAGCTCCTGGCCTATTGCAGGTGTGACAGTGGTGGTGGAACCTCATACCATCCCTACCCCGCCTGCACCATCTTGCCCCATAGTCTGCTCCTCCCAGGTTGCTGGCATGGGAGCACAATGCGCTATCCATTAGTCTAACAAGCAGCCCCAGTACATTTACATTTCTAACATTTGGAGGATTCGTATTGCAAGTGAACACTATGCAGCAGTGGAAAAAGTGCAAAACCAGAAAACAAGTGCAAACTGCAGGCTAATATTAGCCCCTCCCCGGGATGAGGCTGAAGAATAAGCAGCATTGTCTGGACCTCCATTCCCAGTCAACAAAAACTACCAAATTACTACCATGGTGTGAGTTTGAAAACAGTTGTGAAAAAATTGTACAGAATGGCAAGGAGAAAAGGGAGGCGTAGCATATAAAATTATGCAGGCCCCTATGTCGGTTCCATCAAAGTAGTTTGGTAACTTAATATGAACTCTGCAAAGGGAGCTAGAAGAGGGAAACCAAAATGTAAAAATGCTAAGGACAGAAAGGAAGGGAAATAAGGCTGAAGGGATGCAATCAGTTATAGGGTAGAGTTAGGGGAAGCAAAAAACAGGCACAGCGAGAAAGGCAAGATGACAGCTGTAGAAAAACGTTTTGGAGTTGGGGACAGGATTGTACCTGTCTGCAACAGGGACCAAATGACAGTGGACTGTTTAAAAACAATCTAAGTGGACAACTCTTTTTTTTTTTTGCAACCCTTAAAGCCTAGATGATCCTTCATTGTTAAGTGCATGCCTACCTAAAGTGAAAGATGAAGGAAATGAAACAGTTAACATTTTACCAGTACATTTCTGCATAAAATTATTAGGTAAGCTTTTGTCTTTTTGCAATAAACAAAACTGTCATCAAGTTAGAATAGAAGAAGCACAAAAACAAAAAATATGTACATCTCAATGGATTAGGCAGACCACAGAGACTGAGGGGATTCTAATGGCAGGAGAAACACATAAGTTAATATTATACTTGGACAATGTTCTGCTATATTTGTCTTTGTCAGAGGGTTTGATCCATCATTAGTGTTTCAGAGTTTAGATGACTTAACACGGTGACTGGATATATATAGGATAGTGCATGGGGAGCGGTTGACAACAGGGCTATTCTTCCGCGGAGTTGGCACTATGACGGCGGATTACCTGGGGCGCGAGCTCGAGGTAATCTGTCGCCATAGTGCCAACGAGGTGAAAGATGCCCTGTTGTCAACCGTTCCCCATGCACTTTTCTATATAGTGTATGGTGGAACATCGTAACGATTAACATTTTAACTTTTGAAACACTCACATACAGCAGCACCCGGAACAGGAATTCACAAATCTGTGGGGAAGAGCAGAGAAAAGGTAAAATCAGCTAGCAGTGGGTCTAGCTCTGTTGAGGGAATGTCATGTATTGTCCTGTGCTCCTCGTTGTCTCTGAGGAAGCTATGTATCTGCCGCATGTAATTTCTCCTTTTCTAGGGACATGGATATGTTGTTCATCCACACTCATTGGCAGTATCCTTGCCGCTTTAAATCTTGCCGGAAGGTCTTCAAGCTTGCTCCTCCCACCCACCCGGGTGGTATAACTCTCGGCTCCGCCCCATGACGCCAGATCTTCCTTACCGCTTGGAAGCTCAGGTTCCCTCCTTAACGCTCTGCGTTTGTGACTGGTTCCTA